>CM062851.1:44277-1244277 GCA_031772225.1 Eubasilissa splendida
GGGATGGGAGAATACATATATGATGCTCTGCCGGTGGAGATTAGGTAAGATGATTCTCGGAGCGTGATGAAATCTCGCGCGATAGCGTACAAGATGGCGTGCGCTTGGGCCGCTGGAACAAGCTCACACACGAGCAATGTGGAATAATGTAATCCGAAACTAACGGTACACAGATATTAGGATAATATACAGACAACAGATACAGGATTTACGTCCGAAATAAAAATCTCACAATTCTTGAAACTCGATATTAGAAATTTTACTTGTAGCGGGACGGAGCTCGTGTCGAGTTCAACAGTGGTCGGGGCGAATCTAGCTATGCAAAATGGAGAAAGCGAATCAGATTTTAAAATAGACTCACGACACCACAAAAATGTGTTGTTTGGAATGAGTGACGGTGGTGTCATGTTTTATTTGTAAGAACCCATTATTAAATGGTGTTACTGTAAGGCAATAAGGCAATGTGAGACATCGTCAGTGCTATTCTCATCGGATAGTAGAATCAAGAAGGGCACTCGTTTCTTCCAAATTATCACCGGCTGGCGCAATGGAGATTCTAGAAGTGTAAGCAAAAATGTCTTTATATTAATTTAAACTATCTTCTCAGTAGTAAAGTATCATAAGTATTACATTATTTGTTTTATTTTCCAACGTAAAATATCGAAATACAAACACGACGTAAACTATCGTTAGTGATACTTAGTATGTTTTTACGTCATTTTATATATTATATAATAAAGTAATTCATTTTAATTATATTTTATATTCTAAATAAAGAAAACCAAATATTACCTCGTATTTTGTATGAATTATTATGTTCGAAATTTCGCAAATTTAATTCTTCATTTTTATTCCCGAAATCACCACCGGTTGACATATACCCTTGGATTGAACGGCGACGCGGGAAATGATGATGATGATGATGATTATGAAGTGATTAGCAGGCGATTTTCATGCGGTGTTAAAAGATTGCTTCAAATTGATCAGATTGCAATAAATTTTATATCTATTTTCTATATAAAGAGTTTTCGTTATGATTGCCAAATGACAAAGTCATACCACGGTGCACTACGCATTCAAATAATAAGTTTTTGTAAAAGCTCGCTTTTAATTATAAATATATTTCGCAAAATTGGTAATACATACGACCCGATGCTGAGGATCCGCGCCAACTCACCATTTAGCTCCACATACCACGCAGCATCGTGCATTGTTTATTGCTTGAAAACAAAACGGTTTGTATAGCCCATTAACTAATCGCGTATGAACATGGGGTTAAAAGCCATTTAAAAAACGGGCTACAAGATTGCTTTTACATATTTGCATCTACAGTGTGAAATTTCAGCCTTAATTCATAGCTTTAGTTCCATCATTTTGAACTATTAGTTAATTGTTAGGGTGATTGCATAAAAAGTATGAGAATATTTAAAAATGGTCAAGCACCAGTATTGGACTATTTCATATTGAATGACCCAATTGTATTCCATCAAAGTTTACCTAAAAGTAAAGAAACACGAAATTTTCTAAATTCAAGTGCGTATTATTACAAAAATATTGGTTGATGCATAATTATGCGTTTTTTTGCAAAGGTTTGATTTTTAAATTTGTCGTTTAATTAACATATAATTCTTTAATATGATTTAGAAATTAAAATGAACGTCGAAAAGAATACACATTGTGAAGTGTGTACCGGCGGACTATCCTCCACCTACCAGAATCAGCGGAGAGCATGAATGTGAGTACGTGAACCAGAAGCTACTAGTAAGTAACCATGATGTTGAGAACCATCTTAAACATTTTCTGAGAAAACAAATCCTTACTAAGATCAGCAAAATATGAAAGGTGATGTTTTAGAATAAAAAAGTGTAAACAGATTTTATTATAAAACAAAAGACAGAAAATTATCGAGAATATTGTTTCAATAAAATGAAATAAAAGCTATAAATACGGATCTACATAGTAGGCGTTGATGATATACCTAGCCATCGATGGTTCTCCGACACGAAGCGACCGTCGCGAACCCCGCGGCTAATAGGAAACCAGGGTGTTTACTTTTGTAATTAGGCACCACGTCACATTATTCTTCTGCCTAGAATTCGTTATGTGACAACATACAGTTATGTACGCCACATTATGCTGAACTGTGGGAAAGCTGTTGTCATTTCGCGATTTCAATGATCTTTTCGGCGAAGAATCGATTAGTGAAAGGACATGCCGAGGGTGATTTGTTCGCTTTACACCTGATGAAACCATCTTAAACGACAAGTCAGGAAAGGGTCGATCTTCAGATTTTAATGACCAGGCCCTTCTGACGGCTGTGGAAGAGGACGAAAATTGCACCACAAGGACACTGGCTGAGAACTTTAACATCGATCAAACCAAGATTGTCCGTCATCTCAGAAAGTTGACCTAGATGGTGATAATTGTACATAATATGTTTTTTTATATATATTTTTTAAAACGGCGGATAATTATTTGCCACAAAACTGGCCCCCTCGACCTGACTCTCGATTTAGAGAGGCGGGCGCGCATGCGATATAATGTAATTGATAAATAAAGTCAGTTCGGTATCAACAATCGTCCCTGTGGGGAGGGAGCTGTCGTCCGCCGCTCTGCGCCGCCCGATTCAGCCCCCCTGCCGTAGCGTACCGCCCGGTTGAACCCCCTGCTACGCCGCCCGGTTGAACCCCCTGCTACGCCGCCCCGGCTGTGCCACCCCACAGTCACCGTCTGTCCGCGCCCGGCCCCGGTACTGCGCTACGCTACGCAGATTGTAGACCGTTTCCGCGATGATTTGGTCAGTTCAAAACTAAAAGTGACCCGTTCCTCCGATTATTCTCACTTTTCCCATTCACTATTTTAATAAACCACTCACTTTCCTTCAGTTATTCAAATGCAAGAATTTTATTCACACTTCTTCGTATGACATGGTAAGTTTACAGAAATATGTACTTTGAGTTAATTTTCTTTATAACAACTATAGCAAAGATGTCAGTTCACTTCATTATAATAGTTTAGTATATTAGGTCGATTAGAAATATGTTTTCTAGTCAACTCTCTCGTCAATCAATAAGGCTAATTTTGTTCCGTTCGATTGACTTATTTACAACCTTTAATATATAATTATAACACGAAAAAATACGGACTTCTAACATAACATTCTGAATCATAATTTAATTATTAAAGGTTATGAATGAAGGGGAAAGTTGTATTATCAGACTTTAAAATAAAATAAAACTCTTTTTCCATTTAAATTTATCCAATTATATGTTTATTTCGTGTTTTTTGATTTCATTATATGTATATATACACGCGCACACACACACACACACACACACACACACCACACGGTTACTCGAAAATTGCGCGCCGATAAATGATTTGTCGGGACTAAAATGTAATGTGTTGTAAAATGAATAAAAGAAATGAGTAGAGGGTAAAGGAGACTGTCAATTATACTCTGTATAATAAATAATATATTTACTTCATTTGACAAAGGTTACACAAACTAAAGATTAAAACATATTTTATTGATTAAAAATTAAATTAGCATTAATTTAATTCATTATAAAGTTATATAAATCATTATTATATGGGTATTCATATACACTCCTTTATTCATAATACTAATTAAGTCAACATCGCTAAAACGTTGAAGGTGTAGTAATAATAAAATTATAACAGCAGAACACATCCGTTATCACTTGACCGATTCTCAACAACTAATGTACACTTCATTATAATAATTATTAATTATTCCGGGCTCGTACGTCCGGGCTTGGGCGGCCTTTATCTATTAGGTGACTTTACCGATTGCTTTTGCTATTCGATTGTTTTCGAGGACCGTGCACTATGATCCTTCAGATACTTACATTTTTAGGCGCTTGGGTGTCTTTTTTCTTTGTATTATCGCACCCTTATTGGTCAGGTTCCTTTATATACATAAACCTATTTGATCTGCCAAACAAAAATTTATATTGCTGTTGGCAATCAATACTAGTGGAACAATACGTAATCATTGTTTTCTTCGACACCGCTAAATTGAAATGAATTAATTAAGATATAGCCAATAAATAAATTACTGTACAAAGTAGTTCATGAATATTGGTAAAACTTCCTTTAAAGATGTTGGTATTTGTTTGAGCCACGAAAAGGTTTAATCTCCGTGCGTCAGAATGTGCGGAATTCACAAACGAGTGTTGTGTAGCTCGAATGATCCGTATACCAAATATTTTCTATTGAAAACATGCTGACGTCGGCGTCGTCTACGCAGACGATAGTAGGCTCAAGATTGTCAAGATAGGTGTTGTCGAGCTGAACCGACCTTGAATAGTCCAACTTCCCCAAAACTGTTTGAGTAACTGGTGCTCCTGTAGCAGTTCCACTCACAGCTAGTCAGATCTCCCAGCGGGATACCTACACCCTCGAGGTTCCTATCATTCCTTTCAAGCTCGTCACTAGGGATTCTGTGTTCCGGACTTTTTTCAATTCCCGGGACTCGGGACTCAAAATTTTTTAAGTCCCAGGAATTGCCGAAAACAGGTCGACTTTAACATAAAAAGCAAAGATCATTTAAGATTGAACTTAATACGAACCTAGTTCAATGTACACCTATGTGTATGTATATATGGGATAGACTGCTCTTCCCGAAACTAATCGTGATATTAACTTAAAAAAAGCATTTAAGGTTTTTAAAGAATCATGGTTTTTCAGAGTTTCGAATCACTTATTAAAAAATGAACATACTTTTGATAATTTAGAATCATTAGAACTAAATAAAGCGTTAATTAACCAAAATTTTATAAGTAACCAACTAAATTTAACCACAAATCCTATCCTAAAAAATTCTCCTAACGATTTTTCTAATAATTTTTGATCATTTTTTTATCTTTCATCATCATAACAATTTTAATTAAATTGAATTTAAAAACATTATAATAATTTGACATATAGTTTTACTTAGTTTATTTGTCATCCTGATGAAGGAAAATGTGTTTTCCGAAACCGGTTGGCGTATTAAATTTAACTCATATAAGTGGACAAAAACAATGTTATAAATACCCACAATGTAAAGTTTGCAATAAATATTAAAAATAAAATACAATTTTTCTTAAAAATGTGTATTTAAATCTCTAGATTATAACTTTACATGGCAGAGATCGGAATACAATAACGGGTATACACCGTATACGGTGTATTTGGTCAAAGTCCCCAAAAACCTTTTTCAAATGATTTCATCGTATCCAAATTTTATTTCGTCAAAAGATGACACGATTTAATTTTAAAGATTTACGTCACATTTTAAAAGAAAGATAATTCGTTCTAATGCAAATTTTTATAACTGACTTTGTGTTGTTAGACAAGAATTGTAAACTTTCAATTTTTTTTTAAATATACGTCACCCTTCGCCGCTGGGTTACTACTTACTACATGGACTACCCGCTGTATGACAATGGTCAGACGGGACAAATACGGATAATAGGATAATAACAAATACAAATACGGCAAGAATATTTAATTTTAAATTTTTTTAACCAGCGGGAGACAGTCAGTCACTGCTGACGTGTATTGCTGAATGATCTAAGAGTTTTTGGTACCGCAACTGTAGCTGTTTCCCGGGTTTAATAACAGAACACAATTTCAGCAAGACGGGGCCACTCTACATACAGCTAGAGTTTCAATGGAGAAGCTGAGGGGAATTTTTCCCAATAAATTAATCAGCAAGTACGGAGACATACCCTGGGCACCTCGATCAACGGACCTTACACTGTGCGACTTATTTTATTTTGAGAGTTTACAGCAACAATCCTCGAACAATTCAGGCCCTACAAGAAAATATCCGCCGTGAAGTTGTTGCCATTGAACCGACGCTTTGCTCTCGCGTGTTTGCAAATTTAAGAGTCCGATTGCAAAAATGTCTTGAGAGAAATGGACGGCATTTAGACGATATTGTTTATAAAACATAAAATCCGCATCGCTTAACTCCATTTTGTATAAATAAAATATGAGAATTACATTGTAGTTTTTTTTTTATTAAACTTGAGAATTATCCGCAGGATACCCTTTACATACAAATTACAAATAGTAAATAAATCTATATATTCGTAAATTTAATAAATTAAATATAAACAAATATTTTTTTACTCATTTTAAAATTCAAATCAAATGCTTTATTTTGAACATTTTAAAATAAAGTGTCTTTCCAATTCCTTAGAGTCTACGATACTCTACATGCGGCTAGACCGCCAAATCTACTGCTACAAGTGCATCACCGCTGATCGCTTTGACACTTTTACTAACTACCTTATTGTAATAAACATAATATGTGTTGAAAATAAAGTGTCTCCAGAACAGAAGATGAATGAGGATGATCCGCTCGTGATCCTGCCGCCACTGGGCCGACCGGCCAGGTCACCAGCAATGTGTATTCCGAGTCTCCGGGCGTCGAGCGGGGCGGGAGAAAATGGCCGACTCATTGAATCAGCTGTCGGAGAATCCGCTTAAATCATTGACGGGAAAATTGAATGATTCGCTCCTTCTGATTGGTTATTTCCCGGCGCTGCCGCCAGAGGCGCTGCTTCCGCATCCGCTCAGCCAACCGCGACTCAGGAAATTATAACAACAGACGGAATTTTGCAAAAATTTAACGGAATTCGTCAAATTACTGTTTCCATTCATTTCACGTCTTTTGCAATTTCAGAAACAATTTTTTAATTTCCCTAAAATGGAAATAATCTTTCTCAGGTCTGCTTCAATTATGCGAAATAAATGTAATATTTGACAGCATCTATAAATATGATATCCCATGTAAAGGCACTCCGCGCGGACGATGAGCCACGCGACCAATCCAGCGAAGATACACTACACTACTACTATCCGCATTATTACAATGTATATGTATAAAAATGAATGTTTCTTTGTTTATCCCGTATGCGTCCCTATGCCATTCGGCCGATTGCGATGAAACGTTGGTGAGTTGTGCGCACGGATTCTGAATTAGTACAACCATCTTGCAATAGGTGGCGGCAGTTCGTGTGTGGATGAGTTCAGGTGGATGAGTGCGCACGCATGATAAAATTGAATTGAATTAAATACAAACAGCGACATTTCAGTTCGTGTGTGACTAACGTGTGGTAATTGTGAAATTCCAATTGCCGGTCGACACTAGATAATAGATATCACACGCATTTTATTTTCTTTTACCGAGTCAGTTTGTAATAGTCGTCGCAAAGTATTACTTTCGCTGTCTAATTAATTATGCCACCCAAACGACAAGCGATTGGCCGATCTACACCTCAAGCACGAAAGAAAAAGGCATCACGGACTTGAGAAAGAGAAAGAGATGAGCGACGGGAAGCGAGACCGGAAACCGTCCGAGTGCGAACTGCTCGAGCCCGTTCGTCTGAAACAGTCGAGCAACGGGAAGCGAGACTGGACACCGCGCCGATTAGTGCGCACTGCTCGAGCCACGCGAACACTGCATTATCAACGTTGATATCGGGTGACACAAGCCAATCGAAACATTTCTTGGCAAACATACGCAAGTACAATTCATGTTTCCGAGTGACATCGTTCGGTGCGACAAATATCGTGCGCGAGAGCTACGTGCCAACATTTGAAGTGCAAGGGCTAATTTATCATTCTGCAGGATCACTACTACCACTGCCGAATACTTTCTTCCTTTGAGTGCATTGCGACGCATGCCGGGTGCTCGCTAGTATATCATTACATTTACTCTTTTACGCTCTTTAGTCGATGTCGATCAGTTGTAAAATACTGACACTGATGTTATTTCTAGTCTAATGTAATGTCATATGGGTGATCGGTATGTTATAATAAAACATTTCTGTTCGAAAATACGAACATACTCGACAATCTGTCACAATGTAGGGGCAAGTGACCTAGGTAGGTAACCTAGGTGTGGACAACATTAATATCTCCGGCAATAGTATTGTGTCAAATCTATCATTTTGTTAATAGTGTTTATGTTTTACACATTCCCCGACCATTTAGAAGAAATTTTTTCCATCAACCTATTCGGATATACATCTAAAAACCCCTGAAATGATTATGACATTTCCAAAGGCAGTTAAAAGGAAAACGAAAAATCGAGGAGGTAATAATAAAGGAAAATCAAAAACACCGGAAAAAAAATGAGGTTATAGAAAATTTTATAAAAGGTACAAAAATTAATATTCTTGTAGATGAAGTAGTTAAAACACATAATATATGTAAGCGATTGGTCAATAAAGAAAAGTCACTCACCTGTGACACGTGCAAGAATACTTTTCATGTAGTATGCATACCGAAACGACACAAAAAATATACCAGTTGCAGAGGACGGCGATAATTCCAGAACTGTTTTATTGTATCAGAAAAAACCCAGTTTAATTACTGGTATCCCATGTTATTCAGAAAATTAGAAAAAATATATATTTGTAGCTCAAATCCCACTCTTACATAATATTATATTGGCGTCCAAAGGTAGGTTCACCCCTGTCCACGCGTACGAGCACCCGTCGTACACATTTGGACAAAATACAATTTCTAGGTTAAGTTCTTACAACTTTTAAACGGTGTAAAATTATTTATACTAAAAATATAAAATACATACATAAATGTCACCCCAATAGGAAAAAGAAAAGTTTGGTGATATTATTTTCTATTTATGAGATAAAAAAAATCTAAAGTTTTGTCCAAAGGTAGGGTAACTTTCCCCTAATGCTGTTTTGTAATCCAATCACCAATTGTAATGGTCCAAATACTGTTAGATTTATTTTCTGAATTTAATTAGTAAACATCTCGCGAATGAATACCATCAACTGGAGATTATATTTTTTTAAATGCTGAAAAATATTTTTAATAATAAATACGAAACGAATTATTCAAATCGACCATGATTTAAATAATTCAAACATAAAAGCTTTACTCTTTCTACATTACAATTAATTAACCACTCGTCGCAAGCGACTAGACTAAAGCAATTAAAATACATCTGATCAATTCTAATTCATATTATACTTGATGTATAATTGTCCAATTCAATATGCTTGAGGATTTCATTACCAACCACGGTTAACATCTGTTGGACAGAACAGCATTTCTAAACAGTAGCAGCTCGTGCTTTTGTGCTTTTCGTGGTGGTGCATAATGGACAGAGAGAAGTCCATTATTATATATCGACAATGATAATGTTCATACATAACAGATTACATTTGTGCTGAGAAACTTTTATTATTATTAACTGTGTTCAGATTGCCGTAGTGCGTGTATAAATTAATAAATGTACATATTATTTATGTATGCCTTTCAGTAGTAGTTTTATACAATAAATTTAAATCTATGCGATGCTTTGAGCGAAGTATTGCGCATTAAATGTAAAGTTGAAAAATAAAAGAAGATTCTATTCACGGACTGCATTGCTGAGCGGAACTTCTTCTGAAACAGTTCCGGGGAAGGGGGGGTTTTTCAGCCTCTTCGCTGAGTTTGGTGTTTTGGGTGTTTGTAGACATCTCTCTTCCGATGTTTTGTGTGTGTAATGAAACCATTTACAAAATTAATTTAATAAAGTTCTTACAAGTCAGAAATGGCTGGGATTTTGCCAAATAAAAGGTCAAAATCGTTGGATTATTGAATTATCAATTCATTGGATGATTTTTAACGGGTAATTTTCGCAAGCACAGTACTATGCTATGCATACTTAATGTTTAAGGTGGTTATGGTTTAAAACAATTTAAGTGGTTTTACAATCTTATACAAACGAACGTTATAAATTGAAATGTATTTTTATTCGAATAGTTTAATAACAAAATGTCAAGACGTGGAAGAAATTCAAAATTTTACTATAAAAACTTCGACGTTATCACAGAAACCTAACTTCTATGACTACCTATGGCTTGGGCTATGTTAATTTCAAATGGAATCACATCGCGTTAAATTTTCGCGATTTTTACGAAAATGTGGGTTCTTATGATTAATTTATATCTGAAGTTATTCTCACTAGATTTGACTTTTTTAAAACTACTACTGAGATAGAACCTTTACACTCATTTAAAACTAATAAACTGAATGTCATTTAAGACAATACAAACATTATAAGAAAAACTGCGACTATTAGATGAATTTTCTTCGTGCTTAATGTGGAAAATTCTTGTATACACGAAATATATTTTCTTATAATATTGAAGGCAAGACTATGGAGACAAAGAGATGATTGAGATACATCAAATGTTAAAAATTAATAGTGTTATAAACCATTCAATTTGCAAGACATATTACCAATTTTCGATATTTTAAAAATATTTTATTTTAATGAAAATTTACTTTTTAAAATAATATATTGTATTTACTCACACTCTTTGAGGCTCAGCTATTATTTAAAATGCATTTTTATTGATATCAAAAACGCAATAATTTCTTACTAAATAATATTTATATCAAGCATTTTCACGTCATTCCGCCGGTCTTTACGGGCATGACGGACGTCGAATCCGCGTGGTCGTAATTTTCGTTAAATAATGCCAAAAATATATGTTTCCACAATATGAATTAATATTGATCTTATTCACAACATTAGTAGCAAATTTCATCAATTAGATGTTTTTACTAATTTTAAGAGAAAATAATGTTTTCTTGAACAAAGTAAATATTTTATGCGCGTTATTTATTAGTCGCAAATAAATATTTCGTTTATATATAATACTGTTACAGTACAATCATTTAAGGGACCATTAAAATATATGTAGGTACTTTGTCTAATTCAAAAATATTATAGGTTCAAAAATTATTAAATTTCGGTAGATTAATTCAAATGATAACACTCATTCAATAATATTAATATGAGAAACTTAGATGAGTCAAAAGCCTCTAGACACGAGTTGTCTGAATGCAAGAAAATCAACAATTTTATTGTCGTCTCTTTCAATTTCACCCTTCCACTCTCTCACGATTTACGTAACCAATAACGTCATTAATTATTTATCAGATACTTGTAACAATTTAACTATTAACCCCGTCTTGAAAGCATATGTAATTCGTGTAGAATTTCTCGAATTTTAAACTGGAAAAATGAAAGCTCGCGCTTAAGACTCGTGTAAACGAATGGAATTATTAAATAAGGGCCGATGAAGACCTGTTCTCTCAATGCAAAATATTGAGATTTAGATAAATGACTCGTGCCAGGTGAATACGGATTGCCAGCATCCGCCAGGATCGCTCTTGCCTGATTTCCCCTGTCGTGGACGGGATGACCAACATGAAAGATTAAATATGTAGGTAAGCAGTGAACACCTTTAAAGTATTCATCTTCATCTAGTTCAATTTATACTCTCTAGTTACATTCCTATTTCAATATGTGTCATTCCTTAATCTCATCTCTTTAAACACTTCATTTCACTTTCATAATAATATTACGTTTTTAATAATTACCTCAGGTCTCGCGTTTTCAAATAACTAAAATTTTTGCTAAAAGGGAATTTTTTTTTTTTTAATAAAATTTTAAAATTCAAACATTTACCGTTTACTTATATTATAATGTTTGTCGGTACATTTTATTATTTTATATCATAATAAATTATGATTATTGAAAAATAGTGAATAATATTAGACAACAGCTTTATTTCGAATATAAAATTGTCTTCTTTTTTTAATTGGGATAACATGAAGTGAAGTGCGACAAACTGTATTGCAATATTGGTGTTCAACTAATCGGTGTCGAGTCATTCATCTAAACAATAATAAATTAATGTGTGGGCCGGTATATCTGGTCGGTCGTGTTCTTACAAATATACACTTTCTCCCTCAATAAGTTTTGCATTCACTACTCATTATTATTTTACACATTAATACACGTATTTTGAAAGCGTCCATTCAACTTGCAGACTTCACTGAACAACTTGACGATTCATTTCTATGCATAATCTCAACATCTCGACTAATAATTCAATAATCGTACCTTACACCGAGCGCTGTCGGAGACCTTTTACAATTGTATGGATACATGTAAACCTAATTTTATTTCGACCAATTTATAATTCTGAAATACCAAAAGGTATCGCTGATTAAAAAGGTGTAATGTAGACCTTAGAGTAAAACCTGTAAGCTTGTAAAGAGATACCTTTTATATCGTGTTACAGATGATGAGTTACAAATGTGGGTCGCATTGTTAACATACGTAATAATTATCAGAAGTACTGGCAGAGGCGAGGGGAAAAGGTGGTGCCGATTGATGTTCACTTGTCACATGACTTTATTATCTTTTTACCGAATTGTTTCAATTGTAGATGTTTTGTATTAACCACTAAGTCTCAAACTGGACCCCGCTCTCCGTTCCTCCGCCGTCGGTGCTAGGTGAGGATAATTCAATGAAACTGGACTTTCAATTTTAATTATGTACAGGGATTGTGACTTTTCATTATGTTCTTTGTAAAGAATGTTGATAAAAAATTGGATTATTCAGATCAATGCAGGCTACATTAGGACCTCAGCGGAGTGCTCACATGCCCGCGGCGGGGGCAGGGAGCAGGGGCGAGAGGCGGGAGGCGGGGGTTACTCTCAAAGCGGAACAAGTCTTTGACTGAGCTGTTAGGGGCGGGGAAGGGAGAGGTGCGGGGCTGCTAAAGAATATTCCACATTTCCCTCTTTATCTTCGGTGACTTTTCTATTAACGTCGAGCTTTAGCCTTAGTGGAGTCTTTCCCCTTTCTCTTCACTAATACTAGTTCAGATATCATATTTGTTCATTAGAAATTGATAGAATTCTTTGAAACCCTTTTCACCGAGATATAAAAAATATTATTTAAATATCCAGATTCGATTCCGTCTCAGTGGAAGGTAAATGTTAGAAGACGAATTAGAAGGATCAGTGATAAATTATCAAGTAACTATGTTCTGAAAAATCATAGCTTCACAAATAAAAGTGTGATATCATTAAATGATTGCAATATTGAAATATCAAATAATAAAATATAATGTGAGTATATAGGCATAACTTATTTAGGCTATTATTTACAATATCACTGGTTTGGTTAATTATTTTTTCCCCGACATAGTTGAGTGCCGTGGTATATTATTAAATCAGATTAAGGCGCTCGCATTAAAAAAGTTGTTACACTTTGCGGTTTCGAGTTTTCACAGTATATTTGACATTTAAAGCCATAGAAAATAGATGTTTCAGCCGCTTCATTCATAGATAACACCAAATTACGTTTTCCATAGATAAAAAATACACGAGACAAATTATCGAAAGCGAGAATCTTGCTGGTTGTTTAATTAAAATTACATTTCTATTTTTAGATTAGGTTAGGTATTCATTAATGTCTATTTTCATACTATTATTGATGATTACGAATTGAACTTGATTAATTATTGACTAAACACTTTTGTTAAAAAACTTAAATATCTGTAGATCACGTATTAATTTATTTCTCTCTTGTATAAGAGAATAAACGTACATTGAAACATCTATTTTCTATGGCCTTAAGTGTCAAATGTACCGAGAAAATTCGAAACCTTAAAGTGTACTAACTTTTGTTTTACTTCCAAGGGCCTTAATTTGATTTAATTGATGTAATCAGGGCACGCAACTATGCGTATTGTGAAGGTATTCCCTTATTTACTTACAGCTTTGTCATTTCACGCGGACAATTACTATTTTATAATATAATATCATGATACCGTATTATAAACCAACAATCAGACACTGGATTGACATTAAGAAAAACACAATACGGAAATGATTTTATCTATTTGTAAGCTTTCATCTGAAAGCGTGTCATGGGAGAAAAAACCAATGGCGGTCGCGAGCAAAACGATGTGACGTTTGTTTTACGGATGCCGTGATGCCAATGGAACAAAAAAAAAATTGTTATCGGACGTGATTCAATATAGGTACCGTAAAACAATTAACAGAATCAAAATATTATGATTTTTAATAAAAACAAATATTTGTTGTGAAGTTACATTTTCAGAACATAGTTCTGTGATATTTTTTAATTCAAATTAAATTAATCAACTAGAAAGGCACACGGAAAAAATGTTCTTAGCGACTATTACTCGTAGGAATTTAGTATTCATCGAAAATATAATAAATATAAGTTGATTGCTTTTAACAATGGAATAATAGATTATCAATTATAAAGAAGTACAGAATATTAGTACAAAATTTGCCGAAAATTTAATAGCTTTATATATGAAAATTGGTTAACGCATTTTCTCAAATAGGAGAAAAGGTTCAGGTTCGAATTCCCGTAAAAATCAAATATTTTTTAGATAAATAGATTTTTTCTGTAAATCTTTCTAGTTGATTTATTTAATTTGTATTTAAACGTTATTCTTTGGGTATTTGCGTTATTCAGATGATACGGTTCTTCTGGCAAGTAACATTGAAGATTTACAACTATTGCTGAACCAAATAGTAAACACATGTGAGACTCTTGGGTTAGAACTTAATACGACTAAAACAAAACTATGCTTATTAGCAAACATAACGCAGATGACAATGAAAGTCTTTATATTGCTGGAAATAAATTGGGAAAGATACAAAGCTTTATATACCTGGGTTGCAATATAAATGAAACATGGGATCCTTCTGTTGAATCAAATGCCGCGTTGAGCAAGCCCGTGCAATCTTTATCCGCATGGAAAAGATGTTCTGTAGTCATGATCTCAAACTTAGACGAGAATGGTCAGATGCTACGTGTTCTCGATTTCATTTTATGGAATGGAAGCATGGACACTTACCGAAGAAACGACAAGACGACTTGAAGCATTTGAGATGTGGATCTATAGAAGAATACTTAAAATAAGCTGAAAGGATAGAGTTACGAATGAAGATGTTTTGGTTCGAATGAATAAAGAAAATAAAGTAATTAAAACGTCAATATCTCCGACATGTAATGAGACATCCGCAGAAGTGTGAGATGTTGCACCTCATAGTGTTTCATATTTAATAGCTTAATATTTTTTAACATTGATCGAACAACCCGTTATCGCAAAAATGTTTATTTTAGTATTTTTTTACTATAAAACTTACTACTGATCACAATAACCGGCCCTTAGTTGCTTTATATTAGCTTATGAAATAGCTTAAACTAATCATTATTATATTGATAGCTAGATGGCTCGCGCGGGCAGGTTCTGGACAATAAAGATTTTTGGATTCGATGCAATCAATGGAACAGAAGACAAAGTTGTTCGGCGCACACAGATTCCTAATTTTCCATGAAGAGATGGATCAGTCGTATTAATGAAAACTTTTTAAAACCATAATTTGAAGTTTGGTTTTATTTTAATGGCAACAACATTCACTTAACTATAGAATACTATAAATTCCCATTTTATTGACGGACTTGTAATCTTAAGAACGTATTGCTCCTTGAAAATGAAACCTAAATTATTTATAATATTTTGGCACCAAAAATGCTAAGGACAAACTTTTGTTTAGAAAAAATCCGAGTTGTCAATAAAACGTTTATTTATTTAACTTTAATTTTAAAATAGTTGCCTGGCTACCTCAACACTTTTTATACAGCTTCGTGTAAAGTTTAATCTGAGAAATATTATGCTTTAATGTGTTAACTTTCCACCGATGTAGACACAAATAGAAGTGTATAGTTATTAAAGTAACAACAAAATATAACAAAATTGACAAGATTACCATGGCGGATATAGCTCAATTAGGAGAACAGTGCCGCCATTACAAAAGTTGTTACCCGGTGGGAACTATTATTTTGAAGAAAGATTTTTTTTTTACATTTGATAGGTCGCTTTTTATTTCCAGTTGTCGATAGCGTAGACAGAAATAATTCGTGCATAGACAGGAATCTGTGCTCCGACGCCGATATGAATAAACGAAGAGGTAAATATAATACAAATAGGTTTAGAATATGAATACAATGTATTAAGTGGTTACGGTGGTCTGTTATAAATGAACCAGTTATTAATTTAAAACCATGAGCCAGTATTTAATTATTTTTAATTGTTTCTAGATTATTATTACATAAGAAAATAAGATGGACTAGAGGTGACAGTAGTTTTGAGAAGAAACAAAGAAAGCAAAATGTCAGGCAAAGAATGCGGCATTCGCGAAGTATTGAAAGTGAACTGTTACCAACCGAGCGAGGCAACAGGTATCTGTGTGTTATCACGTTCATATTTTATATCTACTCCGAGTATTACGCATCTTTAATTTGTTTAAGCAAATGGTGTTTATAAAAAATGTTATTTTAGAGGTTTGTTTTCGACATTCGACAGAATCGTCCGACCGAGCAAGAATTCGATTAACCATGGATCGTTTTTGCACCACGCATACTCTAATTGGTAATACGCTTCCGCAGAGATGTCGCTGCAGTGAAGCGTAGTATTGAGGAGGACCCGAATGAGTCGATTTGCCATCATACACAGCAATTGAAGCTGTGTCCATCCACATTATGGAAGATTTTACGAAATATCATGGTGTACGAACTTATAATATCCAGCTCGTGCGAGAATTGAAGTCGATTGACCATCGTGCGCGTCGTACGTTCGGCGAATGGGCCGAAAACATCCAAAAACAATCCATAAAAAAAGAAGAAAATCCATAAACCGTTATTGAGACGCCGTTTTACCCACAAAAAGTCACTATATGGTGTGTTTTATGGGCTGATGGAATCATCGGTCCATATTTCTTCAAAAGTGATGTCGGTCCGAACGTTGCAGACCATGGAGAGCGCCACAGATACATCATTACTCACTGTTTCGTTCCCTAATTGAACTGCATTCATGTGGAAGAGCTGCGGTTTCAACAAGACGGCGCAACATGCTACAATCAATTTATTGAAGGAAACATTCAATGAGCGCATAACGGACCTGTGAATTGGCCTCCAAGATCGTGTGATTTAACATTATGTATTATTTTCTGTAGAGTATGTAAAGTTGCCAGTCTACACCGATAAACCAGAGACGATAGACGACTTGAAAGCCAACATTCGTCGCATTATTGCCAATATACAGTCCCAGCTGCTCCAATAAGTGGTCGAGAATTGGGCTCATTCGATCCAGCCGCGGTGTCCATATATATTTTCCTAAGGAAATAAATGTATGAAAACAACACCGAGGACCTAACGGAACACTGTGGTATCTCATGGTGTATTATGGTTGTGGACAGACAACGGTAATTTTTATAAATTAATTAATCCAAATTAAATTAATCAAGTAGAAATATATACAGAAAAAATCTATATATCGAAAACATATTTAGTTGCTACCGGGATTCGAACCTGGACCTCTTCCTATCCGGGTTAGTGCGTTCACTATTTCGCTATAGCAATCGAATGCATTTTTAAAGGTATTTGAGATTCACCGTAATATGAAGTGGATTGCTTTTAAATATGTAATAATAGGTGTATCACTCAGAAAGATTACAGAAATGTATTTGTACTGCATTCTGTCTACTTTTGTTATTCTTCCTATATCATCATCAGTGATGATACCAGGACTTCATTGTGTACCGCTAGGTTGACAAGTTCCCATTAGATATTACATACAATCAATTATATACCCATATCCAAATACAGAAAATAAGTGTGCACGACTCAGTGCACAGAGAAGGTCTCTGGAGTATCCGCAGATTTGACATGGTAAATGTGCATAGATAAGTTTAGTAGCAGCATACTAATGGACGGAGGCACATTAGAATTCTCCGAAGTGGTCCATTTAGACCACGCGTTAGGAAAGACAGTGAGAGAATCCCTCAAAGTAAAAGGAGAAATCACCCTAAATCCACAATATTTGAACACAATTGGGATATGCAGATAACAGTAGTGAGTATATGATATTTTGACCGCGTATTTTGACCATTTTATATTGGTTTGGCTTATTTTTTATCGGTTTCAGCAGTGCTTGGACTGCTTCACTTCAACCACGTGACACAGGTTAAATTATGTTGACTAGTAGATGAGCAATCGTCTGTTGCTGATTGCTCACTGCTAGACCCTGCGGGCGGCTATTCTGGCGGTCTGGGTCTCACCAGTTAACGCCGATTTCTTGCTGCTAAACCCCACGATACCCCACGATTCTGTGATACGACGCGAGATGAGCATAGATAAGAGAGATGACACCTCAAAATGCGTACGATTTCGCAATATTTTGATTTACAATGCACACATTGTTTCAAATTGAATATATATTTGCGTACTGTTATTGAATATACAAAAGAGATACTAACCTAGAGATATTAAAATACATTCCTTTTTCCATCCACGCGTTTTACAAAGCTGGCAAATATCGCATGTCCTAGATATTGAAGTTACTCTTTATTCATCCGATCCATAATACATCTCCATCGGTACGGTACTATCCACCCAGTTTATTTTGAGCATCACTCCGTAGATTTACATCTCAAATGCTTGGAGACGCCTCGTCATTTCTACGATGAGTGTTCAATTATAAACCGAACTTGGTTTTGTCCAACATTGTATTTGATTGGGAATATCTGTTTTAAGCCATTCGAGTAAGTTGACGAATCAGATGCGGTGTACCCTTCCTGCCCCCTCCCCCGCGGAGCGAGGGGACCGTGTCGGGATGAGCAGAGTGTGACCGTGTTTGGTGGTCTATCCACGCGGAAAAATCGATAGCATCGGAGGCCAGGCGGGCCGGGTATAAATAGCTCTCCACACCTGCTGAGCTCCGACCTCTCGCAATCATATTCACGTGCACATCCATATATCCACGTGCATCGCATAAGATAGTACCACATATCCACTACACCATATGACCGCGTGCATCGTACGGTACCGCACATCCACCACACCATATATCCGCGTGCATCGGACGGTACCACATATCCACTACATCATATGACCGCGTGCATCGTGCACATCCACCGCGCCATATATCCACATGCACGGTGTAGTATCAACTTGCATCCACACACTCACACCACACATCTACGTGCATCGTACGGTCTCGTACTCGCGTACATCCGCCGCTCGTAGTCCTTCTGTATAATGACCCTTATAGAGGTATATTGTGTATTTTCAAGTGCTTCCCCAAACATCGCGCATCCATCATGCGATGATGATGATAATGACCCAATCAAAATAATGATCGTCCCTGTGCATCAGTGTGATGTCTCCCAATAGCAGATTATTCATTATTAATTATTAAAATATTATAAAATATATATTATTATTATCTAGCCCATATTAGCGCGTTATTATTAACAATACAGAATGTATCGTAGGACGCGGACGGATTTTTGGGTTCCTATCTAACATGGACCCGATGCACCACGCGGGCCACACACCTAATGGTATCCATAGTTACGCCATTGAATTCTACTTATGATGCCACTATCACTGATGCATTACACACATTTGACTGTTCATAAATGGTATTTATTTTTCAGATCCAAAGAAACTCCTGCCCCGCGCGCTGTCACATTAACAATCGCCTGTAATAAAGGACAAAACCAAATACGTTCACTCGAGTATTTTTGTAAATGAGGCACCCGATTTAAGAAAACGAATTTGTTCATTTAATATGGAAGAACTATTAGATAAATGGAATATAAATGATATAAACTGAATCACGGTAAATTCGATAAGAGAATTGTGAATGGTTAATTGGAAAATGGGCCACTACATGGGTCATTAGCCGGCGGGAGCAGGTTGAGCAGCGCGGGGCGAGGGGCGGCGCCATGGACGCGGGGAACCGGACTACTCCCATCTTCTCCATCGGAGGCGACTTCATGCTGCAATGGTGAGCACTCTCGTGTAGCTTAGCAATTAGCCGGAGCCTGATCGGGTGCGCGGGGATAATGGCCGCTGCGAGGAAGGCTGCCGGCGGAGACCAATTACCGGTGTTTTGTCTCGGCCGCGGCTGCGATCGTACGGTTGGAAACGGCGGCATTTGTTTTTACTTTCAATTCATAGGACGCGTCATTAAATCCCCGGAAATATCGCCCTTCTAGCGCGTGTACTGAGCTTCGCGCTAAGTGTGTGAGCAATGGCTCAGCCGAATTACTTCACAAGTCCAGCAAAAGTTCTTATAATTATTTCAATAATACTGTAATTTACCATTCCACTATACGCGTGTCGCCTGGCTACTGATATATTCCGGGTCTCATCCGGATTACTATCTATTATTAGTCTGATTTTTAATAATCTAACCTTTAAGGTTTGTGACTTAGCTAATTATTATATTCGAAGAAAACGATACTCTGATGTTTTTCCTTACCTATCATTACAGACTATACGATATCACACCGATTACACGATATCACACCGATTACACGATATCACACCGATTACACGATATCACACCGATTACGATATCACACCGATTACACTCGGCAATTTTAGGTCCTAAAGAAAATATGTATATTTGAAAAAATTAGTATATAAGGGAAACGCCGCTATTGTGTTTGTGTGTGTGAGCTGTCACTTTCGGTCGGCCCGCGGACATAATCACGGCCCCAGCGCCATCGTCTCGTCTGTGCGGCGAGCGATGCAACAGTTCGGGTCTCCTCCCCCACCCCCCTTCGTGATATTATTTGATTGGATTGGGATTGAGGAAAATTGCTTTATTGAAAATCGTCATAGAAACGATGTACTCGCGTAATGCCTGCAGGCAATAGTTCAAAAATATGCCCAAGTATAGTAGTCGTCCGCCGTCGGTACACATTAGTATAGCCAACTATGTGTAATGTAATAATGATATAGAGAACAAAATCATGATTTACCTGCACTTATTTAACCTTGGAGCTATACTTCAGCGCTGTTGAAGCATGTGTTAAGTATTTATACATTTTCCTTTATAGTACTTCTCATTTTAGGAGTATAGTACATACTCAGATAGTTGATAAAGAAATCTGATTAACACTAACCTACCCAGGCCTTAGTTTGTAATGGTCGGCTCACTGTTTCAAAGTACACCACGGTGTTATACATTATTATTATTATTATTATTATTATTAAATTATTTTAAAAATAAGGATATGTTTTCATTAAATAAAGGTACGTGTTTTGCGCAAAAACAATATTTATAAAAAAAACTAATGAAACAAGTCATGTACCTACTAAAAAACATTATTAAAAATAAAAAAGACACAGGTAGCAGATAATGGGCAATGCATTTCAAAATCTGTGTAAAACAAATGTAACAAACTGTATTTTTTTAGCTGCACTATGCTTTATGTTTTATGTGTCTAAATAAATATTTCAAAATTTTTGTAATCAACTTTGGGAAAGTCCATTGCAACTAACTTTTAGAAAAAATAATTAATTTATTAAATTATACACAACGTTGTTTACTTCACAGAATATTCTGTGGCAGCTTTTCTATGTGACATTCCATAGTTTGGTGCCTGGATGGCAAGAGTTCACATACAATACATCAATAACGGGCATTTTGTGGTCTATAAAGAGATAGAAATAAAGTTTTGAATACATATATTTAATTGTGGTTGTAACAATTATTTCATGGTACAATAACCTGTCACATTGTAAAAAAATTAAGGTTAGGTTTAAAAAAAACACAACATGCAATACAAAGTAAAGCATATGCTTGAATGTTTAAGTAAATGAAAATGAAATAAAATATTTCTTGTGGTATTTGATAATGTGTGAGCAAAAAATACGACTTTTTAATTGAGAAAATTAAAAAATCACAACTGTTGCAAATGTAAAATATTTAACCATAAACAAACACCTATGGTCATGTGCGCTGCAACTCACCATTTAAACATTGTAACAATACATGATCTAAGGGTGGTATATTTGAACCTGTTTCACCTTCCCCTGCATTGTATTTTGGGTCCTTAAAAAAATAAATGTTGAATTTTAAATCCCGTGAATTTACCATCCACTCATAAATTAACGGACTAAAATCAGAGACTACGAGTACGTTGCCAAAGATTGGAATCTGTGGAATACACAGATTTAAAAATAAATAAGAATTTAAAATACAAAATGAATATTTCTTCCAAATGTTTGGAATAACTGTGCTGCTGAATTTATTCCGAGAAATAAGGAATAAGTTTTAATTTGGTCGGTGGTACCTCACACCTCACACCTCACACCTCACACCTCACACCTCACACCTCACACCTCACACCTCACACCTCACACCTCACACCTCACACCTCACACCTCACACCTCACAGCTCACACCTCACACCTCACACCTCACAGCTCTCACCTCACACCTCACACCTCACACCTCACACCTCACACCTCACACCTCACACCTCACACCTCACACCTCACACCTCACACCTCACACCTCACACCTCACACCTCACACCTCACACCTCACACCTCACACCTCACACCTCACACCTCACACCTCACACCTCACACCTCACACCTCACACCTCACACCTCACACCTCACACCTCACACCTCACACCTCACACCTCACACCTCACACCTCACACCTCACACCTCACACCACACCTCCACCCACACCTCACACCTCACACCTCACCCCACACCTCACACCTCACACCTCACACCTCACACCTCACACCTCACACCTCACACCTCACACCTCACACCTCACACCTCACACCTCACACCTCACACCTCACACCTCACACCTCACACCTCACACCTCACACCTCACACCTCACACCTCACACCTCACACCTCACACCTCACACCTCACACCTCACACCTCACACCTCACACCTCACACCTCACACCTCACACCTCACACCTCACACCTCACACCTCACACCTCACACCTCACACCTCACACCTCACACCTCACACCTCACACCTCACACCTCACACCTCACACCTCACACCTCCCTGGATAATAATGATCGTTGTCACTAATATCGCAACCTCCCATGAAGGCCGGAAGACTGCGAGTGAACGGTACTGATGCCACGGTCTCGCAAGTTCGTCAACCAGAAGACTCTCAACATGTTCAATATCGAGTTCGTATAAAGGTGTGGGTAGATACAGCACAGTAAAAGCAGTTCTAAATGAAATAGCATTTTGTAAGAACCGTTTCACGCCAGACTGTGGTGGATGATCTTATCGATCCTTCTGCCGGAGTCTTGTAATTCTGTCTACAGAGACTAGTTCAATATTTTCCTGTTTTCGGTGTAACAGACGTTTCTTGCTTTATTGTTAAACGTTAATTAGTAATCCCTCCTTGAAATGAGCTGAATATGTGTTCTATCCACTCATCTCTGCGATACATTGTAATCACCTTAACGAATCTTATTAGTTCCTATAATTATTAATTATTTAACCATTTATTATCCCTCAGTCATATCATCATCTAGTGTTTCTCTAAAATTCTTATTTATAAAATCCGAATTATTTTTTGCGACAAGTGAGTCATTATTAAAAATTAAAATAAAATACGTCTACATACTGCCTTTTTGTAGTCTGTGAAACTAGAGGAAATATCTACGTTGCTGTATTTTTCGATCAATATTTGAATTCTATTCATCCATTTCTAAAGCTTATCTGTGTTTGTTAAATTTTTCCATGCATTTTTTAAAGATCCTCCCGCACGTTAGCTTTGAGAATTCTTTTAGAATATGACTCACGATGCTAATGAGAATAAGGACCCTTAATAAAGAGAATAACGACGAGAGAGAGAGAGACAATAATAAAAATGTGGTCTCACGCAAAATGTGGCTCAGATGTTGAACAATCTAACACAAGTTATGATATTTACATACATAGTTATGAAGTTTACTTATTTCAATTTTTTAGATATATTTAGAGAAGTTACGATGCCTGAAGAGGCTCTTTGCGATAGGTTTGTGGCTTCAACATTTAGAAGGAATAAGATCTTCCACACGCTATACGAACCGAATGGCTTCGGTGACAGTTTCCAAATGTGCGGGATGTCGAGTAGAATGAAGATGTACAGTTGCACAGTCGAGAGAACAGTTCTTAAAGATCGCGAATATCAGTTTTGAGTCACGGTAGACACGTGGGGAAGAGTTTATTTCTATCATTGATTGAATCAGCGTTAACTTTGTAGAGTTTAATCATCAAAATGGATGGATATAAAAACACTTATACTTGAAATATGAATTAAATATATTAATTATAAAGATATACATATAAAATAAATTTTATCGAGAAATATTGTTGTTGCGCTACCGGGATTCGACCCTGGATCTCTTCCCTAACCGGGGGAGGTGCTTTATCCAACTAAGCTACAGCGGCATTATTTTTAGCGACAATTTTTCGACCCTATATGTTACCTTTTTGAAATCCATACATTTAATCGTTCCATCATTTGACAGAGCCATCTACCTTTTTTTACAGAATCTCAAAATACCTTAATAAATCGTGATAGTAGACGCCAGAATTATCAATTAATTTTTATTTAATTTTGGACACATTGATACAACTTTATTATTTTTTAGGAGAACACATTCTTATTGTGAAGTTGTAATTATTCAGAACATAGGTCTGTGATATTTTAAATATGAATTAAATATATATAATATAATTAAATATATTAATTGAAAAATTGTCGCTAAAAATAATGCCGCTGTAGCTTAGTTGGATAAAGCACCTCCCCCGGTTAGGGAAGAGATCCAGGTTCGAATCCCGGTAGCGCAACAACAATATTTTTCGATAAAATTGATTTTATATGTATATCTTTATAATTAATATATTTAATTCATATTTAAAATATCACAGACCTATGTTCTGAATAATTACAACTTCACAATAAGAATGTGTTCTCCTAAAAAAAAAAAAAGTAAAACTTATACTTGTGTTAAAACTTGTTTTTATTTGTTTGTTTATTGTTTTATTTATATACCCGTCTCAACAAAGAATTTCCCTAGTGAGGCGGGCACAGTCCAAACATATTTTTTACATTTGTATTATATAGTTACCAATAAATAAATAAATATCCATCCATTTTTAAGAATTTATTTATATTTGTAATGTTTATTTTTCGTATTTCAACGTTTATTATTCACTATCGCATTTACTCAAAGGTATTTGAGATTCCGTAAATATAACGAAGATGACTTTCAAATAATGAAACGACAGATGTATCAATTTGAAAGTGCAACATATAAGTTCCCAAGATAGGTCCGAAGAGATCTAGATTCGAACCTCGGTAGCGACAACAATATTTTTTCGATAAATTTATTTTATATGTTTTTATATTTATTTTTCCAATTAATACGTTTGAATTTGTTTATTATTTAATTAATAATGGATTTTAACAATATAAAATTTATTAATACATTAAAATAACAAAAAGCATAGTCTGCACCACCAGCAATGTGCTGGTGCTGAAGTAATGTCAGTTTTCATTATAAAGTTACCATAGCATTAGTAGATGAGAGCATTAACGAACAAAAGTGTATCAATTTTTAATTTATTATTATACATATAATAAAAGAAGTTAAAAACTGCGAGAGAAAGGGTGGGGAGGTTAAAATTAGGGTTGAGGTAGAAGGAGAGCATGGAGGTGTGTATATAGGTTAAATGTTTGGCTAAAATCGATAATAAAATGATTCATTAAATATTTTTTTTAGTGTAGCAAGTTTAATATGGAATAAAAATAATTTCTGTTAAATTATTATTATGATGTTTATACGAACGATGAATGAACGAATTTCGCGCGTAAGAGGTTCTGCTTTTAGGAATGTGGAAAAGTTCGGTCTGTCGGAATAATCTGGAGAGTACTACTTCAAATTGGCTGGGATAGTCAATATATCCTTGCAGTTATTTAAAAAGTTTATATATGTATTTTAAATGATGTAATTTTGATTACTTAATATTTTGTAAACCATAATATCTGTTTACTGAGCAAATCGAATGCACTGCGAGCGATACTGCAGCGTCATCAGTTGTGCATAATATGGATCTAATATCATCTCAGTGTAGAGTGTAGAGTGTAGAGTGTAGAGTGTAGAGTGTAGAGTGAAGAGTGTAGAGGACAGAGAATAAGGTATTCATGGGTTGAGCCCGGCCGCGTCTCCTGAATGGGCTTCCTCCTGTAATATGCATGGTGGCTCTATTCTCTCCACCGGCAGTCACCCCGGCAGGCGGCACAGCCCTCTTCTCCGCGGCAGCTCATGTCCTAGTGCATCGAATAGCGTTTACATCTCGGACCTAATTATATCCATTTTCATGCCAATATCAGATGAATATCTAACATTTTCATTTTTATGGAAAACTAATTTGTATATTATTTTAAATTGCTATTTTGAATACTTTAAGCAATAAGATTTTCATCCAGTTTTGGAACATGTGTTCCTTCGTCAAGTCGGTATAAAATTAAATCTAAATTTATAATTTTGTACAAATTAAATGCATCAATTAGAAAGATAAATAAATACAGATAAATTCAATTTGTTGCCACCGGGATATGAACCAGGATCTCTTTCTATCCGGGGAAGTGCGATAACCATTACACTATATCAGCCTCGTAAATAGTTGACAATTTTTTTCGATAAATTGAGTTTATATGTACGTATATCTTTCTAATTGATGCATTTAATTTATATTAAAATATCACTGAACTATGTTCTAAAAAAGTTACAACTTCACAAATAATAATATTTTCTCTTTAAAATTATAATTTAATTGTCTCAAATATTTGCAAATTCTACAATATTCGAGTCCTATGTGTTAGAGCCAATTGTTATCAGACATAAGTGTCATGTTTATTGGAAGCATTCTTATAAAAGTTTCTGCTTTGCTTCTTTCTAAGTGATCCAATTTAAAACCTTCTAAACATAGAAGGTTTTAAACAACATGGAAGACTTCTAATTCCAACTTCTTATCAAACGTATGATCCATTTCTATGTATATAATAGAGTGTGATAAAACACTTATTTTTTGATTTTACTCATTTCATTTACTTGAGACGCGTTTCGCCTTATAAGGGCATTATCAATCTAACAATTTAACTCAACAACTTACAATTATATATATAGTTAAGAACAGCTATACAATTTTACTTGCATGAAATTAGACAACATTATTCATTGGAATTCTTAGGATTGCCACAAATTATTGAATTCTAAGTAACCTATCTATTTCAACTCTAATGATATTTTAATGTCATACGTAATATGTAGAAAAGGAGAGCTATATAATTTTGAAATACAATAGAATCTATATTCTAGGAAATAATTGTGTTTAACACGAATAAAACACATGCAAATATGTGATTATGTTGTTTTACAAACGTACCTTGGAAACAGTAAATATGTACAAATAAAGAATATTTATTTCATATTTCTAAAAAATAAGATTTTTTTTAGTGACATCTATGTTGTTTCAGAGGAATGAATATCAAATTTCAAACCATAGATGGCGACAGCGAAGTTGTAGTAAAATACTTGAATGGTAACATGTATATAACTTCCAAAAATTTGATAGATGTGGAGGTTTATTGTGGGTAGAATCGGTGAACGTTGCATTGTGTAATGTGATCACTTAAACGAGCTGAATACAGGTCATAAGCCTTGTAATACCCATACTTCCCATATAATATAATATAAATAGCTTTGTCTCTATGAGATATCTACTTGTGCATACTAAAATATTGTTAAGTAAATATGTCTTAAACAGCAAGTAGTCTTCAATAACGACCGAGAAAACAGTCTCCAAAGTCCACACATGTTTGTAGATAACTTGTGAGAAATCATTCCTCAATAAGACATACTTATATTTATTAATACTTTTCTCATATCATATAATGAATACAGGTGTAAGAAAATAAAGATGTTTTAAAACAATTTATTATGGCCGGGGGTGACCACGTTTAGTGAAATAGAAGTGAAAGAATGGTGGCTTTGATATCCAATCCATACTGGAAGTGTGTGTGTGTGTGGCGGGCATAAAGCCTTCTTCGCTACCATTTGGCTTCGAGACTAGTCGTATACTTTGTATCAATAACTATATTCTTCGTTGTAATAAAGATTATAATTGTCAAATAACAGTTTCCCTTGGACCACCGACAACTTTAGAAATACTTTTTACGCAAGTATCATATGTAACAATTTGGCGCAGCCAGTTCAAATTTCCTTGATATTGGGCAAATAAGGACAACATTACGGATAGAATTTGTTTCGGGAGGGGAACAATTGGCAGCAAACGGCGGAACGAGCGAGAAGCAAAGAAGATCGAGTTTTTCTCGGAGCAGTGATCGTCGACGGACTTCCAGGAGTTGAGGCTCTTCGGAAGATCTTCAGGGTGAATAGGACCGGAGGCGAGAAGGCTCAGGGTGTGCGATGACCAAGGCGCGGGGATAACTTCCAGGAGCCGAGGCCGAGGGAACCAGTTGCAGCAGACGCAGGCTGAAAAGATCCTGACGGCAGGAGCTAGGCTAAGTGTTCTTTTAGTCTTTCACCTATGGGTACTGTCTATGGAGCGATGGAGCGATAGAACGGAAAGCGTTATGTTGCTGTCTTGAAGTTGACGATTGAGTCATTTTTAAGGCAAGATTCTGATCTTTCTGTTAGCTGATGATGAGAAGAGAACAGAATCTAATAAAAAGGCAATTTTTCTAACCACTTTATCCGAAAAAACGTTAATATTGTTGCATGATTTATCTGAAAAGGTGAATGACGTACAATTGGAATTTTTATTCGACGTACTCGACAAATACTGTGTGGAAACAGTATCGGGGTTTTGCGAGGGAAAGGTTTTTTGAAACCAAGCGGTTGGAGCACGGCTCCACATTTTATTGAGGAGTTAAAAATATATGTGCTTTCTAGAATCTATTTTTAAAAAACAACTAAACTGCGAGTCCCATTCTAAATTTTTTTCCTAAAGATTATTCGAGTAAATTTGTATTAACGATTTGAGTTAGGTACTAAAATTTTTTTTTTTTTTAAAATAGATTCTGGTAAACAATAATATATGTTTTAGTTAGTTATGACATCCTGAAGAAGAAAATTGTATTTTTCGAAACCGGTAGATGTATTTTAACTCAATTAAGTGGTTAATAAAACAAAAATAATAAATAAAAATATGAATTTTAACCACAAAGTTAATATTGCTAATTTTAAAAGTATTTTGATATTTTTTCAAATCGCTTCAAATCGATATCGAGGCAAATTCATTAATAAGGTTGTCGAGACAAGAGGTTCTTGCGGTTGGTTTTACAAGGTCTACATCGAGAGAGATTGAGAAGGTGGCATCTCGCGGTAGTTTTAAAAATTAATATCGTAATTCAAAACAAGTAGGTAGCAAGTCGAATAATTCAAAATGTTTTCGGATCACAGAAGAGAGTTGTAAATTTAAAAGTTCAGTATGTTGAAAGTGTGGGTCACTTACTCAAAATATGTAAAAAAGAAATGTTGAATATGTTAGAAATACGAACCGACACGTCGGTAAATGGTGTTAAGAAACCGGAATATTACAAGTTCAGGTTAAAAATGTGAATTTAAATTGCATGCTGGATTCGGAAGCAGCTATTAATGGAATTATGTTATTCTCGTATAACAACAAACCGTTCGACATTCGCGAAGAATTGCAAGTTTCGGTAACAAATTAGCAAAGACATAATTTGACATCGTCGAGAACGGTTTAGTCCCACTATTAGGTGGACATTTTATGAACACGTTCGGAATTTCGTTTAACGGAATTAACATTTAAATGTCGAAAAAGATATTATGAATGAGATGCAAATTAAGTTTGTGAATAAAATCAAGAACGATTACCCGGAGAAGTTATTAGGAGAACACATTCTTATTGTGAAGTTGTATCAGTTGTGTTTAAAATATCACAGACCTATGATCTGAATAATTACAACTTCACAATAAGAATGTGTTCTCCTTATAATAAAGTTGTATCAATGTGTTCAAAATTTAATAAAAATGAATTGATAATTCTGGCGTCTGCTATCAGATTACTCAAAGGTATTTAAGATTCCGTAAAAATAAGGTAAATGGCTATTTCAAATAATGGAACGATTTAATGTATTAATATCAAAAAGGTAACATGTAGGTTCGAAAATAGTCGCTAAAAATATTGTCGCTGTAGCGTAGTTGGATAATGCACCTTCCCCGGTTAGGAAAGAGATCCAGGTTCGAATTCCGGTGGCGCAACTACAATATTTCTCGATAAAATTGATTTTATATGTATATCTTTCTAATTAATATATTTAATTCATATTTAAAATACAAAGCTAGATTAAGGATTATCAATCAGGATTTTGTTCCAAATTTCTGTGGTACCATTTGCCTTAAGAGGTAAAATGGAAGCGGAAATAAAACAAATAGTTGAAGAAGAGGCGTTGTCACCAGTTCCAGCCAGTAAAATTGCATCACCAATACTTCCTATCGTAAAGAAATCTGGAGATTTAAAAATTTGTGAGGTGTAAAAAGCGCTTTATCTCACGAAGAAAAGAATATAAAACAGGTTACAGTCAAATGTTACAATATTTCTTTTAGATAACAGAGGCTCGAAAGGACCCACCTTTTTCCATAGCCGTTTTATAAGTGCTCATGCATCGGTTCCACTCAACAAATCAAAAGTGATAAAACATATGTACTCACGATAATTAAAGAAGTGCATATATTTGAGGTACAAAAACAAACGAGATGTTTCCATAAAAAAATTTACAATTACATCTTTCAACGCCCCTATGTGTAATCTTTATTATCCATATACAAATTACATATAAAAGTATACAAAAAGAGACAGTATATTTAGAAAGCGGGAAAACAATTTGTAAGAGAGAGAAAAAGAAAATGCCAATCTGATAAACATGAAATTATACAACAAACAAAAAAAAAATCAATAAAGATGGAACAATTATGTGTATGTAATAAAAAATTTAATTACACTGCAAAAATAATAAAGTGACAGTATCATAGAAGGCAAGCACAGCGGAGGCGTTGTAAAGAAAATACACTCCCTGAGCGGGTGAAAGAGGACAATACGTATGTGTTCAGTCACGCTAACCTTTATCTCGCACCGTCAGGTGGTCTACCTAGCATTTCCCATCTTGAGACCCACACCCTAATGAATCTGCGGAAAAGCCCGAGGTTTCCGTAGTAAGTCGTCGTTCTGAGGTACATACATTGTGAAATGCCCCTTAATATTTTCCTCAATACTGCATCACACGATAGACACATATTTCCGGCCCTCAATGAAGTTAATATTAATTACTGATAGTAAACTACTGTTACGACTAATATCAGAACATATGCACATTGTTTTATTTCAATAAAATGAATTTGTTGATTATTTTCTCGGTATTCTGCCGTATGTGTCCGATCTCTCTGGCTCCTGTTTGAGCTGAGAAGTCAGACATCATATCGGTCCACGAACAGGGCTCAACAGAACTAGACGGATATCCGACCCCAGCGACCCCGGCGACTCCGATAACCAAATATTTATTTGATGGGTGGATTTCACAGCTGATTTATTTATTTTAAAATTATCTTTCCTTAATTATTAGTTTCAATGAATGCGCTAAATCCGTTCAATGTGCTTATTTTGATTGAACATTATCATTTTTTTGTTGCAAAGCACAATAGCAGTAAACCTGTTGTCAGAAGAACAAATCACGACCTGCGCTCGATACAATGTTTATTGTGTCGAGCAGTGAGCTGTCGGCGCTTCTACTTTCCCAACATTTAAGTTAAATCAATATCCTCCTCGAGTATTGATTTTCTGTTTGTATTGTTGCATTCCCCGTGGCCGCTCGAGCACCCGCGGTGCACCCGCCTCAGCTGCGCTCGACGCTGCGTCCGGAGCGCCCGCACCCGCACCCGCACCCGCACCCGCACCCGCACCCGCACCCGCACCCGCACCCGCACCCGCACGGCGTGCAAACATTCTGAATCGTCTTCCTTTCGTGACTTCTCAAATAATTACGGCATTTTACATATCACTGAAAAGGGAAGAGATCCGGCATTCTTAGCCAGTCTTTGTTCCAGAGATTGAAGAATACGTATTAACAAGATTTTTTCTTCCTTCTGTGCCCTATCCGTTCAACGGACATTGGTTATTATCACTATTACGCCAAACCATTGCTTCTAGTTCTTCAACCATGATTGTCTCCTTCTTCCAGCAATTGATTATGAGGTGCAAGATCTCGTACTTTTCCAGATGTCTTATTATATTTTGTATTGTTTTGTATGCTTATTTTTCTTAATTCACACAACTATAACATCTTCATTCGTAACTCTTCCATCCAACTTATTATGGGCATCCTTCAGCAGATCCACATCTCAAACGCTTCAAATCACCTTATCATTAATCATTGTTTCAGTAAGTGTCCTTGCTTCCACTCCATAAAATAATATCGAGAACAGATAGCATCCTGACCATTCTCATTCGTAATCAAGGTCTGATTAAATTACTTTTAAATATTTTAATTGTTAATATTAATATATTAAAATTGACTACCACTACCATCTCAAATTGTTTCCATCCAGAGACACCGCTGCAAGCTATGTACAATATTTATCTCTAAGGGGGAATTCATTTGTTATAAACCCTCTTCTCTCAGCGAGATCAGATAGCGAGAGCTACGGTCGAAAGCATCTACGACCACTATTAGTTTTCGTGTAGCGGTTTTTGTGCGGACGTGACGACATTCCGAGTTAAGCGAGATAACTTTTATTCGTGCCTGCGCTCTGGGGGTCACCGCAGGGCCTAGCAATAGCAACCGGTCGTTACCTGCTACGTATAAAATAAAGGAGACACAATATCATCGAGAGCCGTACGGGGAACTTTAGTTCGCCGTGCGGGCTTTATCGCTATGCGCTTCCAGGTCTGGCCGGTCCGCTACAGTGGAGTTACAATGCTCGACATGTGGGCGCAAGTAAATATTATACCTTTCTGCGGGCTACTTCTACACGACAACTTGGGGATAAATGTCTTTATTTCATTTCAATTTAGTAATCCTGTCTTTTTGACCTTAAATGAATGAGTACATTTTATAAGGAATAAAGGACCTAATCCCAATCCTTCAAAAATAATTATTTTTTAGCTGAACATAATGATACAAGTTTGTTTGTCTTCACAATTATTAAAGATATAAGAAATAAATAAGTATCCTAAGCAACTATATGAAAATATATATTATTTAGGGGGTGGGGGACGACTCGTCACATTACTGTCTCGCGCCTCAACAATATTATATTCCGATTATGAAATGATCCTTTCAAGTATAACAGCTGCCGCACTTGGATGTGTTCAAAACCGAGGTTTCACATGTTAGTGGGAAATAAAATATATTTTTAATATTATCACCTTTTGATACTGCTACATATCTTGTATTTATACATATCATATATGTTTAAATGTATTGTCTGCGCAAATCTTGCCCTTTAAGATATCCAGGACAATTGAGTCAATAAATGACTGTCTGATTCTTCAATCTAACCTTAACAAATTACATGAATGGTGTACACACAATCTAACCTTAACAAATTACATGAATGGTGTACACACAATCTAACCTTAACAAATTACATGAATGGTGTACACACAATCTAACCTTAACAGATTACATGAATGGTGTACACACAATCTAACCTTAACAAATTACATGAATGGTGTACACACAATCTAACCTTAACAAATTACATGAATGGTGTACACACAATCTAACCTTAACAAATTACATGAATGGTGTACACACAATCTAACCTTAACAAATTACATGAATGGTGTACACACAATCTAACCTTAACAAATTACATGAATGGTGTACACACAATCTAACCTTAACAAATTACATGAATGGTGTACACACAATCTAACCTTAACAAATTACATGAATGGTGTACACACAATCTAACCTTAACAAATTACATGAATGGTGTACACACAATCTAACCTTAACAAATTACATGAATGGTGTACACACAATCTAACCTTAACAAATTACATGAATGGTGTACACACAATCTAACCTTAACAAATTACATGAATGGTGTACACACAATCTAACCTTAACAAATTACATGAATGGTGTACACACAATCTAACCTTAACAAATTACATGAATGGTGTACACACAATCTAACCTTAACAAATTACATGAATGGTGTACACACAATCTAACCTTAACAAATTACATGAATGGTGTACACACAATCTAACCTTAACAAATTACATGAATGAACTTCGTTCATTCGTTTAAATATAAGAGGGATGTTTTTGATGCTGTTCTGAGTCAAAAATACAATTGATTTTGATACTCGGCTATTCTGTGTCAAACCTACATTTTTATTGTTTGTTTTGTTTACTTTTAAATTATTTTTTTAAAGCTATATATGTATATTTTGTGTAGCTGCTCATGTTTTCGATTTTCTTTTATACCAAACCAACTTTGTAAAAGCCTTGTAAATAAATAAAAATTAATCTACTGTAAATTTTTATTACTGCCGATACATATCGCCAAAATAAATTAATGAAACAAAAATCCTATACAGAAATGTAGAAATTCTACGCCGGGCTCACTATCTTTATGAAGTATTATTAGATTATCTATATAGATAAGTCGGTATGTTTGAGAAAATATCATTTCAATCTGACCGAAGACAGTGATTGTGGTTTCGTCCAATAAATCCTGTGTTATGACTCGCCAAAAATTTGCGATCGAGTAAACAAAACAAAACAAGGTGTAACAAAGTTTATCCGAATTTAATAAAGTGTTAATAAATTTATTTAAACAAAGGCATTTGAGATGCACCGCAAAATGGTGTTGAATGCTTTTAAAAATGATATAATAGATGTATCAATTGGAAAGATCACAGAATATACATTAGTTCAAAATTTGTCGCAAATGTGTTCAACAATATTATCGCGAATATTGTACAACACGCTTCCTCAGTCACGGTAGCAACCAAATATTATTTGTTTCTTTCTACTTAATTATTTGAAATCCTATTTATTACATTTCGATTGTATATTCTCATCGTCAGAAAGAATTGATAAAGAATTTATTAAGTACATCGATGAATTTATAACATACATTTTTATTCAGAATTATTTGCCTTTGTTATACGTTCTTTCCAAGGTGTTTAACCTCTTCTAATATCCCTCTGCTCGGTGGGGGGTGTATATATAAGTGGGTACTCAGCATCACAATGTCCACTTTGAACCGTCCTTCCCCTCGTCGTTTGACTCTTCCGATACGACGTAACCGGCCATTCTTATTTATAAATACATAAAAAGAGATGTTTAAGGTTCAACAATTTCTAATGTCGAGAACAAGTATAAGGGCAATTTGTTGGTACCCATTCCACTTTTGTGGAAAGAAGTAAACGTCTGAAGATTGAGTCGAGTCTGTGCACTCTCAGCGTGGAACGGCCTCAGTGGGAGACACCTCCTCCTCCTCCCGATGTGAGCCGAGGGTGCCATCCCTCGCGCTGATGAGGGAACTTATAAACGACTCCCTGTTCTACGATATTTCTAGCACATTTCAAACTCTCTATTTATCATTTTTTATTTATCTAATCATTCATTTTACAAATATATGATAGATAGATAGACAGGTTGCTGACGGACTAGGAATTCAATAATACGATATAAGTAAAGGGTGTCCGGCGGAAAATTTTCAAAATTAAAATGTAATTGCTCGTAAACCATCAGGGTGAAGTAAGTGGGAGAGAAATTGTTCGACGCTCGTGATTTGCCAGTCGCAATGAGTCACTGGTCGGGAGCGCACCGCACGTTCGCGGTTGAGCAATATTTAAAGTGCGGTGATTCATTAGTTCGTGCGCGTCGCGCTTTTTGTACTCACTTTAATATTCGACGAGTAAGTGATGGGCCGAGCACGCAACTTATCTGGTGTTGGGTTCAAAAGTTCAGACAAGAAGGGACAATGGTTATCCAAAAACCTCCGGGACCACAACGTCAGCAGTAACGCCAGAATATGTGGCTCATGTTCGACGTGAAGTTATGCGCAATCCGCGTAAATCGATAAGGAATATTGCAGCCTGTACAGGAATAAAAAAAACAACAGTGCACGTTATTTTGAAAAAGAAACTAGTTTCACCCATACAAACTGCAAATCGTGCAGTTTCTCAACGAAAATGACTATTCTTTACGTGAAACCTTAGCGAGAATGATGCTGGAACGTTTTGGAACAGCACGAACGCTTGGAAACATATTGTTTACTGACGAAGCACATTTTCATATCGATTACTATATTAATAAACAGAACATGAGACATGGTGCCTCGACAACCCAAGGGAACGCCATCAAAGACGTTTGTATTGTCCAAAAACGACAGTGTGGTGTACAATTTCTGCCGGGAGGGATAATTTTTGCCCCCCCGATTTTTTTTTTTTTAAACGTTTGTGAGGTGGTGGACAGTTCAGTCGACTAACAGTGATTATTCGGCAATCCTGACAGCCTCCAAGAGTAATGTCGGAGTGTACTTATCAGACCGAATACTTATCTTCAACTGCTGCAGCCCACGTAACATCAAGATCTACCCGGCAATCCTCACTCTTCCACATTCCCAGAAGTAAAACATTTTACATTCTAAATTCATTCATTCACCGGTCATGCAAATACCATAATGAAAAATTTACAGAAATTGACTTTTTCATTAGCCTTACCACGCCAAAAGGGTTCTTCTTATGAACCACCACAATCTCAATTTTGGCCATTCATTCTATTGCTCTCACTTCAGCGCAACAATAGTTGTGACCTCCCCACCCTTTCTCCCTCTTTCTCTCTTTTAATTTATTTTCTGTATCTAAATATTTTAGTAGATTTTCATTATTAGTATCACATATTAAATAGTTATTATGTTTGTTATAATATGTTTACACTGTCAAAATCCCTCAATAAAATATCAGTCAGAGCTCGGCAGAGCCAATCAGGTGTGATTGTTTGCTGTGGTGTGTAAAAAGTAATATTTCGCACACTTGTAGCGAATAGTAACTGCGGTTCCCACTCGGGCAACGTGACTCCAGCTTTCCGGTGACCAGCTTTTTTAATTTCTCCTCCATCACATGACGTTTGTTCCGTCACGCGTCAAGTTGCGCTACAGCACAGGTCGACAGATTGGAAACACTTCCGCAGAAAACGGATTCTATGAAAAGTGAAATGCAAAAACCACAAGTGACGCAAAAATAGTTAACGGTTTTAAATATTAGAGAACACTTGTTCCAAAATAAAACAGGTTAAAAATTAATTCCATAATAAATATTTATTATTGCTTCTTATGTTAACTTAGTAAACCAATTTATTAATTAGTCAATTGTTTCACCAAACATCAACCGAGCATTACAAATAAAACATATTTACACAATGTTGAAATAATTAAAAGTATTAAATAATTATTAATACATATTTATTACAAACGGAAAGATATCGAAAGGCAGGCAACAAAGTGAATTATATCTAACGGGAACATGTTAACCGAGGCAAAACTAGCGGTACACACTGGAGTCCTGGTACCGGCACTGTTGCATGGAAGTGATGCCTGGAGCTGACAGAAGTTGAACACAGGTGGAAATGAGAGCGTATTCTTGATATGACAGGGTAAAGAATAAATAAATAAGTTAATAATGTAAAGCTGATCTTAGCACAGTGAGTAAGATTAGGAAAGGATCACTTAGGCGGTTGAGAATAGTAAGAAAGATATATGACACAAGTATTGATGGCACCAGAAGTAGAGGACGTCCGCGGAAGACTTGTCATGACCAGGTAAACCAGATACTGGAGAATCCTGTTAGAAGCCTCAATAATCGGCGAGCTGAAAAGATTTATGAATGTGGATGAGGCGAGAATTGTATGTCAGGACAGAAGAGTATGGCGCTCTATCCTCTCTGAACACCCCTGCGGGGAAACGGCGTGATGGTAAGTTAGTTAGTAAAACATTATCAAAATTAAATATACAATTCACTACAAATAAGTTTTATATAAATAATACGTAATAAAAATAATTAAACCTGAAGTCAATAATTTAAATAACATTCTAGCAAACTATATAAAATAATTATGAAGTAATTAGCGTCCTATTTCAAACATTATCAATGAATATATCAACTAAATTAAAATCAGATATTTAAAATGTTGAAGCAAAAGCTGAAATATATCAATGAAGTATTATATCTTGAGCAACTACGGCGGATAAATGAATTAACAAAGTTCTGGAAAGAGATTATACAACAATGAATTAGCCTTGAATGCCGTGGGACACCACGGAGAAAAGTTTTTCCTAATTCCTCGGGGGAGTCTATTGCGTGTACAGTTGTGTTAGTAAATGTTGTATGTGTGATGACTCAGTTAATGTAACGGGGATACTTTCTGATGCAGAACCAGATCTGAGCATTTTTACTAAAGTTGATATTCATTTTACAATAAAATATATTTTTTAATTAAGAGTCAATTCTGTGAACTCTTTAGACGACCCTGTAAATAACTTTCAAATACTTGAGATATTTCCTGTTTGAATTGACGAAGGAAATGTCCACTGCCCATGCACAAGGCTGTGCACGGTCACCGGCGCACAGCGCCGAGCCGTATCGCCGGCACGTACGGGCGATCATAATTGTTCCTCCGGGCCTAGCGGCCGCCCGGGTTATATTTTCCGCCGCGGCTCGAAAGCGGGCGCGTTGCAGCGGGGGAAGATCCAGCCGCCGGTTCAGCGGTGACTCGAACCGTCGGAGACAACCTTCTGACGCCATTTCTAGTCGGATCGTAGTTTCTGTCCCGCCCCGTGGCTGCACGCCATCACGAGCCGGAGCCTTCATTACCTGATTGTAAACAATCGACACGCGACTCTTGCGCAAACTAACAGGGCTGTCCGATATTATTCCAGACCCGAGTCGCTCCACCGGATCTCAGCAGCTTGGTATTATTACTATTATTTCATATATAGTGTGAAGAATATATCTATTCACCAGGTTCAGGTACTCCACCCAAGCCAAATTTGACACGAAAACTGCACTAGAAATAGCGCGATATAGAATCTCTATATACACTCATTTTTATATACTCTCATTTTACCATTTCTTTTATATTCAACTCTACTGAAACCGGGCCATACTCAAACCCTATATTTGATATATAATACTTTTAAATACTAATTAAATGAATTAATTATAAAGATATACATATAAAATCAATTGTATCGAAAAATATTGTTATTGCGCTACCGGGATTTGAAACTGGATCTCTTTTCTAATCCGGGAAGGTGCATTACGAACTATGCTACAGCGACAGTATTTTTGATGACAAATTTTCGTACATATACGTTACACCTTTTACAATATTTTTCGATAAAATTGATTTTATATGTATATCTTTATAATTAATACATTCAATTAGTATCTAAAACATCACAGACCTATGTTGTGAACAATTACAACTTCACAATAAGAATGTGCTCTCTTAATAACATAATAGTTTGTTATTTATTCATTATTAACATCAAATTTTATTTGAAAACAAATACCTCTAATAAATTTTACATAAGCTGCTATGAATAAGGAGTCTGAGATAATTGTCAAGGCCTATTTGTACGTCCTATTCGCAGTCTTCGATAGTGCAGTGGTTAGCATCCCCGCGTGATTCGCCAGGAGATATTTTTTATTTATTCATTTAACCGAATTATTTGAAATATTACTCATAAATTGTAAAGTCGATAAATATAATAATTCCGGTGTTGTAAACTTAGCTGTAAAGATTGTACTGCTTTCTATATTGATAAAACAGGTCGAAATTCTAACAAAAGAGTCAAAGAGCATTTAAGATGTAAATTTTCCTATAATTTATTAGAAAATGATCACACTTTTGATAAAAAATAAGGGTTGTCTGCTTTACATATAAACAATGTTGGTCTTAAATTGAATAATTTAGACTCATTAGAAATAAATAAAGCGTGTAAAAATAACAAAAAAATCACGTATAACCAACTAAATTTAACCACAAGTCCTATCTAAATATATTAAAATAATACGGCCAAATTTGCGAAGTTTATATGTTTATATGTAACTGATTGATTCACACATTAGATCGGTTATATCTCTATAATCTCTCACACAATTTGTGAAAATTTCCCCTGGCAGTTAAAGGTTTACTGCAACTTTTTCCCTTACAATTTTTTTTCCACTTCTTTTAATAACGCGGAAACACCTGGTTGATTTTTTGTAATTTTTGGTGATTTTTGAAAATGGTCAAGTACTTATGAACACGGTCAGTTACTTATGGACCGCTCTTCCTATACATCTTTATTCTTTATTTTAAACAGAACGGGAGAGAATCCAGCGAAATGTCGGCAAAACAGGGAGCTAAATTCAAAATACAACATGGCCGCCTGCCTTTTGACAGTTTACAGATGTTTGACTTTGACTTTTGCGACGCGTTGATTGGTTTAATTTTTGCGGCCTTTTTTGACGTTTGAAATGAATGATTTTAGTTCGTACTTTGGATTATGAAGTCAGCTGTAGATGATTTAGGCGCATTTTTTTATGACAGTGACGTTTCTGGTCAGCCATTGTTATTTACTTTTAAAGCCACGAAATTAATTCAACAGAGGGCAGTAAGATGTCGAAATGATTGATAATATTGTTTGACGTTAATAAATTATGGCAGTATATTCTTTAGAAACATTTTGTGAAATCTTAGTAATAATCTGTTTCCACCGCACTAAGTTTTTTGATTATATTAGTTAGTTTAAGTGCGATTTTACGCGATTAAAAAAGTATTAGCTAATTCCTTCGCTTCTTCTGTTCCCATTAAACTGGGATATTTGATTATATTAGTTAGTTTAAGTGCGATTTTGAAAATTTTTACCAATAGGTGAATTTGTTACGTATTTAAAAAAAGTATTACTTAATTTATTTTTTCTTCTGTTCCCACCATAATGGGATATTTGATTATATTAGTTAGTTTAAGTGTGATTTTAATTTTGAAAAATATTCTACTCATACTAAATTTGTTACCCATTGAGATTAACTTTTTCACTTCTTCTTCTTATTATTTACATAGGTAAATTTTGATAGCAAAACACTTTGGTTTTACAAAGTCTATTGACAATTTTAATTATTTTTTTTATTCTGAAAATTGACAACAGAGTACTGCGTCTCTGCAGGATACGTCTGCTACCGTGCGATAGTCGGTGCGGGCGGGCTAGTTCTAATTTATTTTTTTATAATTTTGTATCATTTAATCAATTTCCCATATGTACATGGTTATAGTTAGTTACTAGATTTATACCCAGATTGAAGGAAATTGTATTTTCCGGAACCGGTTGATGAATTAAAATAACTCGTGAAGTGGTTTAAAACAAAGTTATATAATCTATATTAAAATTAATATAAACTACAAACTTCAATTCGTAACAAATATACAATATACAAGAGAATGCTTATGTCATAAATTGCTATTTTTTTATAGTCTTTTTCAATCATGTACCACAATATGTTCTTCTTCGGAATAGTACCACCGGGGATGGTACTCTCACTCTCTCACTCTCTTACTCTCTCAGGTCCACCGACTAATCCTGAATAGCAGTTTTGCAAGAAACTATAACATTATATCTCTCAGGAGTGGTTTAGTAAATCGGACTCAATCCGACAATGACAATGAATATTCAATAATCTAGGATTGAATGTATTATGTGTTAGTGAAAAATTCCAATTCATCTATTGGAGCAATAATATCTTGTAACATTGAATAAAACTAAACTATGTAAGTATTCACGAAGGATTGTATTTCAGTATTGTGTGGCTTCTTATCAATCAACAGCTATGATTGATCAGCATTTGAATAGTTTTTCCAATTTTAAATATGCTTACACCAAATACATACGTGTGTGTGTACACCTCGGTAGCCTCCTAAAATTTTGTCATTTAGTAAGCGGCTTTCAGCTAAACCACGTCACGTTTTTGTTTATTAAATCAATATCATGAAAAAATCATATCATAAAAAAAAAATATTTTGCGTCCAAGGATCAACATTCCAATTAAAGTTATTAATATTAATTAAAATACCCACCGATATCAATACAGGTTCGAGGAAATGTTTATCTTCCCAATGAGAGCAGTCTAAAGAATAGAAGAACTCAAAGAGTATGAACTGTTGTCAGTATCGCTGTGGAGATCGTCCGAGATGTGGAGGCGCAGTCCGCACGCGGGGGTCACCGGGGACCGGAGCCGATATCTTCCCGTGTTCAGGCTCGCGCCATCCGCGACACGTCTCGTCCCCCTCCCCTCCCGGCGGGCGCGGTGCGAGTCACGCCAGAAATCTAAAACTTTACATTTATTCCCGCGCAAACATTTGACGAGACACCGCGCCATTACGAGCAGATCGTGTTTCCTCGCCCTCGCCCCCGCGGACGTCTCCCGGCTCTAATGCTCTAGGTTGTATGCGGAGCCGCGTGTACCGCCTGAGTACGCGGCGCTCTCAGAAAGGAAGTCCGCATGCATTGCGCGGACAAAACGAACAATCGGGACGGCAAAAATATGATTGCGATGCAGAATCGGACCCAACAATGGCTGGAGACGAAACAATGAGGCGCACAGAGGCTGCAGCTGCAATGACAACTTTTGGATAAAAGCGAGAAAACTAATCCCAAAACATTATAGCAATAACTACAACTCGGTTCAAAAACACGATGTACGAAGTTGTTAGTCGAGATACTTATTGTATACAAACACCGTTCATTTAAAGCGGGCTTTAAATAATAAGGAACTAAATCTACCGACAGGTGGCAACACGTGAAAAATTATGGTTTAATTTCAATCATTCAAGAATATATCTGACTTGGTATTTGTTTGCGCTAATTAAGTCAAGTTCAAGTCACTTCACTTTTTCATAATAAATTGTATTTTCTGCATTAAAAAATAGTTTACACGAAAAACCGGGCATGGTCGTGCGGCCAGCGCTGACCACGAAGCTGCCACTGCGTACGAAAGTGAAGTCGATCGCTTTCTGCCAGATGTAATTCAATTAGCTTCTCTCAAAACAGGCACATATTATGAAACAAAACACGTTATTCAGTTTGAAATGAGTTTTTTAATAGTTTGGGATTTGTTCACGCCCCGGTGGTCACGTGGCCTGTCCAATTAGGTGATCTGTTATTCCGTCACCGTTCAACCGTTCAACCGTTCAACTTCCCATTTACGGTCCCGATAGAGAATTCGATACGATCACACGTCATCAAAACGAAGATATCACGTACGGGACTCGAATTCGTAATTTTTTATTTAAACACATGTAACATGTAAGCATTGTACAACTAAAAAAAGACAGACTGTTTATATATTTTACGCAGATTTTTAAATGCATTGCCCGACTATGCAAGTCTGTTTTGGAGCAAATTGGCCAATAAATTACATTTCACAAAACCAAATAACTCATTGAAGGCAAAACACAATCAAATAGAAAACGAAACATACAAGAAAAGTAAACATGAATATCAGAGATAAAAATACCAATGTGCAATACAATATAAGCACATACATTGTAAAGAAAACATGCAAGGTCAAAGCTATAATGCAGTTAGCGCAACATACAAAATTAAGTTATACGAATTATTTCATAATATAAAAGAGTTGGTTTACATACAGAAATTGCTTTACAATACCATGAAAGCTGAAGAAGTTAACTTGATTATTAGGTAATATAATTTGTATAATAAAGTTAAACGGATCAAATCGTTGAATTTCACTGTCTATTGATAACTTAACATGTTTCGGGACCAATGGTCCAAAATTGTATGTGTAGACATAAACAAAACTGTAAATATAGGGGTGTTGGGAGGGTGGATAACAAATTAGGAACTACTGTGAAAACAAATTTAAAAGGTTGCTATTTGCAAAAAGATTTGGTTATTTATGTTTATTAAATATATACAAGTACAGTTATTAATAGTAGAAAGACCTTGATTAGGTTCTCGAAGACCTACCTTTGAAGTTGAAGTTGATAGTTGATAGTTGCCAGCTCTGCGGATAGAACACTTCTCTTTCGTCTCAAGGTTTGCTCGAGGTTCGACTCAATATATGCTTTTACGGTCCAGGGTATCGTAATAAAAGGTTCATGTACATTTAGTACGGATGACATATATTCAAGTTAAAATATTATGAACAGAACAAAGACAGTATATAGTTGAAATGTCGTGATGGCGAAAAATAAGATAAAAAGTTTTCACAGGAAGATCACATTTCGTAATTTATAAAATACAATATAAGGACTCGGTGCTTCTGCGTGTGCGGTGTTGAGGCCGTCACATCACACTTTACTCAATTATAATATTTCTAAACAGAGTAATCATTTTTTATAATTTCTTGTAATTGAACACTGATTTATACAAGATTATGTCTGCACATGGATACTGGAAAGACACCGAACGGATATTAAAATCATACTCGACCGAGTCTAATTATTTTAATAAATTGTGGCTTGCCTTATCAAGAAATAACGGAACGAGATGTTTGTTTAACTAGAGATGGTCGGATATGGTTTTATTATGTGGGCAAGTTTGATCAGAACTTGCTTGTTGGTAAGTAACAGTGCTCCGGTTTATAATTAATTTTTAATAATAAAATGCTATGGACATGTAAAGTGACAAATAATTATAGGCAACCAAGATTTAAGATATAAATAAAATGTATTACAGGACAAACAAAGTTTGATGAAGTAATTCGAGGTTATTATATTTTTTTCGGTGGTCGAGGATAACTTTACATTGTCAGTTGGGTTCAAACGGAGAAAACTGGAGGGATCACTTTCGGCGAGAGCGGGAATGTTCAGAGTATAGATTTCGAAGAATTGGAGGTTTATGTAAATGCGGAACACTGGAAAGGGACGCACGGTACCTTATTTTTAAACGTCGAACATGGTGACGGCGTATCTATTGACACGCACAGCCTGGAGTCGTCAGGTGGGCAGAGGCGATCTTCCTGGATGAAGCTGATGGAAGGCGTAGGGGATAACTTCTTGGTGGATGCGAGGTCTTCCGGAGCAGTTAGGCGATGGAGAAAATAGTATAACACGTATCTAGAATCTAGGTTTTAACGGCGGTGCACAAAGAGACGTCAAATTTGTTCAAACGAATGTGAAATTTTTAATAATCTATTACGCCAAAATTCTAATAAGGTTTTGTATATTACAAACGCAATAGGTCGAGGTTACTACTTTGGGATTTTAGAAAAGTTCACTGTGACATGCCGAGTAAATTATTATCTCACATAGTTACGAATGTTACAACTGTTAAAAAATATTCTCGAGATAGATTGTTTTACTGCGACTGATACATTTTACAAGAAATGACCGGAAATGATCGTAAACCGATAATCTCTCGGACGCGCGCCTCTATATCGTATAGATGTTGATTTTTTCCGCTCAGAAGACTATGTGGGGGTCGCTTATATAGCCCTCCTAGCAACGAAGTTCAGCAAATTTGGGGATAAGGAAAGACGAGAACTACAGAACACATTCGAAATAGAAAAGACTAATCAGTCATTTCCATACAGCCGGAACTCGTGACGTGATCATTCTGGTTTTGTTGAAACAGCACGCGTGCCCTTGAATAGTCTATTTTTAGAATGTACTTCCTATGTACGCGCGATTTTAACGGTTTTATCAGACGAAATTGCGCGTAATATTAATATTTACTCTGTATGATAGTATCAATAAATTTATTTATTTTTAAATTGAGATGCGTACACAGAATACATGTCACATCAATATTCTTACTATTTTCATACTAAGCTAAACGCTTGTGCTATGAACATAGGACTAAGTTGCCGGTGTCCCGGGACGAGGCGCGAACATCTCGACCACTACTCAATCATAAATCATAAAGTGAATAAAAATCAAAATTTGCAACCAATATTCTGAATATTGTATTTCTGCTAGTTTATATAAATATTGTGCATGTTTAATCTTTTCGTAAGTAATCTGGCTTGGAGTTTTGGCAAGTTGTCACCCTTATCGGCTTAGACATTTTTAATGGCCAACTGGTAACTACTTCGCCACCACCGAAACCCTTCGAATTCCCCCTAAGACTAATCTTGTACGACTTATGATGTGGGTAATAAGGTGTGGACAGACCACTCAGTACTTCTGTTGGTACAACTTGCGAAGATTATTTGTTCACGGTAATAAAGTATAATCCACCAGCTTCAGCTTCATCCAAAGTTTGCTTATTTGCGGAGAAATGATTCTAGTCAAATTGACGCCTCGCGGCATAGATTGATCGCTCCGGCTGTCGCGGGGGCGGGTGGCGGGCGGCGGGGGGCGGGGGCGGGGGTGACGACACGCATCACATCAGCGAGCATGCGCGAGTCTTATTATTTATAAAATGTAGCGACATTATTGACAGTTTAGAAAGAGCGCTCACTGCGACCGAATGCACAAATAGACAGTTTATATTGTTATGTGTATTCTAGATAAAATCCAATTATGACTGGAAAAAAATATATTATCAAATTTATGCAAAATAGTCGGTACTGTGTTGAATACTGATTCATTAGAAAAAATGGAAGGTTCGGAGAGCAATATTTATTCATGGCCAGTCAAGTGAAAGTACAAACTATTATGTAATTATTGTTCTTCTTCAATATTTGCTAAATTACATATTATATAAATATAAGAAAACTTTAAACTTTGTTTAAAACCACTATTTATTGATTTGTATAAGATGTCGGCTGTGTTGAAACAATATCCCGCGGTGGTACCAACTTACGCCATCGATTGTACCTACAACCTATTCTCATAATCAGCCAGCTAACCTGGGGACCCGGGAAGTAAAGAGACCCCTTTCCTAGCCTACGATACTCTACTCGCTAATCTTCTACTACAAGTGTAATAAACATCATATATGTTTTATATTAATACATTCATTGGAAGGGTAAAACATTCTGATAAATAACCCCTGGACAATTTACTTGAAGTTTAAATAGACCTCATATCTTTTAAATCATTCGGGTTCCCCTACCGCGCACCCTCGCTCGGCACCCGACCAGTCTTCCCACTTACACCGACACACGTCTGTCAAAATCAGCGCGCGCCTCGCGCACACACACACACACACATTTGACAGACGTAAAGATATTACAAATTAGGGACCCTTGTAATATTTGATTAGAACAACGACTGTGAATTCAAATAAAATGTACAAGTTATATCATTATTTCATTCGAAATCACGTGCGCACAGCTCCCTCGCGGGGCATTATTAGAAGTGGGACGTACAAAGGTCGAGAACAATTGTAATGTCATTACTTCGTACAGGTTAATATACAATTAAACAAAAACTATCTATATTTCTTTTTGTAGTATAGATCGTTGGCGGAATCGCACCTCAGGTGCCAGAAACACGGGAACAGGAAAAAGGGACTCGCCGAGTTCCGCTTCTCCCGGGAGTCCTGGCTCTCTCGATCACCGACGGATGCAGTGGACTGTATGCGAATTATATCACTATTTCGCCAACATCGACTCGCGGAGCCTTCGATGTTGAACAGCGTTTAACCTTTCCTATTCAAGGTCGCCGATCGACCTGCCGCTCGCTACCGGCGGGGGAGGGAAAGGAAGGTGGGAGGCACTGAACATTAGTTCGTTCAGGGTATATCATATATAATGATTCCAACAATATAAAGTTTAAATTCCAGGGCACCTCTATTTTTGTCCCCCGCATTTCCTCAGCGTTTATTTCGGTTTAATAATCAAGAAATGGCGTGTTCTCAAAATTGGTGAATTAATCCTATGAATTGTTTGAATTAAGTATTTCTAATAAAATGTAGTGAAAAAAATATTTTATAAAAAGTATTCTTGTTTTCGCTCTGTTTTGTAAGTCGCCATGAGATTGGTCGGTTTTGTGTTGAGAAATGTAACGGAATGTAAATAAATAAAATAGGGTTTTAACTTTAACACCTCTAATATTTTTAAAGAAAACACATATTATTGTGAAGTTCCAATTTCAGAACGCAGTTCTATAATATTAAAACAAATTAAATTAATCAAATAGAAAGATACAGAGAAAAACATTTCAATTATTTCATTCATAAAAATATGTAAGTAATAATAAATAGCACTCGGGTAGTCGAGTTTGAATTCTTATCCTGCTTAAAATTTTTAACTGCGTTACACATCAAACCGATAATTCCCGAAAAAATATTACAATCTATTTTAGAAATTCAAATTGATGTTCTCCCGAAGGCAAAATACTATCAGGGGTGTTTTTACGAGCAAATGCACTGCAATCTCGCGGGAAGGCGGCTGGGGTGGTTACATCCGCCCGATAGGGGCTGCTAACGGCAGAGCTCGAGCCAGAACGTTCTCGCTAGAAGCTGGAGGGAAAAATCAGATTCACGACTGGTGATGAAAACGATCAGTCGCCATCTATCAGCGGCAGGTCTCGAGTGCATCCGCAGCAGGAATACTTTCTCACCTATAACCATTCCTGAATATTAAATTAGATGTATGTGTGGATATGTTGACTGAAAGCCTTCCCTAGGTGATCAGCTTGTACTCGCTTGTACTTACCTCACTAGGCAAACATGTTCCTGTGATTACGATAAGTTCTCCTATATGGCTTTTGGCGTACGCTTGGATGGCTCGATCCCCAAATTATCACCGTTCAAATATATAATTTTTTATGACTCATCCAATGCTTGTCCAATGCGAAGAATAAGATGATTCAGTATCGGTTGGTCCAACTCTGAATGTGATTAGTTGGTAACTGTAGACTGTTGAATTCTCACTCATACACCTACGCCCAGACTGAATCAAGAAAATGCTCATTTGAATTCCAAACTCATCCGAAACAAACGTCTCGCGTTGGCGATGTACGGCGATATGATTTAAATTGTGGTATATGAACTATAGGGCCTCAAATATTGAAGGAGTTGTTATTATTACATGATGGTGTGTGTGTGTGTGTGTGTGTGTGTGTACCGCCGAAGTATCAGCACAATTACAAATCGTTTCATGAACATTGTCTTTAATTTTTAACCTCTAGAGATCCAACTACGAGTATCATCCTCCTCAACTATACTGAGGTGCAGGTGTTCGAAAAATCATACAGCAAATCATCTGATACACTCATAAGCTACATACAGTTTTTGCACATGACGTATGTTGAGAGAACCGATACCACCAGGAACCATTATCTTTAGCCTGTAGCCTTGTACAGATGACGATAAGGCCTGAAGTAACGAAATACCTCTAGCGGATCTAGTCCTCTCACCGATTGGCCCCAAAATTAACGTAACTCGCCCACATATCAGTGCCAAACTATACTTCACCGTCGGTACCAGACATTCTGAAGGTCAACCTTAACCCTTCGCTTACATTAAAAATCCTCCAAGCAGGCTTGCATATCAGAATATTTAGTTCAGCTCACTGGCCGAAGGAAGTAAATAAATGAACGCAATTCTACGATAGTAGCAGCTTGTTCATTCATTTTAGAGATTAATCGTGCAATTTTTAATATTTTAATACATATCGATGTGTACTTTGACCAGTTTATCTTATTCAAGATTTCGACCTTGCAGCAACCAAAGTACTCATCAGTCTATTAGAATTTAAATAATCATAAAGAATCAAAACATATATTATAAATGTGATAAGATGGTATGCTAATCAACAAAGGCATGCAAAAGAAACTCATCCAAGATTCAATTTGGTCCTCACTCCTGACGTCTTTGTGATCACCGACACACGTTTCCCGCGTTATTAATTGGATCGTTCTTAACACTCTAGTCCCGAGCTGTCCCGAGCTAGTCCCGAGTACGCTCCTGACTACCATCCAAGCCTCCGCCCCGCACTGACTTCCCATAGAACACGTGTCGCTACTTTCCCCGCTCCGACCCGACTGTCTGAACTTTTTCAAAATACCCCCCCCCGCCAAACCGACCACCCATCTCATCCCCTCAGTGCCGAATCCCCTGAATATTTGTGAATATATGTGAATCATCACAACTTTTAATTTAGAAAGAACAATTATATTAGTGTAAGTAATACCATATGTAATATGCACAGTGTATCGATGCCGCTTAGCATTTTAATTAATTAGTGAGCGGAGTTGTTGTTTGAAATATCAACATATCCACAAAAAAATGCACAGAATGTGTGTAGTATTTTTGTAATTTTATATTATTACCTACATTTACCCTAGTCTAATGCATTTGGTGGATTTTCCATTTTTATAAATATATAATACCGGGTGTCTCGTAGCTAGTTGTCCAAACAAATTATAAATATTCTCGATAATTTGTCAATTTTCCCCCTGCCTGGAGAATTATCAACTTTCTATTTTATTATTTTTCAAAATTCGCATTCAAAAGGTGGGTTAGTATTATATAATACACTCCATATTTTAAAGTTCATACTGACCCACTGACTTAGAATTTGCAGGGTAGAAAAAATATAAGATAAAAAATGCCGAAAGTAAAACGAGCTTCACGAAGGGGAAAGTCGAAGTTTCTAGCGAGAGACGTGAGAGAGAAGCGGAAGTATCGTTTCTAGAGAAAAAATCTGTAAAAAAGTATTGGTGAAAAATAGAATAATTCGCGGTAAATATTTTAATTAAAAACGAGGTCCTATGTTCGTCTTCTTTGGAGAGATTGTTTGAAAAATGAGTCTAGCTTCGTAATTTGTGCGAACTGTACTCGGGCTCATGGCTCACAGCGGCAAGATAATAACAGTAAAAAATTTCTTTTTTCATTAAGTTTCATAGTTGGATGAGAAAATTATGCAGCATTGTAAATGCTTTTTTGGCCATATTAACTACATATCGTATAAACACGACACCTTTCATTTGCATTATTTTCAACCTCTCTCCAACATTCCCACAAGTCAAACCAATTCTGGATTACGCTCTCCTGTAGTGAGAATGTACAGAGCTTACAATTATTTATTCACCGACATTAATATATTTTCTGTTTCATTACCAATATTTAAAAACCGAATTAACAATATCCTTCGATGCAATTGAGGAGAACACTTTATCATTGTGAAGTTGTAATTATTCAGAACAGACGGTCTGTGATGTTTTAAATACTAATTTAATGTATTAATTATAAATATATACATATATAATCAGTTTTGTCGAAAAATATTGTTTTTGCGCTACCGGGATTCGAACCTGGATCTCTGTTTCCAATCCGGGGAAGTACACTACCAATTATGTCATAGCGCCAGTATTTTTCATGACAAATTTTCGAACTTATATGTTACACTTTTTCAAATTAATATATCTGTCGTTCCATTATTTGAAAGCCATCTACATTGTTTTTACGGAATCTCAAACACCTTTGAGTAAACTGACTGCAGACGCACATATAAATGACTTTTTCTCGTTTTTGTGTTTATAACTTTTTTTCCATCATACTATGCTTTTTAGTATCGTTTCTTATCTATGCGAAATATGTTATGATATAAGTAGATTTTCAAATTATTTTTTCTCTATGCACAATGCCCTTATCTGTGTAATTTCCAATAAATAAATAAATATAATGAAAACAACGGTGGCCTTATAATAAATGTTTAGGCTACGCCAGAGGGGATCGTGTCCGTGTACAGCAGTAGCATAGAATAGCTACAGTATAGAGGACAGCAGTGGTATAGAATAGCTATAGTATAGAATAACTATAGTATAGATGGCAGCAGTAGTATAGAATAGCTATAGTGTAGATGGCAGCAGTTTGTATTAGCTTTTAATGAAGGAGTGAATTGTCCAGAAACGTTATAATATATTAGTTTCATAGAAGAATGCTTCATGTCCATCGACACTCACAGAAGAAAATAATGTTCAATGAAGAGCCCATATTTTCATTGAATAAACATCATCATGAAACTGAGTGGAGTGGACCTGTGGACCTGTGGACCTGTGGACCTGTGGACCTGTGGACCTGTGGACCTGTGGACCTGTGGACCTGTGGACCTGTGGACCTGTGGACCTGTGGACCTGTGGACCTGTGGACCTGTGGACCTGTGGACCTGTGGACCTGTGTACAACGGACCACCGCCCGTACGATCAACTATAGCGAAGCCTGGAGAAGGGTATCTCTGAGGACATGCATCTTCAGATAGAGTTAAATGACAGATGCAAATTAAACGTCCAATGTATCATCTGTCTAGGAATATGGTGTGAGTAATTCCAGTTTTTACTGTTTTTTTAAAAATTAAATCCATATGGAAACTCAGATTTGCTCAACGTTTACCATTTTCAGTAAATAATAAACCAAAAACTGACTTATTTATATATACCTAAGTGTAAATAAAAATGAAATGTATTCATTAGAAAGATACACATATAAAATCAATTTTATCGAAAAACATAATAAAATAATTACAACTTCACAATGAGAATGTTAATAATTATTATGTCATAAAATTATATAAAAAATCATGACTCTTCCAAAAAAGTAAATTTTTACATTAAAAAAATATAAATATTCTCATATTCTGACACCAAAATCTGTGAATCTATTGAAATTTAATAAAATACCAACTATTATAATAAAATTAATTATGTTTTGGAAGGATTATCGACGAGGTTTATTTGTAAATCCTTCTAAAAGTCGAATATGGATCGCTTGGTCGTTTACGGTGCGCTGCGCTCAGCGTAGAGCACCGTAAAGTGGCGGAGAGAAATACGCGGGCCAGATCTGTTCTGCCTCTAGACCAGATGATGGAAGCCAAAAATTAAACGGAGAACGCTCAATTGCTTCATTACATAGCGGATTAGGGTGGCAACAAGAAATTGTTATCAAAAATATAATGCTCGTATTTGCGCGATAATAGGGATAATGCAGCCACTCGGAGACTGGGTCACACGACTGGACCTTCATCAGTGATGAGTGTAAGGGTAATAAGCGATCTAGCGGTAAGACACACATCGAGCAGTCGGAGCCGAGCCTCGTCCCAGAGATTAGCTCATCAGTCATAATTTCATAGCGGCAACACAACACTGCGCACGTGATAACAGACACGGTCTATGTAGAGTGTCCCCTACTTCCTGCGGTCGGGGTTGATTGCGAGAGCCCTGATTGCGATTGAGTTCACACCTAATTTTGGTTATCGGTGAGCTTCATGAATTGAATGCATTCGGGTTAAACTTCAGGTTATCAAATATTCAGGGTTGCGGCAAGTCTTCTATTATAGCGGAGTTAGCACTGCGGGGTATTAGTATTAATCATATTTTATAGTATTAGCTAATAGTATTAGCCACCAATGTACAATGTACACCTTCAATTTTAAAACTTACGGTGCCTTTAGAACATTTTATAATGTCTTTTTGAAATTTCTTAATTAAAAAAATTACGCTTAACGAACTCCTTGGCGCTACACTACTTGTCCATGACGGTGCAGCCCTGATACGGCGCTTCTCAGTTATTCACTCATGTCAATATGTGTTTAGCACCGAAATACGAATAGTTTATGAGAATATCTATTGTAAACAGGACTCCCCCGGAGCGATAAAATGAAAACACACAAACCTCCTATCTCGGTAGTCCGCGGAACATCAGTGCCGTGTAACAAATATTTCCCCTATTAAGGGAAGCGAGGGGGAGACGCCTCCATCTGCCCGAGTGAACATTGCTAAATATTTATCATTATGCAAAACATATTCTCATTCAGTTTGTATCGAAAAACGCTTTGCCCATCGATTTAGGTACAATATAAGAGGGAGTTATTGAAATTAGCCTCACGCTCTGCGGCGGGTGTCGCCTGGTGCGGCGGCTCGGCGGCAACAATTACTTTCCGTTTCTCATTTTGGGAAACGTGCCGCGTATCTCCCCCGCCCCTCCGGCTCCGGCTCCGGCTCCGGCTCCGGCTCCGGCTCCAGAGCGAGCTGGAATCGTTACTCCCGTCGCCCGCTCGGACTATCACCAATGTCGATGGCGCGCGGTCCACCACGTTTTGTGATTTTGATATTCCATCTCGTTCTTTGTTTTCACACCAGACGGTTGTTTTAAGTCATTTAGGTAAATAGTACGTTTTCTTCTTCTTACGAGACACAGATACACAGCTGGCATCTAGCTCATCAATGTTCTTTTTTTCCATTTATTATTTAAATCTATACATTTTTTTTATTTTTAAATTATACTACAACAATATTATTACAATCATTTTTTTTCATGCTACACTTCTCTCGAAAGCCTATGCTACGGAAGTGGACTGTATAGCAATATAAATTATTGTTTACAAGAACTGTTAAATGTTATATAATAAAAAAATATATATATTTATTGGAAATTTAAAAAAATAAATTATAATACGAGTTATTAATTAAGTATTGTACATTATTAAAATTACATGTTTTTTATTCTCTTACCGCTCTAAAAAAGAGACTAGCAAGCGATAATTTTATGTAGAGAGTTATACATTTGCAGTCTATAATTATTTATTATCTATTTGTGTGCTTCTGAAGTGTTCATTTAATTTGTTTCTGAGCTCTTTAATTTCTTTAATTTGTGTAGGGAGGCTATTGAAATTTGTAATCCCTAAGAATATAAAAATTTTCTGATAGTATTGGTGTTATATTTAGGGATTTTAAAATTATTTTTAAATCTTAATGATGTTTTTTATTTCAAAGTTTACAGTGATTGATATAATTGTTTAATTGAGATTTTATGGTAAACGTTTTCTATTTTGGGAATTGGGAATTATGTAAAAAGTGTTTGTGTTGAAAAAGTTGATATTTTTTAAATATTACTTTGATGTTTGTTCTCTGTATTATTTTACTGAGTTCATTATGTTATTATATGCTCCTCCCAACCCAACTATTCCATATTGAAGTAGTGAGTGAACGATAGCAAAATATACATTTTTAAAATTATTTATAGTTAAAATGTTTCTTAATGTTATGGATATATAAATACATTTTCTTATTCTTTTCACTAATTCGCTAATGTGACTGTGCCATTTTAAATGTTGATCAATAATTGCACCGAGATATTTGATTTCTTTTTTTGGGCTTAAGTTTGTAGATGAGTCGTTACAGGTAATTTTGTTGCAGTTATCGTTAGGGATAATATTTTTTATATGGGGCGGTGTTTAAGACTTTTGATTGAAAAGGGAATGTAATAGATTTTTTCGGAGTTTAAAGAAAGTAAATTACTATCGAACCAGGATTTGAGTGTGTTCATGACGTTATTTGCATGTTCGTTTGTAGTGTTCCAGTCTTGTCCGTCAACAATGATAGCAGTGTCGTCGGCGTATGATATAATTTCTCCTGTTAATTTTAGTTTAAAAATGTCATTGACATAAATTATAAAAATAAGTGGGCCCAAAACTGTCCCTTGTGGTATACCAAATTTATTGATTAGGGATTGGTTTAGAGTTTCGTTAATTTTTACGTTTTGCGGTCTTTCGTGAAGATAGCTTTGAATCCAGCTCAGTGCTTTGTCGTCTATACCGACGGATTTTAATTTTAATATTAGTTTGTTGTGCGAGATACTGTCGAAGGCTTTTCTCAAGTCCACGAAAATTCCAATAAATTTGAGAGATTTGTCTAGAGATTCTTGTATGATATTAAATTGTCTACCTATTGCGTCTTATGTACTTTTATTTTCCATGAACCCAAACCGGTTTTCATCAATTACTTTGTTTATTGTGACAATCTTTTTTTAACAATCTTTTGTAGGATTTTTCCAAAGTTTAACAAAAGAGAAATTGGTCTGTAATTGTAATCTCAGGGTTATTTGATTTATATATGGGGTAAATGATGGCTCGTTTGTAGCATGTTGGAAATACCCTTTACGGGAATAATTTCATGCATTAGGGGTTTGGATATTTGTTTTTTTATACATTTTAATGTATTAACAGTATGTCCATCGTAACCTAGTGCTGTTCCCCCATTCATATATGTTGTGATTTGTTCAATTTCGTTAATTATTTTGGGTTGAAAAATTTATATTTTATTTCCCGTATATACTGTATCAGAAGTTAGCTACATCAGTACTCCAGTTCTTTGTGATTTTACTAGCAAAGTTTTTACCGACGTCAGAAAAGAAATTATTAAAAATGTTTGCAGTTTCATGGGGCTTTTCTGGGCAATTTATTTTTGAATCGACATTTGTGATAAAACTTATTTTTTCTTTTTTTCCTTGTTTATTTTCCATAATTTCATTAATGATATTCCTAACTCTCTATTATCATTATCTGCAGATTCTAGAATTTTATGTAGAATTTTCTTTAGTATTTTTTATTAAGAATGAAAATTTTTCTTGTATACTTTTAGATATATATTTAGTTGCTCGTTATTTGGTAGTTTTTTATTAAGTATTCTTTATGTCTAATTGATACGATTAGACCATGAGTAGCATTGTCAATATAAACAATATGATATAATTCAAGTTTAGGGGTACATGTTCTTTTTTAAGCTATCTTTGAAGTGTTATTGTAATTGATAGTTCTTTAGTATCACTAATTTTTATAATGTTTTCAGGTAAGCCATTAAAGAATTATTTCCCTAGGTGCGTATAGTGGTGTGCAAATGGTGTATAGATTTTAGAGTATGAAAATAGAAATTAAAACTAGTACAATTTTCAATAATAAATTAATATTATTGTTTTTCTTTTAATATTTGAGGAATAGAATTTCTTTTAAATGGGTCACAAAATGTCGGTATTTTGATTTTTTAAAAATTAATTTGGTTGAATAATCCTTTGGTTTTTAATATTATTTTTATGATAGGTTTTTATACGATTTTTACTGGAATAATGCTAGTACTATATGCTAATCCCAACTAATGGTGGCATATTGTAAGCATTTTGGCTGACACGTGCAATTATGACGTTCATATGTGTTGACCTTATTGGTAAAACATTTAGAAAAAAAAACATAAATAGGTAATTTGTACACATTTAAAATCAGTATTTAGATTTGTAAATATTTCGTTTTATTATAGAAATATGGTAATATAAATGAAAATCACTTTTAAGATTGGTTTGATTACCAACTTTCATATTTGTTGGGCGGCTAGTCAGTGGTGAACACAAATTCCGCGAGTTCTTCATCTCAGAAACGCTCACCCACATTAGTTGGTCACACCTTCACCTTCATCCTAAACTGGGAAATATTTATTAATAATTCCTGGAGGAGATCAATTAAAAGGTGTTATTTGTTATAAAATGGCATCTAATAATAAAAAAGAGCATAAATTAAGTTAAAATTAAAATACAATTCACTTTAACAAATCCTAATTTCATCGAGTCGTTCGACAACAAATGAATACCGAAATGTTACCACAGATTGCACATCTCCAAACCGTGCTCGTCTATGCACACTCGCTCACAGCATCACATCTCCAAGACCCATCATCGCAGATAGTTCTCAGCATCCAGGCCGATGCAATAGAATACAGAATTGTAGAAAATCACATAGCCCGAAGTGGTAATATACTGAAGGCAAAGTAGTGAAGGCAACCCAAGGGAAACGTCTCGTTTCCTGTAAAGATTATTCACCATGCGATTAGATTAACAAATTATAGTAAATTGTGCACTAGTGACTGAATAACATAAAATAATCTATCCTTTGGTTACGTTGGATACTCACGGTTACAACTTAGTTCTGTTGGCTGCAGCAATGAGCCGCGTAATTTTGACAGCTCTACTCGATGAATTTAAAAAGAGCCATAAGATATATATAGCCTTTTTTATAACCTTAAAAACCGATTGCGATACCAACGTAAGGGCAATTATTAGTGATTACGTGATACTTGGCATTGAAACAAGTGACGGGGCCATTTAGAACGTGATACCAGTTTGTAATGTCACCATATACAAAAGGAACAGCGGCTGTGAAACTTGACGAGGAGCTGTTGCGAGAATAGAACAGTTGTTAGTGACTAATTAATGTATACCGTGCACACAAATACACGTTTAGTTCCCGAGTGATTATTGATACGCGATTTGTGGTGTATCTCCTCCGCTCCCGTGAAATTAGAGACGTCATTAATGTATTATTAGAAATGGTTTCCTTCTCCCCTTGTGCCTTCATTCTTGCGCATATTTACAGCTATAACAATATACTTTCAGAAAAATTAGCCGCTATGGAGCGTGTCCTTACCAGTTGTTTGTGAAATTTTCCCCAGAAAATTGATATCCCAACGAGGTGACAAACTAGCCTCCGACTTGACACCGATGGACTTTTTCCTATGGGGCTACCTTAAATCAAAGGTATAGAGTAACAATCCTCAAATCAAAACAATCCCAACTAATGGCAGCGATCGCGGAGGATACGTGCCGAGCAGTTCTCATTTTAAGAAATAAATTTATAGGGACTACTTAAATGCGAAATAAACATTTTTTTATTAAACCCATCCATTATTTAATTACAGAATTTTTATAATAAATAAGACTTTTGGGACATCTTGTAGATGCATTATAATCTATAATATTATGATACTAATTAAATAAATCAACATGAAAGATATACAGAAAAAATATTTTATTTGTTACCGGCATTCAAACCTGGACCTTTTCCTATCCTGGTAAACTCGTTATCCTGTTTCGACATATCAACTGAGTAGTTTTGCGACAAACTTTAGAACTTATATTCCATAGCTCTTTCAAATTAACACATCTGTTATTCCATTTTTAAAAGCAATCAACTTTATATTGCGACGAATCTCAAATACCTTTGAGAAATACACGCTAGAAGACGCCAGAATACAATCAATTTATTTGTATTAAATTTTCCTAAACTTTGATACAAGTTAAAACTGCAACTTCATAACAATACCGTATTCTCCGAACTAAATAAAGCGCTTTAACTCGATATCAAATAAAGTAATGCCGGACGAAAGGAAACAATAATACTTTAAATGTGATTCCAAATATAGAATAGTGTGGCTCAACATAACTACTATGAAATTACTCGCAAATTATTTTACGCAACATTACAGATTTTTCAAAATGAATCTCGAAGTAATCAGCTACATCATAGATGCAATTTTACATTTAGATTTAGTTTTATATTGCCCTCGTGGAGAAATATTTAGCGTGACTAGGTTTTTGGAAAGCTTTGTTAGAAAGCTCAAAATAAAATGAAGGAATCGCATTTTGATACTAATATGTAATCATTCATTTTCATACAATGTTTATAAAAATATGGTAAACTGTATTCGTTTGATGTATCCCCCCCCCCGCAAGTAAGAAGAATCTTATATTAATTTCACTCAGTCACTCAAAGTAGCACAAAGCAGCACAAAGCTGAATGCCTATTAGAGGTGACAACTGCAGCAGCCCACACTAAAAAACAATTAATCAAATTGAATATATTATTGCTACGGTACACCTTTGTTATTTGAATATATGGTACAACTTTGTTAATTAATGTAAAAATTTGTCAATAAACTATAAAAGTCGGGGTGGCTTACATGTTTGTATCAAACATGATCAAAAATCTAGAATCTTTATATTATTATTTACATTTACAATACATTTTTATTGTAAACCGTTTAGCCATTTTGGGACCTCTTTTTTATATAAACTTATATATTCTTTTAATTTAGTCCTTGTTCTTTTTATATTTTAGAATTATATGAACCTACTACAATGTGCCGCAGAGTTTGGTACCTACCGTACACATTCTCCGTGCGTCCGTCGAGAATTGTAATTATCTTCTGATATCTGATACTTTGGAAGATCTCTTCATTAATAATAAATCTCGCATCGGGTTTTACAAATAGCAAACAAACAATGGCAGAAATCAAGAATACTCTGCTTCCATTGAAATGTCACAACTTGTATCATTTCCGAAATCACATACGTCAAATAGTCAGTATGAATAATTATTTATTGTTGATATCTAAATTCAAAGCAAACAACTACTGTCATCTTACATTGCTATTTTTATTTGTCTTACTTTATTAATAATAATATTTGCCTACATATCGTATCAATACCTCTTTTAAATCTTTGTATTAAGATACTTGGACTGTACTTGAAATATATACCTGCCCGACATGGTCATCTTCGTCAGCTATGCATCTCAACACCGATTTATCATCAGGCCTGCAGGGCGCAAATGTAAGTCAAGTCTCATAACTGATGTCAGATAGAGTTTTGTGTAATACAAATTAAGTTGATCAATCAAATTGTTTTGGTTGAGTCAAGTGTAGTTAGAGAGAATGGTAGAGAAAAATATGAGGCGATTGTTGAAGGCTACAAGAAAAGAAGACACGTTCTATCCACTCTGCCTACGGAACCCAGAAGACAGAGTGAAACTTTAGTTTTAACCATTTTTCCGGGTGGCCGGGAAAAGGAACGTTTTGGTTTAAATTGTTTTAGAAAATATTTTATGAAAACAATCGTGCACTTTCCTCCTTGTCATCACATCACATCACATCACATCACATCACATCACATCACATCACATCACATCAATCACAATTTATTACGGCCATCGACCAAATAATATTACTAGTCAAATTCACATCTGTACTTACTTTTCTTCGTTTAGCGACTGTTGTGGCTTCCTTGTAAGTGAATCAAAATTGTACCGAAACTGGATTCCGTCTTCTATCACCGCTCTCCCGTCCGGTACGATGGAGCGTCGCTGGCGGCAGCCGTAGCCGGCTCTCGCTCTACACGTACACGGTTACAGATAGACAGGCATCAGAGGAAAGAGGGGAAAGGCGGAGCAAGTGAGGCGAACATTTCGAATTTTTAAATCGGATTTAGCAATATTGGATTCTTGGTCCCGAGTCGCTCCGCCGCGCTCCCTCGTTTCGATCTCCTTTCACGCAGAGAACCGAATGCTGAGAGGATTTATAAAAACTTGAGGTGAAGCTAGGCCGTCATACTTTCCCCCGTGATGTCGTTGTGAGCCTGCGAACCGTTCAAATTTGTCAAGTTCGCGAAACTAATAATTCTCATTTATTTACCGTCAGACTCTAAACCCTTTATAGGACACCTATAACAAAATTATGTATGTAGAACTATATTTTGTTCATTTTTGACTGAGAACAGTTCAGAGACAAAAAGATTTGCAAGCAACAGAGAGTGGTCAGCCTCACGTGCACCGAGTTTGATGCGCTACTTCATATGTAATGCAATCTTATTTAAAGGTTGCTGTATTTAACAACTCAACTCGAATGAAACCTCCTCTAATAGAATCAAACAATCAGTGACTCTCCTTGTAGGTACGTACATCTCGAAGCTAGTCGAAGATTTTTTATCTATAAATTGACATTTCTCGTTAGATAGAGATAGTCTTCAAATCTAATCAATCTAAAGAGTCCTTATTGTTTCAGGGGTGTATTTCTTTATTGGAACTAATTCTCACACATCGTGTGTCACACACTGTTGATTGTTGGATGTTTCAGAAGCATAAGGGTTTGTCGCAATTAGTTTTGGTGTAAATATAAGAAAGAAAGGATGGCACTTACTTCAGTTATTGATTACTTCTCCACCACAAGAACAAGCGTTGCGAGGTTATACGAATACTGCACTCGCGTAAAGGAGTATTTTGGTGTAATAGTAGGATTAAAGTAAATATTGATGATAAGCGTTAGCGGTTAATTAATAAGCGACGGTAATTAGTCCGTAAAGTTCCCAGCGCACTCTGAACTTGCTGCAGGAAAATGTTAAGGAAACGGCGTATTTATTTTCCACTTACCGGGGTCTGCTTTCCTCATACGTATATTTATTTAAAATGTGAAAAATATTTTTTATTGTAATAAAATATTACAGTATTGGTCACAGGTGAACTTTTCATAAATTATATACGGATTATCTACTGGAAGTCACGATCTCCGAGGAAGGAGAATAAGTCTACTTCGGATGCACCAACAGCGCGTGTCTTACCAGCATCATCATCTGACATAGTATACTAAAATAAGAATAGTCACAAATTCACATGGATGTCACATGGAACCAACAATTAGATTGATCGCACTTTTGACTAAGACTTCTCTCTGTTATTCTAAATTATGTTCACGTGTTGCGTTAAATATCGTCTGCACTGCGTTAAATATTCTTCGAAAACGTACGTGTTCTATAATACTAGGCACGACCACATGTTCATTGCAATATAATATTTAGAGGCAAGGGATTTTAGACGTTAAGGTTTGTCGATATGTTCCGGCGGCTCGAGCAGACAAGCCGTACATCGCATCCAGCGGCGTCACTATGCCAATGCGGTGCATCGGGGCCCACGTTTATGTAGAGGCCTAAAATGTTCGTGCCCTACAATCCACTTGAAATAAATTTTTTTGCGAGTATAGATACTTTTCCCAGCGTTAATAGTTTTCCACAGCAAGAAATTAATTAATTAATTATACATTTATTTCAATCGTTTCCCACGTGTATTATGGAAACATCGAGATATTATTATTAAGTAATCTAAATAATTTATTTGTGCATTTCTAGCATATTTAATAAACGGGAGCCTTTCACTCGCGCTGAAACGAGGAATGAGCGTGTCCATACATCTCACTGAGAGAGTGACAGGTGCGAAAGTTCGCTGCGGCGTTGTCGACTCGCCTTTTGAGCATTTGGGATATTACGCAGGCCGTATATTTTGACTACGAAATCGTAGGATCGTAGGATCGTAGGATCGTAGGATCGTAGGATCGTAGGATCGTAGGATCGTAGGGTCGTAGGATCGTAGGGTCGTAGGATCGTAGGATCGTAGGGTCGTAGGATCGTAGGATCGTAGGATCGTAGGGTCGTAGGATCGTAGGATCGTAGGATCGTAGGATCGTAGGATCGTAGGATCGTAGGATCGTAGGATCGTAGGATCGTAGGATCGTAGGATCGTAGGATCGTAGGATCGTAGGATCGTAGGATCGTAGGATCGTAGGATCGTAGGATCGTAGGATCGTAAGATCGTAGGATCGTAGGATCGTAAGATCGTAGGATCGTAAGATCGTAGGTTCGTAGGATTGTAGAATATGTCAGACGGCTGAGAATTGAGGGTTGAGCTATTTGCTAAAGTTCCCGACAACATAATGATCAAATAACGAACGTTTGACTAACAACGAAGCTTCGAAAAGTGATATCAAGAAATATTTAATTTATAAAATGTTCAAAAATATCAAACATTAACACGTCAATTTTAACATGACTAGATCCCGAGCACCGTCACCGAGCTTTACAATAGTTCTGAATCCAATAAACAAATAACAGTATTCTAATAATGGAAGTTCATTAAATCGTACTTCACGAGCCGAGGCGAGCTAGCGAAGGAGGTGAACTCTTCAGGGCTGAGTATCGAAACTCTCCGTCACGCAATGACGTGTTCCGTGACGCCGCGGAATATTCCTATTTGTGAAAATAATTTGAACACGAAAAACAATGATTTAATGAATAATTTTACGCACCGCGATGGCACTGAAGGTAAAGTTGGTGAAAATTGTATTTTAGAAATATAACAAGCCTCTAACTGCGAGAACTAATGCTTTTTTTGTAGAATCAGATACGTACATTGGAGTGAAGTGTCAATTTACTTTGAAATACGAATTGGATACATATGACACCTTGAAAGGTACCTTAATGAAATGATATATATATTTAATAAGCCTACTATACTGACTATTTTAATAATATAAACCAATTATACTGTAATCCTGAAAGTTCGTGAAAAGTAATAAAAACATTTTTAAATTTGTGCAATTTCTTTAATTTTATAAAAATCGTTTAAAATAGAATCTCAAACATTTTCCTTGTCCTAAGACGGGCGTGCAATGTTAATTATATTTAGAGTTATTCTGCCTTGTATCTCCGACCTGGGAAGGCTAAACTATCGTTCAACGACATATGCCCTTTAATTTTATTATCTTATTTATAAGAGAATAAAATAAAAAAACTAACATAAAATACAGCTACTGTATGAATGTTGTGTAAATAACTAAATGGTGGATACTTATTTTCATTTTACATCACCTCCTGCTCTGATCTGATATTGATATTGATCGGCAACGGCATTAACAGCCAGCGCTAGCATAGCGTTGTGCACATATATATATATATATATATTCACGCTCGTGCAATTATCGGGAGGATGAGAAACTAAAATAATACTACCAATCCTGTAAATTGAATAACAATTTGCAAAGCTTTCAAGCGCATATTTAGTGAAAGCTAACTGAATTACTTCAAGTTTGCCGTAACGTCCGACTGTATATTACGTCAGCCATGCCGGCAGCCTGCAGACCTGCAACCGGCAATATGATATTTTACAGAACTACAAAAAGATCTGAAACTTATTTTATTATTCATAGTTAAAAATATACCAAATGAAAGGTGTACGGAAAGGGAAAACAAATATCGTCAACGACTAATTGTAAAAGTATATTTTATTATTTATTTATGTAGTATTCTTCCATCAGGTTACTACCAGCAACTAAGTCCAATCTTCATAGCTCAAGCGATAGTTTGAATATTATTATTGTTATTCGAATACGTTGTTACCCCCTACTCGACTTAACTAATTTTCTATGGGATTTTAGATGCAAATACCTCATTGCTTTCCATTTACCGCTTAATTATCAAATCTTTGTTCGAAAGATGTTCTCATCACATTATTATGTTTAACAGGTTGTCGGTCGACAACTTAACGACACCAAACCTAACCGAACGCGTGTGTAACTATAAAGCTTAGTTTATTTCAAAATCTTAATAATAAAATAATCATGTTCTACCACAAATAACCGCCGTGTCAATTAGTGATTTCGCACTAATTTGATAATAAATTAAAAGGAAAACAATTTAATTTATAATCAAATTAATGTTATTTAGATATCATCATTCGATTCATCAATAATTCACCCAATATGACCTTTTACATCATTTTTTGCACCTAATTACTAATTATATTACTATTTATATATTGTGAATGAACTTTATCTTTCTTCCGTGGACAGCTCCTCGACGGAGCTGACTCGAACCAACTGCGGGTGTAGAACAAGCGCACTAACAAATAACTGTGCCGCGTATACCTTATTTGAACGATTGCTAAAATCTACTGAATTATCGGCATCTAATTGAGTTCATTTGAAAGTAGTGCCAATGTTTTTTTGAGAAATGAAAAACATCTTTAATTCTGATATCACGTAATTAATTTTCATTTAACGTGCAATCGACAGATCTGGTCAATCTAATATCTACTTTCGGCATATCTTTCTAGTCGATAACTTAATTTGTATTAAAATAGCTCAAAACTATCATCTGGAAAGGCAACTACTCAATACAAATGTGTTATCCTTCAAAAATATAATCGTATCAAAGTTTATCCAAATTTAATAAATTGATTAATTCTGGCGTCTCCAATGGGTTTTACTCAAAGGTATTTGAGATTCACTGCAATATAAATTTGATTGCTTTTAAAAATGGAATAATAGATGTGTCAATTGGAAAGATTACAGAATATAAGTTCAAAACTGGTCGAAATAGTATTCGGTTACTGTTGCAAAATGGCGAATGCGCTTCCAGGATAGGAAGAGGTCCAGATTCGTATCCCGGTAACAACTAAATATTTTTTCAATAGATAGAATTTTATTGTAGGTACGTCTTTCTAGTTCCCTCGTTTAATTTGTATTGAAAAACATTATTTTCTTTTTGTTAAATCAATCATGTCTCAAATATGCCATATTTTGGTATTTCCAATATTTCTCTCAGCAATTCCCTCTTTCGTTTCCGCGAACATTCTCCTGCGCGCGTCCCGCACCGCGTATCCACCAGCGGGACACTTCTCATCAATTTATCAAAACAAGGCTCCATCTACATTTTTCTGTTGAATAAATCTCTAGTCACTGAAAAAATACAAAGAACATATCGCCGATTTTGTGGCTATCGGAGGCCGGTGTGATGTGTGGTGTGTGATGTGTGATGTGTGATGCGGCTGCGGTGATTGAGGACGATAACGTGTAACCGTGAAGAGCTCCATCACAAGTCACTTAGTAGAAATGGTATCGCATCCCGCACGGCGTACGATTTGCGCCATACGAGAATAATACAATTAAATGTGAGGCGCGGCGCGGCGGTTCCGGCGGTTCCGGCGGTTCCGGCGGTTCCGGCGGTAATGCACTCACTCGGCCCGACAATTGCGCCAGTTTTCTCCCCACTCTTCCCTCTTCCCTCTTCCCCATCCACTGCCACATTCCAGAAATATTAAAACACTTTTAAAATAATATTGTAATAATGCGGAAGAAGACTGGAGCAGAATGGAAGAGACTGGTGATAACCTTGAGCTTTAGAACTGAATACACCTGTAAAACCTATAAAGTGTGAAGAGGCGCCGCTAGGTAGGAATAATTTAACTAATTGACGGAACAGAAATAATCCAAAACTCATTTTAGAACAATCTCCTAAGACATTTTGTATATTTGGATAATTAATGCACGCGTTGTTTTGCTGGATAGAATCGAAAGGGGAGTGCCCAGCTGCCATCACGGTTCCGGGATAGGGTGGGATGCTACGCGGTTTTCTTCATACTAAAAACGAGTGAAAGCTACTTGCGTTATAATTTTTAACGTTATAATGTTTCATGCCAGAGATTGATATATTTACATGAATTAAATTACCCTCTGAAATCGATCTCCCGATGTAAACAACAAACAGTATCACGTATTCCATATATCGATACATTAATCTGCAAACCAGCTAACTCCTCCTATGATCAAAAAACCGATTTTGATACAATTTTTTTTCTCTTTCATTGATATCTATAGCACACAAAACACACAAAATTTCCATCAATTTTAAAATACGTGTAATCACTTGCACACATACCGTGACAAATCTGTTCAGCAGAGCGGCTAACTCTCGCCATTTTGTATTGTGAATAATTGTCTTAAAGTAATGTCGTTTGGCAACAAGTCGTGTTTTTGGTTTATATAATCAGTAGTAGACATTGTGACGTTAGAAAACATAAGTACTTGGATTACATTAATTTTAATCATTTGTATGTCGTATATTTTTGTACCATGCATTCGATTTATTTATTTTGGGTATCTTTCTATATTTTGTAAAGGATTTTTACGATGCAAGTTGGGTAGTTATTTAAGAAATAAGATGCACTAGTAAATTTATTGTTTGAGATTTTAGTTTATTCGTTAAATTTTTTTTTCTATTAACTTAAATATGGAAATAGATTTAGCGATATGTTTTCATTCTGATACACACCTTTGCTGAGAGACGAGGTATTGTGACGTCAGAAAAATGAATAACTTGGATTATTTTTTTAAATAATTGTCACATTTGAATTAAAACACTGCGCGCATACGTAAAATGGATTCCTTCGAATTAGAAAATTTTAAGGGAAGGATGCGCTCGGTCTTTTTCGGTTCAGGTGGCAACCTGATGCAGCGCTGCCTGGTAAAATTGGATTTACTATTGGACTAAAGTGGTAATTTAAATTATAATATAAAATACTAATGCAGTTATAATTAAATAAAAATCTTAAATTTTATCGTACATTTTCTGTTGTTGTGGAAATTGATATTTTCCTTTAGTTTACTTTACTTAATTTCTGGGAGAAAAGCTGCCAAATATACGGTGTGTATAATGGATTGAGATTAGCAGTTCGAGCACATTGACCATGTAACTGGTTGGAAGACTTTATCTGATGACAAATTTGGTTATTCGGCAGCCTTCTGTACGTAGGAAAGTGCAGAATATAAATGATCCGCGATGCGGATGCGTCGATAATTGTGATTTCCTTGGAATGGTGGGATGATGTGTGTATATGTATATGTGTGCCGCACTGCCGGTGCGGGTATCTGTGGCTATAAAGACGGCGCGCAGGAGTGCGCGCGATTCTTTTATCTGCGGTTCATCGGCTTAATAGTTTGACTTATATACTAGTGATATACCTTGTACTAAATTGTAGCTTATTGTAATAAAAAATTAATTGTTACAAAGTATATTTCTTGGACCTTCACATTACGAGGTGTACACTATAGACGTACTAAGAAGTCAGATACGTAACAATAAACAAGATTTAAAGATTATACCATTTTATTATTTTATTAAATTATTGTCGTCAAGAATTTATCTAAAAGCTCCAATACGACGGTGTTAATTGTTAACAAAAAGTAGATTTCTTACATTGCTACATTTCTAAAATATTATTTTATTGCTAACTTTGAATTTATTAAAAGGGCATAATTTCTTATTATTCTCTATTCACTAATTCTTTGGAACGATTAATATAATGTTTTGTTGATCAATGATCCTGTTAAACTTACGAATTTACAAAAATATTTGAATTCACTGAAAAGTAATTTTATCAAGATTTAAATGATTTTAATCAGATCTATCTTCGATTCTCGTTTAATAAAATGTTAAACTTCCTCCCGTTAGTTAAATCGTCATCCTGTAGTGTGGTAGTAAATATTAAATTTAAAGTATAATTATTCCAGGTACTTCTCTCCTTAGAAATTAAGTCATAATTTAGTTTGTACTGGAAACTGTATTATGAAATTTGTTATTGTTGTATCGGTTGTTGGTATGTTGTATCTTTGAGAGTAAATGCTGTATTTGTTCATCAGGAAGATTATTATTGGTTATTTTTACTGTTCTTGCATCTGATTCTAATATTTCTCATTTTACTTTTTTTGTAATTGAATTTAGTACCATGTGATTTCTTTGACAAATCAATTTGATTTGTTATTAAATGAACCAAGCTAACTTGACGTATTTTTATGACATCACAGAATTGCTCCCTATTACACCATCTAATACTTCTTTGTTCCCAAGTGATGATCACGAGTAGCGCGAACACACTCACACACTCACACACTCACACACTCACATGCAGCTGGTGAGTGTGAGAAACGTTCCAACATATATTTGATTAGACTCTATAATTTGTACGTGTCTTGAGCGGTGTTTATCGAATAATATTATTTATCCGAAAATTCAATACTATGAAGACTGAAAATATTGCACTTTTTCCCCCCAAAAAGAATTTATTTGAAAGATACTTGTCGCATAAGCTTGAAAAATGAAGCTTGTATCGAAAAAGAGAAAGACAACAAAGACTTAGTTTTTACAGTAAATATGCAAGTAAATTGCTTGCACCAAATCCAACTCTATTAAAAAGAAAGCTATTCATTCGTAACGTTCGTATATTTGACGTCAAAACGAAGGCCGAATACTATTACCGTACGCACTCGTCTGTAAGTCTATCTCGTCGATAAGTTGAGGGTAGTCTTTTGACCGACGATTATGAAATATGCTATGACTTGTGCATAAGTTGAGGGTAAAATTTGGGGCTATGAAATTTTGTGATTTTTATAATTTTGTCATTTTTTACCAAGTAGTAATCGCTGCGCTGTATATTAAGCTATGGCCGGTGTATGATTGACTCCAGACATATCGCACCAGATGCTTTTATCTAAATCTCCATAAGTTAACACTCTGCAGACTACATATTAATGACATTTCTGAAAAATATCATATATATATATATATCAATAAAATTTTATTTATTTATGTCAGCTAAAACCTGGATTAAAAATGAACAAGAACATTTTTATTTATTATCTGTAGAGAATTCCGTAAATTTATTGCAGAAAATTCTTATTCATATCTTCAAAAATAACACAAAAAACACATCGTCAGAATATACAAATTCAAAATTGTATCGATACTAGCCTAGCACTGACCCGTGGTACTCGACTAAGTTAAGTTTTAAAATGAAGTTCGCAACTAAAATTTCTCGTCGTGTACACGAGAGTACCCAAGCGTTATGGGAATGTTATTAGTGCAAACATTGTATTGATATTATACTCTGATGGATGCGGACCACAAAATAGAAATGCAACAGTGATAAGTGTCTTACTGAATATATCAATGTTGAGAAATTTCCTTTAAGCGATAATATTTAGGTCGGAGCACTCGAAGCACTCGGAGACCGTCTCCGCTGAGGCACTGCGATTTTGAATAAAACTAAATAATAAATGTGTTTATAGAAACGCTTGTTAAATTCCAGGACACATTTATCTTTTTAATTATTTGATTTAATGATTTAAAGATAGCTTTAAAGTAATAAGATCTGAAAAAATAACACTAGACTGAAAGGTATTGTCATATATGTATAATTTTGTTAAATTCCTTAGGTAATTACGGTACGGAAAGTGTTGAAGATCGAACAGTTGTCAATTTTACACCTGATTACTACAGAATTAGAAAACAATTATACCTACTAATTATCACGATTTTACAATTCCCAACAATATTTTACAATGTTGATATTGCAAATCCGCTAACTCTAAATATTCCTCATAAGGTACAAGAAAAATTAAGATATCAATGAAATTTTACAAACATCCTATTTTTGCATAAAAATATCTATGAACGTGTGTTTCAGATTTTTCATAATCAGTTTAATTATAAAATTAAACAGTTTTTGTTGTTCCTCAACATTTGATACAAATGGAGTCAGCTGATTTTCAGATTAAGGAATCGATATTAAAAATCTGTTTACATCTGTGATGTTTATCAATACTTGCTGAGGTGTTTTACGCTCCCTTTATAGTGCGGTCATAAAGAAATCTGAGATAAGTGTCGAGATCTTACTGTAGCTACAAGCCCACTTAATATGTGCTCCCCATATTTCGGATCCCTTTCTTCTGCACATATAAATATCTCAATTGAGGTGACGTGAATGTATTGCGAGCGAATACCAAGAAGAATCTTCATGACAACTCTCATAAAAGGTGGCCCATACTAAGCTGAGATAAACGGTAAATTGAAATCAAATTGGATCTTGATGATTGGTCATCAAGTATTGAAACAGCGCAAGTCAGAGGTAGAGATGAAAATACCTATCCTCGATTCTCTTAGGATTAGGGAATGAAAACGATAATGATATGTGATTACAGGAAAATAAATCAAAATTTAAAATGTAATAATATTCCTCTCATATATTATTATCCTGAACACACTTTAATACACCTGTTTAATATCATTTATCGTGATACATCGGATAACATTTATTTGTTTTTATTTTTCAGATATTCTAATTATTCATCGCTTTTTGAATTTTCTGTCGATCAGCCACAATCTATGTTTATTGTAACATCCCCTCTTCGCAGTAACTAGGTAGGGTGACCACCTTGTACAATTATGCTCCTTGATTTCCTGCTCGAAGAGATCTATTGAATTAATTATGTCACGGAACATCTGGACACTGACATTTTAATCTCGGCTGCCATCTGCAGGCCCCCGTCACGTCAGATGCGTCAGTGCTGACCTCTCCGGCAACTATCATAATTGATCAACTATATATTTCTAACTCAGTTTATACCATAGTTTGATGCGACCAGTCCGCTCACTGCAGCGCTCTAATGTAATAGCACCATCGCATCTCGGCTAAAAATGAGTTTGATCACAAAAACTTAACAAATGGACAGAAACGACGCACGACCACAACATTTTCAATGCTGGAGACAGTACAAAAACGGTTACACGGTCCCTTCCATCTCCGCTTATGACCTCCGATGATTTTAGAGAATCTAAATAAGACGAACGGGACGATTGTGGGACGATGTGGGATGTCAGTCACATAATATATAATATACACATAATGTTGAGATATTGTCCAAATGCAAAATATAGCTCTCGTTCACGAACAATTCAAGTCGCATAAGACTCATTCGCTGTAGTAACCTCCAGATAAAGCACTGCATGAATGGTTTGTCTTTCGGGAACAATCTCGAGTGCATCGAGATGCTCGATTCTCCTCCTCGACAAAAATGATCAACATACTCCTGATGAAGTGGTGTGTTTTACAATTCTGAACTCGGGAATGAGTATGAGTGTCTTAGCACATTTTGAGGAACAAACTCCCGCGCACATTCTGTTTTATTATATATATATTAATCAGCGCAAATAATTTCTGACAGAAATTATTCCGTCGGGATAGGAATACTAATTGGCCCGCGGTGTATATAATGTACAAATTCTGTTGTGGGATCCGACCTCAGAGCGCGATGAATTTACAATTTGATTAAACGTCATGTTAACATTTTGTTGAAAGCTTTTATCTCGTGCGCTTCCGAACGTCTTTCGCTAAGGCCTATAGTCTCCTTGGATTCATTGCTAGAACGTCTAACCCATTCCGATCACCTTTTACTCTTATCATTCTACATTTCTCATTTGTACGCAGTCAACTTGAATTCGGATCGGTAGTTTGGAGCACACATTATTCCACCTACAGCGACCGACTTGAAAATGTTCAACATACATTTTTTAACATATTAAATTCACGTGCCCGCTTAGACATTAAATCTTATTCAGAAAGTGAGCGTTTCCATTAAATCCCCCCCCTCTTAAATATAAGAAACACACAAGATTTATCCTACCTCTATAAAATTTTAAATAACTTAGTTGACTCGCCCTATTTATTAGAACAAATAACTTTAAACTGTCCCACATACCCAACACGATCAAATAATCATTTTTACCCAAATTTTGGCAAAATTAATTACATAAAAAATTGTTTTGTGATCCGTTCTACAGCAAAATATAATGCCGTAAATTCTTCTAATAACTTGGACATTTTCAACGATAAATTGCTTCCCTTTAAAATTAAACTACGCCAACTTTTTAATAACTATTAACATAAATTGTATATATTGCATTCCATTTTCTTCCCTTCCTTACCCTTTCCACTTTGTATGTTCAATTAAAAAAAACTTTTTTGTTTCTTTTTACATTTTTTTTTTAAATTTATACTATTTTTTAGTTTACTCTGTTTATTTGTTAGTACATATTTTGTTTATCAGTTTGCTTGAGTATACTATTTTTTAGTTAATTGTGTACTAGTTGTTTAATTCCGAAGAAATTTCACGTGTGTTATTTTTACATATGATGTTATTATCAGTTATTATATTGTTACACTGTTTGTTTCTCTAAAAATAAAATAAAAATAAAACTTGTACCGAACAATTCAAGTCCGTCGTATAAATCGGGCTCTCCAATTCGGGTACTCATTTTATAATATGAACTAATGTAAACTACTTCAGAAAGGCAGTCCCGTCCCGGGGGGCGGCGGTCACATCATGTAGACGGTTGCTAAGCACGAATGTAATCAGAATTGTTACCAAAATCTAATAAGTGTTTAAATGCAGCGGATCGACAGTCACAAGGAAATTGGTAATTAATAAATGATAAACCACACACCTGTGTCGTATTTGTATCGATCGAAGTCTTCATCAATAAACTTCGGCCGCGAGTTTCCACCGATATTGGTTACAAGTTTCAACTGTACCAAATATAATAAGTAAGATTACAGCGGATCATAAGCAAATGTATTTTCATTCTCCACGTTGAACTTACTCAACAACTTGGATTATCAAACAATTATATTTATGATACAAATTAAGTTTTTGTTGCGACCGGGATTCGAACCTGGATCTTTTGCTATCCGAGGATCAACCGATTATGCTACACCAATATTGTAAGTTGACGACAAATTTTCGAACTTACATATTTATAAAAATATTATTAAAATATTTATTCGATAAATTGATTTTATATGTGTATCTCTTTATAATTTAATTTGTATTCAAAATATCACAGATCTATGTTCTGAAAAATTGCAAATTCACAATAAGAATGTGTTCCCCTTAAAAAAAACATATAATTATAGTTGGTGTTATTTTGTTGTATTAGACATGTTTGTACCCATTTTTAGATAAGAGTGACGGGAAGACAATTTTAAAATCAATTATGAAGAATTCAATTTTCAGAAATCGTTAAAAGAGCTTTATCGTGGGGAACGCGTCAGACATCGGATTGTCAGCATAGTCCCTCGTGTTGTAGGTGTAGTGTAGTTTGCAAGTGTTGTAAGGGAATTGATGAAATCATTTACGGCTAAGTAAGTTCTAAGAACTATTTCAGCGTAACAGTAAATTTCTTTGGTACCCAAAATTGATCTGAAAATATAACACCGAATGGTCACGGCCGCCCCTCGCGACCCGCGGCGGATCGGACGTCCGTCCGCGTGAACCGACAACCGCCCTGCAATAGTATCGCGGCTCCACTGCTAAATCTATTTGCAAAACTGCACTTCAGGGAAAATAAAATACTGTGAACGGCAACTGTGGTTATATGAAAAGCAGACGGATACTTTTACTCATTTTGCGTTTGTTATATTATTAAATATAATTAAGTAATTATATTAATATGTGCATTTATTCACATTATTATTTAAGTTTTTCAATTTTAAAATGTTTTAAGAAAATAGTATTCGAACGCAAATACCTAAGAATAATTATTAAAAAATATTGTCTTCCAGTGACACCTCGTTTTATCCGAAAACTTATTTATCATATCTAACCAATATAGTGATTATTCATGATATTGGAAACTAAAAAACTAAAAATTTACATAATTTTACAATAATTTTTATCTCGTAATATAATAATTGCGCATTTTAACTTTCCTCCCTTTTATGGAATAAATAGAAGTTTAACTTTTATTCTACAACTTTTCAGTAATCCGAGTAATTTACGTACAAATATTTCTTCAGTTTAGGTATGCTCCTGCAACGAAAAATGTCAATGAAATTCAACTTGTTACCAAGCCGATGCATCCGCGATATTGGCGAGTTAATAGCATAATTATTTATATGTGTACTTACAAAAAACACTTCATGTTGTCTCGTTTGAGTTAGTACTTTATACGAAACCATTTGTATCAACCCAACATGCTATTGATCATTTTATATAAATATACTATATCGCTCACATCTCTTTTCCAGGCTATTTTTTTCAAATGAAGTAGACTCTTAAATAATCGTAATTTATATTTGCTATCGGAATATGCAATTTAATATTGATAAATCTTAGAAATTTATGTTGCACTCTTTCGATTTTTATAATATGTGAGCCAGAGTAGGGAGACCACAGAGTGGAGTTAAATTCCAGCGTACTTGTTACAATACATAGATGTATTATATAAAGTTGTTAGAGAGCGGAGCGTGTTAAAGTTTTTGGCTGTCCTTAACACAAATTCTAAGTATTTCATCGCCTTGTTGCAAATTTTGTTGTATTGTTGAATAAATTAAGAATTTTCGACAAAGAGCACACCCTAATCCCGCGTAACTGCGGCTCTACTTAGATCAATATTATTAATACTGTATTGAAAAAGGAGTTGATTGATACTTCTATTGAAACTTATTTGTTTACATTTTTCTACATTAAGATATAGTTCGTTAGCACAGCACTACATATAAAGCAAATTTAGGTTATTTTGCAAAGTAATACAGTCATTTGTGTTAGAAATTGCTTTATATATTTTAAGATCATCTGCAAACAACAGAACATGAACTCCATTAAAAATGTCAACAATGTCGTTTATGAATAGTAAAAATAAAACAGGTCCAAGGTGGGTCCCTTGCGGTACCCCACTGGATGAAGATTTATAATTATGAATTTTAACGTAAAGTTTTCTAGAAGTTAGGTAGCTTTCGATCCATTTTAAGGTGTTATTGCTCTTTCCCAGAGTTTTTAATAGTAGTTTATGTGAAATCTTGTCGAATGACTAGCTAAAGTCCGTATATGCCGCGTCCGTCTGCAAATGGTTATTCACATTTTTATTGATGTATTGTTCGTACAAGAGTAAGTGTTTATGTAAACGCCTTCCATAGATGGTTCTCAGGTTTTCGATTAACAATAAGTACACACATGATACATGAACTGCACTAACCTTTTAACTTTGCTGTCTTTAGATTTCGACCGACTGAAGCGCGCACTGGTGGTTTATTAGGACTGCTGGACTGGTCGAAGCGCGGGATGTAATGAGAAGACGCCTCGGTTACCGTCTTCTTAACTTCCGAAAAGGCAGCAATACTCACACACACACACACACATGTACATTATTATCAACCAGGAAACCCAGTGGTGCCAACCGAAGTAACAAGGCGCGTAAACAGTAAGTTTGTTAGTGTTGATTTGCCGCTTACAAATCCATGTTGCAACGGGGAAATAACTTTTTTTGTATCTATTATAAATTTCTTTATATTTCTGTTTATTTTACGTTCAAAATTTCTGAGAACATAAAGATCGTTTGCGGTTTTATTATTACAGCGTATTCAAAGTTGTTAATGCAATTATTGAAACAGAGTTTTGATAAATATTTTACTCTATTTCGTAATTTGCAGAATTCTAAGAAATCATTTACATTGCGAGTTATTTTCTACTTTTTATGGGATAATTTTTTTCTATTATCATTTCAGTTAATTGTTTGGTAATCCATTTACGATATAATGCTATTGTTTTATTTGTTACTGGAACAAATAGTTCAATTGCTCTGTTAATAATTTCGTAAAATTGATTGATATCAATGCATGTCATGATAGAAAATTATTGATTTTGGGAGAAGTCTGCTTTATGGAAATTTGATAATCAATATAAAGAAGGTTAAAATAGTTGAAAATCGCAGAGTTTTGTACAGAAACTATGCTGTGTGGTATATGTACAATCGAGGTCAAACTTTAACAAACAATTATAAATTCGAAATAGATTTGAACTCACTTACAGGATTTATCTGGTTTCGCAACAAAATGCTCGGTCCTGGTTGGTAATTCAGCAATCAATCCGATGCATTTAATTAATTGCGCAGATCACTAATTAAGAGATGTCAGTCGCGTACAAGATAGGAGAACAGAGTTTACACACTAATTATGGATTCTATACTGACAAAAATAATGGAAAAAAACATGTTTACATTATTGTACTAAACCAAAATAACAGTAAGCTTTTACGGCATACAATAAAAGCATTATTGGGATCCAAACCAAATGTTATGGAGATAGGTAGGTGCGTATACTTGATTCTTAAGCTTATATATCTGGCTTTACTCATTTACTTACGACAAATTAATTAGAATTACTACAAAAATATTAAATACTGGTAAGAATAACTAAATAAGAAAAGTAAAAATAATGGGTCTTTTTCAAGACATGCGACTTTGTATTAGGTTGATGCATAATTATCCGCCGGTTAAAAAAAAATCTTTGTATTATTATTTAATAATATTACAATATTATAACATAGCCAAAAACGAAAACAAACTCAAAACATATTATGTACAAGTGTCATTCCGAGGCGTAGTCACCATCAACGTCAATCACTGCTTCCTATTTGCTCGGAAGACGGCCGATTCCGCGGGCGAAGAGTCACTGCTTTTTTAAGCAATCCACAGTTTGACATCCTCCATCAGCTACTCAAAATCGTCGTACACCTTGCCAACCTGTCATTTGTTAGAGAGCGGTTGATGCGGTAGTCTCCTCGCGGAGGCCTCGGCGGGAGGTAGAGCGGATGGGGGAGCAAATCCTATCTCTCGCTAGCGATGGATTCGATCATACGGCTTTCGACATGAGGGCGAGCGTTGTCGTAGTGGAAAACGATTTGGTTCTCTTTTCGCGGTCTTTTCAGCTGAATGGCAGTCTAAAGGCCATCAAGCTAGCCAGGTTGATGTTGTCGACTTTTGACTCCTGTTTCTATAAATGGGTTACGGATCAATGTTAAAAATGATCAAATCAAATGACTTCCGTGATCATTATCGAGGACCTTTGGCCGTGCAACTGTATATTTGTTGTTTCGAGGTAAATTAGATGCTTTGTCTAATTTGAGGCGATTTGTTTAATCACTCGTCTAAAATATTAGTCCACTTCGCGTACTAAATTGTTCTCGTTTATATTGAAATAAACAGTGATTTACTTAATATCTCCCTGACGTCACGTTCTTGAATAAGATCGATGCAATATCACATCGAAAACCGGCAACTCGCGCTCCAGCCGGTCCAGTCGATCCAACGCAGCGGGCACATCATCACATTGTTTCTATTAATAGACCTATTAGCGTTAACAAAAACAAAATGGCTGTATTTTTAAAGTGTATTTGTCATTTTACACGGATATTTTAATATATTATAGGTCCCTACCCGACGTCGCCCGGGATTAAGATTTAGTTATTTAAAATAAGGTTTAACGATGACTTGAAGCGGGGTACGAGGCGCGGGGCGCTGTTGTTTTACGTTGTCCCTAAATAATATCGATGTACTTATGCTAAATTTAGTTCAAGCATTGGTAGGGTGAGATATTAGGGGGGGTGGGGTGGGTTGACAATGTTTTCTTCAGAATCCTAGAGTGCAACTAAACAAAATTTGGATGGCGTTTAATATCATATGATACACATTTATATCGGGTTTGTACACATTTATAAAGATGAAATTGAATTGAATTGAGAATAGACAGACAGACATTGACATTTACAGCCATATATAATAAATTTATATATATACTATGTATGGTAAATAAAAGAGAAAATAATAATTAATTCAATAAATGAACCTATAGATGGCGGTCCAAATTGAAATTAGAGAATTGCCAGTAATGTGCTATAATTGAAATCCACATGATATACATAATATATTTCAGATGCATAAAAAAATCAGGGAACTGACCGGCATTCATCGCAAAAACAACTTTGGGCATTTAGGAGATTGACACTGAAATATTCTAATGGATATAAACTAAAAATTAAATCAATGGGAAGAATATATCTCAGATCTTTTTGATGATGAAGCGAAGAGTATGATATGGGAAACATTATAACAGGCTCACCGATCACAACAAATGAAAACATGCAATTTGTCTCTCTAAACCAGGGAAAACAGCTGGCCCATACGGAATACAAGATGAAATTAAGCTGAAGTTACAAGAAATAGAGGCATAATTGTATTAACTGATCTTTTTAACGCGATATATAATACACCTAACTTTGTCACCATCCTTAAGAAAGCGAAAGCGAGAAAACGCACATCAGTCTGATGAGCCACTCATTAAAGATACTTCTGTGAATAATACATGGACGTACATATCGCAAAGTGGAAATAAATTTGGATTTTAATTACGGGTACACAAGTGCTAATCCAAAGATGTGGAATGTACTCGCGCGCTTCATTGACTTCCTTAAAGCATTTGACAGAGTTAGAAATTATAAAATTATTCAAATCCTTGATAAAGATTTGATGATAAAGACATAAAAATAATAGAAAATCTTTATTGTAATTATTAGAATTGTAATATGATTGTGCAGGTTATGCAGATGATCCGGTTCTTCTGGTGAGTAACATTAAAGATTTACAACTTTTGCAGAACCAAATAGTGAACACGTGTGACACTTTTAGGTTAGAACTTAACACAACTAAAACAAAATATATGCTCATTAGAAAACATACCGCAGATTACAACGAAAGTCTTTATATTGCTGGAAATAAATTGGGAAAGATACAAAGATTTATAAATGAAACATGGGATCCTTGATGAAAAAGATGTTCTGCAGTCATAATCTCAACCTTAGGTTACGAATGAGAGTGGTTAGATGCTATGTGTTTTCAATTTTATTTTATGGAAGTACCGAAAGTAGTTTACCGAAGAAACGATAAGGCGACTTGAAGCATTTCAGATGTGGATCTACAGAAGAATGCTTAAAATAATATGGAAAGATAGAGTTACGAATGAAGATGTTACGGTTCGGATAAATAAAGAAAATAAAGTAATTAAAACTTCAATATCTCGTCATGTAATGAGACATCCGGAAAAGTATGAGATAGTGCAAGGAAAGATTGCTGGAAGCCGAGGCCCTGGAAAAAAGAAAACATCATGGCTGAAGAACCTGAGACAGTGGTTTGGCCGTGCAGTAAATAAAGTCATGATAGGCAACATCCGTTGAACAGATGAGCACGAGAAGAATAGATGGCGGTACAATCACTCGCAGCTGACATATTATAAAAGAGTGTACAGATTGATATTCATGTATTGACTTCGAACTAAAATTTACTCAACTGTGGGAGATTTTTATCTCCTGCAAAAAAGTACATTAGAACCGTTATTTTTTTAAGCAAATGTCAATGGCATGTGTTACCGCGCCGAAAAGTCGGCCTAGAAACCATATACAAATAACGCGTTATTACCCAAAAGAGACGCCAGTTCCATATATATCATGTTTATATACATATCGCACACCTAGATCAAAACTAAGACAACTCAAAAAGTCAATTTTAGTAGATAGTTTGTTACTAAAATTATGAAAATAAATAACATTTTAGGTCATAAATGTATCCTAAAATGACATTATTCGAGAACTGGGGCTAAGTTAGTTGCATATATGACAGAGTATCCGAGTTGTCTTAGTTTTGATCTAGGTGTGCGATATATAGATTATTAAAATAAAGGGGTAAACTTGTCTCGAGTCTCTTCAGTAATAACCCCTGCGTATTCACCAGTACGTCGTTTAGGTTTTAAACTGAATTCTATATTAATTAAACTCAACATCACAAACTAAGCACCGCATTTTTTCATAACCAACGTCTGGAACAGATAATAAATAAGAAAACCTTTGAAATTATAATTACCTACCTACCTACCTGCATACGGAATATTCATAGCACTACAGTATTCCAATTTTCAAATTTCTGACATTAGACTTGGTTATTAACTACTTGGAAAAATGTACCTTAAAAAAACGTCACATCCACATTTCAAATGGACACTAATTTCTCTCCAAGAAATGAATCGATCGCCTACACTACCCTGTTTGACAATTACACAGAGAGACAAACATTGGGATTTTATACTTAAGAATATCCGCGAGATGAAGTATGTAATCATTTCCCTAAAGTTAGTATTTAATGCAGCCTTGTAATTTGTTACTTACTTAGAGGCCCGTAATTTATGAAACCACCGTATTATTATAATCTCGTATTGGGAACGAAATGTCTGTAAACTATCGCCTGCATTTAAATGTGTCGGTCTTGAAATTTAAATGGGATATAAATATTTTAACCGATCATATTTTTACAACTGAAATAGAAGAAATCTCTGTTTTTAATTGAAGCATTAAAGTGCGAAAAAAATAGACAAAATAATGTAAAGTAAAATATGCGCGTTAAGCGCAGGCAGAGCAGAGAGACCTTCCCCTCGGTCTTATTTTGTAAAAACTCAAAATCCCAAGTTGAAAAATAATAATAGTGCGTACCTAATATGAATAATCAATTCGAGAGAGCGAATCTAATAAGTAACATTATAATTATATCCTAATAAAGCTGTCAAGACTAGTTTCCAGAACGTCCCTTGGCATGTTTCTAAATGCCGCCCCTGACGCGTGCGGCTCGCGGGCGCAAGATTTAGGGGGCGGTCGATCCGTGGCTTCTTTCTTATCTCGTCCGTGACATAATATCGATTATCTGGACTATCCATTTTGTTATTTGAAAACGATATTCAAACGACAAAGAAGACATTTTAGAGATTTTGCAAACAATTTCATTTTAATATTATTATTATTATTATTAATTTGTAAGTACGATTAATATTATTTATAATATATATATATTAAATAAGCAGTAAAAACTTTTTAGTATTTATTAATTATTTAATATGATATTCCCATTTCGGTCATCGCCACGTTCCTCATTTGAGCTACTGCCGCTTTGACAATTGTCCACAGTTTCATTTTAGATCACTTTTTTACTACGGCGGAAAAACACAATCTTGCTTGTGACGGCTAAAAATTTAGCACCGGCGCTGAATATTATATTTAATTTATTTTATTTTCTATGTTAAAACATTGTATCTACAGATTCACTCACAAAGAAAAAAATCCTGCCCAGTTTCCCGGTCTAGAGGAGGGGAGGGGGTAATTCGAGATTTTTTTTCATTAAATCGGACCAGAAATATTGAAAACGAAGATTTGTGAAATAGCCCATTGCTCACAGCCTTCGATAATCAGATTGAATTGAATCTAGTCTGTCGACATCTTGAACTTAGTACGCTGAATCTAGTATGTGGGAAGGTTGCTGTCGATATACCTGCCTAAGTTATCGAAGCCTCAGATAGAGTGAGTTTCCGGGCTGACCTCAAATCAAGCGCCAGCTTTCGTCAAACCGATGATTGGCGAGTCGTTTTTTTGCGGACCTTGTCGAAAATCGATCCCTTAAGACAATCATCAGGAAAAAGAGATATTATATTAGTGCACTTCTATGTTAGTTTCCTCGCAGCGAAGCCATTCCACTTAATCTTAGAAAGTCTTATTATTGCCATTTCATCGAATTGCGCTGGATCGGCTCGTCCGTGGTGAAGCTCGACTCGCGGCTAGCGCACTGCCAAGTCAGGGAGTCAGTCAACCTTCCCACTCCCGAGGCTGCTCCAATTTTATGGGAGGAAAAATAAAAATGGTGTACGATAATCTGAGATTATCCGAATATTTCTGGAGAAATCCGCTGGATTGGAAAATTACACAACTCAACTTCATCCGACGGTGTAATTGCTACCAACTATTATTTTCTTTTACAAGAGTTCATACAAAATATAAAATAATATAAAGTAAGAATCGTCTTGTCTTAAATTACATCGATATACTTTATCTCAAAAATATTATAGTTACGAAGAAAATATGTTTAAAAACTTATTTTTAATATAATCCCCGTTGATGTTCAAGCATTTTTAGACCGGAAAACGAACTTGACAAATCCCTTCGATGACAAATATTCCCTCTGTTCCTCGAACCAGTTGTTGACAGCTTCTGAGGGGCCGTCATCGGGTCTGCGAGTGTTTTCTCTGTAAAATTCATTTAATTTTGGGAAAATATGAAAGTCCGGGCTGTATGGAGGATAGTTCAGTAGCTCCTACTTAAACAACTTCAGCTCTTCTCTCTTCTGCCGCGTTTCGAGTTTAAAAACGAATCGTTAATAATACACGGTTAATACAATAAGACAAGTTTCTGACGATGAGCGAGGTGCTGTGGATACGGGCCACTAGATCGACCACTCCGATCCACTCACACACTGCCGACTCGCATCGCAGACAACTCAGGGTAGGCGGTCCCCACGCGTCACGCGCGAGAAGAATAGGCAATCACTTGAGGAAAAATGAATTAACTCCTTCCCTTCGCAAATGACGCGCGGGCGCTAACAAGATCTTTTCTCCAAATGGGGAATAAGTGTAATCCGAATGCTTCCCAGAAATGTCGGTTCTGAAGCAAAATATTACGTAAATCAAAGCTCGCTCCGATATTTCTAATATCCCCAAATACTTGGAAACTTCGCATTCATGTAACTTTCTATGGAATAAAATATTTAACATCTTGAAGGGATTTTTCGTTCCAGATATAATACGAGTGTATGTGAAAAGTAATTTATCTAATCTCGTGCTTGCGTTTCTTGCGCGTGTCTGGTTATGGAATCGTACGGCCCGTGTCCGCGGTCGAGATTTTCCCCCTCTCCCTCTAAGGAAAATTCTTTGGAAACAACTCTCGGCTTTCGTAGTCCACCTTCTACTTGTCCAATTTTTTAGAATAAATAGTTATAGGCAGTGGTGTAGTGCTAAATAAAAAAGTCTCAGGGCGGTATTTGATTTTAACCCCTCCTCACCCATCCCCTTTTCGTTATTAAAAAATTATTTCAGCCAGCAATAAATTATTTTTTGTAAACGCTATGTCAACAAAATATATCGACCCCTGGCATGTAATACCATAGGATGACTATTTATTTCATCATATTTTATTGGGGATAATGAAATGTGTAATAAGTTCGCGTGGTCAATGGTTGAAAGAACGGGATACCGCCGTGCGCCCAGGTGATCCAATTCTTTACAAATAAAAACCTGGTTTTCCGGTCTTATATATGAATATTTTTTGCATTCTCGTAATATCCATCTGCTACACTAGTGTACTAGTACAACCAGTATAACCATAACTACCACCATGCTAGGTTACAGGTTATATTTGATGTACAAAATTCTATTCAGAATATTTTTAATTTACTAGAAAAGTATGTTCCGTGTCAAAAGAAGTACCTGGGCTGTGCCCTGGCCCGCCATGATCGCACTGCGCCACTGGTTATAGGCTCTCTATCAATCTTAAGTTGATCTCTGAGATTATCTCCGGAACACGCGTATATTGTACTGAAATATATCTTTGCAGCAGCAGCAAATAGATTTACTGTAGTCTTTGACCTGAATCATTTTGAATAGCATATTACGGGGCATGAACCATTCCGAAGTACACTGTTTGAGTCTAGACTTGTGGGGATGCCCCGTGGTGTACACGTGGAGAGTGGAACAGAGGCCTGAGCGTTTGTAGAATTGTGAGATACTCAGAGAGTTTTTTTGTAGAATTGTGAGATACTCAGAGATGCACGAGAAAGTATGATCGATGGTTTGACTAGATTTAGACACCGTTCGCCAAGGAATACGGACCTGATTAGTAATAGGACGAATCTTGTATTATATATTGTTACGTTACGGATCGAACGCCAGGGGATCGCCACCCACCGGCTAGACAGTGATCGACATGAGATTGTGAGTCCTCACACGCCATGAACGCTACTAACCTCCGACTTCCATCCTTAAAACTGAGTAACATTTATATTATTATTTATATATACATATACACTTTCCTGTTTTATACTGGATCTTTCGTAATGACATCTCTAGTACTATGTATATTTTTCTCTTTTCTTTGGTTTTTTGTGTATATGATTTTTTCTACAATCTAATATAACTATGTATTCTATAGATGTGTATAACCTTATTTTAGAAGTAAGTAGACTGCACATCCGCCGAGTACAGTTGCGGTCGTCGCACGGAGTAATGGACGATACGATCAGACGGAGTCGGGCGTGTCGAGAGACGGGGTCGGTCTATTCAATTAGCTGTGTAACATTACGCGAGCGGCTTGCAGCCCGGCCGGAGTCTGATGGCAGTTGGGAACAAACAGTTTGCGGCTCGGCTACACTCCTATATTGGATGGCCGCCCTTTGACATGGAAATGCCGGGTCGGCCTTCGTCATGTCGCGGGACCAAAAATTACAAAACTTCGGTAAACACTCCCGGCAGCCAGCCGTGTGTTTCGGAGAATATATCACCGGTACAACTTTTTTAATATTCCGCACTTGTATGTCATTATTAGCTGGCTCGACTGCTGCGGAGATCGCCGGGCCGCGAGTGCGACTACTGAATACATAATAAGTGTGAAACTAATTCATATCAATTCATTCAAATATGACATTTGGGACTGAAACCGCTCGATCAACCCATTACCAAAATTGGAACAGTATTTCTTGGGAGAAGCGGCCGTAACTGGTCATTTGAAATTGGACGCGACACTTCTGAAAATATAAGACCGCAACTGCAACAACACTGGATATCGGTTTAGTCAGATCTGAGTAATGAATACCACAACGTTGTATATCTGTACTTTGTGAACTGTACCGGATGGTCTGCTCAGAAACTAAATTAATGTACGGTTAAACACAATGTTCAAGTGAGCATTCCTGCAACAGTGCTATACACATATATCATCCAAGATGGCCGACGCTCCGTCTATCTATCTATCTACATTAGTAAAAACCGATATTAATTTATTTCAATGTATACTGTTGAGACTTGGTTATGTATGTGTGCATATTTCTATAAAAAAATACCGATTTTTATCTTATATTCATAACAATTGTTTAAAATATATATATTCAACGTTTTACAAAGTGCGCTAGTTCTGCGAGCGCGATTTGAATTTATCAATAAATTTATAAATGATTACCTGATGTTAAAGGTTTTGTTGCTTATTAATGGAAAAAAAAAGCCTTTCTTCTTGGAATATCTATGCAGAATAATCGGGTCCAAGTATTTTCTGTTTAAAAAGTTAGCCGCGATCTTGTCAATTAAAAACAGCTTCCGAACAAAACCTTTAAGTTAGTCGGTCTTATCTCGGGCGCCGATACCAACCGCTCCTCGGTCGTATCTGATCTCTCCAGGTGTCTCTCCACTGAGCAGCTCAACAGGATATTGTTCCCCTAAAAGTGTCGATGAGGATGACTTCATTAAAAAACTGATTAAACCCGCGAACCGAGATAGCGACCCTCGCCATCTCGCTGCGAGGGGATTCTTTCTTTAATCTCAGCCAGCAAAAGGATCATTTTATTTGTAAAGTTCCGATTTTTCAGAGCACGGGTCCAGAAAGTTCATGCAGAAAGAATCTGTCTATCAAAATATTGTATACGGTGACCACCAGAACTGGAATTATGCTGTCAGTTGTCATGCATAGCCTGCGCGCTTTATACAAAAATTAAAAGAAAGATGACCGCTGCTGCAGCACAAAGCCGAAGAATATATATATTAATAATAAACTTGGTGTCCATGGTGCGTAGCGTGTGGTATTGAAATGAAAGCTCGACAATCGATTAAAAATTATGATTAAAAGTGAGATAATACAATTAAAAGTTTTAAAAATTACTAACATGTAAAATTTGCAATGTGAAATATCAGAAAAACATAAGCTAATCCAAATGGCATTAGAAATTTTACCTAAATAATATTATTTTAAACGGACACAATGATTTTAGATGATTTTTAGTGTAGAAATTTTGTTATATGTTTTCTTACTGATATGTTTTTTATAATTGTTGAATTTAATTGAATAAATTGTCTTCTTAATAAACTAAGAATTTTTTTATTGTTAAGCCGAATAATTGTTTTCTTCTCCACTACACTTGATACCGTGACTGAGCTGTTTTTGGTTTTTCAAGCCGTAGACAAAAGATTTGAATCTTCTCATCTATTTCTATATATACATTTCAAAATTTCTTGCAGATTTAAAAAAAAACAATACATAACAAAATTATACTTAGACCGAAAAAACTTCCAACACCACCACTGCATTGTAATTAGCCCGTTCCATCTGTTTTCACGTTATGAAGCAGCTTTGCCCGTGCGATACACCAGGAGTTACCCACGACGCGGCGCCGTTATACGCCATGCACAATGCATGCACAACACACCCAGCCAGATTGTAAACTTGTTTTGTGCACAGCACAGATTCTCACAGGAACATATTGTATTTATACACCAACAATAACAACTTTCTGCTGGGTATATAATGTGGTAGTAATTTTACTTAACTCCATATATATGTTTATTTACCTTTGCCATCGGCTAACTCAGCTTTCACAGAGCGGACTCGGTGTCTTGTATGGCGTTGGGTCTTCAAATCAGAAAGTAAAAGGTGGGTCACATCAAGTACAAGAGGGACGTAATATGTAGTATATCTTAGTCTAGCTTATCTACTTTCTACGCCATGGACGCCGACCATTCGAAGGATTTCTGATCGGTTATTACTGTAAAGTGAGTTAACTCCAGGCAGGATCTGAAATGTCTCACGGCCTGATCGCGTAATTCCTCTCACATTTCGTCAAGGTGCGGGACAGATGCCGTGCTCTTGACCGTTCACTATTTGCCTATTCCTAGCGCACTGGCATCCGTGTGAATCTGGTAAGGTAAAGGGAAATCAGGGTTCGCCAATACAGGGGCCGTGGTCCAGAGCAACCTTCGCCTCATCCGCCTCCTTACCCCACGAGAAATTACTCACACCTTTGCGCGTGCCGGTCAACTTTGTAAGAGAAGAGGTGCAGACAACGACGCGAAATTACGGATGAACCGGCGATTGTGTACAAAACTTCTGATGTCCTTCGCGTTCTTAGGCGTCGGAAAATTTTTCACGCAGCTTATCTTTTCGGGGTCTGTCCTTAACCCTTCCTCGTCTACTAGGTACCCCAAATACCGCAATTGTTTCTTGCAAAATTTGCATTTCTTTAGGTTTACCGTCAAATTCGCTTCGCGCAATTTATCTAACACTTTCCTTAAGAGAAAAATATGAGAATCGAAATCCGGCGACATCACGATTACGTCATCGATGAAAACAAATACCGATTTGTCAATTTCCGCCCCGAACAACTTATCACAAACCCACTGCATTAGGCTACTATCGTTTTTGGCTCCATATGGCAGCATAACAAATTCAAATAACCCCCGATTGGGTACAACAATGACTGTCTTCATGTCCTTATCTAACCCCACCTGCCAGAATGTTTTATGAACTTATAAATCTCGCCCCACTTAAGTGTTGCAAGATGTTAGGCGGGGGGGGGGGGGCGTCTCTTACCGTGACTGCGTGGTTTCCCGGGACGAATTTTGAACCCCCAACCGATATATCATTAGGTGAGTGTTTTACCGCTGGACCAAACAAATTCGCCAAAAAAGGTTATTCTGATTCAGTAGGTTGTTAACGGTTTTAATAAAAAACACAAATTCCTCCCGGAGGAAGCGAGGGATCATTTTGGGATTTTTTTACATTATCGTTTAAAAGGTTGTTTATCTATCGTCCATTTATCTGTCGAAATTATTGAATAACTTGTCAAAGTTTTTTGACTCTAAGGGAGAAGCAGTTGACTTTTATAACTGCGTTAAGTAAAATGAGTCGCGATGCGGGATGTACATTGGGAATTGGTGAATTCTGCTCCATCGTCATCATTCCATCATTCAGACAGTATTTAATAGGTTACGTATATAATAAAATAATTATAGTTAAATAAGCGCTTAGTTTACATACTTAGCTTAATTATAAAAATAAGAAAAACTGTGAGACCCTGTTTCCCACTATAGATTGATTTAAAACATCCAGCTTCGTGGACACCCAAATGGGACCACAAACAGCAAACTCGCAGTCACTGCATCGAACGATGAACAAGCTGTACCGTGCGAGGGGACGCTTCTCTCAAACTAAGATTCCGTTTCATGATTGAATCCTTTCACCCGCTGGGAGCGCTCGTTTGATACCAAAAATGATCCTCGGAAGTACACATCATTGTTCTCAAGTACTCTGTTTCAGATTTAATGTTGCGGCTTCTAAATAGTAAATGGCCGTCAATGGAGCGATGGGCGTCAAGAGGTCCACTAAGCACTTTTAGAATAAAAATGCTAACTCGACTATTCATTCCACAAAAACCCCAAAATATTTGAATGGACAGTGTAAAACAGTGCATTGAATGGTACATTTTTATGTTTACACTAAATATTCGAATTGCGTTTTAGAAATTGAATTTATAAAATAGTTCTTCTAAAAAATATTTAAAAAATGGCTAAAAGTAATAACGTCCAGAAGACGCGTAATGATCTTGATAAAATATAACTTCATTTTCCTTTGAAAGCTTTTCCTTTTCCTTAAATCCCGTTTTACACAAAGCCTCAAAGTAAATAATGTGCGGACCCAGCGAGAAATTCCGTCTCGGCGAAACTCGTTCCGTTTGATTTGGATATTTCCGGCTCCAGATTCATCTCCGTCGGCTACTAAACTACAAATCAACAAGGGGAAAAGTGTTTAAGCAAACATACATGTGTGTTACTGAAAATTTTCCTGAAATGATCACAGTAGCTTATGACGAGACACACATGCGACGCCGCCTGGCAACTAATTGATGACCTTAAATAAACCGGTTTGCATTTCTAAATAAAAGGTGGAAAAAAAGCCAGCCGACGTCATAGCCCACTCAGTCGCGGCCGGTTATACGAGACGTGTCGATGTTTATGCCTCTCGGCTAATGTAGCGTATTTCTGAACTAAGTAACTTATTATAAGGATTACTTCGAAGATGTGGTAAAATTTGAGGTTATGAACTATTTAATGAGTATCTCCTTTGATCTAGCTCAATAATAGAGAGATATTTTATCCAACTTTGGCTGTGGATCGATGTCATTCAATGGGGAACATTCCAATAAAAGAGATGCTTTAGTTTAAACACAATTTATTCAAACAGGTTATACAAAATACAATAATCAAACTATAAAAAAAATGACATTAAAATAATGCGGGACAACATACATGCAGATGAATAATAGCATGAACAAGTGTGTGGTACATTGCACGAGGCTGGCAAGTTTAAATTCTCTAATATAATACACAGTTCACAGTATGGCGGTGACACATAGGACGCTTCGAAGGCAATATCACTCACTGAATTTGACCTGATTAACTGTTCAATAAAATACCTTGGGTTTATTTAATAGACCTGCCTATACGGAGAATGCCTGAACAGAGGCTGAAGGTGAAGGCTGATGGTGGAAGGACTCCTAGTCGGACGATGCTAACTGGAAGACAGGAATGATGAGGCAGGCATCAGCAGAAGCAGCTAGTATGGTTCCGAAGTGAATACCGAAGAATTGATAAGGCGATGATGCGATTTGTTCGAGCTGATGCAATCGGCACCAGGATTACGGCGGAAGTTGTCGGGCATCCTCAAGATTTCGACAATGCGAATCACAGTGAGATGGTGTGGAATTGCGAGCTACGAGTGATTCTAGTGCGACCAGTGATGATATTTGAGTTGGTTCGACACGACGATTCGGTGAGATCACGTGGAACATACAATGGCGGTTGGTTAAAGTACACTAAGAATAAGATAGATACAGATCTTTGATCACTCGTGGAGTAACAGTGACAATTTACTTTTGTAATTTAATTTTGAGTAATTCAATTATTGGAATAATCACTTTTTGGTACTATTTTTCGTGAATTTCTCTTCTAGAATTCTGATATAATATTAAAATGAAAGATAGTGATTCCTCCAGCTGGATAGGTATCAAATGATGAAGCCGATAATAATAAAGAGAGCGGGGAGGAGTGGTCTCACCGGTGTATCCGGTTGCAGGAAGTGGAGGAAGCAGAGGGAGCGGATCTGCCGTTGGTTGGGACTGGCGGACTGCGGCTCGGGCCCGCCGCCTCCCGGGGACTGGGGGGGCCTGTGGGGCCCCATGGACAACCTGTTGGCGTGGGCCAACTCTTCGGGCTTGTGGGACAACCTGACATCGCCCGACCCTGGCACGGCGACCGCGGCCAACTCCACTTCTCCGTCGGGCACGTATTCTCCACCCCAGGTAAAATATAACCTATTTATTATTAGAACACATTCTTATTGTGAAGTTGCATTTATTCGATAAAATTAATTTTATATGTATATCTTTCTAATTAATTGATTTAATTAGTATTTACAACCTATTTGTTATTTTTAAGTGTACCTATTAATTTTTGTAATCTAACAAACTTTGTACAAGCCGCATTGAGTAATTTAACTTGGACCGTTTCGATACCACTGTATCTTCGTCAGGACGGGCTACACTAACTAATCCATAAAATACGTGACGAAGTTAAATATTGGGTGAGGGTGCGGCTACAGTTTTGGCACGCTTTTTATTTGATATGTATTGTGTTTGTAAGAGTATTTTATAAAAATAATACTACCACGCGAAACACTAGAATTACTAAAAATGACTTATTTGTTAGTCACGATACTTTTCGAAGGAAGGGTTGGGGTTATTTTATATATTGTGACGTGGTCGTATATGTGACGGGTAATCTTCAGGATAGGACGCCATGTTTGCACACCACCGGCTTGCTCAGAGGTTTCCATGGTGTGCGTGGTTCTTCACAATCTCTCGCCTTTCACTTTGGCCAGCATTCTCAGGGAAAAATAAAAAGATAATTCAAATTTTATCAATGAGTTTAATACAAAAGAAACAAGAAAAATAAAATATTAAAATAGAAATCTCTAAATATTACACCATAAATTGTGATTTGATGAAATAGATGATCTCGGGAATTTTGCCACATAAAATAAAAAAGTTTACCATTTCTTCCAAAACTAAATGAACTTAAATTGTCACCTGACGGTTTGTCGGGTCAGGTATAAAACAGAAATAACTTGAAATATAGATTGGTTAACACGAGCAGGAAAATCACGAGTTTTAAATAATACGCTACAATGGAAAAAAAATTGTTTTAAATGAGAATATCAGAAGAAAGATTAATGCAACATAAAAAGAAATCATAGGCTTTAAATTCTTCGTACACAATAAAAATTCATTTTTACAACCAGTATTCGCGTAGTCATTGTCCATTTCTGCAGAGATTCAGTCTTCATCAATTTGGTCAGTCAAAGGTACACGTTAAAACTTGTCACTCTTCTTGCCGCACGTCAGGAAAAACTGGATTATCTGACATTTGGTTCTCCACGGATCGCTTGCGTCTCCTTTGGTTGAAAAAATTCATCTCGTCGAGTACTGTCAGTGGCAGATTAACTCGTCCCCCTCATCTATTGTACGGGAGAAATCCTTCCCGCAGCATTCCGTGTGTTGTGGCATGACTCATTCGTCGCCATGTCCACGACATGAGTTGTAACAAAAGGTAACAACAACTTTCCTTTCACAAAATTTTAAAGTGAAAATAACTGGGCACGATATGAGTCAGTGAATGAATGAATCACTGATGAAAATAATTTAGTGAAGAAAGAATTTAGTGAGTAATAAAGGAAAAAAATAAAGAAACGACTAAGCTAAGAAAGGGATGCGTTGATCCTGAAATTTCACCTATAATTAGTCAACAGATTAGTTCAAATATGACGCAGGACAACACAGATGTTCAAATATTATATTGTTCTCAGCCTTCCTCACTTTATGAAGTCACATTTTAGGCGATTCATGGATCGGATTCGTCCGTCCGTCTTCAATGCTAGCTGTCACCCGAAACGACTATTGCCCGGAATCCTCTCCCGCGCCAACATGAGAATGTTAATTCCTATACATCTCGCGCGCGGTAGGTACCAGATATAACGTTATAATATAAAAATTAACTTGCGTTATCTGTGTTTCCTGTACAACAGATTGAATATATTAAAATGATACTGTAACATAATATAAAACGAAAACATCTTATGTACGTTTATCATTCGGGGGCGTAGTCACCGTGTAATAATCGTGGACTGATTATCAAAATCCGAAGATTGGCTCTTTCTTGACTTGTCTAAGCTGGCATCACTAGATTTGAAGCAAAAAGTCACTTTCGGCACATCCTTTCGCTAATCGTTCCTTCGCCGAAAAGATTGTTGAGATCGCTAAATGACCTCACTTCAATTTTCCATTCTTTCTCCAAGTGGTACAGCATAGTGTGGCGTATATGTAGATGCTTTTCTAATTTCCTAACCAAGTTTCACAAATATTATGATTATGATATTACTATATAACTCATAACTCAAAAAACGGCGGATAATTATAACACGGGATAATTATAATATAGGATTTCTCATCTTAGAACTTTTCAAACATATAACGTACAAATCTACCGGCACTACTTGTTCTCTAACGGAAGCGATGAACTACATTTTGTCTTTCATGTCCTTCCTTAAGATTTACACTTATTTTTTGAGTTACTTTACGTATTCAATATTTGCAAAATTTCTTTGTGGCAACATAATTTTATAAACAATAAGAAAAAAGCACTTGGTTTAAGCACTATTTATTGATATATTAACATGTTTTAAGACCTACGGTCCCTTCGTCAGGAAACAATGTATACAAAAATTAAAAATGCAAGCATAAACTAAAACAAAACTATAAAAATAGATTACATAAAATCACTTTGTATGAAATCACGAAATTGATTATACGTCAACCGGTTTCACTTGTATCAAACTTCATCAGGTCGTATTTAAAATTAATTATAAATACAAAAAGAGTGTACTTGTATATGCATAAATATATATTATACGTGAAAGAGAGAGACAGAATGCATATGCAAATAAACGGAAGATTAAGGGAGGGGAAAATAGAGTGTTGATGGATATTAAATTTATTTTAAATGAAACATACCTATGGGGATAATGGATATATTTATATTTTATTTCGAAGGCTTTTAAACTGTCCAACCGGAGCCCAAACTCATTTTCATGGAGGATATTGACCCCTGTGCTATTATTTTAAAAGAATGGCCTTTTTCAATAATATGGTTGGAAAATTCTGAGAAACCATTACTGTTTAAACTAACTCAAAAAATGCGTACAATTCAATGAAGGACATGAAAGACAAAATGTAATTCTCTTCCGTTAGGGAACAAGCAGCGCTGGCGGATCAGCAGCACGGCAACATGGCGAAACATTTCATCACAGACGAGTGATGCATAGGCGCGAGCCGGCACAGCAGCGGGCGAGCAGGAAGTCGGAAGCCACTCCGGCCGCCAGGACCGCTGTGCAGTGTAAGAATGCAACTGCGCATCAGATAAGATAAGACCGTTAGCTGCACAGTGGCGTGGCGGGGAATTATGAACCGTTTCCTAAATTATAACACCGTGTTAAAGCTTGACAAAATAGCGGACAGTACTCGCTCAGTATCCGGCGCCTGCGTCTGGACTGGAGCTCAGCTTCGCAGTATTCAGTACATTCTGAGAAAATAAGTTATTCCATCTACACTCCGCAAATAGTCTTCTAGTCCATAAAAACAGTCATAATATTATTTTAATTTTCAAAGGTAGTAATTTCGTCTTTCCTCATAGTTGCAATTTAGACATTTTTAATATTAAGAATAACAATAAGAAAATAATAAACATCTAAATACCGCTCATTACATCCCTATCTTATCCGTTTTAAGTCGACCTCCACCCCCGCTTACCTTAACTCCAGACACACCCTTAATTACTGTCTGAAATTTTTTTAAATTTTAGCTGATTTGTATTATTGATAATGGGAAGATGTTCCCGAAAACGTTCTAACGTTTAATATAATAAAACTGTCGACTCCGACTCACTTTATAAAATAATTATGGAATTCCACAAAGTTTCACCGAAAACCTTTGAACAGTTATAAATATATTGTTTTCCTTTATAAAATACAATATAAATTAAAAATCTTTTTCTACATCACATAAAAAATGAAAAAGCTGAATGTGCTATGTCTCCAGAACTAGAGCTGATAGAAACAATGTAATGCCACTTTTTAAATCAGCGGCCTATTTTTTATCAGGAATAGGTCAAACTTTTCAGGCACCAAAGTGTGTGTTGCCAACAAGACTTGACGCGCTTATATTAGGTCTAGTAGTTACGAAATTCGCATAGTGACCTAGTCCTCTCTGGTCAAAGATGCCGTCTGGTTTGTAATAAAAAAACCTATCTTTCGAAAATATATAATCGCTACTGAGATTTTATTGTCGTCTATTTTTCCCGTCAAGCCGACCGACTTGAAAAAATATATATTAATGAATGATAATTACCAAATAAATATCCGTATCTATTTGGTATAATAAGATGAGCAACGTGGCTGTAGGCATTGTTGTGGACTCGTCCGTAACATGGTCAATAGCCAATGCTATGTGCTAGTTACTAGTCTAGAGGACGAGGTCGGGTCTCTTGTGATGTGACGTGTGATAAATATGACACGAAGCTGATTGTCCTATAATTTCGTTGCTCCTGAAGCGAGTTAGTTAAATATACAGATAAATAAATCTAGAAACTATTCGCACCCAACGCGAATGTCTATTAATGCATATTTATCACTATAAAATCTTCCTTTATTCTAATTTCTGATTTGTTTTCGGATAATGGATACCTGAGTAAGTATGTTGGCGGAGCACATTTGTCTTATTTTTCAAACATCGGTGTTGAATCATTAATCTTCCGAAGGCCGGGGACCCTGGCTTCTAGAATTGATTAAATATTGTACAAAGTGTTGAAGTGGTCGAACTTAGCCATCGAATCTAAGTAGTGAACAATTTAGGATGAACATTGTGTGATTCGCATTTTGTATCGTCGGCCGAACTAATTCGTCTCGATATCGATGACGTCAGTTTGGCGTTGGAGTGAATTCTTCTAAATAAAATGCTGATGCACGCGGAATATCGACCATCTAAGCTGATCAGCTGTATGATAAATTAACCAGCATAAAAAAGTGGTGCGAGTTGGCTGAACTGTTTTGAATAAAACGTTTTAAAAGATACACAGATAGAAGATCTTCTGTTGAGTTATGCGTTTCAAAATGTATAAAAATAGGATGGCTTCGGTGGTCGGACCGTGTAGAGAGGATGTCCTTGAGGAGTAAACATAAGTCATTAATAAACACCGGACCAGTACGATGCAGAAGCTTGGAAAAGCCTAGGCTAAGATGAAACAAAAGAGATATATTTGCTTTAAAGATCCAAAACTTCAGAATAAAGGCCGCAAAACAGAGATCAACGAAGGAAAACTCCAAAACTCTCAAGACTCTAGGGATTGCTGAGACAATTGTGATGATGATAACAATCTGTTATATATATTATATATATTGTAAGAGTAGAGACCGGCGTTCTATCCTCCCCACCGGCTAGTCAGGGAAGAGCATGAGAAACTCCTGCGAGAAATCCATGTCAGTCTGCAAGGATCCTCAAGCAAACGTCATTTCTAACGCTCGATTGATGTTGGTGACTCGCATAGGCGTCCTTCCTTCAGGTCTGCAGTACCATTAAAGATTACGCTACCGAAATTGACAGCGGGAGCGGCACACCATCACAGATATTCACCATAATGAAGGAAGGAAATTACTTTCTGTAAAGATAGTTCATCACGCAAACTAACAGTGAGCAATATCCTAAGCAGTACACTAATGATTAAAATGATTGGCGATATTTGCCCTTCGTTCATCTGGATTGAAAGGCCAACATACTATATATATATACACATACTATCAATTGCCGTACCGGTTTTCGATTGCGTTCAGAGCTTAATAAAAATGGCCGAAAAATTTGTCACAAGCGAACGGTTCTCCTGTTCTATAGATTATACAAAGTGAAGTATCCGCGGATCCATAACAACACTGACAGCAATGTGGCCCGTGCTAACTTACGAGACGAAGTTATTTTGAACGTGACATCAGTTTGTAATGTCATATATATATACACCACAGTACCGTAATTTAATTATATTTGGTGCGTACCACCTAGAAAAATATATTCCGGGGTAAACCAACACTGGATGTAGATGATCGTCCCCGACACGTGAAAAATTTCAAAATATATCAAAGATGTCCAAACTTATCGATTTGAATAACCGGAGCACAGAGAAGCGTGACGTCCGTGAGCGTGGCGGCGCGCAGCACGACATGCTACCACATAATACATCTTCAACTGTGACTTCGAACAATCATCTCTTCTTCCACGTAGCGGAAACGTTTTGCTTTTTTAATCCAATCTAGTGCGAGTCTACTTTCTCTCCTGACAAAGTTACTTATAAATTTCAATCTGTGTAAAACAGTCTTGTGATAATACCTCGCATATATAATACATCGAAGAGTTCTTTTATTTGAAGAAACTCAAACCTCGCGAATTTAAAAGTAAGTGGAAATATGTTATAACTTTTACATCGCTTCAACAGACCGGGAAACACTTGGATTTTTCTTCAATACGGCCTGGCCGACACGCTAAAATATAATTCCTTCACTAATGAACTTTATAAACCTCCACCGAAATCTTGCTAATTTCTAGTGTCAACCAACAATAATTTGATATAACAGTTAAAAAATTGTTGCGCTCGTATTCTTTGACACAGGCAGTTACCGCAGTGGTGTTTGTATCTCTCGCATCCGATAATAAATGTATTGATTGAATTTGCCGTACTGACCCATGTAAGTTTATCAAAAACCACCGTAATTTGCCGTACACTTTTCTCAATTATAATTGCTAGGCACGATAGAACATTACAGACGACAATCGTTTATTAAACAAGGACAATAATAATCCTATCACAAGTGGCATCACTGCATATGATGCTGCGTGGGATAACGGAAAGGTTTACAGTTTTATTTCCTCATCATTGGTTATATAATATAATATTAGAGAATAATAGTCGGACTGGCTGCTGACAACCCTTCCGCAGCCCGCGCTAACTACGATACAATTCATAAATATGAATAGCGTGAATGCTAAATAGCGCAACATTTTCACAGCGCGCCCAGACTAATATAATTCTGTTCGCGCCACGAACTAGATTATACAATTTGCGTTAGATTAGAAGTTAGATTGAAATGAAAAACGCGGTTTTCTTCCTCGGCAGCTTTACAAAGTTGTTAAAAAAATACAATCTTTTTATCGTCACAGAATAGAGAAATTACCGCTCTGTCTCGTTGCTTGACCTGACTGAATACCTGAAAGTTCTATTCTAAGCTGTATTGAATAAAGTTATATAAAAGCTCATCGGTGTATCTCTAGGTTAGTGTATTCTGAATTCTTAGTTTTAACAAAACTCAATTTATATACGGTACTTGCACAACTAACAAAAAACATTATTTATCTTAGTCACATACAGGGATTATTATTTCTTCTTAGCTCATATTTCTTTAAAAGTCATGAATGATCACATCATCCCCTATCTGCGCATTCGGTGGAGACCGTTTAAGAAGGAAGCGAGGGAAAGATTAGGCTGCGCGCGAGCTGCAAGAGGCACTCGACCGTCCCCTTGACGCTCGGAGAGTATCCGCAGGCTCTGCTCTGGAAGAGCTACCGCACCGCCGAGCTCTTCAAAATACAATTTCTCGGTTAATACGAATGTACGAAATTAATTCCTTATATTGGTTCAATATTTCAGTAATTCTAATTATTATATTCCAGTGTTCCGCAAACCAGTCCATTCTTAGTGTAACGAAAACTTCTGTTCTCCTTTTTATAAGCATTTAAATTATATTAATACAGTAACAAGACCTTGATTAGGATCACCAAGATTTGGAAGTTGATAGATGTTTGCTAGCTCTGCGGATGGAACACTTCTCTTTTGTCTCAGGTTATGCTCGAGGTTCAACTCAATATATGAGCATAAGCATGGACAGGGTATCGAAATAAAAGGTCGATGTACATTTAGTACGGAATGACATATATTCAGTAACAAAGGATATGAACAAACAAAGACAACATAAAAATGAAATAAAGTGATGGCGAAATTTACATTAGTTTGTGTCTATATAATAGGTGTACCAAAAAAGAATATCGTTTTTTTTCGTTTGCCGTTTTCAACGTGTTTTGTGTTACATATTCTAACGGCTATACATACCAAGAGTGAATATGTAACGAAATTCTATTCTTAGATGTTTTAAAATGCATGGACAGTTATTAATTCTAGAAAGATCTTGATTAGGTTCTCCAGAACCTACCTTTGAAGTTGAAGTTGATAGTTGCCAGCTCAGCGGATAGAAGAGTTCTCTTTCGTCTCAAGGTTTACTCGAGGTCCGACTCAATATATGCTTTTGTGGTCAGGGTATCGAAATAAAAGGTTTATGTACATTTAGTACAGAATGACGTATATTCAATTAAAATATTATGAACAGAAAAAATACAATATATAGAGATGAAATGTTATGGCGACGGAAAATAATGTTAAAAGTTTACATAGGAACACATATCGTAATTTAGAAAACACAATATAAGGACTTGGTGCTTCTGCGTGTGCGGTGTTGAGGCCGTCACATCACACTTTACTCAATTATAATATATCTAAACAGAGTAATATTTTTTTTTAGTTTCATGTGATCGAAGACTGGTTTATACAAGATTATGCCAGAACATGGACACTGGAGAGACACTGAACGGATATTAAAATCATACTCGACCGAGTCTAATTATTTTAATAAAATATGGTTTGCCTTATCAAGAAATAACGGAACGAGATGTTTGCTTAACTAGAGATGGTCGGATATGGTTTTATTATGTGGGCAAGTTTGATCAGAACTTGCTTGTTGGTAAGTAACAGTGTTCCGGTTTATAAATAATTTTAAATGATATTTTCTGGACATGTAAAGTGACAAATAGTTATAGACAACCAAGATTGAAGGTCGAAATAAAATGTATTGTAATCCTGTAGGACAAATAAAGTTTGCTGAAGTAATTCGAGGTTATTATAATTTCTACGGTGGTCGAGGATAACTTTGCATTGTCAATTGGGTTTCAAACGGAAAAAACTGGATGAATCACTTTCGACGAGAGCTGGAATGTTCAGAGTATAGATTTCGAAGAGGTGAAGGTTTATGGTAAAAGCGGAACACTGGAGGGCGCACGGTATCTTGGTTTTAGACGTGGAACTTGGTGACGGCGTATCTACTGACACGCGCAGCCTGGGGTCGTCAGGTGGGCAGAGGCTATCTTCCTGAATGAAGCTGATGGAAGGCGTATGGGATGACTTCTTGGTGGATGCGAGGTCTTCAGGAGCAGTTAGGCGATGGAGAAAGTAGTATAAAATGTATCTAGAATCTAGGTAGTAGCGGCGGTATTCACAAAGAGACGTCACTTCTTGGTACAACCCGGGTAGTTTAGTTTAGTTTAGATAATATATAACGGCAAAATTCTTATAAGCTTATATATATTACAAACGCGATAGGTCGAGGTAACTACCTTGGATTTTGGAAAAATTTACTGTGACATGCCGAGTAAATTATTACCGCACATAGTTAGGAATATTACAACTGTTAAAAAATATTCTTGAGATAGATTGTTGAGACTGATACATTTTAAAAGAATGACCAGGAAAGGTCGTGAAGAGATAATCTCACGGACGCGCCTCTAGGTCGAAATGATAGGGAAAGACGAAAATTACAGAACATAATATATCCAATAATATCCCTGCACTTCCCGCTCGCAGTGTACTTGATTCTATTTCAGATACAAACAATTCAATTCATTCTAATATTTTCCACCATTTCAGCGAGCAGGCAGCAACGGGCGAAAGACGTATTTTATCAAAAAATGACAACCATTGTCTGCCGAACTCTATCACACGTTTTTTTGGCGCCCCGCTGATGATTATACTTTTAAATTACTGCCTCCTGTCCTCGACACATCAATGAATTGGCGTCATTTCGGCGACCTCTCAATCCTGTGCGATATAATGATAATCGTTAAATAGTGAAGAAATGTATTTGTGCGGTACTCGGTACATCCATTTAATATTTTAGAAATGCGTCTTAAATGATCTATCCTTCGATAAGTGTTATTACAACAAAAACTAGGCATGCCTAGTTTTTCCATTAGTTCCATAAATTCTAAAAGTTTTTTATATTTGACCAATCAATCCATTTGACGTATCAATCAGTCACTGCCATTTTTACTATTTGGGCAGGTTTGGTAAAATAATATTCTCTCATGGTAGTCGGCAGGCTGCTGTGCTGAGCGTAAACAGCATTCTAGCTCCGTCTCTGGTAAATCTTCCATCCAAACTACTTATATGTCTAACAATTATGCCTCTTTTGTTTGCAGGTCCTGGCACCTTTCCTACCATGGCAGACGGTGTTCATCGCCTTCCTCTTGGCCATCTGCATTCTGCTGACTGTCGGGGGGAACATCCTGGTCCTGCTCGCCTTCTTAGTGGACCGATCCATTCGTCAACCCTCCAACTATTTCATCGCTTCTCTCGCCGCAACGGACATGCTGATCGGTTAGTACTAAACCAAGATTTATTTTTCCTAAAAGAGCTGTACATGTAAACACCTTCGATAGCGATGAATCCTGGTCCGATAAAATAAGACCGTGTCACTATATAGTAAGACAGATCACCACAAACCTGGACTGCTGGCCGATCCTCTGCTGGTTCCTGATAATGTATGTTCTCTTGGCACAAATTCCTCGCGTGTGCCATAAAACTTCCTAGATCATTATATTTATTTTTGAGAAACAAATAGTAATCGACAAAAAAAGACCAGCATCATATAAACTAAGAAATAGTACATTGTTACGATGCGTTCTGGCTCCTGCGGATAGAATACCAGGGCTACGCTACCGGCTAGATAATGGTTGGCGTGAAAGCGTGGGGTTGGCTGAAGTCCTGGGAACTTACCTTCAGCTGGCGACCTTTCTTTCACCAGTGGTACATTTATAGAGTGTTGTGTAATTCAAATTAATTAAAGCAAATTAATGAAAGAAGTTAATTTACAACAAGTTTGTTTAAAACAAAATAAATATCAAGTCATCAAACTTTCCATTCTTCCATTTCATTTACAAATACAACTTGACAAGGAAGCGGAACATTAACGTCCTGAATCCTGAAGCGTCGTTGAATCGATTCATGCGGCAAGCCTCTCTGACAGGACGCGAGGCAGGTCGTCACCGCTTAATGTTAATCAATCCCACCTCCACGGTGATTTTAGATTACAACTAAGTTTAAATGATGGTCACGTAACCTCGGAAGCCGTGCACCGTAACAATCACACATACTTGATCCTTCATCATTGGGATCGCGGCCGTCACGCTGGATGTGCCGAAGATTCCTCCATCCTAAATGGAGACTGCCTTTCATCGCACATCCCAGCTACCCTCACGCCAACTACAGATAGATAAAAAGGAATCTTAATTTTCTTATGTTCCTTTAATCGTGTATGAATAAATTTGCGACCGTGGCCGCGCGACGCGCCCCTCGCGCATCTCCCAGGGCTCAAGTGGTGCTGTGAGCCGAGCGGTCCCGAGCGTCGGCACCGATCGAACTACTTACTTACAATTCAGTGTTTACTTCATATAAACGTGGCGAGTTGTAAAAATTACAACTTGAGGCATTAAATTCTAATACAACATATTAACATACTGATAAACAAAAAGTGTTTAAACAATAGAATAAAAAGACTTTAAAAAATAGTATATATATATTATATGACTTATAAACAAGCGTTTACACTGACTACAGCATCGGTATTCACGAAGATCTACTTAGATGGTAGTAATTAGCGGCTATGAATCTGACTGTACGCGTCACATCAGGTGTTCCTCAAGGGTCACTTCTAGAACCATTCTTCTTTAACATTTATATCAATGACATTTCTTATATATTCACACACTTTCATTCGCGGACGATATGAAAATTTTTACTCCAATTCATAATATCGACGATTACCATAAACTTCAAAGCGATTTAAACTGCCTCGATGTATATTACAATCAACACCAGCAAGTGCTCCACGATACAGTTTACCTGCACGAAGAATCTGTTTAACTTGCCTTACTCTCTTAATAATCAACTCTTGACCGAGAAATCTGAAACTAAAGATCTTGGGATTACATTGGATTCTAAATTGCTTTTGGACTTGCACATCAACCATATTACATACAGAGCAACCAAAATGTTAGGTTTCACCCTTCGGGCATGTAAACAATTCAATAACATAAACATCATGAACACACTGTAGTATCGTATCGGACGCCGTCAATACGGAGGTGACACTGCGAGTTTACTATTTATAGGGAACACCTACACCAGCGCCGCGTACCTGCGACATTACAGTATCTACCGTGGACGAAATATTTAACACCTTACAGACCGACGTAGAAAAAATCACACGTGTATCAAAAACAGAAACCAAAGGTCAGAAAGACTTTAGGTACAACGCAATTGAAAAATGTGTCTCGAATTTGGAAGAAACTGTAAATAAAAGATAAATACATCAGCAACAACTAATAATAGAAAAATAGTGTCAAAAGAAGAAGAAAAATCATACCTTCAAACCAAATAATAAATCTGCAAACAACCTTTATCAACAAAAACAAAATTACGAGTAAAGGTGAAAACAAAAACATAATTTATGCGAATATATCAAAAGAAAGAACTACAATATCACACATTCCCGAACCACAATTTCTAATAATATATCCAATAATATCCAACAAAAAGGATATAGGATAAACCTACAAAAAATTGTACAGGAGAACATTAAAATAAACAAACTGGGATTAGGTGTAAACGGGATAAAATACAAAATAAAATTATAATAACTCGCCACAAAAAAAACACAAATACTCACGGAAAAAATAAACATAATAAAAAGTGACTGAAATATCCGCAGAAGAATTACAAAAAAAAACATGCGTAATTTTTATGTGGTTTTGATATTCTGTTTTGATAACGATGACATTAACCAATTATTCACCACAAATAAAGATAAAAACATATTAGAAATCAAAAAAATATTAAAAATTCGAGGAAATACACATTTATGTAACTACATAGTAGAAGTTACTGGTGAGAAATTATTATTACTGAAAGGAAGAATAAATATCGGATTACTTAAAATTCACGTCGAAGACTGCAACCCACTCATGCAATGTTACCATTACCTAACTTTCGGCCATTTATCTATACGCTGTACAAAAAAATGGATGCACCTAAATGTCTACACTGTTCACAGGAACATACACCCACACAAAATGCCCGAAAATAAATTTAAAGCCAACTGTATAAAACACGACGTGAAAAATAACACAACATATAAATAACAAATCACATGTAATAGCAGGTGATATAAACATTAACATTGCTTCGACACATATTGGCATAGATAAAGATGAATATATGAACCTAATGACTGAACATAATGACAAGGCATGCATAAATAACTATATTCGATGCGCGGAAGGTCAACGTCCATCTTGCCTTGACCATATGTGGACAAAAATAAACAACATGAAAAAACTGACAGCAATAATTTGGAAAACGAATATAACTGACTACTGCATATGTATACTAATATATAGCATAACCCCAAATAAAGTCACAGAAAAAATAAACATTAAAACGACATATAATATTATAAATATGAATTAAATATATTAATTAGAAAGATATACATATAAAATCAATTTAATCGAAAAATATTATTGTTGCGCCACCGGGATTCGAACCTGGATCTCTTTCCTAACCGGGGAAGGCGCTTTATCCAACTAAGCTACAGCGACAATATTTTTAGCGACAATTTTCGACCCTATATGTTACCTTTTTTTGATATTAATACATTTAATCGTTCCATCATTTGACAGAGCCATCTACCTTATTTTTACAGAATCTCAAACACCTTTGAGTAAACTGATAGCAGACGCCAGAATTATCAATTCATTTTTATTAAATTTTGGAAACCGGTTAGGAAAGAGATCCAGGTTCGAATCCCGGTGGCGCAACAATAATATTTTTCGATTAAATTGATTTTATATGTATATCTTTCTAATTAATATATTTAATTCATATTTAAAATATCACAGACTTATGTTCTGAATAATTACAACTTCACAATAAGAATGTGTTCTCCTAAACATATAATATTATTAACACAGAAAAATTGAAAAACAAATTATCCAGAGAAACGTGTAACGAAACGCTTGAAGCAAGTGAGGCTGAATTATGTGCAACAAATTTTGAAAAAACACTTGCAAAACATAAATGATACATTAACAGAAATTTGCAAAAAAAACTCTCAAAATACCGTATAATAAAACCATGGATTACACATAGTCTGATAATTTCCATTAGAAAAATACAACAAATATTCCGACAAACAAAGAAATATCCGCATAACGAATGTCTAAAAACGTACTGGATAAGATACAGAAACAATTTACTATCTCTCATCAGGAAAACAAAAAAAATATATTTTAATATACAAATTGAACACGCAAAATTAAGTAAAAATATTTGACAAACGATAAATAAAATAACCGAAAAGCCAAAACAGAATAGAAGACCATAGACAACGCCGTATATTCGCTGATTGGGCTCTGGACCGAAAAAATCATCTTTAGCGCTGAGGCCCATTTTTGGATGAATGTGAACAAGCAAAATTGTCGGATTTAGGGGCGATATCAATTCATACGAGATACATCAGCACCAAATGCATCCCAAGAAAGTTACTGTTTGGTACGGATTTTGGTCTGGCGAAATCATCAGTCCATACTTCTTACAAAACGAAACTGGCACTGTCTTATCCGTCAATAGCGAGCGCTACAGATCGATGATAAGCAACTTCTTGTGGCCTAAACTGAATGATATGAATACGGCGCTACGTGCCACACAGCACATGCTACGATGGACATTCTGCACGAGCGATTTGAGAGCATGGTTATCTCGTGCGGCGGTGACGTGAACTGGTCACCGAGATCGTACGATTTAACGCCTTTAGACTTCTTCCTTTGGGACTTTCTTAAATCTCAAGTCTTTACGAATAAACCGCAAACAATTAACGCCCACAAAGTCAACATAACAAACGCCATCCAGCAAATTCAGCCAGATTTATGCGAGAAAGTTATTGAAAATTGGACCTCCCGAATACGTGCCACCAAGGAAAGCCGCGGTCGATATTTTAACAACGTTATATTTCCTACTTAATGCCAGAAAATATACTATCAAATGAAAAAAAAATTAAGTAGATATCTCACACACAACTTGTTTTATTTACATTTTTAAATCAAGCGTCCTTATTGTAAGACCTTGTAGATGATAGTGACAAATGCATTGGTATATTTATAAACCTAAAAAAAGCCTTTGATAGCATATCACACAAGAAAAGAAAGAAACTACATAATAAACTTAAAAGTATTGGCCTTGAGGGCAATGTTTTATCATGGCTAATAAGTTATTTAATATACCAAAAACAAAATATATAAATAAATGAACACAATAGCACATCTGAAACCACTGACTTTGGCATACCACAAGGTACGGCGCTTGGACCATTGTTATTTATTTTATACTATAATGATATATTTAAACTCTAATTACATGCTATAATAATATCTTATGCAGACGATACAGTACTAATAATTAATGAAAAAACTTGGACTGACGCTAATATACCTGCAAATGAGGACTCAATCATGGACAGCCATGGATATATTACACAACCCTGCTTGACACCCTTTTTAATATCAAACCATGGTGTGAATGTTCCATTAATTCTTACTTCCTTCATATAGAGATGCGATTGGGTGTATAAGTTTACTAATCATCCCGTGATCAGAGAGTACATTCCATATCCTTTCTCTTATACATATGTTTTTTGTGGATCTACGAAGGCACAAAAAATATTTTGGTTTTTCGCTAAAAACGTTTCCATCATAACTCGTAGAGAAAAGATCTGATCCATGTATCCTCTTCCACCCGCAAAGACCCCTTGTACGTTCTATACCTTTTTTTTCGTCACCGTTCTTGCTCTTTCTATTAAAATTCTTCCATACAGTTTACCAACCGAGCTCAGTAGATTGATAGCCCTATAGTTACCACATTCCATTTTCGACCCTTTGCCTTTATAGAGAGGCATAATGAGAGCCCTCCTCCAATCTAACAGGGTGTGGCTCTCCTCCAAACATTGATTGAAGAGCGTGTGAAGCCACGAGATAACTTATAGGCCACCAGCCTTGATATACTTAGCAGCAATGTTATCGTACCCCACAGCCTTACCATTCTTCATATGTTTTATTGTTCATACACTTTATTTTTTCCATACTTATTGCATTCATATCGTTTTCGTCATGAAGTATGAATACTTACCCCAGTAACTATACATACTAATATGTATTGTGACGTCGTTTTTTGCCGTCCGCCGATTCGCTCAGGGTATAGCATGAGGTGTGTGGTTCTGATGCACAGAATTCACCATGTCGCCTGCCACTCACATTAGCTACCATTTTTAGGGAAAATAATAAGATTAGTTTCAAATTTTTATAACAAAATTTAATGATTTAATCAGTTTCGAAAACATATGAATTATAAGGTAGAATGTAGTAAGAATCCTGTCACTATAGAAAGATTGATCAGCAAGTCTTGCCTTAATAAAATAATGGAATTCTTACTACCGGGTGAACATTTAAATCAACGAGCTATTATCTAAAACTAATGGTGAGATAAAACACTTAGATTCATCGGATATGAAAATCTTCACCTAGGAAATTATATTACAATTTAAATCCCCTGTCAGGTCAAATAGAGCAAAAAACGTATCAAATAAATATGAACAACAAGATTAGCAAGTTTTTATTTGAAATTAAACAGGTGAGAATAAAAACTACAATACTTTGAATATTAACAATTAACAAATTCGTTTCACAACCAATTAAACGCGAGGTGTCATCGTATTTTGGCAGCGATTCACAGTCTTCGTCCAGAGTTGATGTTGATGAAAGCAGAGTTGATGAAATACTTGTATCTCCGTACTTATCAAAACATCAGGAATGCTGGGTCAACTTTTTCCATTATTTATAGTGTGTGGTATATTTATAAGATGTAAAATTAGGACATTATCCGAAGTCTAGCCTAAGACACAGACTTTAGTTGCTGGCACTGAGCCCATTCATTTTTTTTAAATGTTTTTAAATTGCTCAAGAATATAAATAAATATTTAAATGATTAAACTCTTTTCAGGTACGGTGTCGATGCCTTTCTATACAGTTTATGTCCTGATGGGCTACTGGGACTTGGGTCCGCTGCTGTGTGACTTATGGCTGTCGGTAGACTATACCGTTTGCTTGGTCTCCCAGTATACCGTGCTCCTCATCACGGTGGATCGATTCTGCAGCGTCAAGATAGCCGCACGCTACCGCGGCTGGCGGACCAGGTCAAAAGTTCTCTGGATGGTGTCCGTAACGTGGATCATACCGGCCATGCTCTTTTTTATTACAATATTTGGCTGGGAGCATTTCATCGGATTCAGAGATCTGCTGCCCGGCCAGTGCGCGGTGCAGTTTCTGAAAGATCCCATTTTCAATACCGCTCTCATTATCACCTACTACTGGACCACTCTGGTGGTCATTTTGATTTTGTACGCTGGGATTTATAAAACAGCATACGACATGCAGAAGAAGAGTGAAGCGAAGCAGAGGAAAATGCAGTCGATGGTGGCCCTGAGCGCAGGCGCCATGTCCGGCATGGCGGGAAGGGCGGCGGGGATCGGCATGTCCAAAACCCAGAGCACCCTGCTGAGCCAGGACAAGCCCAAGGTCGGCCTCGCGCCGCCCCGCTCCCCCCCTGCGCCCGTCCCCGCGCTCAGCCCCCCGCCGCCCCCGCCGCCGCGCCGCGTGATACCCCCTTCGCAAGACTCTAACTCCAGTCAAAAATCATCCGCTCACAAAAATAGCTCGACGACGAACGAAACGACAACGAATAGCGATAAAGATGAGAAAAAAACATCCAACACCGCCCAGGGCGACGCTGATAAGTCCGAGCGCTCCAGCAGTCCGGCGTTCGAGTCCGACGAAGAAAGCAACTCTCCAAACTTGCTGCCTCCGATGGCGTGCGACAAGAGGCCCTCCATTGCAAATATTGTCGTACAATCGGGAACTCTGCAAATTCTCAGTAGCGTTAGATTTAACGGAGTGCTGCCCGCGAGACCGCCGGACGCCGCTAAGATTGCAATTAAAAAATCTAGTTCAGATGTCGGTACCGCAATTCCGAAATTTTCGGAAACAAGTATTTTAGACGCGGAAATTCCAGTTAATATATCCAGAGGAGAGAGTGCTTCCATGACGTTGAGTCCTTTGATCCCCACGCGTATTTCTCAAAGTCTTCAGTCGCCGTCCCCACCGGAAGCGGGATGGGCAGCGAAATGTCCGCCCGATCTAGGGTGGCGGCTTCCGCCTCTTCCGACGACTCTAGCTCAACCCATAATTCCACCTCCGTGCGAGTTTCAGGGTAGCCCGCCGGTCTCCGAGAGTCCGCCGTCCTTCGCGGACAGGCCTCGAACTCTGACCGTAAATCCGAGAGCGGAACTCAACAGCACTTATGATATCCTGGTAGGAATGGATGGGGCCGATCTGCGCTACATGGACGAGAGTTCGATCATCGTGCCTTCTCCGTCCAACGAGAGTCCCCCGTCATCGATGACGTTTCCCACCGCTACCGGTCCGTCTTCACCGGCTGACTCGATCCCCACTCTCTCGGCTCCGACATCGCTGCTGCAGGCCGCTCTGCTGAGGGCGGGCACTCAAGCGGAACTTTCGAAGCCTTCAACACCGATTCCGGTCAACAAAGTAAACATAGAAGTCAACTTAGCGAATGAAGAATCTAAACGACCCATAACTTCTGTGGTCGTTCATCAGTTGGAAGTAGACAGCCGCGAGAACTGTCTAGGGACTGGCGGGAAGCTCCCCGACCCCCGAAGCCCCCTGGTCCAGGCGGGCCACGCAGTGACTATAATGGCGGCCACCGCCACGATAGAGCGACGCTCCTCCAAGGATTCGTTCGAAACTATCGAGAGACCGGAGGGTGGCTCCAGACGCGACTTTGTTAAGAAAATTGGTAAACGAATTAAAGGAAAAAAGTTAAAACTGGAAGTCATCGGATTTCCAGGTGCTGGACGGCAAAAATCCAAGTCTGAAAATAGAGCCAGAAAGGCATTTAGGACGATTTCCTTCATTCTCGGAGCGTTCGTGGCGTGCTGGACCCCGTATCATATTTTGGCGCTGGTAGAAGGGTTTTGCTCTAACCCGCCTTGCATCAACAGTCACCTTTACATGTTCTCCTACTTCTTGTGCTACGCCAACAGTCCGATGAACCCATTCTGCTACGCCTTGGCCAACCAACAATTCAAGAAGACTTTCACGAGGATACTCAAAGGCGACTTGCACATGACGTAGTGTGATTAGTCACAATCCTGAGATATTTCATTTATGAGACTTTTTATATGTAGGTAGCAAATATTACTAACTTGTCAACTAAACAGATATAATGTAATATTTAATTAATTAATCTCTATATAGGATAAAGTTAATGACTTGGATTCGGTTTCACATATAACACGATTCCACGTCGTGAGCTTCTGGAACAGAAACTGACACCATATATTTTTAATGAACTGTAATATACCTAGTACCTATTGCTGTAAAATATTTAGTACCTATTGCTGTAATATATCTAGTGTCTACTGCTGTAATATATCTAGTGTCTACTGCTGTAATATATCTAGTGTCTACTGCTGTAATATATTTAGTACCGACCGCTGTTTATATTAGTCGTATCGCTTCCACGTTCCCTTACTTAGTCGGAAATCGGATCCGAGCTCTGACGTCAGCAGCACGTGCACGTATGCGGGTGTATGTATGTACATATTACGGTACAATGAAGACAATAAAACAACACGTTCATAGATGTTATACCTAATAAAGATGAACTGTCGGCAGTCCCGCGCGTCGATGGAAAGCATCGGCGCTACGGGAGTTTCCTCCAAACATTTCATCGTTAAGATTATTAGACAAAGTCATTCGTGGATAATATAGAAATAGGTGATAGCGTAATAGCGTAAAATATGCGAACCTTCGAGGCTAAGTTAGACCATTAAACAATACTGATTAGGCTAGTTCATTTCGGAGATTGAATATCTCCCGCAATCACACGAAATGAACCAAAGTAGACCTATTGTAGCAAGAGTAATATATTTCAATTGTATCGCCTTTCGACCTCCCATTCATTTTATATCGGTTAGTCCTCAATCTCTCGGTCTATCGCTAGCAATACCACAAGAGGTTGTCCAATTTATAAAAAACATATCATTTTATTGTGTAATTGATACAGTATCGGGTAAAATGTCTCGAGACTGATGTTTCGATAATTCACTATCAATCTTTCACTGCAGAATTTAATATCAGAGTAAATCTGTAAAGAAATTAAATACAATTAATTTTTATGTCCACTATTTGATACAAAATTGCTCCTAGCTTTATCTCCTTATTTTTAATAATTCGTCAATTTTCTTCAAAAACGTTTCTCACCAAAAACATTTAATTGTATTAAAACTTGAATTAAATGAAAGCATTATCGCGGATGAGTTGTCGGAAGATTTACGAACAGAGCCCATTTGTAAATCCGAGACACCTGTCTGCTGTATCCACATCTCACACCTCTAAATTACTTCTGAATTTACACAACTTCACATTAAATGTTTAATTTGTGTCTAAAATGGATAAATACAAGAAGTTGAATAGTGAATGTGGCGCACATAGAATCATGAAAATAGGAACTTGAAGCGGCAACTCTCATCTCGCTACCAACACTAACTACTACTAACTAACATATTCTACCAGTTGTTCTAATTTATTTTATTGTTACTCTATGTCCAATCTAGAATTCGCTCGGAATAAATAGCGAAATATTATTTCCTTCAGAATTCTGTTTTTGCTATTAAAGCTACTTTGGTATTTTAAAGAATTGTTTATCAATTTTTTTTTATTTTCTGTATATTTTGCGAAATTATTTTATGTTGAATAAAAATTAATTTTGAACTCTTGTGTAATTATTGAGCGTTTCCTTTCCCCGGCCTTCCTACATTTGAGACAAACAATTTCTAATCTCACTCCTGCTCCAATACTCAAAAGGCAAATATGATTTACAAAAATATAAAAAACTAGATATATTTATATAAATTTTATACTTTTTAAATACAGTTTTAATTACTATGTTATTAACTATTACCGTAACTGGATTAAATTGGGACTTTGAGTAGAATAAGAACAATCGTCAGAAAAAAGTTTAGTCTTATTACGACACTTTGGTTAAAAAAGACTGGCTTTACACTATTACAATGGTGTCGCGTAATAATATTTAGAATTATTACATTTCATAGATTTTGCAAGTTAAAGGACAACATTTTACACCGCAAAACTTTTTCGATTAAACTTAATTTTTCACAAAGAAGGCAAGTAATTTTATGTTGAAGGCAAGTAAAATTTACCATTAATAAATATTTTATACCGGTTTTACTATCAAGTGTCCCTTATAATTTATTATCCCCTTATTATCCCGTTTCGGGGTGAATAGGAACAAGTTGCGGGGTGAATAGAGACACTATATAATAAGATACACTATTTTAACATTACTTATGTCACTGTACTTCCAGATAAATTTTATTACATATTTTTTATTATTTTTAATATTTGCAAATTGAACTTTGTGGTTTATTATGTTCATTATAATAAAAAATATTTTTCTTTATTTTCAACTATTTAATGTGTAATTTTAATACATCAACCGGTTCCTTCGTCTGGATATTGTGTACAATTAGCATCTGAACTGGTTTAGTAAATAATTTGTTTTATTTAATACTACGAAACAGCGGTGTAAAGAAAAGACAGTAATCCCGCGCCGATAGGATCTAATGAACGAATTGGAAATGCACGATCTCCGGGTCGCGCGTCCCGCGGATTAGGTTGCGACGATTCCGGTCGTAAATCGGAATCGCCGCACTGAAGGGAAAATAAGTAAAATGATGGAAACCTGGTATAAGGGATAAGGGTCGATGATGCGATAGAGGTTGCAGTCGAAGGACCAGTGATCTCGGGGAACCGGGATTCGGAAGGACTGCTCGCCTTACCTTGTATATGACGCCTCCGTCACCCCTGCAGTCGCCACCGAGATCACACAAACGGCACGCGGATGGGCAGATCTCCGCTTCCAATTGAAGACGGCAATAGCACACAAACAACAAACAAATACGTGATCTCCAAACACGAGATCACAAATACAGCGCTGGTGCACTGGAGCTGACAAATCCACACCGCGAATGCTATCGCGATGTCGTGATCGAACAAATATCGGTCACAAATGTCTGCTGACGTCACGTTCATGATTCACACTAACAAGATGAGCATGAGGAAAGGTTATGGGTGTGAATTTAGACGCGGAAAGGTGTAAAAATGACAGTCGCGGCCGATTCGCAAGACGCACCAAAAATCTGGAACAAGTAGTGAATAAAAATTATTATTATACTGTCCTAATTAACCCCACTACTTGTCCATATTCACCCCATCGTAAGTTAAATAGGAATAGCTAATTTATGGAATTTTCTCTGTAGTTCAGGATCTAATCAAATGTAGGTGATTAGGAACACATAGAGGAACCATTAACTATACAAAAAATATTGGTTTCTTTCACGTGTTGAATTATAGCGATGGAAACACTGAACCCTGTCCCTATTCACCCGACATAACAATACTAAAAGAATAAAAATAACGATTAGTCGACAGTCTGTAAATACAAACTAAAATAATTTTTAAAAATCTTAGAAAAAAGATTTTGTAATTTTCAATATTTCCATGCTAACAACAACTCACCTCAAGAAATAAATCATGGACACAACACAAGACAAACAACAAACATCTACACACCAGTTCCGAGAGCAACAACGGCATTTTATCAAAGATTCTACATGTTCTTAGCTCCGAAACTATACAACACACTCAGCACCAACTGGAAATCGTTTAATTCCAATAAGATTACACTAATATGGACCAAATATATGATCCAATCAGGTAGAGATGAATCAGAAGCATGGCTATCCAACATTCTAATATCATTTATACAATACCTACACTAATAATTCACTAGTCTTACAATACTCCCACTACATATATATATATTTTTTTACTCTTTTATACATATTTTTAATTCTCTTTTTATTCCTGACGGTGATTTAAATAACATCACAACAGCACAAAAAAAAAACTGGCTACTTTAACACAGACTTCAGTCTAGCAAAGTAGCCAGGACAATGCTGTATATATCAGAAGTGAAGTCTACACCATCCCACACAATATACTATGAGTATTATGTCTTATGTTTGTTATGTATAATATATTCACCTCTGTTAGAACAAAAATATGTATGTCATCTAATAAATAAATAAATAAATATACACAAAAAGCTACCCAATCTTATTTTATGCATTTGTATCAAAATTGAATGCAATTAAGACAGAAATGTGTAAATACAAGAAATTTATTTTCAACAACTTCTTTCGGGACTGATAGCGTTTTCTTAGAACGTGCATTGGTCAGTATGGAGCGGATTTGGATGCGGTTGTGCACATTAACTAGTTTAAGTACTTCTGTTAGTGGGAAATACGATTTGCCGCACAAAACCCAACCCAGGAATATATTACATCGTTAACATTAGTGTTAATGCCATCAAAAATACAGGACGTTCAGAGAAGATTTGGCGCGTCCAGGTAAACCGATAGAAACGGAAAGGCTAAGAAAGATATCGAAAGAAGACGTTAACGATACTTTGAATGGAATTATAATATATCTAACGGTCACTTGTCAACCGAGGCAAGACTAGCGATACATAATGGAGTCCTGAAACCGACAGCGATGTAGAAAAGGAAGGAACGTAGACTGAATGCAATGGAAATGAAATAAAAAATGAAGAAATAAGAGTGCAGAGCTGACCTTAGAACTTTGCATTCTTCCCTTATTTATTCATTTTTTACTCGGTCAGAAATAGATCTGCCATATATAGGCCTAAGTTATATAATGAGTTAAATTAAAAAAGGATCACTTAGGTGGTTTGGTCTTATTTAAACGATAAATGAGGAAAAAATGGTAAGAAAGATATATGACGCAAGTGTTAATGGAACCAGGAGTAGAGGACTTCCGTGGAAACTTCGCACGACCAGGTATACCAGATATTGGTGAATGGTCCTATTAGAAGCCTTAATAAACAGCGAGATTGTATGAGAAGATATATTTATTTATTTATTTCATATCATATGTTGTAAGTAAATTTCGTATTTTAATATCTGCCTCACTGGGCTTCGCCCATGCTGAGGCAAACATTTTACATTTATAATCAGCAATCACATTATACATAATTAGTTTATCAACTATCAATTTAGAATACGAAAGAAGAAGGAAAAAATAAAAAGTGTAAGTAACAAAATATGATGCAATATTTGATCTTGAGAAATTTATAACCTACCTGAAATTTGTAACAATAATAATTGTAAGGATAATACACATTTTAACAAGTTTAAATAATATAGTGCAATTTAATTGAACACACACACACGCGCATGCGCATACTGGTCACTCATTGGTGTTGGATCTGAAGTCTTGACTCTGTATGTGTTCATATTGAAGGGGTTACCATGCTATGAATGAAGAATAGTATGTCAGGACAGAAGAGTGTGCCGCTCTATCCTCTCTGCCTACCACCTCGGGGAAACGGCGTGATGGTGAGTTAGTTAGTTAGGTAAACCAGATATAGAAGATGGTCCTGTTACGAGCCTCAATAATCGACGAGCTTGTATGAGGCGAGAATTATGTCTCGGGACAGAATAATGTGACGCTCTATCCTCTCTGCCTATCCCCGCGGGAGATTGCGTGATAGTAAGTTAGATAAAAATCATGAATGATGGATCTGTTACTTGATGTAAGTAGGTACACGGTACACAGAGGATTCTATTCTAGCCTAATTCCAAAACCCCTTAAAACGACTCCACGTATTTACGAATTATGGATAAAAACGTCTATTTTAAAATCAAACTTACAAAATGTTTATTTTTACATCAGCATTTTTTAAAGAAACAATTCTTAATGTATTTTTTTTCTGTATACAGTCGATTCCGCTTAATTGGACCACCGGTTTATCGGGACAGCCGGTTATTTGGGCCGAATCCTATGGAACAGAAACCAAATAAAGTAGCTAATAGTAATTTACTTCAGTTATCTGGGACACCATTCCATTGAATTGGATCAGCCCAACGCCCGCGCTGACTTTCTACAATTGCAATTCTACAAAAACACAAGATAGGATACAATTGATGAATTCTCGCAGAAAAAAATATTTTATTATATATTTTTTTGTTACTGTTATTATAATTGTTAACATTTTTTTTTAGAATTATTGATTATTTTATTTTTTCATATTTATATGTATACCTAATAATTATATATTATTTTTCTGTAATTCAATATTTTTTTCAATAATTTAATAAAGTTCAAAAATATGTACATATTATTTTTTAATTTTACCTTAAACTTCGCTTATTAGAGCCAGCCGCTTATTTGGGACAGAATGTTTGGACCCAATGTGTCCCAATTAAGCGGAATCGACTGTAATCATTCTGGAGCTATACTGGATTTTATATCACATGATCATCAACAAGCATTGCGATTGGCTGATTTAATTTTAGGAGGAATACCAATTTATTCTGTCTGCTTTGGGCAATTTTGAAACTAACCCTGATTTTGAACATCCAATATCCGTGGATTTAAGTTTTGTCACTTAAGTCACTTTTGCGAAAAACAATGTATTCTGTATGTAGCTAAAAAAAACTAGAAAACGGCATATTTAACTCAAATTATCTGAAATTCGTATTAGGGGGTTTTGGAATTAGTTGTTTAATTCAAGGTTTCCGCTAGAATTATTCTTTGGAACTGGTGACTCTTCTAGGTTAGATAACATTTTTTGTAGATAGGTTGACGTTTCGGCACGATAACGCTTCTCAACTGTGAGAGTTTGGCAGAGGCAAAGTTTTGACAATGACACATGTAACCGTGCCGAAACGTCGGCCTACAAAAAATGAGATTTATACTAGAAGAGATACCAGTTCCATACATAAATATATATATGTATGTGGTCATCATTATATATATATATATATATATATATGTTTGTATGCATGTATATGGTCATCATTATATATATATATATATATATATATGTATGTATGTGGTCATCATTTAAAATATATTATTTTCAAAACTTCGTGTAAAAATCTGGGAAATATTAAAGTTTATTTTGTTATTATCGAAATCAGTTTTATTATCATTAATTGCCGGCGGGTACTTTGTGATGCAACATAATTATTTTTAATTTCACAACTAAACATTGTACTATACACACGTTGGGTTATTTTTACTACTGGTTTCGAGAGGTTCAGTCCCTCTCATCATCAGGTGATAACTAAACTAAATACAGTATTGTAGTCTATTCGGGCATGTTAGAGAATGTTATGTTTTTAATTAGTGTTTTTTCCAAATTTAAATTTTTTTGTATTTCTACGGTTTCCTAATTGTTCATTATTAATTCTTTATAAGATACCGAGTGGAGAAGTTTCAGTCAATGACTATCTAAAGAGTGGTTTGTTTCAATTGTGTGATTAGAAAATTCTGAGAAGTTGTTATTTTTAGTTGAGTTTTCACTCGATGATGGTGTACCTCTCGAAACTAGTAGTGAAAATAACCCAACATATCTTATATTTTATTTTTGCAACAACATATGAACAAACTTACAAGCCACCCAGTATGTATATATTTATTAACATATTTAACATTCACTTTAATAAAACAATGGCATCTAGTAGAAAAACAAGAGCATGTTATTTAATTTTTGCAATCACAGAAATGGTTTTGGCTCGAGTCACGCCGAGCCGTCTCTCTTGAGCCGCCCGAGCCCTGGTGGCCAGGATGTTCCTGGGAAGCATGATCAAGAGGAAGTAAAATACTTCCAAGAGAGAGATAAAACTGCAGCCCAAAAACAGGTTGAACATACCTCCGAAGGATGCTGAAAACAAAAAAGATCTATTAATCAATTTTACCGAAACCAGTTCAAATTCAGTATGTGGAAATGTGCCGAGTGCCTCATTTTAACATTTTTGTCTTGCATTTATAGAGTATAGAGGGGTCGCGCGAGCCCCTTGTTATATTTGACTTAGGCCGGCGAGCCCCGTGTTAAATTAAGAAAAAACAATATTCTCAGATCAAATCAATACCTAACTGCAATTTATGTAGATGGTTTAAATGTAAGTATTATGAAACATGAGACTTTGTTGTCTTTTGAAATTTATCGTAAAACACATTTATTTTGGGTGCATAATATATGAGAAACCCAGCAATTTTTTTGTCTATAGTTAACAATGCTTAAAAACGTTTTTGTGTGCGATGCTAGGCGCTTCTTCACACGAGCACATTTCTTCCCTTTACCGTAATTGTGAATAGTTTCGAGGACAGTTCCTAACACGTATTACTCTGAACCACCATTCACTGAGGACAACTTCAGTTTCAATCCAGTGTTCTGTTTTGAAACATGGAATTGGAGCGAAAAGAATAGAACCCACTACCTACCTATTTCTGCGTCAGTCTTGGATCTCTTCTCTCTTATAATCTAAGGTAGGTAAGAACATTTTTCAGCTACTGATAATAATTATTTTACGGTATATTGTTACATAACGTAGGTATTCGATTACTTTAATAATTATTACGTAAAATTGTATAATAGTGATTTGAAAAATCCGTCCTTTCCCTGGAACATAAAGCGAGCCCCTTGTTAACATGTTAGTATCCCACGGCTACGCAATAAGTACATTTCATAAGAGGAAGTAAATAAAAACAGACGTATGTATCCAGTTTCTGTTTTTATATCGGCGGATGTACTCAATTCTGCTGTTTCTCATCGAACATTATACGAAAAAGTTTTTATTTCAATGCATCTTCTATTTACTGCCAAAATGTTATGGCCCGTATGAGATTTTCTTCTTGAGACAATCCATAAGACAAGGATTATGATCTCGTGAAATTCTTTAGAGATACAGAACTCTCGGCCAAGTACCGAGTCTCCAGAGATTCGAATATCACCACTTGCCGCCAAGATAGGGTTTGATATTCATTTTGTCTCACACCTCATTTCTCGCTTGTAGTTTCTTGTTCTGGTACCAAACATCACTCCGTTGACTGTTGACGTTGGGTCAACGGGTCAATGGGTCAGTTTGAGTCAGTTTGAGTCAAACCGTAATTGTGAATAATGTTCAGAATAAATAGTTGTAGGTAAGTTTGTGCTCGTGTTGTACACGGATTCGAGTTTTGTACCATTCTACCTATTTCAAGCAGTGATCTCAGAGTTTATGTCGAGATCAAAACGTTTCTCGAGATTTATCTCCGAAATATACCGCATCGTGTCTCATTCCGTGGACACGGGCCATTACTTATTTGACGTTTCAATGTTCAATATAGATAGGCACATATATTTATAAAAGTACCTCACGGACACTAATAAGTAAGAAAATAAAGAATAATATCTTTGCAGTGCGCCAGTTGTATCTGACTAGCGTTAACACTGTCCTTGGAAAACAATAATTACTGATCGAATACCTAGTAAATGTGTAGTATTTTAAATGATATAATTTTGTCAATTGTCTTATTTTTGATAGAATAATTATTTTATTAGAAATGTAGTATCCAGTATATGTGGTAGGCTCGGTACTGCAGATACTAGTCGGCAGTGAAGGTACTCACAGAGGAGGTCCACCCAGTAAGTGGAGATGGTCCTCTTGACGATGGTGGCCACCTGCTTGTCGTGGAAGACGTGCAGCAAAGTCTGATTTTCTGTAATCTGGTTGCTGCAATAATATACAATAACCTTGATATTGAATTGTATAGGAATATTGATTTTGTTATATTATTTTCATCGTGCACGCTATAAAATGCGTAACGTTTTAAAACAATTGGTTAATATTGAATCACTTTGTACCCAAGTTGTATTAAAATATACAATATATTTCATGACATTTGTGTGAACTATTTAAAATCATTTTTTAGACATTTATTAGTTTTTTTTATTTAAATATTATTTTATATTGTGTCGATTTCTTGCACTAAAGAGATTTAATTTGACAATAATTTAATAAGGTGTCCCTTCGAAGCGATTATTATCATTTTTATTAAATAACGTCTCATCGACAGATGAAATAACAACAGCTGTTAATTGTTGCGTTTTACACCTGATGTAATATAAACTATGGCCTTGTTAAAAATAAAAACTCTTTGTGTGAATAAAATATGTAACAAATCATGTTTCAAATATAATAAGCTATTAACCCTTTACATAACAAACTATATACCTTTCAATTGGACAAGCTGTAATATTTAAATTCACTAAAAGCGTACGCTGTGTTGGAAAATGGATACGACTATCTACATAACCTCATGAATATATTAATAACGTGAACTTTTGACTATATGAATAACGTCTTCTTCCTTCCTGCTAGTATCAAAATGATTGAGTTCATTTTTAAATGTGCTGTTTATTACATAAACCGAATTACTATATAACGTGATACTTTTCAAAATATTCATTTAAAAGAACTTCAAAATGTACTAATACTGTCCATTTACAGATCTATATTCTAATTGGCAATGCATTAATTAGAAAGGTGTCAAAATGTTTATAAACCGAATCAGACGTTTCAGAAAAAGCTTTTCCTTAATGGGGTAACATGTCAAAATTAAATCTAAGCAAAAAATTATTATCTTTTGTTTCGAAAAATTCAATTTAAGAAAATTATTCTAGTACCTGATGGTAGAAAATATAAATCAGTTATGAGAAAATAACTATAATATTCCGAAAGTACATATTTATTGGAAACATTTTTAGAATAGAAAAAATATATTACTATAATTGTTTAAATCCAGGAGAACAGGAGAACAAGACTGCGATCTACCTAACGAGCAAACACTACATTACATACTACATTCAAGATCAAATAATAAAATCAATTATATTATAATTTGAATTTGGATCCATCTAGAGTCTAAACATAGATCTATCTGTGAAAAATAAAAATGTGATGAATGTTTTACAAGAAAGGATCCATGTTCAGCTCGTATCCCTGAAGTGTGCTGGAGTGGATCTCCAGTCGGCTGAGGTTCTGATGACACTGCTCAGGACAAGAGCATCTCTGCTCCCAACCGATCGTCTGTATTTCGTCTGGAACATCACGAGACGTTCCTTATAACAGTCAAACATTACCTTTACACCTTCATTCATTACATCTAAACATAATGGGACAATATCAGAGATCCACCTCAATACCATTTATGTACGTTTTTGTCTGGAGATAAATTCAGAGATCAGATTGAAATTGGTAGAAAAAGATAAAATTCAGCGGGATTTGACACGTGCACATCTAAAACCGCGATAGATTTGTACAACTATCTTTTCTGAAAATTAGCATAAATAACAAACCTTTACTTAGTTTTTACTGCTGCTGAGGTAATTCAAAATTACTCCATTGACCAAAGACAATAACATTTGACGTTTGACGTACATGATAAGAGTAAAATAGAGCACGAAACGGCAAATCTCTGAGACACGGTGTGTACACAGGAACTACAAAAGCTGAGAGTCCAAAGAATCCCACGGGACTGAAATAAAATTTCAGAGATGTCTCCATATTGGCTACATATCTTACGGAAGTGTTCCAAGAGACAGGGGATCTTGGAAGGCTTGCACACCGTGTCGTTCGCGTTGCTGGGGTACATGAAGGGCTGGCAGCCGCACCTTTTCACGCTCTCCAGCACCTCGCACTCCATCAGGCAATTCTCCTTACTGTAGTCGTTGTAGTATCTGAAAGATACAAATCATACATTTCAATACCATTCGCGTTCTCCCACATCTCCTACTCTGGTTCAGATATTTAGTGAAGTTAACCTGGACTACCTAGTGTAACGAAAACTTTACCCGCTATTAGATGAATATAATTCAGGACAAGTTATTAATTCTTCACAGACCCTTGATTAGGTTCACCAACACCTATCTTTATTGAAGTTGAAGTTGCTAGCTCTGCGGATAGAACAGTTCTCTTTCGTCCCAAGTTTACTCGAGGTCCGACTCAATATATGCTTTTAGAGGTCAGGGTATCGAAATAAAAGGTTTATGTACAGTCAATACATAATGACATATATTCAATTAAAGTATCATGCACAGAACCAGGACAGTATAGCGTTGAAATGTTTATGGCGACGGAAATAAAGTTAAAAATTTACATATGAACACATAGGATAATTTAGAAAACACAATATAAGGAATTGGTATTTCTGCGTGTGCGGTGTTGGGCCGTCACATCACACTTTACTAAATTATAATACACAAACAGAATTGACGTGTTGTCTTTGATTAACTGGAGAGTAATAATTGTTTGTAATGTTATTTTAATTGAAGACTGGTTCATACAAAGTTATACCAGAACATGGACACCGGGGAGACACCGAGCGGATATTAAAATCATAGTCGACCGGATCTAATTATTCTAATAGAATAAGGGTTACCTTAACAGGAAATACTTTTTACTTAACTAGATATGGTCGAATATGGTTTTATTATGTGGGCAAGTTTGATCAAAACTTGCTTGTTGGTAAGTAACAGTGCTCCGGTTTGCAAGCAATTATTAATAATCTTTTCTTGTTGCAATGTAAAGTGACAGAATTATAGGCAACACCAAAATCTACGGTCGAGATAATATGTATTACTGGACAAGTAAAGTTTGCTGAAGTAAATTGAGGTTATTATAATTTCTAAGGTGGTCGAAGGTAATTTGACACTGTCAATTGGTTTTCTAGAATTTTCGAACGCAGAAAACTGGAGGAATCACTGTCGGCGAGAGTTGGAATATTCAGAGTAAAGATTTCGAAGAGGTGGAGGTTTACGGCAAATGCTGAACACTGGGGAGCACACGATACCTTGGTTTTAGACGTGGAACATAGTGAGGGCGTATCTAATGACGCGCGGAACCTGGGGTTGTCAGGTGGGCAGAGACAATCCTCCTGGATCTATGAAGCTGATGGAAGGCGTCTGGGGTGACTTCTTGGTGGATGCGAGGTCATCAGGAGCAATTAGACGATGGAGAAAGTAGTAAAAAAATATATCGAGAATCTAGGTAGTAGCGGCGGTCTTCATAAGGAGACGTCACATCTCCGTACAACCCGGGTAGTTTACTGGTGCATATTAAATAATTGATGGTACATTACGGCAAAAAATTGTATAAAACTTTTGTATATTGCAAACATGATTAGTGAAGGTAACTACCTCGGACTTCGGATCAGCTCACTGCGACATGCCGGATAAGTTATTACCGCACATAGTTAGGAATATTTAAACTGTTGAGAAATATTATAAATATATATATAAACTGTCACTAAATAACGGCTGATATCACGGCATTTTAAACCAAATTATTATTTCTAGTAGTGATATCGTGCGGTGACCCATAGAGATATAATTCAACTCAAGAATACCACGAATTACGTCTGAAATCGAATGTAAAAGTCATAGTTTTTCCTTCATTCAAAATGGACAGTTGATGCGTACTCTTATACTACAGATAAAAGTGATTTATATGAAAATTAGCAAAATTTCAATTGCATTGAAAATCTAACACACGCGCTGTCATATCGACGTCAAAGTGCTGATATTTTAACAGTTATTGAATTTTCGAAAACTTTTTTGATTTTATTTTTACTTTTACAAACTTTTTTTCACAAAATGGCGGAGGATGACTTTTTCTTTAGTGGAGATATCGCTGACTTTTTAGGCATTCCCGATATGTTTGTTACTACCGCAGTCCGATGATAAGAAGGACGCAATAAGTTGGAAAATATCTGGAACGTTTCAATTTGAGTAAATTGTCAGTTAGATTTTGACATACGTTCGCGATATTTCTCGTTTTTGTTGCCAAGTAATCGAAGTGAATAAGATTTTTGGGATATTAATTAAAATTAAAATACGGGCTTTTACTATAAATGCAGTGAGTGCGCCATTCGGCAGCATTGGCCAATGCCGCGGCCGGCGCGAGTACTGTGCGCGTAGTTACGATATGAAGTGCTCATATTTATTCGTTTTAAGCATTACATTAATCACACTAATAAGTCCTTCCAAAAAACGAATATAAAATTAATAATAATGTTTACGGCCTGACAACACTATCAACTTTAATTTTTTCCTTTTTTTCAACATTTTTCATCTCAAATAGTTTTTTTCTGTGAATTTAGAATTTTGGCGCCAATATGGATATGGCGGCACGATGCTGTTTCGCCTCCGATTTTTCTGGGCAGCTTTATGGCAGCTTTATGGCAGCTCAATGTAGGCAAGAAAGAATTCAACGAGCGAATCCAGCTTGTTCCGAAAAGAAAACAGAATGGAAGTACTCCCGAAATATGATAGTAGTGGTGATATACGGCAATCTGGACATCTCTCGAGAATAAAATCATCAAGAACCCCAAGATGTGAAGTCGCTCGTATCTTCACGATGAATGGTTCAATGCGAGCCAACTCGGCCACCCGGAGACTGCTCGGAGCTGCTGAGAACTATCTTATTCGGGTCAATAGTGCCACGTGTTGCATAGTCATGAGCGACTCTTTGCTCTGGTGGACAAATGTCCGCATAACATTGAGCCGCGAGGAGATTATTGTCTCTGCATTAGCGAGCCGTCGATACCTACAACTGGTTGCGTGACTATCACACTCACTAACACGTATTTTAAGAACATAAATACCTTCAAAAAAGTTTACATACGTATTTACGCCGTTTTATGACAATATTTTACAATTCAAAAAAAAACTCGCTTAAATCATTTGTTTCTTACTTCAAACTTGTTGTCTCTCTCGAACATTATTAGTAACTATTCATGGACACACCACCCACCCCTGCATTACATTATGGTGTGTTACCAGGAAATGATACGACGCATGCTATAGGTAAATATACAATACATATGTAAACCCATTTCATGTACATAAGTGTATTGCACCAATATTATAAATAAATAAAAACAATAATGTTCCCACTAAAAATTATTCATTTATGTTCATTTAATCGTTAAAATGGTGGTCTTATTACTTTATTATTTAAGCTGTAATCAAATGTAATGAATAAATATGGTTAACAACCGAATACAAGATTAAGGCTCACATCTTTTTTCATCACCCCTGTCCATCACCGATAGTCCTTTAGGGACATGGTGATTATCTATGAATGTGATCGTGTGTGGGTTGTGGGGTGGAGATGATTGTATGTCGACTCCAATCAGAGGGATTTGAAGGTAAAGTTGTAAATAATGTGATTAGTGTGAGACTAGTGGATGCCCCAATATTTTATTCGCAACTCTCGTGTTCGTTTGAATATCGTATGTATTTGTGAGTGACAGGCGGCAGGTTATGAGGATACTTACCGTTTGCACTGATTTTATTCAATTCAATCTTTACAAATGTAGATGCAAAAATATACAAAGAAGTTACGAGTTTCTTAACTAACTGCCGGAACATAATTAACTGACGTAGGCTTGCTGGTGATTGTAGGCTGGAATTTTCCACTTGAGCTCGTGGATGACAATTTGGATGAGTAAAGCCGTGTATGTTGAAAATGTTCGTTTTTCTCAACTTGACACTCCATTATTTAAGCCCAAAAACTATACGATAAAGGAAAATGGTAAGACTGAAGTTTCAGAATAGAATATAGAATAGAAAAAAATGTATCGAATAGTATGTCACAAAAGAATAAAATAGCTAAAAAAAAAGACTTATTATTTTCTACTTGATGAGCTTCCCATATTCTTGAAAGTTTAACTCGAAAATAATTGAATTTATCCTTTTAATAAATACGGCTTAACCGGATCACAAATTTATAAACCTGTGCGGATTTATCCCATCCGCGTCATCTGCACAGCTTTTAAATTAATCGAGGTTCAAAAATAAGATGGTAAAACTACCCTCACCGGGCGGCGGCTCGCCCCTTCACCATCGTTTTCCTTCATCGCTTCATCAAAAAAATAAATCATTATTTAAAAACGAATTGCTGCACGAGCCATCCATTTTCACCGAAAGTCAGTATGATTTTTATTTTTTTCAATAAGCTAAACTTTGTACTACACGTACAATAAGTTATTTTTCGGTACTACGGTTTTAAAAGGTCCAGTCCATCTCACCATCAGGTGTCATTTCAATGGGCGTAATTTATGGCTATCGAAAGAATGGTTAGTTTCAAATACGTGATTATAGAATTCCAAAAAGTTATTATTTTTTAGGCAACGGTGTGTTCTCTATTGTATTTAGGTTTTTCGCGGTTAGCCTTACGTATTTTAAATCATTTATATCAATTGTTAATATTACAATTGTAATCATCGGTGCTCTTTATACATAAAATGCCTAAAAATATGTGCGTCGCCTTGCGTATCAAATTGAGGTACATTTGGTTGGCTGGCAGTGCTCAAAATGGAAATGTATATATTTTTAAAAAAACTTTGCCTGAAACGGGAAAATGTTTTCATTCTGTACGCGTTCATCTTCTGATAAGACGAAAAACTTATTTACGCCCGCGTCCCGACTGGTTCCTGCCCATTAAGGGCACCGAGACGAGTGACGATGCGTATCCTGGATCCTGGGAACATCCGGAGGACCGAGGCTCGCTCTGAGAAACTGATGAAAATGTAGTCAAGTTAAAAGTAAACAAGTTTCCTTAGAAAGGGCGGACGTCCTATACAAACAGCACCTTTGTAAAGGAAAGTAAATACAAACACATGATGTTGATGTGTCGTGAGAATTCTGGAATATTCTTCAATTTTTTTAAGAATGTATCGGAAAAGGGTGAGTAAAATTTCTCATAATTGAATTGCTTTCCGCTCGCGAAATCGGAAATGCGGCGGTGAAATGTGACGGAATATAATTCTTTCTTTTATTGGGTAATTGTTGGCCACACCAGAAAGCGCCAAATATGGTCCAAGGCGATAATCAATAGTTCAAATACACGAAAATAAGAAAAGTGTAGATACAATGTATGTGTGTATTGTGGCATTCACGAAAAGAAAATACTCTTATACTCGGATTGGTTACAATCACAAAGAGATCTGAGAAACGAGATTTCCAATATTTTGTCGAATTTTTGTTCGTTGTGTCGGTAAAATATTTCACTATTCCTTTATGTGTATAAGGTAACACACATTATTCAATCAATATATGTTGTTTGGGACATATATTTATGCCTGAACGAAACTAGTGTACTCTGCCTTCCACCTCCCCTCCTTTCCTCACCTGCCACCTCGTCAGTCGATCGGCGACCCTAAACCGGTGCGGTAACGAGTAAATTTCGCAGTATAACAAACGAGTGAGACGTGTGTCTAATCCAGTGCAATCTGAAGTACTAGGACCCTGAACGGAGATTGTGTTACAAAACCTAAATTTACCTTGGAGATGCCAGAAGATCGGTATTGTGGTGAGTGCGAACTTCCTTCCGAATATCCTGTTTCTTATACATATCAATAGATAATAAATAGCCCGTATAATAACGGAGCCGTAATGTAAATAGGCTGGGGTAAATATAAATTGAAAGATAATTGTCCGCACGCCTTGCGCTGCTTGCGAGACCTCCTCGCCTGAAGCCCGCACGCCTTGCGCTGCTTGCGAGACCTCCTCGCCTGAAGCCCGCACGCCTTGCGTTGCTTGCGAAACCTCCTCGCCTGAAGCCCGCACGCCTTGCGTTGCTTGCGAAACCTCCTCGTCTGAAGCTCGCACCTCGAGCAGAATGTTTCAGACTATCATTTAGCTAACGTAACGTATACATACCTTAAACACCTCTCACGTTTTTAATTTTTCAAAAGTAGCACTAACTTGAGCTCCTGCTCATCTTGCAGGAGACACCGGCGTTCCGCAGGTTTCAGCTTCGTCGCCTGGGTCCCTATCTCCACCCGGAAGGGCACCACGCCTAGCATCACTTCGCTGTGCAGGGACAGCACCAACTGGTCGCTGAAACGACCGGCGTAAGAGTCACTGTTGTGTAGCAAGATCTGTAATGATAGTAATCTTTCTAGAGGCCATCAGACATAGATAGGTAGGACGCTTCAGTAGGTGCAGAGTAGGCGGATAAACATATTTATATTCGAGATGTGGTGATAAAAATCTCGTGGATGGCAAGGCGCACTATCCTCCAGAAGTTGAGGATTACAGAAAGACTTCCGACGTTGAATTGCCGGTTTCGGTTTACAGAATTTTGTGAACGCGACACACGATACTACAGCAATTCGCGTCCGGAAATAGAACTAAACTCAGCACACTGGCTCACTGAACTATTATTACCAACCTATACAATTTGTATTTGATATACAGCATCATTATAGTGTACGAATTTTTAAATTTCTCGCAGACTTCCTTGTTTATTTCTGAACAAAAAGGTCAAATATACACATTTCCGCTAAATGAACTGTACCACGTGACACACAGAAAGGCATCGGGTTATTCTATATTACAAGACTCAAATCCTACAACTTGCGGGTCTGGTAAAATCGGGGAAGTCAAAAATGTTCGACAAAAGCAACCAGTTGTCCCTTCTTCAAAAGAAAATAATTATTTTGGCGCGCCGGGGCGGGGTGCGGGGCGAGGAGAAGTGCTGGGGTTGTGACGGTTAGCGAGGGCTCGCTGAGGGGTGAGGGGTGAGGGGTGAGGGGTAGCTGACAGCATTCAAAGGACTTTTATTATAATATATCATTTTTCGGAAAGAATTGGTGACTGCGGGTCGTCGTATTTAGGTACTTGTGATCCCGCGCCATCGTACCGCACATTTGAAATATATTTGTTGTATGTTATTGTATATTGTACAAGAAGAGTATATACAATATTGCGAAGATATATCATATAAATACAGTGAATCAACTAGAAAGGGAAAAACTCTTTATCGAAAAAAATATTATTAAGGAGGACACATTCTTATGGTGAAGTTGTAATTATTCAGAACAGACGATCTGTGAAGTTTTAAATACTAATATAATGTATTAATTATAAATATATACATATAAAATCAATTTTGTCGAAAAATATTGTTTTTGCGCTACCGGGACTTCCCCGGATTGGAAATAGAGATCCAGGTTCGTATCCCGGTAGCTCAAAAACAATATTTTTCGACAAAACAGATTTTATATGTATATATTTATAATTAATACATTAAATTAGTATTTGAAAAATATTAGTTGCTAAAGGGATAGACCTCTCCTACCCGGGTAAACGTATTGACCATTCCACTACAGCAACCGATTACGGTTACGATCAATTAAAAACTTACATCTGTATATTTTCATAATTGATACATCCATTATTCTATTTTTAAAAGCAATCAACTTTATATTGGCAATATTTGAATATGTCCGAACACATTACTACTGGATTTTTACCTACAAAGGCACTATTATTAAAAAAATAATAGATATCTCATAGACATTTAATGGAAAATATATTACAGGGCTTACGACCTGTCTTCGGCTGGCTCGAGTGATCCATACTTCCATATATGCTCCATTAAATGTAATAAAAAATAGGTTCGTCTCTGTGAGATATTAAATCTATTATTTGTTTAACTTCATATTGTGTTGAATCTCAAAAATATCTTTGAGTAAATCCCATCAGGGACCAATATTTTTTTGATGTCTTTCTAGTTGATTTATTTAATTTGTATTAAAATACCACAGAACTATGTTTATCTTAAAAATATATTATGGGCACATGTTTGGTAGGAAAGTGACATATTTATTGGTTTATTATATTGATATGGCTATTTTATTATTTCTAGTTTATGACTCACTAACATGTATTTTAGCTGATTTTAACACTCTTTTTAGACATTAATGGCTTCTCTATAGAAGATGCCAATTAAATAAACACTATCGAATTTTACAATACACATTCTCTAGACGGTTAGTCAAGTGGAAAGTTATTTTATTAAAAATAGCCCACACAAACTACTGCACGGTTCAACATGACTGCACACCATACAACATGACCTGGTAAGAAAAACGCAATTACTTTCCCACCAATCCGATAGAATGGCGTATCCACCTTTATATTTGGACGTCGGGTACAATTACGCCAAAGAAAGTAGCAACAGGTTATCGAGGGCGGCACTCGAACACGGGCTCGACTCTCGGGAGAGTGTTGCGGTGGAGCTCCCGCGGTGGAGCTCCCGCGGTGGAGCTCCCGCGGTGGAGCTCCCGCGGTGGAGCTCCCGCCGCGGAGCGCACAGCGGCGCTTCAATCTATTTATGGCGTGAGTTGCATATCCAAATATTAGCTTTTACTTGATGCGAATCAAATTTATTACATTTTACTAGAAACAGCCTTTAAAACTAGATGTCTTATTCAGATACAAGTTGAGCTTGAAAATGAGGTTGTTTCGTAGATAAGGTAAAATGTTCTATTCAATTTACTGATACAAATTAAATTAATCAACCTGAAATATGCACAGATAAATGTTTTTTCTCAACAAAAATGTGTTCTCTTTAAAAATCTATATATTTATATAAATATATACCATATATATATATATATATATATATTATACATATGTATTAGTGTAAGAAAATAGACCAAAGTAGCCTTTAAAAATACCAAAATAGTCTTTAAAAATCCACTAAATAGCAGTATAGAATATCAAAAAATAAAAATGAATATTAATATTCATTTACAACTTATCCACATAGCATCCAATAGAACTCACTGATTAAGATATCTTATATATCTAAGATATATTAATCAGTGACATTTTAACATTGCGGTTAAAATTCATTCAAGTAACAATTTGAGTTAGATATTAATTTTTTTTTAAATAAATATTCTTTTTTAAAAGTAGATTCTGTTAAAGAAACATTAACATATGTTTTTCATTAGTTATTAACATCCGAAAGAAGAAAATAATATTTTTCGAAACCGGTAAAAGTATTTTTACTCAATAAGTAAGTGGTTAATCAAACAAAGTTAAAAATAAAAATAATTAAAAAATTTTACCCGTCTATATTATTAGAGTTCACCATATTCTTCATGTTTATGCTTTTAAAGGCATTCTGACGATAATCATATAAATTTAGGATAGTTCTAGCGTACATATGTATACAGCACGTATCATTTTACTAATATTTTGTTCACACTACATGGTTCATTATTAAAGCAATATAATAAGAGAGTTCCACATTGGAGTTCGGGCGGCTGCGATAGCTGCAACTTTTCTGTTTACTGTCCACGAATGAGATTTTCTCTCATATAATATCTCTGATATACGGTTTTCGCTCCCATGAAATTTCTCGGAGATATAACTCTTGGCTTTCGTAGTTCCGGTGAACCATTTCTCACAGATTCGCCGTGTTGCGCCTCACTTCACGTTCGTCGTACATCAAACATCAAATACCATTGTCATTCAACAGTTGGATGAGTTTGAACCTCCCCAGCTGTAGTTGGAACGTGATGAATGTTTGTAATTTAACGCATTATATTAATATTTAATAAATAATGTCTGACCTTCAAAATAAATAGTCGTATGGTATTAGTACGCTGATTTTAGAACATTTGTGTGTATATGTCGAATCTCGCTCAATCAGATAGAACGTCGTGTAAATTGGTTTGAGTTTGTCTCTTTCTAACAATCTCAAGCTGATCTCTGAGATTATCTCACTGAGTCTCCTTCCATGGACACGGGCTTTAATAGCGAATGGTTTAATATTATAAATATAATAATTCACTAAGCAGCTATGACGAGCGCAATCGGGACATAAATAAACGTAGTTTCAAATGGTTAAACAAGGAACTTATTAACAAAATAAATAAATAACCCACAATAATATATACCTCATGAATAATATACAAACCATGAATGAATCCAATTTGTGATAAACTTGCTTGGAGTACTCTTGAATGAACGTATCAATTACAAACGATAACCCCATCTCCGGTCCGATGAATTCATTAGCCTGCGGTTGAAAATTAAACCTTGAATGAAACAAAACAAAAAACACGTCAGTACAGTCGCACAGAGCACAGCGCACAGCGCACAGCGCACAGCGCACAGCGCACAGCGCACAGCGCACAGCGCACAGCGCACAGCGCACAGCGCACAGCGCACAGCGCACAGCGCACAGCGCACAGCGCACAGCGCACAGCGCACAGCGCACAGCGCACAGCGCACAGCGCACAGCGCACAGCGCACAGCGCACAGAGCACAGCGCACAGCGCACAGGACACGCACCAACACAACGAATGTACCGAATGATATATTTAATAAAAAAGTTATTTTTTTATCCACGAAGAGTGCTGGATAGTTTACTGTGAGTTCCTTCACGGCATCGTAATTAGTATCGCCGGGATGATAAAATCTATTTTTAATTTAAACAATGTCTGTGCATTTCATGTGGGGAGAATATTGAACTAATTATATCTCTATTTTTGGTTGTCTCGTGAATAATTCTTTCCACAGTTCGTTGCCAATTTGAGATTCTCTGGGCCCGATCGGTATCAAGATTATGGGCGCGTGTACACGAATGAGATTCGTCTCCAAAGTGCACAAAGGACAATACAGTGTTGTTAAGAATAGAATGACACTTCCGGTACATACCAACCTTTACCGACATATTCTAGGATGAGAGATCAAAGTATCATCCGTGGACACACCACAACCGCGCTGTGCACAACGTTCACACCAATATGCACAGTCTGTATTAATATAGATATTGATACAACTTAATAATTCTGGCTAAAACTAAATAAAGTCATAACTTCTGTAATAAATATAACTCAACTTGAGAGAAAAATCTATATGCAGAGAATAATCTCACTAAATATGAGTGGTCTATCGCGGTCACAGTGAATAAGATTAAAAAGGGATGGTTTGATCATATGGAACGAATGTATAAGGAGAGAATAGTAAGATAGACATATGACGCAAATTTTGTTAGCACCAGAAATAGACTTGACACGACCAGGTAAACCAGATACTGGAAGATGGTCCTGTTTGAAGCCTCAATAATCGAAGAACTTGTATGAGAAGGTGTATGATTGTGGATGAGGCGATTACGTGTCAGGGCAGAAAAGTATGGCACTCTATTATCTCTGCCTGCTTCCGCGAAGTAACGGCGTGATGGTAAGCTAGAATGTTTTTTTTAAATTGAAAGATACTTTTAAATATGAATTAAATATATTAATCAAAAATATATAGATATAAAATCAATTTTATCAAAAAATATTGTTGTTGCGCCACCGTGATTCAAACCTGGATCTCTTTCTAAACCGGGGAAGGTGCATTATCCAACTATGCTACAGCGACGATATTTTTAGCGACAAATTTTCGAATATATATGTTACCTTTTTGATATTAATACATTTAATCGTTCCATTATTTGAAAGAGCCATCTACCTTATTTTTACGAATCTCAAATACATTTGAGTAATCTGATAGCAGACGCCTGAATTATCAAATTATCATATCACATAATGTTCATTTAAATAAAGACAGAATCGGATGAGTTGCAAACATAATCAAAATCCATCGCTTTGACATTGCAACTAAGAAAGTGCTGTATTCGATGGTGTGAGATCTCTCTTACAGGCAGCATAGATAAGAAAAGATGAAAGGTGTCAATATGTTTTCTCTTACTCGTAATAAAGATAATGTACAATTCATTTCAAATTGAAATATATAGACGTACTGTTATAGAATATATGAATGAGAAAAAATTCTAGTAATCTTTACCTAGAAATATTATAAATACATTCGTTTTTGCTCTATTCGCACCTCACGGACCTGACCATGTAAGCAAGCACTTTACAGTCACAAATGACACTACGTCCGAATCCAACACATCCAGAAAATCATAGATAATAGATGGGAAAGCGCTAATATATTGTAGATTTTTAGAATTATTAAGAACCCTTTGTTTTCCAAATTGTAATTGAAAGAGCAGCAGTAGCCGAGATGAGTCTTGGAAAGTACGAAGAGATCCGAGCAGGGCACGTTCTGTCCTTTCCATCGGCACCGGCGCAGCAGGTTCGTGCAGCGGGGGCTCATCAGGCGCATGGCCTCGTCCGAGAACACTCCGCTGTTCTCCAGCACCAGATCCAGCAGGGCGAGGTTGGCGACCTCCACGGGCAGAGGAAACACGAACCCGAGCAGCTGAGGAAGAGCCACTCTCATTTGCTGAGCGGTCACGTTGGGAGGAAGATTGCTGGAATTCAGAAACACCGGATCCTTTATCTGTGTCCGTAAATTACCTTCGACACTAGCCCTGGCTTTCTATTGGTTATCTTTATGTACTTGAGTATGTCACTCCAAATCATGTAGAGTCAAACCACTAACCTGCTTGATCTGGTCGGCAGTTTGCCTAATACCCGACGATGCCAACCTCCAGAACTTGATCCGATCCGATAACCGAAAAACAATACGCAATAAAAGATGTTCATTCGAGGGCGTCCCGAATGGTTCTGACGCCCCGCAAGTTTATAGTTTACCCACATAAAAAGGAATGCACATACTCAAGTATTTTTTTAAATCAAGACTGGCAATCCAAGCATCCCATAAAACAGGATGACATAAATTTTTTTGATTAATCATTTAGAAATAATATGCAATTACCACCAGAACTCGAACCCGGAACATTCATTATTACGCCACATTTAATTTTCTATTATTAGTATTATTTTGTTCTAAAAATTTAACTTCACTATAAAAAGTGATATCATTAAAAATGAATATAACTACGATTAATTGGTTGTCAATATTTTCTGGTTAAATAAAGATATATAACATGATTACTCCAAGGTTTTTTGAGATTTATAATATAAAAGGAATTTATACAGTTAAAACACGAAGTTACTGTGGCATAATCGGCAACGCATTCTTGCGACAATATAATGTTCCGGCTTGTAGTTTATAGATATATAAATTCAATCGATATATTTTTTTCGGTGTGTCTTATTGATTAATTTATTTTAATTATCAAATAGTTTTATAAATGGCTACTTCACAATATGTTATTTCAATAAATAATTTATAATATTCATCACTAATAGCACGATCACTGTGGTGTCCACAAGTTAGCAAGTAAAGTGGGGTCAGTGTAACTAGTGGAGATTGCGAGAAATATCAATACGACAATAATTTAGCATTGCTGCTGCATAAAAAATAACAACTTCTCGGAATTTCCAACCTCACAATTGAAATACTAATTTAATGTACATATAAAATAAATTTTGTCGAAAAATATTGTTTTTGCGCTACCGGGATTCGAACCTGGATCTCTATTTCCAATCCGGGGAAGTACACTACCAATTGTGTTACACTTTTTCAAATTAATACATCTATCGTTTCATTATTTGAAAGCCATCATAATTGAAACAAACAACTGTTTCGATAGTCATAAACTAAATCTTCCACTCGGTACCTTATAAAGGATTAATAATTAACAATTTAGAAACCGTTAAAATACAAAAGAATTTCAATTCGGAGAAAATATTCATTAACATAACGTTCCCAACACTTCACCTTTTCTGTCCATATGACCGAAACCTCCCCGCCCTTCCCAAACCGGGACGAATAGGCTTCAATACTGTATTTAGTTTAGTTATCTCCTGATGATGAAAGGCACTGCACCTCTCGTAATTTTAGTAGTGACTATAACCCAACGTGTGTGTAGTACAAAGTTAACTTGTGAAAATTAGAAATATATAGCATGCATATTTAATTCTTACAGAGACTGCATCAAGGATTCAATGCCATAGATGGTGATCTTCCTGGGGGCGCAGACGGAAACAGCCGGGAAGTGGAGATCAGCCACCGGCTGGAACTGCGTGGCGTACACGGTACGGGTAGGGCTGCTCGCGAAGCGCCAGCTCAGCAGGGTCACCAGCATGCCCGCCACGCCCACGCACGCTGCGGGCATCGCTGACCATATCCACCTGTGACGTGTGAGATCATTTCATTATTGGTCGTAACCGTAACTTAGTCTCAGTGTAATCAAATTGATCAATCTATAAAATGTTTCGGTTTTGTATTAAGAGCGGTGAAAGATTTCAATTCACTTAAATATCTAAAAAAAAATATACATGGCTATAGTTCGTAGCAACTTAGGATATAACTCGACAATTTTGGTCTCTATTTTATAAAGTTCATCAGCTAAAATTAGAACATAATTTTGTTTTTATTTTATTAACTTCAAACTATGTATACCCGTTGAACAAATGAATTTTGATTTTCTAACGAGCTTTCTTAATTTAAGTAACTTGTAGATTATTCAAAATAGTAAATGGCAAGCTGGACAACCCTGATTTTACTGAATTGATTTAGTACCATGTTCACGCGTGAAGTACCAGGTCGCTGGTGCTGTTTCACGTAAATGCTTATAGAACTTGTTATAACGCACTTACGATGTTCAATACTAAAATATAAGAGTGTTTTAGAAGCTGTATTAAGACAAAGGTATAATTAATCATGGTATTTAAGATGTTCTGTGTTTAACCTAAATTTTTGCTTAATTATTTACCAATTTATAAACAAAAATCTTTTCTTACGTATATTTAAGGCTTCACTATCAATAACAATTCAAATTTTCGTGATTTTTACGAAAATGTGGGTTTATATTATTCATTTATATCAGAAGGTATACACTTTTAATTTGACTTTTTCAAAACTATTATTTAGACGGGACTTTTACACTCACTTAAAACTAATAAACTGAATGTTGTTATTAAGACAATACAAGCGTTATAAGAAAGACCGCGGACATTAAATATATTTTCCGCGTGCCACAAAATTGCCTTAATATGGAAAAATTTTGCATATACGAAATATATTTTCATATACTCTTGAAGTCAAGATTACGAAGACAAATCAACAAAATGTTAAAAATTAATAGAGTCTATTACCGTCTAATTTGTAGGGTAAATTATCAGTTTTGGACGTTTTTAAAACACTATGCGTTTGTGAAAACAAATTATTTTAAATAATACATTGTATTTACTCACGTGTTTGAGGCTTCATCGACTATTTAAAACTAAGTTAACAATAATTAGTTTTTAAATAATATTTTTTCAGTCATATGAAAGACTATTATTTTAATGTCCCTTCGAAGTTCAATGCGCTGCTCTATCTGACTATAGCGGACGTGTAATCTGTCGCTTCCTTAATTTTTGGTTAAATACTAATAAATAAGATGTATTTTCACGCATATTTTAACTAAAATATGAAGTAATATTGTAATTCCAATTAATACTGATCGTTATTTTGTATGTAAATCACAATAGTTATTATTATTAGTCTATGTTGTCTTTTAAACCAGTGCTCCGCAACCGATGTACCCCGGCACACTGGTGTGTCTTGAGCTGATGCAGGTGTGACGCGATCAAGTAAGACAATATTATAACTAAATAATTGCTCAACGGTCCTCCAGCGCCTACGTAGTCGCCAGACAACTGTGCAGTATGCTTTGTATCGAGCCGAATATAAAACTGTTTGTTCATTGAAACAAGCGCAGGTATCACATTAATTAGTCATTATTTTATAATAATTGTATTAATATTGCATAAAAGTAAATATAGTATAGTTTTTATGTATGTATACTAATCAAATAAAAAATGAAAATATGTGTATCAAATTAATATCTATATAATTTAGCTTTTGATGTGCCGCGGAATTCTAGAAAGAACTTTGGTGTGTCGTGGGTGATAAAAGGTTGCGGAGCACTGTTTTAAACACTAGCTGTGAGTTTCATAATTACGTACTAAATATGAAACAAACAGCTCGCAGAGCGGCAACGTGGTGTTTTAAATAGATAAGATGAACAAAATCACAAAATGCATCTGTCATAATAATTTTAAATTTAGAATATTGATTTAAGCGTCAGTCTAAATATATATTTTAACTGATTTCATGTAAATTAGTTACCTCAATCAATCATTTAATTTTCGAAGGATTAATTCAAATTACAACAAACATGTTATTTCATTTCATAATATTAATATGAAAAATCGTGTAAAAGGCTCTAGATACGAGTTATTTTTGACATTTTTATCGAATGCAAGAAAATCAACAATTTTATTGTCATCTCTTTATTTTCAAACCTCCCTTTCTTGCATGATTTACGTAACAAATAGCGTCATTAAGTATTTCTATTTGAATTTAACTTTTAGCCTCATCTTCAAAGCGTTTATATTTCGCGTAGAATTTTTCGAATTTCAAACTGGAAAAATTAGTCTCTCCTTAAATGCTTTTACTATATTTTTCTTCTGATATACATATTTACTTCTACATACTCAATTTAATATTATATAGGTACTACTGTAAAAAAAATCTGAAATTCCCGTAGAAATATCGATAGGAAGACAGTGTGACCTGTGACTGCCTCATGTTAATAGCCAGGATAACAGATTGGCCCGAATAAATTTGAATATTATTCTAGTAAGGCAGTAAGTTTTTATTCTATTCATCAAAAATGAAGGCCGCTATCTGAATAAAGTATTAAACGAAGGATGATAACACTGTTCGTGAGTTGAGGAAAGACGCAATCGTATTAACCGCCCCGAAGCAATAAGCGCGGCTGAATGTGTACTTCTTGGCGAACGGAACCCTGGATGGAGCCCGAGTAGTTAAGGCGAATGCACAATCGAGCGGTAGTGACGATTCCGAAACGACAAACGGGCAACAAGTGAAGATCTCGTCGTGTGTCGTACGTCATCTGTGTCTATTGATATGACTACTAGGTGTAGTACGTCAAATTTTGAGAATAATGATTTGTAGGAATAATATGCCAGACCGTTAGGTACATATTATTAAATGGGTCGTCTAATAAGTTTTTGCGGTTTTTTAAAATTTATTTTTCAGTGTCGCCGTTTTCCAGTATCTTGTAGTTTTCTTAATTTTTGGGCTGCATAATGGAGTGTTAAGTTAAGAAAAATGAACATTTTCAACACACGCTTCTTTTCACCTTTTTTCGATGTTCCAATGCTTCCAAATGGAAGTTCTGCCGCATCCACTCTGCAGTCCCGACCGAGCTCCGTCACATTATCATATTTTTCGCTCGCTCTCTAATCAAACGCGTGACCTCCGAAATTGGCTCGATAACTATTTCGTTACCAGACCGGTGGATTTTTATAGAAATGGTATCGATAAATCGGTTGAGAGATGGGCTGTAGCCCTGAGCAGTAATGGAGAATACATCATCGATTCAAATGAGTTTATAATAAATAATTAAACAAAACCGTTTATAGTGTTATATTTTTTTAGTGACGCTAAAGTCAATATTGCAGTCTACTGCTAGATTACAGGTTCTCAGAGCGCCGCCACCGGGGCTCACATTATTGCCTGCTTGCTTGTTGACAGGTGTTTCGCGTATGTGCGACTATGATACATGCTTTAAGTAGCAATCATTTTATAAATACATAATACACAAATACATTAAACACGCGCGTGTTAGTCAGTTGCCACACTGTAGACTGTACTGCAGTACTGCGAGGGATCGATCTCTTTCAATAATGACCAAACTGGGCATATATCGAGAATATGTTTGTTTTCTTATAACATTGAGTGCCCTGATTTCAATAATGAAAGACTAATATTATTATTAAATTGTATCACTTTAAAGTTTCGTGAAAAACCATAATTTAATAATACCATACCATAATAATAATAAAAACACACCATCATCGGATTGTAAAATTAAACTAACTAACCTAACCGTACTAACCAATTTCTTTTTATTTCATATCATACTCGCATACATCACATGTTATGTTTTATATCTTATTTAGTATTTTAATATCTGCCTCACTGGGCTTCGCCCGAGCGATTTTACATTGTTAATTAATAATCATATTAACATATAGTTGGTTCAGCAAATATAAATTTAAAATAACTAAAGAAAGAAGAGAAGAAGGAAAATAAGAACGGCAAATAAAAAAATAATGAAGAAAATGATGCAATACTTGTACATGAAAAATACATAATTCAAATAGTATAAAAATTAAATTCTAATAAAAACATATATGTTGTAAAAAAATCTGAGAATTTCGTATGTATTCATAATGATTTGAGTGAATTCCATGGATATGTTACTATGTATGGTGAATATTCGTAGATTTAAAATATAATCACTTTGTTATTAACGTTAAAAATCGTTTATCACAATTCATAAAACTAATAATATTTAACATAACAACGATTTATTATAAATATGAAAACATTCTTAATTATCTGTAATTTTATGTAATTTCGTAAGAGAGCAATGTTTTTATAAATTTGCTCCCACTCTATTTAAAACATTCACGGATGCTGGTATTTACGAGTACATAGGTACTTGAGATTAATTGGCAGAGGGATCAACTGTCCGAGGGATCAACTGTCCGAGGGATCAACTATCCGAGGGATCAACTGTCCGAGGGATCAACTGTCCGAGGGAACAACTGTCAGAGGGATCAACTGTCGGGGGATCAATCGTTAAGGCGCCATCTTTAACTATTTTCAGAGATCATCTTAGACAAGGGCCAATTTGTAAAAAATTTCACTTGATTCTTAAATTGTTCGATTCTCCGCTGACGTCCAATGTTGAACGCACCTTTAAAAAAGAAACACGAAAAACGAAATTAAAAAATATGTACATTACGGTGTCCGCGGCGTCGAAAGGGGGAGGGGTGTCGATGATGAGAGGGAGAGGGGCAGGAAATGGCGAACTCGGCAGAAAGGCCGTCCGCACCGCGACTAGTCTCGGCTGCAGCCGCTCGCTGAACAGCAAGGTGCGGGTGCACTCGCAACAATGGCGACACATCTCACTGTTTCTCTACACCGGGGAGCACTTCCTTCCTTTTGTCATTCCTTATTTTGTATTTCTAATAAAAACGTCTAACGTCAACGGTGAATGGGAAGGGGAGACATGAAAATATTAAGATTTCATTTCCGCTTGACGTTGCGCAGCCACCGCAGGAGTTGTTGTTTCAAAACTATCCGAGTTTGCGGTTCTCTGCTATTCCAAAGTAAACATTTACATTACTTTTAACAATTTATTTTTTCTGAGGCTTCTGAAACACCACTTGAGCTTAAAATAAAATTCAGACAATATTTGAAGAGACCAAAATAAAATACAGCGAAGACGAAACAGAAATACATGTTGTATGCAGGGGCAGGGGCAAGGGTGCTATCGGTATTATACACCCCTCCCTCGTGAAGTAACAAATTAGTAATGTTAAGTTATCCTGGCATTCGGCGTACATTTGATACATATTTATTTACTGTATGTTCTATTGAACGCAATATATTTAAAAAATACAGATATTTAAAAATGTTTCAAACATATTCTAAATGACCAAAAATAACCAATTATTGGAGATGAGACTCGGGAGACCGTCACTGAAGACGGATCCTTTGTACCGATTTGTGGCCAAAAGTTAATGTTTGAACCTACTTTAATTACTTGGAATAATACTAAGTCTCAAATAAAATCATTAATGTGGATTAAATAAAAACAAGACAAAAAGAAAGAATACAAATCAATAAAACAGGTTACAAAAATAATAAATAATTAAATAAAATAAAAATATACAACTTTGACAAAATGCTAATGGCAGTGTATTAAGAACCGCGCTCAAAACTGCACTCCGAGCTCACCTGTCTATCCTCCTCCTTCCCGCGGCATACTTGAGTCCGTGAATAGAAGACTGCGAGGCGAACTGCCTCCAAGTGTCGCCCGCAGCCTTCCACAACCCCCATCCGGTCATCTCGTGATGATTCCCGACGACGCGATAAGATTTCGTGGACGTGTCGGCGATGGCGCAGCTCTGATAATGAATCACATCAAGTATAGCTACACGTAGCCTGCCAGACATCTGAATTATGGATGTATAGTTTATGAATTGATGCTAATCTACGACTTCCCGCTTCCTGTCTTTAAAGGCCTTTGTCATTATCGAGGTATAAAATTGATGACTTTCCAGTCTCTCCTCCATTCATCCACCCACGCCACCGGTAATGTATATTTATATAAAGGGTGTCCAGCGGAAAATGTTCAAGTTTAATATCAAATAATAAAAAAAAACTACAATGCTATTCTCATATTTTATTTATACAAAATAGAGTTTAACGATACGGATTTTACTTTTTATAAACAATATCGTCTAAATACCGACCATTTCTCTCGAGACACTCTTGCAATCGGACTCTTAAATTTGGAACACGCGAGAGCAAAGCGTCGGTTCAATGGCAGCAACTTCACGGCGGATATTTTCTTGTAGGGCCTGAATTGTTCGAAGAATGTTGCTGTAAACTCTCGACTTATACTTAAGGTATCCCCGTAAAAAAGTCATACGGCGTAAGGATCTTAATCCGGAGACCGAGGTGCCTAGGGTATGTCACCGTACTTTCTGATTCATTTATTGGGAAAAATTCCCTTCAGCTTCTCCATTGAAACTAGCTGTGTGTGAAGTGGCCCCGTCTTGCTGAAATTGTGTTCTGGTGTTGAACCTGGGAAACAGCTGCAGCTGTGGTAACAAAAACTCGTCGAACAGTGACTCTCTCGCTGGTTAATAAAATAAGGGCCAATTATCCCTCGAACAGAAATTGTGCACCACACTGTCGTTTTTGAACAATGTAAACGTTTTTGATGGCTTTTTCTTGGGTTTTCGGAGCACCAGTATCTCATGTTCTGTTTATTAACTTAGCCATCGATATGAAAATGTGCGTCGTCAGTAAACAATGTGTTTCCAAGCATTTGTGCTATTCCAAAATGTTCCAGCATCGTTTTAGTTAAGGTTTTACGTAAAGAATAGTAATTTTCGTTGAGAAACTGCATGATTTGCAATTTGCATAGGTGAAACTGTAGATTATTTTTCAAAATAACGTGCACTGTTAATTTTTTTATTCCAGAACAGGCTGCAATCTTCCTTATCGATTTACGCGGATTGCGCATAATTTCACGTCGAACTTGAGCCACGTGTTCTGGCGTCGCTACTGACATTGATGGTCCCGGAGGAGTTTGGTTAACCATCGTCCCTTCTTGTCTGAACTTTTGAACCCAACACCGGAGAAGTAGCGCGCTCGGCCCATCACTTACTCGTCGAATATTAAAGTGAGTACAAAAAGCGCGTCGAATGAATCACCGCACGTTAAATATTGCTCAACCGCGAACGCGCGGTGCGCTCTCGACTCATTGCGACTGGCAAACCGTAAATCACGCGCGTCGAACAATATCCCTCCCACTTACCTCACCCTGATGGTTTACGAGCAATTACCATTTAATCTTGACATTTTTCCGCAGGACACCCTACATGAAATATCTGTTTTTTCTTTTGAAGTTGACCAAAATATTTTTTTAATGTTAGTTACAGTTAGACGTCATTTTAAATTTAAAAAATAATAACCTTTGTTTTAACCACTTTTAATTTATTCATTTAACGTCGACCGATTTCGATACTACTGTATGTCAGGATAGGCGTACACGAATCCAATACCTAACTCAGTGTACGTCCGTTCTGATAATGATGCGGTGGGATCAAAACCAGTCGACGTTAAATTAATCGGTATAATATACAAAGCTTGTTATATTTTTTAACGAATTGGTCTTAACGGCTAAACTCATAAATCTTCTTCCTAAGGGGTTCATAAAACCACTTAATTTAAACACTCGTCTAATAATAAAATTGATCAAATAAGCAAAACACATATAATAAAAAATGATAATATTAAACATCAATAATGTATAATTTTATTTATGTACTTTAAAAATAAATCTTTAACAAAAGTGACTGTTCGATCTTTACGGATCGCTGGTGGCCGTGCGCGCGCATGTGAACATGACATACATAAATCGGTGCTTCGTATCTATTACCTATCCACTACCCCCCTCTCTCTATAACCAGAACACGTTATTTTCTGTGGTGTGTTCAATATGGTATTTTGGAGTTGAAGTTGTACCTTCAAACTGAAAGCACCATTTTGGGTGCGTTGACTGCTGCTAAATTCGTCCTGCCGTATGGGAACGAATTGTTGGCTTGTATTAATTATCGGTCTGCTATATGAGGCTGATATTCATTTGTGTGTAATCGGTTTCTCGCTACCGTGCGAACTTATTTAGTGCTGCACACCTTGCCATTGTGCTTGGTGTTGTTTGACACTTTCACACTATCACCGAATGTGTATGTCCAAGTGTATCTCATGCTAAACTGAACTTCGTGTCTTGGAGCAGAAGACCTGTGGATCTAGTGGAAGAAGATCCAGATACCGGAAGGAATGTTTCACAGGTGGATCGCGTTTTCTAGTTGTAGGCGGTCCTTCAGCCGTCCCTTGTCCCCAATTCTTGTCCCTATCCCAAATTCCTTCCACCCTTCTTGCATCTTTTAATTCCCCACCCCTTCGTTCAGATAATGACTTATTACAGAACTTGAATTAACTGCGCAATATAACGGACCGCCTGAAGTTGTGCTGACCGGCCCAACAATATTGTGAAAAGGGTGGAATAATTAGGGAATGTAGGAAGGCCTAATCCAAACATTCACCCAAATGAATGTATGATTCCGATGACTCGCTTTACTTTACGGTTACTTTACTCGATAAAACATCATTAATTTATATTTATACACGGCATATTATAATTTATATGTTTTATCCATTTGCATATTGCACTCACTGATTTTTGATCATTACCTTTGGAATTGATAAAACAGTAAAAAGAGTAATCTACTGTAGTTTGCGTACTGCATCCCTCGCGCAAGGTCCCGGAAAAATCAAACAAAAAACTAGCCTAAACATATCGGGAAATAAGATAAGATTTAATAAATTTCAAATCTGTCGAACACTGTGTGACATACAACGAATCATACATTGACGTATGTTTGGGACATATATTTATTTATTCTTGAACGAAAATAATGTACTGAGCCTTCCTCTCCCCTCCCTCTTCTCACCCGGCATGACACCGCCGGTCGAATGGCGACCTTGAAACGGTGCGGTAATTTGTGATTCGAAGTATAGTATAGATTGTGGTGAGTGCAAATCTCCTTCCGAATATCCTGTTTCTATGCTTTTACGCAACAACATATGTTCACTGAATCTATCGCATGAAGTTCGGAATGGAAATAAATTTTGTTTTACCGTTTCAGTACTGAACTGATTTCATTTACGAACTTCAAATTACTACTACAGGAATTAAAGAACACGTTCGCGGAAGACTCGGCACCATCAGGTAAACCAGATACTGGAAGATGGCCATGCTAGAAGCCTCAATAATCAACGAGCTTCTATGAGAAGATGTATGAATGTAAATGAGGCGAGAATTGTGTGTCGGGACGGAAAAGTGTAGCGCTCTATCCTCTCTGCCTACCCCCGCGGAGATACAAATAAGGCCGCGTCGATTATGACGAACGAAAACATCACTCCAAGTGACATATTCATTATCACTACATTCACAATCACTTTCTGTAGATACAAATTTCACTCGCAAATGACAAATTGTGTTTGAAAGGCCTTTTAAGCGAACAAATAAACTTCAAAGTATTTCCGCGCCCCACAGCCGGAGACGAGCGCCGCACTCTCGCCGCTCCTCGGTACCGAAACGGTTTCACTGTTCGGAAATATTTTTAATTTTATCTCGATTTCCCGTGTTTTCAAAAATTGAATTGAATAATATAGTTTCCACCTTGAGACCTATTAGAGGCGATCCTCGGTAACGAGGGAAACGGGAATGGGGGCAGGAGAAGGAGAACCATAAGACAAACAATTTCCACAGAAAATCAGGCCTATTTTGAAGGTGATTGTTACACCAACCCTCAAAAATAGTGTTATATTTGAATGAGAGAGAGAGGGAGAGAGAGTGAGGGAGTGAGGGAGATAAACGTACCATAATCTGTCAAAACTATCTGTCTATTTTTGAGGGTTGGTGTAACAATCACCTTCATTTCAATATTGCAATTTTGAGAATAGGCCTGAATGTCGGGCGCGTCACATCTCTCAATCTCTATCGTTTTAGAGCGTGTGCGAATAGTATCAACACTTTTAATTCATCGTGTCATTAATTCTCTATCGAAAAAATCATATTATACCACGAGCAATAGTTTAATTTTAACTTTGTTGGTTATTATCTGTGACTATGTTTTCATTCAGTGCTGGCTCTCATGTTCCGCACGCTCATTTCCACACAAACAATACTGTACACAGTGGGGTGCGATGAATGAGAATGCAGCGAGGTCTGACTAAAGTTGTTTATTGCCCACAGAACCTAACCAATTGTAAAGCAAAACATACACATCGTTACGTTCTAAACAAATATTGTGTTTCTATGTTACGGTTATCCTTGGCAGGTGGCGGTTTTTCAATCTTCTCGTGATTTTAATTACCTCAATGATTGCGGAGAGATGTGCGATGGTTGGGTTTTAAGATTTCAGGATGTATTATGTATGTTACCACTGCTTGCACGTGCTGTTTTAGCCGTTTACATCCGTCACATGATATATGTTTGTACATGGAACATTCAGGCCTATTCTCAAAATTGCAATATTGAAATGAAGGTGATTGTTACACCAACCCTCAAAAATAGACAGTATGTAAATTAACGTCCGTATTATATTTGAATGAGAGAGAGGGAGAGAGAGTGAGGGAGATAAACGTACCATAATCTGTCAAAACATAAAAATGGCAACAGGATTGGCCGTGATTCTTCACTACCACGCTGCGGATGAGGAAATCAATAGGTAATTTATGAACAAACCTTTGTCTGTGAACTTTGAATACTGTATTAGTACTTATTTTAAACAAAAACTTATATTTTTAGTCGAAACTCGAGAATGGAAAGACGTCGTTTGCGTGATTTGTGCGGTATAGTTGTACCTTATCAAGGCGGTATAGTTGTAAAAATTGGCCATTTGGAATTTCCTTCGGGTTGCACAAATCACGCACTATACTTTACATACTGTCTATTTTTGAGGGTTGGTGTAACAATCACCTTCATTTCAATATTGCAATTTTGAGAATAGGCCTGATTATCAGTTGGTTAGTAGGTAGATGAATTCTTATTCGCATCGCATCACATCACAAGTGCCATTGCAATCTGACAGAATGAAGACGATATCCCTCATAGTCACAAGCTTCATAATCTTACACTGTATCACCATTGTAATCTAAAAAACACATGTAATTGGCTCAATTGTTTTATTTATTACTGTAAAGCTGTACGTTTTCCAAATAAAATTAATTTAATTACAATCAAACAATAATATTATTGATAAGCGGAAATGACTCTGTGGAGTCTTTCCCAACCATCAACAGTACCTCTAGCGCCAGTCAACATTCTTCATTTATTCGCTTCTGTTAGTATTTACAAGTTGTAACTCACGCGGGTGGGACTCGTCTCGAAAGCGCATAATAGGCAGTACTGCGTATTTTGTGGACAGAGTAGAATGACACAGCGTGAAATCTCTAAAACGAAAGATCAAAGTCTCGTCAGTGGACACGCGCCATATGAAGTATATATCTGCATAACTATAATAAATACGTAAGTATGTAAAATAATCTAAATAAGGAATATGTCTACTCCATATTCCTAAATGTCTCTTGTCTCGTTCTCTCAGCAAATTAATTATTACTAGAAATAATCAAAAATAAAATAATATATATTTTTAAGGAGAACACATTACTATTGTGAAGTTGCAGATTTCAGAACATATTTCTGTGATATTTTTAATATAAATTAAATGTATCAATTAGAAAGATATACAGATAAAATCAATTTATCGAAAAAATATTTTGTTGCTACCGGGATTCGAACCAGGAACCCTCCCTATCCGGGGAAGTGCGCTGACCATTACACCATGTCAACATAATAAATTCAGGAAGAGCTGCTTGCTCACCATACCATGATATAAAATACCCAAACGCAGCCATGCTGTCAACTCGTGTTACCGTAAATAACTGTTAGAAAAATTGTTTTTATTAGGTTAAATAGCTTTAATGACACGAATTTACTCTAAATATTGAGCATTCAATTTTGAAAAAAATATTAATAACATAATTTAAAGCATTCATTAAGTCCTATACAATGTGTTCTTCCTTCTTATATCTCTCCATTTAATTAGTGAGAAAGATTCAATTATATTTGTATCTTAGTTGTTCTTTTCACTGTGAAAATAGTGTGTGATCTCTGTCTTTCATGTCACAAATTGTATTTTTACCAACATATTAATTTTACAACGTATTGAATGAAAAAAATAATTGTTTTTGTACGATTCTCTTTTCATAATTGGTATTTCACTAGTCATTCCTAAGCGCTAATATTTTCTTTAGGATTATCTAAAATATGAATTTTATGTTGCATGTATTTACCGAAATATTACAAGTTTAATTTTGATGGTAGACCTGTGTTACTGCGTGGTTTGGGAAGGGTTAACAAAATATTTTTTAGATAAATTGATTTTATCTGTATATCTTTCTAATTGATACATTTAAGTTCTGTTAAAATATTTTTAATTTAATTTTTTTCACTATATTAATTTAATTGACAATTTAAAATACTGCACTATCGCTAAATATATTATTACAGTTTCTCGTATTGAAGAATAATCTGATTGTCCCCGTTACCTTCTACAGATACAACATTGTCTGCGGCGAAGCAACGCGCTCGATCCTCCGGACTGAGTTGCACACAGAAGCGGACAGCGTCGAGAGAACTCTCCAATTTATGACATGTAAAATAATAAAACAATATATTCTTAAGTTTAGTAGTATTTATTTTAGTTTAAATATTTAAGGATTATGCTAGAATAAGGCGGCACTGTACATAAAGTGTCGCGCCTAATTAATTTGAAATACTTAACTTCCAGTAAATTGTTTAGAGGGTTTTTTATCAGTAATTTTTTACCCTTCCAATTCATGTATTAATATAAAACACTTATGATGTTTATAATAATAAGGTAGTTTGTAAAAGTGTCAAAGCGATTAGCGCTGATGCACTTGTAGTAGTATATTAGGCGGTCTAGCCGCATGTAGAGTACTCAGAGTATCGTAGACTCTAAGGGATTGGAAAAAAAAAAATTAGATACAACATTGTACAGCTTTCTGATTTGAGGAATAACAATACATAGAGAGTCCCGTCCAGCACCCTGGACGCTTCCCGATATCAGTTTCTACTTCAAATATTACACACGTTTTATATAATTATACAATAAGCAATGGTGTCATCGAGCCGCTTTGAACCGGGAACCGATAAAATCGTTGATCGGAGTTTCAAAACAAAGCCTGGAGTATAGCTAGACATTACAGTAGGGCGGAGCGGAGCTCCTTCTCACGCAACCAGAAATACAATCAACTTTCTTCGTCGCAAGAATGTTAATTTCATCGAGCCAGGCATGTGGCCACTGAACAGCCCAGATTTAAACCCACTAGATTATGCAATATGGGGTGTTTTGATGATTTCTGATCAGCTGAATATTGTGCAAAAAAATACATTAAGAATTATAATTAATTATATTATGTTTTGAAATAACTTATGTGTTACGAAATGTTCTCACTTTTTTTGGGCTACCCTGTATTTACGTAATGTTATTGAATATATACATATAAAACGTTTAATAAAAATACGTTATTTTGTACCACGATGGTGTCTCACAGACCTGTCCGTTTAAGCTAGTACTATACAGCCATATAACACTACTGAAGCCGGCATCCAGTCATAGATGTAGACAGGTAAGCATAATATTATTATGGTTATAGCAGACGGTGCGGTGTAATAGTGAAATGAAATTAATGTAAAAATTTTGTACAAAAATTGTGGTGCCTAGTCTTGAATATGTATAGGTGGTACCTAGTCTTGAATATGTGTCGAATATAAAAAGTATCGAACCGGTTAAAAAAAATAGGATGACACCATTGACAATAAAACATATAGAACACAAGTACAGTAATTAATTAATTAAATGAGAATATTCCAATATATCCTCAGGCACACCCCTTCATATTCTTGTCGCGTACTTTCCTGAATTATTATGCCACGCGTTCTGCTTCCTTCGGCAACAGGTTGGAGCAAGTTTCGGGGTTTATTTTTCTTGCAATCTAATTTGTACTAAGCTAACATTACACAGTCGTCGGGTGTTGCAGCCGAGCACCCCCACAGCAGGGCTGGCCCCAGACTCGTGTGCTGTACACTGAACTTATTACCCGATTTCCTTCGACACGAGAACGACAAGTGAAGAGGTGCTCCTTTCTCAAGATGCAGGGGTGCGAGACGCTCTGCCGCATCAGCCGATTAAGTTTTGTTACTTTTCTTCGAGTCAACTTCCAAACACGAGCACTTTGCTAGACTCACTTTGAAACAACTCAAACATATTCATACTGGCCGATTCATTTTCAGTCATAGTCAAATGTCAGTTCGAGGAAATTAAAGAACAAAAATAAATTATACTTCACCCCTACTGCTTTTCAAAATTTTGTATGAAAAGTTATAGGTATCTACAGTTCTAGATGATGTTTGTGCACGTGTCAAGCCTCGTTGTAAAATCGAGCGGTGTGTACACAGGTTTCAGTTGTCTCGTCATACTAATCTCAAACGGTGATTTTAGAGTTATCGGAGATTTTAGAGTAGAGTATCTCAAGTTGAAAATATCAATATGTATGCTGAGATTCATCTCAACTAAATAGCTTTTCGAGTACACGCATTATTTCATATATCATTATCATAACTTCCTTTTATATTCACAAGCCCGCCAACCTGGGTAGGTCATGCCTGCCAGCAGAGTTCTTCTCCACTGATCCCTGTTTAACATGATTTGCTCCTACGTTGGCGTGCAAGTCCGCCTGCATCGTTCTACCGGCACAGTTTCGGTTTTCCTCTTCTCGTACATCCCTCTGGGTCACTAGACAAAATATTTATATTTATGGAATCCAAAATAAAAACGTAAATTTAATATATAAAAGGTGATCCAAACTCAATCATTATTTTAAATATCTCTTACTTTTTTTTTCTTTCAGAGTTAAAAACATCCTACATGATATACTATGTCAAAAAAAAACTATATACCATTAATAAAAATGAGTTGTACACGAATGTGCAGCGCATAAATAAAAAATATGTTTTTGGACGATGTCTATTCTCAGTAGGATAGAGTTGCGTGCCACACAAGTAGGGAAAAAATCGAATTATTACGTAAAATATTTCCTGGATGTGAAATTTCTCAGTCTGGACTTTTTTATTTGGAATTACGCTATAGAGTGCTCCAGAAACGATACAATATTTTCCTACGTCAACTGATGCCCATCGCTTCTCTTCCAGGACAGTACACTGGCGGTCAGCGGCCGCGGCTAGCGTACCCCTGCGAGTACAGCCCGAACCCCCCTCGCCCGAAACTTGTCGAGGGCATCTCCCGCGGAGACCGAAGCCGAACTATTTAAATTGTTGTTATATTTTCATCAAAGGCGACGCAAGCCTCCAGACTAAGTTTTAACCGGAAACTAGACAACTTTTGCCGTTTCTGGTACGAGCCGTCGCGGCGGATAAAGTGAATGGCACTTTTGAGTTTAATTTGTTGTCGGCTGTCGGCTGTTGGCTGTCTGCCTCCATCGCCCTCCGGGTGGAGAGGCGCGGCTCCAATCAATTTGTCAATCCCGGCGGAATACGTGAGCTGACCAAACATCCGGGATCCCTCGGCCGGGCTGCCTCTCCATTCAATAATACCAATATCGTGTGCGCGGGCGGCGTCTCGGCACTTCCGGCACGCGGACCGGATATTTCTGATCAATATTCAGCAGCTCGTGTTGGATCGATTATATTGTTATTTTTGGGTATTTCGAAACAAAATTCATTTAATCGAAGAGAAAATGAAAGTCAACCGCGATATAACTTCCCCTAGTGACAGATAAACCATTGTTACAGCTGTGATGGTGTTGATTGATTTGAAGCGTCACGGGTCCAAAAATATCGCTTATTTATCTGCTAGCTCAGTAATACATTGCTCAAAAAAAGTTATACGAGTGGCAAAACTACTATAAACTGCCGAGTACACCGACAGCCTAATAACGTGCTTACCGCCCGAGTTCCGCTGTAGCAGAGCTGTATTGCCATTTTAGCTATGCACATGTATAGGAATGGCCAATTTGCTTTTTTTTATATTTTAACTACGATTCATTTACTGTATCCGTACTGTACATTACTACGTCACACTAGGCGTACTTCATCCTTTAGGTGAAATTTTACTCTCGAACTTGGCGGATAATTTGTTGTTAGTTAGCCTACTTTCCATACAAAATGTATTATTTTTTAATCAAATATAGAAGACTCACACACGAAGGTAAGTCAAACATTATGTACATTTTTCGTTCTACGATTTATTTGCACAGATACAGAACCATGACTATTGTTCACGCTTTGACGTGATAAAGCACTGTCCCCGTATTGTGATAAAAGCCTCATTCACACCCTCTGACCGGAGAAATCGAATCAATGCTCGTTGTTCCTCCTTGTTGCAAACTGCTAGCGGAGCGGACATGTTTACACTGCAATAGCCGAAATACAAATTACATGATCGGGATCAAATTTAGCACACGCGACCACAGTCGTACCAACTCTAAGCACGCATGCGCATAAAACAGTATGACAACCTTGAGGGTGTGTTATGGCGAAAGTGTAGATAATTGAATTAAAAACTCATTCTCTAAACGTGATTGGAGAAAAAATTTCATCCATAGACGCATTGCAATATTTTAAGAAAACCTCTTAAATATCTACCTTTGATTAACATACATTTTATACTGACAAGACAGCTCCGATGCTTCTCTCCCGGGATGGCCAACTAATGTCTGCAGGTCGTGAGAACCTCACGGTTCTATCATTTACATTTTATTTTGAGAAATTAAGATTGAGAGAATCAGATAAATCGTTTTTCCAGCTCCACCACTGTATTTGCAGAGGAGAGCAGGGGTGTGTAGGAAGAAAGGTCAGCACTTCGGACGGTCTGTCCGCTTCCAGCCGCACAGGGCTGGAGCCGCTACGCGCTATTAATATACTCCCCCTCCTCCGTATTGCCTGCACCAAAAAGTGGATTCATTTTGACGAAATTTTTTCAAGCAAAATTTTATGTATTTTTCAGGTTTTATGGGTTTTTTTGTCAGAGTAAACATTAATATGAAATCCACCCGCAGGCGCACGATGGGGGTAACGTGTTTTGTATTACTAAGTAAAATAATATATAATTTATTAAAACAATCTTGGGTCGGTTTCATAAAATAGGTGAAATATTTATACAATAACGTATCTAAAAAAATTAGACCAATTCGCTGAACGCAAAAAACGATACAAAAAGGAATTTGATATGAAAGGGTCCCCTAAATATGTATCGTATGCGTTGCAGTGATTTTGTATTACTAGTGAAGTATATTTTATGAAGGAGAACACATTCTTATTGTGAAGTTGTCATTATTCAGAACAGACGGTCTGTGATATTTTAAATACTAATTACAGGTATTAATTATAAAGGTGTACATATAAAATCAATTTTATCGAAAAAATATTGTTGTTGCAACCGGGATTCGAACCTGGATCTCTTTCAATCCAGGTAACGTGTATTAACCGAAAATTTATCGTCAATGTACTGTGTGCTGTAGGATAATCGGTTAATGCACGTTCCACGTATTGGAAGAGATCCAAGTTCGAATCCCGGTAGGAACAATATTTTTCGATAAAATTTATTTTATATCTTTCTAATTAATACATTTAATTTCTATTTTTAAGTTATATTTTCACTGGCGTTTCAGTGAAATCATATCCGAATATATTTTCAGTAGAATACATATATTCCTGCTAGCGAAAATATAATTTAACTGAAATTATAGGCTGTTCTAATCTGACGGTTGTGAAATGTCCATTTGCGGGCTTTTGTTTTCGCTTAAAAGCGATTGTTCATGTAGATTAAAATACGGAAAAAATATTATATTATTTAATTATTTTGTTATCTAGCTATCAAAATAGTGCTTACTAAAAAAAAAAATTCGATCTAATACATGGTTAAAATAATTTTACCGATATGCTTTAAAATGAAAGTTCTAAAACCAACACCAACATAACGTAAATAATAATAATATAACTACTCGTAACTTTCACATCACCGGCTAAGGCTAAAATATTCCGACGTCAGATGGCATCAATGACACCAACACATAACGCTTACGCGGCGTACACATACCTACGTACTGGATCATCCATCCGTTTATGAACAAATATAGTTTCAGTGCTATCAGTTTACTCAAAGGTATTTGAGATTCTGTAAAAATAAGGTAGATGGCTCTGTCAAATGATGGAACGATTAAATGTATTAATATCAAAAAGGTAACATATAGGGTCGAAAATTGTCGCTAAAAATATTGTCGCTGTAGCTTAGTTGGATAAAACACCTTCCCCGGTTAGGAAAGAGATCCAAGTTCGAATTCCGGTGGCGCAACAACAATGTTTTTCGATAAAATTGATTTTATATGTATATCTTTATAATTAATATATTTAATTCATATTTAAAATATATATATAATAATAAGTGAAAATGTAAATCAATTGTTTCATGCATTTGAACTGGCTGAGTTAGTGAAAATATAACTTCACTGATAATATACATAAATATAAGATGCATTACATACGACATATACATACAAATAAATATATTAATAAGAAAAAAATCGGTATTTTATCCTCTACAACGTTAACACATTAATTTTTTGAGAAAAAATAGTGTTTTTATACATAAATATGTGCACTCGCAACTGAAAATATCATTTACAGCAATTTTCACTTTCTGGTCATGGTCTAGTCTCTAATACAAGGTAATATAGAGAGACTCTACTACATACCTACCTACATCGATAATATTCTCGCGTGCTTTCGTAATGTATGTGAGAATTATTATTTTTTAATTTATAATTCCATTAGCTTATTATGTTGCTATATATACACAGTCTGCTATAATAACCAAATGACGTGTTCTTCCTTTGTTACAATGTGTGTTCCTCGTTCTTAGATATATATAAAAATGTAATATTAGTGTAATATATCTGTAGTTTGAATCTAAAAAAATAATTATGATTTATTATTATTACATACTCTACCTTCTCTGATACTACGAGTATCAGAGAATACTTGACACGTATCCGACACATGAAGCTTTTGGCTCGAAACTCGTAAAGAACAGAACAGAGTTCAAGTTATAAAACGTACAGAGTTAGTGTGAAGCGAGCTGCCATTCGTTGTGTACGATTTAAACGGATTCACATTTGTTCCGCACAGCTTTGCGAACTACGGACGCGAGAAAAAGTGGCCCAAGAAATGAAGGAATAGGAAGAGGCCATTTTTTCCGCGTCACAGAAACATTCCGCCCGGCACCCCGCACCACTGGATTTTCCACGCCACTGCGCCAACGGACCGCCGCGTGGAGGGGGTAGCGGGCCGCTGCGAGACTCCGCCCCCGCCGGCGCGCAGACTATGCCTCACATAATTTTAGCATAACTAGTCATAGAAAATTATTTATAATAAAAATGTTATGAAAATAAAAAGAGAATGGAAGGGGCGATCGCCCGGCGATAATATTATGCACCTCAAAAATCATTTAGGTATTGAAAACGAGTTTTCCAAGTTTGAGGTGCGATAATTAATTCCCCGGGCCATCGCCCCGGATAAGACTTATCAGGCATCGCGAGGAGCAATAAAGACTATAAGATAAAATACTCGCGGTGCCTGAGAAAGTGAAATTGTGAAGAGGAGAAAAGAAATGCCGGAGAAATCCGAAGTCTGCCGTCTTCAACCTGACGGCGAGAAAAATGAACCAAGTTTCGAGATCTCGCCGCCAGGGGGTGGCTGCGCTGGACCGCAGCGGGGCGGCAGGGGGACGGATCCGGCATTGTGATTGGAGGAGATCTCCTGGAGCCGGTAACGCTCGTGATATGTTTATGTGTCAAATAAATAATGGTCCAGTGGCTGCAAAGAGCACTCTCGTTTCTACTCTCGCTTCCTGCACCACTGGACCTTGATAAGCAAATCTCGTCTTTCATTCATCTCTTCTTTGGACCCCTGCTACTACCTTTTGACTATTGGATCTTCTGGCTTCCTGACTTTGCAACGACTTTGGACCCGGAACTGGAAATTCACCCTGACATCGGCTGCTACACTGGACAAGATTTTGGACCCCCCTGGACCGCTGCACCACGCTGCAGATAATTTTGTCCGAGCTACCAGAGCGAACCGGCGAACCACCCTACAAATACAGTTCTTGTTTCCTGTACGGAACAACATTGACCTTTGGTACGAAACTAATGTTTCATCCGTGCACCCTTAAACATTTGGACCTAGATTTCAAGCAGTGGCAATCTACTTATTCTATGTTCTAATCTTATCTATGGTTCTAATTATGCAGGTTGTTGGGGTTGCTATGGTCTTCTAGATCCGGAACACGTGCAATCAGGCCTATTCTCAAAATTGCAATATTGAAATGAAGGTGATTGTTACACCAACCCTCAAAAATAGTGTTATATTTGAATGAGAGTGAGGGAGATAAACGTACCATAATCTGTCAAAACTATCTGTCTATTTTTGAGGGTTGGTGTAACAATCACCTTCATTTCAATATTGCAATTTTGAGAATAGGCCTGATTATATGTGTTTTGTAATGTGGCAAATAATTAGGTAAAATTATTAATTTAAAATACCCCAAATCGTTGAAGTCGCCCTGTACTCATTTTCTTAGAAAACTATTATTTCATCTCCAGCTGGCAATCACTTGTCAATAATTTCAGACTGCCGCCGCTATGGTGTTACGCAGTAGGTACTCGGAAAACAATTATTTATATTTCACCACCGATCTGTTTCGGACCAACCTACATCCTTTTCTAGAAATTAATTAATATGTTCTACTCTCAAACGTCAGCTGTCACTCGGGCCGCCATACCTGCGCATACCGCCGAGGGACGGAAGAATACTAATATTATACAGACCTGAATTATATTGCCGTAAGTAATGTGGCAACGTATGATATTATACAAATGTATACTTATTTATTGGAAATGCGATATAATCGACGCATTTCGTCGTAGCTGAGCGGGCTAAAACCCAAATTCATAAAATAGTCAAATTCCAGGCTAGCAAGTTTTCGTAGCCGTCAGAAGATAATAACTTCTAAGGCATCATACATTTGTATAACATAGAGCATAAATGGATCCTCCAGTAAAATTTGTTGACAAAACTACATTTAAAAATTCCATTTTTATATACTTACTCTCACTTTACCTTGTGTTTTGTTTTCATCTTTCAAAAAGATACTGACCAAATATCGATCCCGATACGTCTCATATGTACCAGCGCTCTGCCATATTAGCTACTCCCTAGTAGACTGGTGCCGAATTGCCATATAAATAATTCTGATTTTTTTCAGATTCGATTTATATCTTTGATACACTTTGTTATTTATACATTCTTCACATAAATTTAAAAACTGATATTTAATTTTATTTAATAGTTATCCCTGTTGAACTTTGTAACAAATCAGTATTAATAAAGAGATTGAGATATTTATAAACTGTTATTTTTACATCTTGTTTCTTCGTCAGTACAGCAGCCTGTCACTGGAGGCCGGGGTTCAGTTCCTCGTCAAGATTTTATTTAACTGAATTTATTAATATTTTTCAAACCAGAAAAATGTATTATATGTAGAGGTGGTATGAGACACGTAAGGCGTAGTTTTTTTACGGTTTTTTTTATTGTTTCTTTAAATATTTTATATACTAATAATATATAGGTAATAAGAAGTAGCTTGATTTACATGGACATCCATCGGCAGTGTAGATATTTCGGCGCAGCAAAGCCCGAGGAGGCCGCCATTAAAAATACTACCGTGTGCTTGTAAATGAAAATAAAATTATATATTATATTATATTAAATAATATATAATAGCCTGCCCGTACAGCTACCGCACGGTAGCAGACGTATCCTGCAGAGACGCAGTATTCTGTTGTTAATCTCACCCAACAAAAAAAAACAGCACTTTTCTCGGTATCCCAGATTTGAAAGAAACAGAGCCGACGTACATAGCCAACAACCTAAGAGGAGAAGAAATTGTGCGGGAGCTACAGACTCACCCCGTGCACCTAAAAAAATACCACTATTCTCGGTATCCCAGAATTGGAAAAAATAGAGCCGACGTACACAACTAACAACCCAGGAGGTTCAAAGGCCTGTTAATCTTTGAGAAGGGTGAGGTTAGATTACTTAAAAACCACGTAAAAAAAAAACCACTTTTCTCGATATCCCATAATTGGAAAAAACAGAGCCGGCGTACACAACTAACAATCCATCTCTCCAGGTTTTTAAAAAAATAATTTGTTAATACTCATTGATAAAACCATAAAAAGTGATTTGACAGGAAAAGAAGAAGAAAAATAAAGGAGAAGAAGAATAATAATCCATCACTCGTCGAGCTTGTATGAGAAGATGTATGAATGTAGATGAGGCGAGAATTATGTGTCAGGACAGAAGAGTGTGGCGCTCTATCCTCTCTGCCTACCACCGCGGAGAAACGGCGTGATGGTAGGTAAGTAAATAAGTTACAGGTTTATCACCAGAACTGTTCAATTTAAATATTGAATAACAGACGCGTAAAAGAACAAACTCCTTGGGCCGGTCTGTAGTAAGGTAGACGTATTTAAGTCACGTGTAAAACTGAGAAATAATAATGAATTCAATGACGCAATTAAAAAAATCATCATTGTGTCATTCTAGACCTAACCTATAAAAAACGAAAAAAACGTATAGAAAATTTTTCTAATTATAATATATGTATTTCACCATAATTAACCAAATTCCGGAATGAAATCATCAATTTTATCTTATGCGGTAAAATATAAAATATCTATGATTATTGTAAGCTGTGAAATCTGGATGTCGATACCTGACATAAAAAAGCGCGCGAAAATCAACAGCTGATTATTATAATCGTAAGTCGAAATAAAGTCATACATTTGAAACGTCAAAAAAAATTGCGCGAAAATTACGCACTGCAATAATGACAGGTAAAACAGCTGTTTATTTAATTTTCAGGCAGCCATTTACGAAATTGACCAATCATAGCCCTCGGTTATCGCTTGAAAATATGAAGAGTTGCGTTTGATTAATACGTCTGCAAAAAATCAAGCTTTTTCTACATTTCATTCGTATGTAGGTAGGTCGTCGATTTTTCAAAAAAAATATATGCGTTTTTTAGATTTTTAAGGAGAATTTTAAACGATAGGAGTTTAAAAATACGAAAATAAATTATAGTCCATTGTGGTGTATGCACAGATGCAATATAATTATATTTTGGTCGTAAAACTCGCAGAAAAAAGCTCAAAAACACGAATTTTCACTAAATCAGGCTTCAATAAGAAATTAGAAGAATTTTAAAAAAAAAGTGTGCAACGATACTGTCCATTGGTGGCAATTGCCAAAAAATATTAAAATGATTTTAGCTCTTAAACTTGCACACTTATAAGCGGATGAAAGAAAATTTAGGCTAATTAAAAAGCATAATATTTAAAAAAATCACCAAACTAAGAGTTATAACAAATAGAGGAAAACAAGAAGAATGAAAAGAAAAGGTTGTAAAGATACAGTCAACCTTCGCACGTCTGCGAAAAATATCAAAATGTAGTAATAGTTGATATTAAGAGAGAAATTACAATTACTGGGTGTGACACGTTTGGTTACATCTTCGCTACATATATACAATAAAACTTCTCAAAATAGGCCTTGTTATTTTAATAAATAGAGATATATCAAAGATTTTCAATAGTACTAAAAATAAATAAATTTAATTTCAATAGCATTATTTATTGAGAAATAAAAACAGACATCATAAAATACATTTTATATCAATATGTATATTTATAATCCTACTTTATATCACATCACATTGTATCTATAACATAAAATAAGACAAGTCATTGCTTTGTATTGTTGTAAAATAGAGTATATTCACTAGTAAAATCATTTTGTTTTTGGTACAGTTAAATTATCTACAGTGTATAGAAACACAAGCTCCCCAGTTTATTAGTTTAATATTAACAATATGATATACAACTTTTTATCAAATATCACTATAAATAGAACTCTAAACAAATAAAGATGTGTTAGTACAAACCGGTGAGTATGAGAATGCGCAGAAATGCAATAAATAAGCCACAAGAAAATATATATATCCAGAATACTACGCGAGACAAGACAATGTCATAATAAAGTTTGAAATTACATTTCACACACTTTATGAGGAATTCTGAAACAGTTTTCTTGTAAAACAATTAAAAAGTACTGCCCATGACTAACTGAGTTAACATTTATATTCATATTTTATTTTATATGGGCAAGATTAAATTTCTTAATTTTTTAATTCACTTGATTTGCCTTAAAAAATAACATAAATAAACATCTTTGCAGAAAACATTACCTTTAGCATGTATCAATGCGAACTTCAGTGTGTACATGCTTTCAGTTCACACAGTTTAAATATCAACGGAAGAATTGCTAAAGAAAGTGCAAAGGGATAAAGAAAGAAATTGAACCAACCGTTGACATATTGTAAAAAAAACTCTACTGACGAAAATGGTAACACTTTTCACTTTTTAATATTTGACAAAATATACAAATTAAACCATAATGAAACAAAGGATTACTATACATTTATAATGGATTTATGTGAAACTTATATTTATTTATATGTATGTATCAAATATGCAGATAAAGAAAAAAAGTAAGTAGACGCTTCTTTCTCCTCTCTTTCAGCAGTAGAGCTCGGCAATCTCTTCAGAACATTTCTTTCACCTGTCGACTGTGATTCCACTTGATTCTCTAATATTGATAGCTTTGTGCTAAACATTTTTACTAATACTACTTTTAAATAATGGTATTTTGATTTTCTTTTCTTTTGTGTATTTTTGTAAAATTTAATTAACCTGTAAGGATAATTCTTTGTTTATTCAAAAAAAATATCAATGTACGTGTGTATACATAAATATGTCTAAATTCTTTCTAGGATTCTCCAGGATATCTCTTCAGCAAGATGGATCATTCCACATGGTGTAAATGCTGATGCCTATTTCACCTAATCAGTGCACAGCCTAGAGGATTGTTCATATGGACCACATGAGGCATTTTTGTCTCTTCTCGGAATGTGACCATAAAGTTTTAGAATTCTTCAGAGATACATATACGGAAGTAAAGATAAATTAATTTTGCACGCCATCCTAGAGCACAGTGGGTTTTTCTACACTGTCCAGGGGATTTTAATTTTTTTCACTCGCGGGGTCCGAGATTCGATTCAGACTCCATAAAGGAAAATTCTAGCAGGTAACAGCTACGAGATAGGAAACACTTTCACCATATTCATAACTCAAGTTGGCGGGCAAAACTAACACACCATCCTCTTCAAGTGCTCGCTGTACCAACAAACGGTAGAACAATGTCATTCGAGTGTATCAATTGAACCATATAAAATGTATCCACAGTATTGTACATATTAAAATCTAAAATCAATAGAATTAAGAAAATATCAATGAAATGATTTGAAAATTATGAGTAACGAGAAGATGACAAAGAAAATATGCGAAGCGAGTGTTGAAGACGAGAGGAATACAGGGCATCTGCAAAAGACCTGGTATGACCAGATATTAGAGGACAGTCCTGTTAGAAACTTCAACAATCAACAAACATGCATGGAAAGATATATGAATGTAAACATACATCAGGATAGAAAAGTGCGGTGTTCAATCCTCTGTCGAGTTTGGTAGAAACCTGGTGAGTATTAAGTAATCTAACTATCAAAAAAATTAAAATCACCTTCCAGCTATCAAAAAACTTTAAAAACCACTTGTCGCTATCAAAAAATGTAAAACTACTTTCAACATATCAAAAAGTGTAAAACCACTTGACGCTATCAAAAAATGTAAAACTACTTCCCAGCTATCAAAACGTGTAAAACCACTTGACGCTATCAAAAAATGTAAAACTACTTCCCAGCTATCAAAAAATGTAAAACCACCTCCCGGCTATAAAAAATGTAGAACCACTTGCCAGCTATCAAAAATGTTTGCTTGTATATACATATACATAATAAACTCAACAGAAAAAAAGACACCATGTATTTTTTTTGTTTTTCTTTTTGTTCTGTTTCTGTACACCTTTGAAGAATAGAAATGTTAAAAACTAAATTCTTTTCAAATGGCACACGTAAATTTGTCTTAAAGATATACATAATATGGATGTGTAGTGTAGTCATATTAATATAACTTAATGTGCACCCTGTACTATTTACATCCCTTCCCAAACAATAATATTTCATCATTAAAGAATACAATTACAGTAGGCACCGATTATTGCGATCACATTGCTCCTTGGAGATTTTGATTTTAATATCCACTAATTCTATTATCTGATAACTACTATCTACACAAAAGGTAATACATATATACATTTGTACTACACACACACGCTGCAGTCCCTCTCGAAACTAGTAGTGAAAGTAACCCAATATGTGTGTAATACAAAGTTTTGTTGAGAAAATTAAAATAATCATGTTACACCACAAAGTAACCGCCATGTCAATTAATGGTAATATAAACATATCAGTGTTTTTAACTTCTTTATATAAATAAACTATTAATTCATTGTATATACATAAAACAAATACAAGATCAGACACATTTTATAATCCTTTCAATTCAAAATAGACACTAATTTTAATTTGATTACTAGAGTCCATAAACAATACAGAGTTCATCAAACAAGGACACGCATACTTAAATTGTTTATCTTCGACAGGAACATGCCCACTCGTAAAAATAAATAAAATGTGACGGCAGGTCGACTTTGGATAAAACATTGTTGTACATTTAACCACGGTCAGGGCAATAATAATGTAAAATTGTAAACAAAACGAAGCTTGCAAATAAATCCAAGATTATGAGGGTAATACTAAGAAATTCACAAGAAATTATACTATTATTACTTGTTATTTCACTCCAAAACCTAATTCTAATAATCGATAACTTGAGTCTAAAAAGCAAAGAAAAATGCATTTGTTTTTCTAAACCACAACACAATAACTGGTGCCTAATGTATTTTAATAAATTTCTAGTATCAAATTAACAAATTTTGTTACATAAAACAAATTTTTTAGATGTTATAATAATTAACAAAGCGCAGAATAATTATCACAGCCATAAACGTTAGAGACTTGGCTTCCCGTTCTCCACAATCTCTTTGGCTTCAGGAACGTAGTACATGGAATCTATAAAGTATTTAGTAATGTCACTGACTAGCGATCGGTCCGGTATACTTTGAGCCACACCATATATCGCCATCTGCAAGTAATACAATTTATAAATATTTAGATTAGATGATGTGATATTTGAATTCGCGCGCCAGTGCCGCGGTTGCCTGTTTTACCGACGTACAGCACAAGCGGTCATCGGCTGGGGAAAAGGTTGGACAACTTCTTCGCGGGGAGCGAGTGCGGGCGGCTCTGGCGAAGGCCAGATCATCGCAAACAAAGAATTATTAAACGCAGTGGATTGGGGATACTGGTCCCTGATCCACCCGCATGCAGGATGGATCGCCTGGCCGGAACTGACGCGGAGACTGCCAGCGAACAGCAGTAGTATCGAGTCGAGGTTTTCCCACTTTGCCTTGCTTGAGACGGCATTTTCGAAAGTTCTGAAGGCAAGATGAAATTTTGCTCCAGACACGTAGCATCAGATGGCTGACTCATCATCCAAATGGATAAGTCAAATTTCAAACCGTGTCCTCCCGAGTTTGTTGGAATAAACAATCAGTGTGAAGATTTGAACTCTCGTCATGTGCAATCATATTGTCAGGCCTCTCTTGTAGATTGTAAGTATAGTGTACATTGTGTGTAGAGTTTTCTTATTTCTAATATTTCCACCCATCCGAGGTAGGAGCCGACACACATTATACAGACCTCCGTCGTCTAGTCGGTGGCGGTGCCCATGAGGCATTCGATCCACTGGAGCCGGACCGCACCGTCACAATGTTCACATTTGCTTCGAGAAAGAAGAATTTTAAGAAGTGCATTTCTTACCTTTCCTTTGACAGGCTTGGTGGGATCCTTCATGATTAGTGCTACCTCCCTTTTCACATCCTCAATGAAGGAATCCGCCACTCCGGGTCTTGTGTGCAGGAGGGTCACACAAAGATGAATTCTAAAATACCAGAAGAAAAAAATCAGGTTGTAGGAGAGATTTGGCATTATGGATGATTTACTTAATCCCACTATTCGAATGTGACAATTATATATATAAGACAGGTGTGATGGCAAGTTAGTTTAATCCCACTATTTGAAAGTGACAATTATATATACAGGACTGGCGTGATGGTAAGTTAGTTTAATCCCACTATTCGAATGTGACAATTACAATATATATAGGACTGGTGTGATGGCAAGTTAGTTTAATCCCACTATTCGAAAGTGACAATTATATATATAGGACTGGCGTGATGGTAAGTTAGTTTAATCCCACTATTCGAATGTGACAATTACAATATATATAGGACTGGCGTGATGGTAAGTTAGTTTAATAATTTTCCAACATACATATGGATTCTGAAGAAACAGAACCTAACTGTTCTCTTAATACATCGCATCACAACAATATTTATATTATTTCCAAACTAAGCTAAACGCTCCTGCCATGAAAATAAGTCTAACTTGATGGTCTCCTAGAACGAGATTTGAATTGCAGACATTAGATAACGAGTGTCTTAACCACTAGACCGACAAACTACTAATTTGATATATCATACAAGATTAATTATAAAATTGAGATTGGACTATGCCTAGCTCACTAGAGTGGATTGTGCCAATATTGAGAAATGTTAATCTTCTTCATTTGAATGTAAAAATAATTTTAAAACGTACTACGGTCAAGTGTCTAAATAGATAAAAAGGCCTTTTATTTTAAAAATATATATATAATACAAACCCAGAAGGAAACTGCAGAGCGTTCAGACTCCAGCCCAGTTTATGCAGCTGCCCCGATAGAAGAAAAATATCAAAGTCCCGTGAGCCGAGAGCAATCACCGAAGTAGCCGGAGTCCCGAACACAAACACTCCGGGAACCTGCCGCAAACTGGAACGGTCAAGTTAACCAATAAGTACGAAATAATCAGTCATTTATAGTAAATAAATAATATGTATACAGTTTATAAGGATGCATTCAGAATTGAATATTTTGTAAACAATTGTAACAGTAAAATATGAAACACTGACTTGACTTCAATGTATCTCGCTGTCCGTATGATGCTTTCAGTCATCTGGATGTAACGGTCCAGACCAAAATACCGCATGGTCGCCCAACAAGCTGCTATCACTCCACCCGCCCTCGATCCTATCCATAAATTAAATACATACATATTAAACTTACACATCTGCAGCAAGCGCAAAAATCTGTGCAAACTAAGATTATTAGATTATTAAATACTAATTAAATGTATTAATTAGAAAGATGTACATATAAAATCAATTTTATCAAAAAATATTATTGTTACTGGGATTCGAACCTGGATCTCTTCCAATCCGGGGAACGTGCATTATCTGATTATGCTATAACAATACAGTGGATTGATGACAAATTTTCCAACCTATATGTTACACTTTTCAAACTAATACATCTATCGTATCCTGGTAGCAAGAACAATATTTTTCGATAAAATTGATTTTATATGTATGTATATCTTTTTAATTAATACATTTAATTAGTATTTCAAATATCACAGACCGTATGTTCTGAATAATTACAATTTCATAATAAGAATGTGTTCTCCTTAATATTTTATTATATATTAACCAATCATTGTTATTTATTTTATACGCTAATGATATATTTGAACTCAAATTACATGGTCAAATAATATCTTATGCAGACAGTAATTAATATACTAATAATTAATGAAAAAACTTGGACTGACGCTAATATATCTGTAAATGAGGATATTAACACCATAAAAAAGTGGACGGATGATAACCTACTATCAATTAATACTGATAAAACATATTTTCTACGATTTGCTATTCAACAGAAAGATAACACTGAAATTAATACACCAAAGCCTGTACTCGAGAAGACTCTTGTGACCAATGTTCATCAATTGAAGAAAAAGACTGTACCAAGTACCTAGGAATCATAACATGTAGATAACAAACTCAAATGGAAAGAACATGTTACTAATCTTACAAACAAAATAAGAAAAACTGCCTCCATATTTTTAAAACTCAGAAACATCATTTACAAATCTGAAAATAATATATTACGCGTTTGTACAGTAGAATTTGCAATACGGTATTATTGGATAAGGAGGAAGCATATAAAACTTCAATATCACAATTAGCAATCACTCAAAAAATGATAATAAAAATTAATCTAAAAAAAAAAAGACTACCCAAGTATACAACTTTTCACAAATTTCCAAGTACCAAAAATAATAGACATTTACAAAAAAAATTTAATTATCCAAATTTTCAAAATTAAAAATCAATTAAATTTTAGAATCGAATTCCGATCTACAAGATTTAGAGACCAAATTGATATTCCAAAACTAAAATATACCGCAACTCTAAATCACTATATTTATCAAGGCATCAAATTTTTTAACAACTCCCCATCACAATTAGAAAAATTACCGACTACTATAAATTTGTATCTGAAATAAAAAAAATATATACAGACTAACTGAAACATAAATTATCTCATATATACTCCTTACTCTCATAGAGAAGAAATAAATATTAAATGAAATATATATATATCCTTCTGATTATTCTAAATCTAAAAATGTATTATATTTTCTAATATTAAAATAAAAATAAAATTTTAATATTAAAGCACGTAAAAATATGTTGCTTCTAGTAAATAATTCTAACAAAAGTATATAATGGAAATAATATTTTCTTTCAAAAATAATAGTAATTTTCGTTTCGCATCAAGAATGAATAGTACAGACAGAAGAAGGAGATTTTTACAACTTTACAATTTAACTGAAAAACAATTTTGTAATGGAAATTATTTCTCATGTTTTTTAAATATTATTATGTATAATTATATGTTGCGGTATGCTGATTTATTCTGTGCATGTTATATAGAATGACTAGCATTTTAGACCTGAGGTTATGCAGCCGAGATAACCCACTCTTTCTCAGGATCTAATGTCTCAATTTGATGGTTATTAGTTCTCTTGACTTACTCTTTGTATCTCTTCATTGGTAATGTGGTCAAACCAAGCAAACGTCAATACAGCCATATCTCAACTTTTAACTAAAATCTATCAACTATGCACTATTCCTTCATGAGATATAGATTTTATTGCCTCGGTATATTTAATAACACATTATAAAACAAATAATTAAAGCTGCTCCAAGTAATCGTTCATATTGACATAAAGTATTAATTTTAAAGACTTTTTTATGTCTTTAAAAATTAAGTACAAATGTACCGGCTGTAAAAATCCAACCGCATAATCCACCCACACGTTGAATTTATCAAGGTGAGTACAATCAATACTAATGTTGCACACAGAGACTATTGCCATAAAATAAAATGTTACGTATTTATTATTTAGTTGTGAAATATTATTATTGACTTATAAATAATTATTATTTGCGTAAACGCGGCGTGCCGCGGGATTGGGAATACAATAAACCTTTGCCCACCCGCCGGTACGCCGCCACTGTTGTTTAAATTTAGTGTATTTAGTGCTGTGGACAACAGTAGAAATAAACAAATGTCGTAGTCCACGGCACCCATACAAAATTATACCGCCAGTTTTACATTTTTATCAAAAGGCCCTCAGCAAAGCCCGCCACTGGCAAAAAACCCGCTTAACGAACATTTCGAGATAACGAAGTTACTAAACATGGAATAACTCAAAAGAAAACACTGGCCGGATAATTCTTGTTACGGGATATCACGGGTCGCGATATTTACTACAAATTCCTACTCCGTGATATCCCCACTTGTTAATTTTAAATAGAATATTTTAATTATTTTCTCCGGAAAACGGGTTCCTGCGCCCGCCGCCCGCCCCGAAAAATGGCGCAATGATGCGCTTTCGGCCGGCAGGCGGCGCCCGAACGCCGTATCAACTTGGGCGCGGTAGGCATAGTAAAACGCGCCTGATTGGTCGGTGGGTGGTTTGGGGTGGCCGCCTAATAACGGCGCACGTCCACTCAACCTTCGATAAATACAAGCGCACCCAGTATGGAGGTCACTCTCGTCAACTGTCTCGTCTCTACACAACAAACTACATACTGCGGTGCACTGAATACACCTTTATCAATTGTTTTTCTTTTGGCATCCCGCCTCATCCTCGAACCTCGCCGTCCATCCCCCCAAAAAAAGCCCCCACCCCCCCCCTTCTGCCCCGACCCCTCGGTCCGGTACCGGCTTTCGAATCCGTGTCCACCGACGGTTTGGAGCGAGTGTGAGGATCTCGACTTCGGTCGGGTAAATCCGCTCGTGCCCTAGCGAAGTGACTTGAGGCGACCACTTTTTGTTTGGTTGGCAACAACTAATAAGTGTAACAATATTAAAAAGGTACCATTTACAGTAGGTGAACCGTAGACACCCCCCGGCCACTCTGTTGTAACGGTGTACTGGTAGTGGCGATACATAGGCTCCCGGTACAGAATCACCGACGATCCCTTGGGAGCGAAGCCATACTGTACCAAGATATTTGTATGATTAGTAAGCAAGATATAACAATTAAAATACATATCGAGAGCTCGTTACGCAATGTGCATTGTACAACCCTTTCATTATAATCAAAAGTTTATTTTGATATATTTTATGGTAACTAGAGTTTAATATTGTATGTACTGTTAAATTTACACAACATTATACAAGCTAGTGATAGGTTTTTTTTTTAATGTTTTATTTTAGTTAAAAAAATCGATTAACAATATATTGTATTTACTCCCATGTCTTCAACTACTACATTATATATAACATAGTTTAGTGTTAAAAACATGATAATTTGTCATAAAAAATATTGTTTATTGGGACTGACAGATTCCACGTCAATTGTGTCTAAAAAGACAAAAGAATTTTATTAATGGAGACATGTAATAATTAAGTTATGACACATTTTCAACAATCGTGATCTGAATAATGCACATTCCTCTACTAGTGCCACATGATTGCCACAAGTACAAGAAAAAAAGACTCAATAAACCTATAAACAAGTTAAACTTTAACATATAAAGTATGTGTACATTTGTGTATATGTTTAAATATATGAAAAAATAGAATGTCAGTGATTTAAAATTATTCTTGAGCATAGATGGAGAAATCTGAATATGCTCAGCCTAGATTTGGGCTTGGAGGATTGCCGATTGATGGTTATTACATTAGAAAAGTTGACACAATTTAAATAAATGAAATTGAATGAAGTAACAATCTAATATCAATTCAAAGCAATGAAACAAAACTTGTGAAGTATGTATTACCTTATGAGTATCAGCGGAGATGCTGGTGATTCCCTCGAGGCGGAAATCAAAGAGCGGCAATGGGTAACCCGCACTGGCCATGAAGGCGATGAGGAAGCCCCCGAGGCAAGCGTCCACGTGCACCGGAACCCCGTGACGCAGCCCGAGAGCAGCGATAGCGGCAATATCGTCCATCGTTCCATATGGGAAGTTGGGTGCGGAACCTACTAACTGGAATATTCGCCCTCTTGTAACATTTTTTGTGTATCTACTCACTATAAGCACAGATCAGCACCCACTCAGCATTAGAAAAATGAATCTCATTATGACAGATCAAAGCAAAAGAATAAAAAATATAAAGAAAGAAAGTAATTAACAGTTTTTGTACAGAAATAAAAGGAGTTCTATGTGGCAATTTATTTTCAAATAGAACCTTCCTTAAAGTCAAATGAATATTTAAAGAAAAATGATAAACCAAATGAAGCTAAAGATTTTATCGTCCACCAGATTTGCTTCCCCCAATTGAATTCATTACAGAAAGAGTTTTGTGTCTTCTCCAAATGGCAGTAAGCCTGTTAAGTGGTATAATCAGGATTCATATAAACCTCTGAGGTAGTTCTGTGAATTTTCAAAATGCTCCTTGAGAAAGTGTAGATTGGCTAGAGTTATAGATATAGTAGCTGAATAGTAGCTGAGATATAGTAGCTCACCATACAAGTGCGGCTGTTGATAGCTTTTCGCATGGCCTCCACGTCCGCAGTGAGAGTGTGAGGGTTCACCGGGACGGTGCAGACTCTGATGTTGAGGTACTGGGCGGCCTTATCGAAGGCGGAATGAGCGGTGGAGGGAACTACCATCTCGGGCCTGCTTACCCCCTTGTCTACTGCTAAGTCGCGATAAGCCTTGCACGCCATCAGAATGGACTCTGTTCCCCCCGTCGTCATCTAGGATAATGGGGCATGTCATAATTATATAAATGTAGTTATACAGAAATCTAATTTAATTGAACAAAACATAAACCACCAATTCAAACAAGGTCTCAAAAAAATATAAAACAATACTAAGATGTCTCACAGAGATGAAGTATGGAAGTCTTGGGCATTACAGGTACTGTAATGCCCATGACTTCCATACTTCATCTCTGTGAGACATCTTAGTATTGTTTTATATTTTTTTAAGACCTTGTTTGAATTGGTGGTTTATGTTTTGTTCAATTAAATTAGATTTCTGATTTAATTTGTATATCTTAATATTGATGACAATCCCCCAGGGGATAAAACCCAGTAATTAGTTCCTACAAAGATTTGGACATACTCAAAATATTATAAAACAATACAATCTGTGTTTTAAAAACACTGTAGAAGTTTCGTTGTCCAGATGCATAGTTCAACTGCAGAGAAAAATTGAGAAAGAGAGTTGCACAATGCAGAGAACAGTTGTACAAAGTAATAAAATGCAAAAAAATAGATGTATAGATAGCCGCTGTCAAGAAACAATAATACATCAAATTTGTCAAGATTTCTGCACAACTATTTGCATCTGTTCATTATACGAATTGTCGCCTTCTTGCAATTCTCCATTAACTTTTGTGAGTTCCCGTATTGGCCCGTCACCGTTCTGGAAAAGTTGAATTTACCTGTGTGGCCCTACAACTGTCTGCATCTCCAGCATATTTGAGAATCGCAGGTATTTACTCTCCTTGTTGATTGTGCCATCTTTTCAGAGTGCAGATGAATTCAGTGCTTCAAGAAACAATAGAGACTGATCCACTCTCACATACGTCTTCAAAGGTGTTCTTTTGTCTTGATTCAAAATAAAACTTGTTATCTAGGTTATCTCATTTCCTCGGTAGGTTTGCTGAATATATGTTTTTCTGGAATACATATATTTGTATAACATCTACGTATTTTCATTTGAGACAGCCTTTACAGATTGTTTGACCTTGTTATCTGCAGCCGTAAGAGATAAAGATAAAGAACTTGGGTCACATGCGCCACATACCTGAGAATGTGTTACACTAATGTAAATTATTGTTCCAAATTACACACAGAAGAGGACCTGACACTGATACTGACGCCAGGAGACATGCCACGATAATATCAATCGGTAATCATTGGGAAGACCGATGCGTAAGCGTCATTCGCCTACCTGCCATTTTCCTGACCACAAGCTTCAGATCAGCCTTCAGTAGCTTCTCGCATGCAACTTTGTAAGTGTTGAATAAATCTAGCGTCAACTGTAAATAGTTTACCTTCTTATAACCTATTCTAGTCTGCCATCATACATATTCCTCACACTCCGCGATCGCTCGAATATAGCGAAGAACTGGGCCCATAGCAGCGCTTACAATCTTCTGATCAACACACATACACTGCGACATAATCCACAACGCAATTAAAACACCTAAATCTGATTTAACCCTCGACAAAAAACTATGATTCCGAATTCGTCTCTCTACGATTTAAATAAATAGGAAGATCGAATGACCGATGCGAAACTCTCAATGCTTATAGCGGCTCTACAATTAAACACAGTTGAAATTGAATGTTGTTTTATATTTGCATGACATTTTGGAATTTCCAAAAATATCGCCGAATTTTAGGTTATCTTATATTATTTCGTAAAATATTTTTAATAAACAACAAAACTAAATAAATTATTCAGAAATCTTTATAGAGAAAATCCTCCATTGTTTGCAAAACTTTCAAACTTTTTTAAAGCCACGCACATTTATTTCTACGGCACGTGCGAAATATTCATATATTAGGAAAAAATATATATATGTGGGAATTCGTTATTACGAATTTTTATTTTTTGATCCCTTGGATTTCGCAATAACGAGGTTTTACTGTACTTATTTGATCATGGTTGAACATATAAAAAACTAGCTCTCTTTATATAATTTTTTGTATTTTATTATATAATTTAATTGATTCCCGTGTTATTGAATATCTTTTACAATAACAAGAGACTCACCGTCCCGCAAGCGTCTGACCCGCCGTGAAACAGGTTAGCAGCCATGCGCACCACCTCAGCTTCCATCTTGTTGACCCCTGGGAACACGTCGGCATGAAGCGGATTGGTGTAGGAAGCTAGGCCGTATACCTCGGTGGTAATCTGCATAAGGGTGCTGTCCAAACAGTACACCGCACCTGATACACGACCCTCGCGCCATTTGTAACTACCTACAGAGAAAAACCAGGACCATCATACGGATGACATCAGTGGTGTGCAGCAACACGATTAAGCTTTTATTACAATTCTATACATAAACTGGATGCAATACATGTTCAATGACATTTGATAAGATGGAGTTTTTCATTTTTTAATAATATATATGCCTATATATTATAAATATATATTTACCAAGAGCGAGATGTGTCTTGACCAGCTCCAGCAATTCTTCCCGCTCCAATCCTCGTGCAGGCATTGCCACCACACACTCCAGCCCCCCGAAGCGCTCCTCCACGTCCCGCATAAAGTCAGTACGGATCTTTACCAATTCTCTGTCAATTTTCCTTCTAACAGCTGGAACTTTGCGTAGCCACTTGTAGAAGGTTTTCTTTGACCGTTTAGTGATACCTGAACAAAAAATGAATACAATTAAAATAAATGACCTACAACTCGCAGTCAGTAAATTCTCTATCAGAGACATTTGTTGTGAAAAACTTACATTCACCGTTGAAAATAAAATTATACAGCCAGACTGAAGTGAGAACTGTAGTGGCTGTGATGGAGGCAATCTGCCACGGCTCCTTGTTCACAAATAGACCATTCACACTGTGCTTCGCCGCCACCAGAGTATCTAGTGCTAAATCCATTGCTCACATTCGCTTTACTGGAAACCAACACATAATATTTGTCACTTAGATATTCACAAATAATATTGTACAAAATATAAACAATATTTTCTGAAATGTCCTGCCTTATTAATACACACCTCAGACACTGAATTTGGTTCTGTCATTCACAATGAAATATATAATGATTTCAGTGTGAAATATAAAGAGTCCAACCTTGCTGCCGGTATGCGGCCAGTTACCCATTAAAAAACATGTTGTGGTGTCGGGTTAAAGAAACGTATTTATTCTGTCTGGTTGTTTGATGTCATTACATTGTTTAATGAGAGCTTACATACAATGACAACAGATTTCTCTCTATTTTATTTTCTCCAAATTGATCTAATTTCTGAAGACACAATATGGTGCAAACCATGAGAAGGGAAAATTGTAATACATAAGAATAATTTTCACAAAATTTTATAAATTTATTATTATACAAAATTATTAGCATTTAGATTTTTACAAAAATGTAATATTTTCGTGCCTCTAAAAATTATGATCAAATTCACATTATGCACACGCAATGTGAATCTAGTAATTCAATCCTGAAAAAAATTCATCATCCAGCAATAAACAACAAACACCATTTTTAGAAAGTTAACATCATTTTACATCCGTTTTAGTGACAAATTTAATCATTAAAAACATTCTGCGGATTCTGATTGTTGATTAGTCGACTTAATGCAAATATTGATTCCAATTGTTACCGATTGCATCTATAATCGACTCTATTATTGGTGCTGATAAACCGGTATAGCCTTAATTTTTATTAAATTTAATCAATGCCAGAAAAAGTATATGATGTCAATATACTCACTACATATGTACTTCAATTAAGTAACATACTCGTAGAATAATAACTTTATATCTCCGTAATATATTTTATTCTGTACTGAAAATTATCTTTAAAATGACAGAAATTTAGACCGAGAAATAAATATGTTTCTTTTTTTGGGGAGGGCCTTGGAAATAAGAAATTATTGAATAGATCTTTAACCCAGACAATTCTATTAAGAATAATATTTTGTACACACAGGCAAATTTGATCAACCAGCACCTACTATTACAAGGTTCTTACTTCTTCCCATAATTTAAAACCCCAACACACACTTATTCGCAAACTAGAAAAAATCTTAATTGATACACCCAGTGTGTGGTGCAGCGCATCGTGTACATTTTTTATATAAATATTATTATACTCAAAATAATAATTAATAGGTATTACAAATTCTTACATAAACTAAAACAAATATAATAAATAACACTATGCTCCATTTTTAACTTCAAGTCCGGGCTAGTAGGACAGAGTGGTTTAATGCATACCAGTTTACTTTGCAATAACAATAGCATTTAAAATATTCTCAAATAATGGTCTATTCCCTAAAATTTGATCAAATGTAATTTAAGATTAATATTCTACATGTGTAGTATAATTACTAATGTTCATAACAGTATCAGTGTTTCACTCCAATTCTGGTCAAATAATTTATTTTTTTATTTCGAAAACATTGATTTTAAAAATGAATTAGGTACCAATTCACATTAAACAGTAAACCAACGAGATACTGCATAATGTTTAATATATTTTTTTACACAGCAACAAAGCAAAGGTCTCATATTTACATAAATGTTCACTTAAAGAATATTTTTCCAAACAAAGGCAAGTGCGTTAAATTGAACTATTAAATAAATTTCTAAAGTTCAAATTTACCTGTTCACTAGAGTCCGTATCGTTATTATATACTAGTACTAGTACTAAAATGACTATGCAAAGTGCGAGAAATTAATTATCTTATCAGTTATCACTTATCACAATCAAAACACTGTCCAGTCCAACACAGGTACAATAGCTTCATCAGCGACAGATGTCAGTTTGAGGTATGTACTATGGTACTTGTTTACTACGACGGGGGTCACACCACCCCCAACGTCCTCGCACGCTTCATACTTCATACCATATCACTTATCTATATTCATACCATACCTTATCTATGTGCCATACTGACAGAATACACACATTACTCACACTAATGTATTTATCAAATGTCATTTATATAGTAATTAGCAATGATTTTGGATCATAGACAAGACCTATAACTAGGGCTTCTGAAAACCCGGGGTTTTGAAACCCGCCAGGTTCGGGTCCAATATTTTAGAAACCCGGCGGGTTCGGATTCGGGTTCGGGTCCAAAATTATTATAGTATAGATATACGAAAAAAAACGTTTTTAAAATGTTTGTTGCAAATAATAATATGTATGATAAAAAAAACAAAGATAAAGAATTTATACGAGTACACAGCTTTTATACATGGGTTATTTTAAAAATATACACTATAAAAATATAATAATTACACGTGTAGAAATAAAAAAATATACAAATACGTATGATAAAAAAGAAACAAAGATAAAGAACATATAAGAGTATTTTACACAGGTAATTTTTTTAATTAAGAATTTCTTATATAATATTTTAAGAAAATTAACGCTGTAAGGGATTTATCACCTAATGATGATCTAATTTTTGTGCAAAAATTATTCGTCACCGAAAATATTCGGTCATTGTCTGTTGATGTTGGTCTCACTGTTCAAAGCGCGTCGTAGAGCCTCTCAAGATCCACTGTATGTTTTTTATTTATGTTTCACTCAAAATTCCTAATACAATAACATAAGAAGGCACGAAGGAAGTAATAAAATTAAGGTTCAAAACGACTTACCGAGACTACTTTTTTACGATTGTTTACAAGGTTACTTCTTCAATGCTTATCTCAAGTGAAGCAGGTAGAAATACTCGTCTGAGCTCGCTCGGCAAAATTTAAACTAACGGAACTTTATTACAAATTAAAATTAGTATATCAAATAAAACCCGAACCCGGCATGTTTTGACTCCGGGTTTTAGGGTCATTACCCGACCGGGTCCGGGTCGGATCGAGTCGGGTCCAAAAGCCCTACCCATGACGATCTCGTTAGACAAGTTATTCGGTCAAAGTTGTTCCAAGTGTCATATTCATTAACCAAAATACAAGCGATAATAGTCTTACAGCTATTATTATTTTCTATTCTTTTTAAAATATTTTTTAGCTATTAAAAATTATGTTCCCTCACTAGGATGATCCTATGTCGAAGTAGGTTATTCAAGTTGTTTATTAATACTTCTAAGAATAATTGATATATATTTTTTATAAAGTGCTCGTCGTTAATACCCTTTTAACATTTATTTGTCTAATTCTTTTAGCCGTTTTATAATTAGTTTTTTAAATGTTATTCCATTTGTTATATCTTTAATTTCCATTGGCAGTTTCTTGCATAATTTTGTGAAGTAATGATTAATGGTTCTCTGCCCAAATATAGTTTCGTAGAAGGTATTTTGTTGTTTTTATTTTTGCTGGATCTCTTGGTTAGGTAATTTTCGACATTTTTATATTAGTAGTTTGAATTGACATTTTGAGTTTTACTTTTATTATAGTATTTTGTGCTGTAAATAGTTGTTTAATGCATGTATAGATTACCCTTCCTCATTCAATTATGCCACATTCAATTTTTGTTTGACATAGTGCTTAGTATAATATATTTTTCATGATTATTCAACTTACGATGTTTCTGATGTTTCGAAAAAATCTGTGAGTTTACATACTTTTCTAGTAATATACTTTATGTTTATCCCATTTTAAATTTTCATCAAAAACTACTCCAATGTATTTGGCTCTTTTCATTGTTAATTTTTGGCAATTACAGTTTGTGTCTTCATTAGGTTTATTTTGAGAATGGCCCATTTCAAAACGATTTCATTTAATTGGCCTAGTTAATGATGGAATAGTCTCTATAATAAAATACGTTGGATTACCGCAGTCCAAATGTCTGCCAAGGAAGGACCGATTTACTCAATATCTGTAAAAAAATATTCATTTCTCGATCTTTATCCAGCTTTATAATATAAATATGTTTTTTTAAGCAGAATAAGAAAGAAACTTAACCTTAAAACATCGCAGTTAGTGTATAATTCTATTGGTATATTCATATATATTATTATTTTGGGAAATGAAGCTGAGAAGAAAAAAAATCAAAACAAAGCAATGAGAATTATTTGAAGATATAATAAGTTATATGTTAAAATAATTAAAGTTAATGACTAACTATTAAACAAAAAATTATTCAAAATGTTCAAGTATTGACATACAAAATTAAAATCAATTATTGCCATCTCACATGAATAAAAATATAATTTTGAGGTCCACACATATCTTAAAAGAAGTCGGTGGGATTTTAAACTTGCACAAACAAATCTGGCAGGAACACTAAATACTTTATATTATAACGGTTTTAAATAGTTCAATGAACTACCAGTAAATGTGAAAGAAGTAACTAGTCTTGCTACTTTTCGTAAGTTAAGTGCAGAACATGTAGTATCTAAGTTTTAATAACTGATCATTTTTCATGTGTTTATATTTCCTTTTATATGTATTTATAATCTCTTTACTTAAAACTAATTGATATACGATATTATTTAATAATCTGTTTATGTAGTGTAAGATGTAAGAATATTATAATTTTTACAACTATATAAAAATATACACACCTCAATATGAATAAAAAAAATTATACGTGTAGAGATATGGTAAGAAACACCGTCATCGCAACAGCCTTAAGATAAATTCAAAATTGGCCTAATGAATCGAGTTCCCAGGAGCGTGCACAGCCTACGTTCCATTAAATTGCCTTCACCATGCTCTGGTAAAATTCCACCGGCCATTAGAGACCGTTACAAGGAGGCTGCGGGGTAGTAACTTACAAGCAAAGTAGTACGCGTCTCTTTCTCACTTTACCGCTGCATGGCCAGCCAACGGACCGCGCGAGGTAAATATAAATATAAGTCGCGGGCGCCACACGAGAGGCTCTCCCAGCTCTGTTGGTGACGAAGACGATTTTCGACGGTGAATCCAGCGACTCTGCCTGAGCTTGCCACTAGCTGCTACCACTGTTACCCCAGGACTATCTTTCAGGATAAATCACCACCTGTCGTCGGACTCTATTTCTTTCCGGCCCTTGGTCACGATTTCTAACCAACTGAAGAGACCATTTTCGTGGGCACTCAGCCGTTACCCTAAACACTGCCTTCATCGCTCCCGCTACCCCTCGCCGCCTGCAAGCCTCCGTCTGCTACTTACTCTACTACACACTATGATATTTTTCGACAATATTTTTTTCTGCTATTTCCACTGTTTTCCACTGAGCCCCCTTGATACCCTTGAATCATTATTGTATCCATTATACATATATGTGTATTGCCATTCGAAATTCGAATTAATCAATACCTCTAATGTGTAGTTTATTAGTTTTGTAGCAATCGGAATTCAAATCCACCGCCATCTCAGTCGGCATCGACGCTAGCGACAGCGCTGCCGGCTGCTGCTATAAGCCTGAATCGAAGATTCACCGCCAGACAGTCTCTCCAGTTTCATCGTTTCACAACGGCGGTCTTGCTGGCCTGCGCTCGCCGATCAAGACCGCCAACTCGCTTTATTGCATTTCATAATACACGTGCACCTTCTACATCTTCATTCATTCTATCTGTCTTCATTGTTATTATCATACCGACAATAAACACCTTCAACAAGCCAATCACATTAATTTCATTTAACCACCATCCTTACCCCCAAATTTTTATGATACGGTAATCTGGGGTGAATAGGAATATGTTTCAGTATTTCTATTGTTATAAATCGACACATGTAAGAAATATTTATATACATACAACCAATGTTTTTTATTTAGTCAACGGTTCCTCTGCGTTCATATTCACCTAAATTTGATTTGATAATGAACTACAGAGAAAATTCCATAAATGAGTTCTGTCCCTATTTAGCATACGATGGGGATGAATATGGACAGTAAAATTATTATTTTTGTATACTACTTTCTCATGGAGTTAAATAAAACAAATTATTTACTAAACCAGTTCTGATACTTATAGTACAACAATAGGTTAAATTAAATTTTTTAAGAGATAAAAATAGACATATTTAGTTAAAAATATCACGTAAAATCAAACTCAGATAAAAAAGAGAGAAAAACATTTTCAATCGTCATTTATGTATGGTAGGCATACAAAAAAAAAATTCATTTTCATTGTAGAACCCAAAAATACACTGCCTGTTTTATTGAAATCTGTATTTGTGTATTAAAGATGGGAGAATGCTTTTAGGGATAGCAGCTTCGTCTCTGCCTTCATTAATTTTCCAACAGCTTTCAAAATATCTTACTTACCATCACGCCGTTTTTACGCAGGGGTTGGCGGAGAGGTTAGAGCGCCACACTCTTCTGTCCTGACATACGATTCTCGCCCCATTCACATTCATACATTTTCTCTTATAAGCTCGCCGATTATTGTATCTTCTAACAGGTATATCGATTAGGATCACCCAGACTTATGGGAATCCAGAAAAAATAAGATTTAGGGGCGACCCTACTGCATATATTAAAATTAAACTTTACATTTTATTTTAAACACATGCATTTATTATTATATGTATTAAATATATACGAAAGTAATATATAATATAAAACATATTGTTTGACAGATGGCCAGATAAGAAGCTTATAGCCGGAACAACATTTATACAGCCAATGGTGAACAGAACAAACTTAATTACTTCTGCATTAGGGTTATTTTGATATTTATAATTCTTGACTTAACACAGTTGAAGTGATATTGACAACACCTCGGTTGACGAATCAGTGTTAATTTTAAATGACCATAGATTACGAAATGTCCCAATTTGATCAGGATGTCGTGTACTGAATACAGCCGTTCTTTCCATATCAATTGTAATAATATTATCTGCGCGCGAGACGTCAAATGTTTTTCTCTTGTCATTATTTGGCGACACAAATTGGAATTGATATGATCGTGTATAGCCAGAATACTTTTAATTTGTATCTTAAATAAAATATGATAATACAAAGTACGCTGTTTTCTAAATGACGATTTGTGGTTGTTTTTAATATGAATACTCCCCATTTTTGATTTAAATTCTATATTAATAGTGTAAATTAACTAAATATTATTACTATTCTTGAATACATATTTATTTCATAAGATGGAAGGTGTTAAAGATGCTAAAGAAATAATCAGTTCTTATATATCGCTGAGAGACATCAAGGAGGAGGTTAGTATGACGCAGCATGACATTAGAGCGGATGCTCGTCTCTTTTTGGTATTAAAATAATTGGAAAATTATCTGAATTAATAAAAATTTCTTTATGAAATAAATGTATTGAGATTATATTTAAAATTTCAGGATTATTTGCTAAAACATGCAGAAATAAATATTTTGGAATCGGAAAAGCGAGCAAATGGTCCACTTCATGTGCGGGATCATTTCATGGTGTACCTCATCGATGTCAAGTAAGTTTATATATACGTTTTTGCATATACAACATCTCAAATCGCCTGACAGATAAGATAGTGAATAAAATGTCATATATTGTATAGAGTGTTGCCACCTTTCTAAAGACAATCACTTGGATAAGAATAATATTTATACCTAATTATCCTGTTGATGTACCTCGGCATGAAGTGACGCGAAGCTGTCACATTAATTAGCCGTAGAATTATGAAATAATATATATAAAATGAAGGCAGGAAATTGCGTCTCGCAAGTACATGCAAGTCACCGTTATGGGCCCATATAAACGGGACTGGACGTCTTAACAAAAAAAAAAGCCAGCGACTCGTTCAAAACGAATAACAACCATGACCTTCAACCCAAGTGATGTGCGATGCACATTAAGACAGGGGGGACGAAGATGACGGGAATATGATTAAGGTTTCTTGAGAAGTCATAAATCTATAAGGGTGTGTATTGTTTTGAAAGGACGCACCCTGCCGACAGATAAGAGTCGAGATGTAATGAAGACAAAAGGCGTAGTTTCTTTGTTGGATTCGCTCTAGCACGGTGGTGGACAATTGCGACTAAAATGAATGTACTCTTAAAAATCTTTGATATTACAAAACAAAAAATAATATGCCTGCCGATTCAGTCTTTAATTTAATCACCCAGAATGTTGTATATAAATAATATGTTTTGACATGCGAATGTGATCCTGGCAGAATGCGTTATGGAACATTGGGCGCGAATTTTATAAATGCTTAACAAACATAAGAGTTGATCACGATATACCTGATAACTGAGAATTAGGATTATAATTAACTTCCTGATTATAATAGTAACGTGCGAGAGCCTTTGGTTAGGGATAGGCTTCTACCGATTTAGTTATGAACCATAAGTATAAGATTAAGTTATTAAATATGTAATTAATGTGTATGAGGATTTTGTAATTATGATGATAATATTTCGATAATAATAATGTTTTATTTTTTTAATCCGTAGTACAGTACAGTGTATTATGATATTGTTATATACTGTAATATAGTAGACAGCGCCTTTCTGGTATTGTATTAAATAAAATGTGTTTGATGTACCATTAAATATTATGTAAAGAACAACAGGATGCAATTGATAGCACATAAATATGATGAAAAACTAAATGTAAAGCAAGTAGAATAAGAATAATTAACTGATACGTGTGACTAGGCATAAAATTTCCGTTAAGTTATGTAAATGATTAGAGTATAAGATTAATTAGTTAGTAGTAAAACGGAGGAGGAGTCCGGTTGGATCTAAATTAGGCGTGGCCTCCAGATGAAGCGGATGGACCAATGGGATAGTGGCCCGTCCCACGACGGGAGGGAGACAGCCCATAGATGGGAGACACCCCGCTTTCAAGGGTATAAGAAGGGCAGACACACGGCCCGGAGAGAAGTGATCACTTGTCGACAGTTGAAAACAGGATTTGGTGGAGAGTGGTCCACAGTTAAAAGCAAGATTTGGAAGGGAGAGGAATAATTGAACGCGGGAGTCGGAAGGGATTGAACACGGGAGTCAGACCAATTAAACGCCAGTTGAAAGAACAGTTGGAAATGGGATTCGGAAGCAGCCGCCCATCTAGAGCGCCAAGTCAGCTCAGAGCCACCACCCACCCGGAACGCTAAACCAGTTCGGAAACAACCGCTCATCCAGGAACTCAGCCGGCAACCGAAACAGTATCGAGCAGCCAGCCATTAGCCACCGCCCTGTTCGTCATCTCGTCAGCCCACGACGAAGCCATCCAGACAACAGGAGCCGCCGTCAGCATCACCGTGTCATCAATCGAAGATCGAGGTCCCTGGAGAAGACCTTTTGACCAGCGTGTATAATATAAGATAGAATAATTTTTAGTCTAAGTTACAATTAAGAATAATGTACATCTGCCCACCCGTATAGATAAATGTGTGTTCTGTGTGTATCTGTTCTCCACCTGTTCAATAATTCTTATACCCATAGTAAAATTGACAATGTGATACCTGTAAATAATCGCAGAGCGAGATATTACCAGTGAGATAATTAAGAGCATCTTATTAAAAGGATGTAATCATTTCACTGTTTGTTTTGGCTGTGCTACTCTTTCAATTGTATATTTCTACTCACAACTTCTAGGATGCTCTTATTGTTATACCTACAATTCTTTGCATGGAACTTTTAAATTACTATAAATCATTAACATATTTTCAGGAATATATCATCCCTCTCATAATTTAGAAATTTATTTACAATGAACTTTGTTGTTTATTTTTTTATTTAAAATTATTTCATCTTCTGTATCCTTGGGAAATAGCCCACAATTACAGATTACGTTTTTACTTTTTCTCTCAAAAACCTGTCGATTGTGGAATCAAATCCGTTGCACTGTCGTATGGAAAATTGTGCACTGTCGTATGGAAAATTGGACTGTCCAGGTGAAAACTAATTGCGTAAATATGTATCAATATTAGGCTTGTAACGAATACTGGGCAACTATTCAGAATTCTGCCTCTTTGCCAAAAATTTTCTTATTCAACTGAATACCGAATACGAGTATACTATTCAGCCGAATTCTGAATACTTTATTACTTTGAAAAACAACTAGATTTTAAGGTTATTAATTTTAGATTTAAGTGAAACTATGTGTTGATTGCTTTATTTCTATTTCAGAAATATAATCGCAAACATAAAAATTAGTGAACATTTTTTTTTTCATATTATAGGTTATGCAAATATGAATAAACAGCAAACATTATTAGATAGAATCAAAATTAAGAAGCGGCAAGTTGTGGTGTAAAAATATACATTTTTCACCATTTTCAGGAAGTAGTCTAGATCTTTTCTCCTCCATATTCAGCTTCTGAGAATAGCCGTTCTGAATACATACTGCTAGCAGGTGCTTAAAGATATTTTGCAGCTAATTTTGATAAAGCACTTGGAAATTGACTCTTGTTTGTGAAAAAGGGCTTGACTGCCGTGGAATACATTTAATTTTTAAATATATCTCGAGCTCAATAGCACTTATGTTATTTTCAATCGATGTATCATCATTTCCAGAATGTTTTTCTGCCACTATTTCGTCATAACACCCCAAAATGATATGTGAATATTCTGGTTCATTCTTTCCTCTTCAATTCTCTTTTTCTTTACAAGAGTTGATTTAGTACTTTCATAGGATAATATTAACATCTGGAATAAAACATATTATCCAGCTTTTTCAACTTGCAACTGCTCAGAAAAATGTTCATATCATATCGTGGATCAAGTAGAGCAGCCAGTATGAATAAAGCAACATATCGATTGTAATTTAGCATCATTGACAGCTTTAACCATATTGTGACCATTATCGTGAATGACAGCGTGAATTTTTATATTTTCGATTTCCCAAACACTGGATATTTCTTACAGAGCGCGAGCTATATTTTTGTCCAGTGTGTGGCCCTTCAAAATGTTTCACATTTAACACGGCGCGCTTAAGTTGAAATTCAGAAACTAATACATATAATTATTTAATTAGGTCCTGATGTAAAGGTAATATAATTTGTAATTGTAAGCATTTTAATAATTTTTGTCACCACTTTATCATAAATATCTGGTATTATTTTTTGTGGGTATTTTGTATCGTGGCAATGGTACCTTCATCAGCCTGGTGAAACCTGGTATTTTAACCATATTTAATGCCTCATTATCTAGAGCTGACATCTCGCCAATTAAATAATGAAAATTTTTAGCTTTAGTGTCGTTTATATCCCAGGTTTTCACATCAATGCACTCGTGAAGATTCAACTGTTTGGTCTTAATTTCACTGGTACCTGCATCCGATTCTCCTTTAAGCGATGAAGCCTGAACTCGTTGAAACTCGTCAGCATGTTTATTTTTCAAATGGTTCAACCATGTTGAAATGGTTCGACTGGTTCAACCATGATGTTGAACCAATATCGCTACCAATGCTACCACGAGAAATCTTCAAATACACACCACCGATCGGGAATTTTCATTGTCTTCGACAAAGTATGTCCTACGAGATTTATTTTTACTACTCATATTAAATTATTCACTTGTAAACTTTTGAGTTAAATATCTCTGTAGTAAAATAAAACAATGCTACTGTTTGATTACTTTGAGTAAAATGACTGAGGAACAAAGTGAACAAGTTGAAACGTACACAAGCACGTGGATGACTTTGATTCCAACATAGATTATGCACTGTGTATATTGTATGTATATGTACATACTTTTTAGTTTAGTTTAGTCTTGTGATGTGTGATAATGGTACCGACACCGGAGAATATATATATATAAAATATTATGTACGCAGTGGTGTTATTTTAATTTTGATTTTGCAGAGTGACGGATGAGCATTTCCAGCTACTGCAAAGCAAAATCAGTTCAATATGGAGACGATACACAGAATTCGAGCAACTGCACGACTACCTGCAAGTCACCTATCCATTTATCGTGATGCCACCATTACCGGAGAAACGGGTAACAAACACTCTTCTCTTCGTGATGTTCTTCTGTTCTCCCAAATCGTAGGCGTTTTCACAAAATATAAATTACAAACCTGGATTGATATTCATAATAGACAATTTTATTTCTGTTAAAGAAACAGAAACTCTCAGTAGCGCATTCTTTATTAAACAATTAATATTAATTAAATCACCATTATATATAATATTGAATATTGTTTTGTGCACAATTAATTATTATCATTTGCTATTGCTAGATGGCTGTATTGTGTTTTGAAAATTGATGAAACAGTAAAGAGATGTGTCCTGTATCCCTTGTTAAAAAATGGTGATAAAATAAACAAATAATACAAAAAAAAATTGCGTGGTAGATTAGATTTATTAAATGTTTCAATTTGTTTTGTTAAATATGTGAACCATTAAAATTCGTTCACACCTTCAGATTATTACAACCCGATTGAGGATTTATTAGTTATACTGACAAACATTATTATTATATAATATGTAAATTTTGATAATAGTGGTTGTTATTTCTAGTTTTATCTTTCTTTGAATGTATTGATATTGCAGATTCTCTACTCTTGGCAAAAGAGCGACACTCTGAGTCCAGAATTTGTGGATCGCCGGCGCGCTGGATTAGAGAATTTCTTGCTGCGAGTAGCCGCCCACCCCGCACTCTGCTTCGATACCCACTTCCTCGGCTTTCTGCAGCTGGAGAACGGCTGGCGGGAGACCGTTATGGAGACAGGTAGACAGACTTTCTCATTCTAAGATTTCCTAATACAGTAGAACCGCATTCATTCGAAATTGAAGGGACCAAAAAAATTTTATCCCCGTTAATAAGAAATTTATTTTATAAATTTTGCGATTAGCAAAAAAACCCATAATTTCGTGAAAAGCATACATATTTTGGCAAATTTCGCGAAATCATCTTGAAAGCGCAGTATTTATTATACTAATACAAAATCCTGGTGTAATTTATTATATGTTAAGTAATACTGAAACTAATTAGGGTGAATATTAGATCTATGTCTCGTAATAAGTAAAGATCCCACCTTAACATGTTCTCAGGAAATTAAACAATCATTATATAAAATACACAATAACTAATAACTATAACAGTAAACTAAGAATAATAAAGACAAATTTAAATATTTTGAATTGTCAGCTTGAAAAAATCATCTATTTTTCCTTGTCTCATTTTTTGACACTTCTGCAATACATTTCTGTAAATTATCCTCGCAAATCAATGCAGCCAACTGAAGAAAGGGTACCTGGAATTCTCAAATTTTATCACGACATAATATAGAGGATGCACACAAAGTAGGCTCAGACGCGAGTTGTGTCACTAGGTATCGCGAAATACATAAAGAACACTTCACACGGGCTAAAAAACCGCACGCTTTATTAAATTTTTGTAATTTACTCACAATTTTAGAATTATGTGATGTAAAAATGTATTGATTTATGACGCGAGGGCCTGTAAATCATTTTGTACTACAAGTTAATGGGGTTCTTATGTTAAAGAAGTTTGAAACTGACAATTTGGGTCCTGGAAGTGTTTGAAAATTTCGAATTATATCGAATTTCAAATAAAAGGAGTTTGAATTAACGCGGTTCTACTGTACTGTGTTGTTGCTAATGAAATCTGTCCATGATATGTTGCGCATTATTCTTCTATAGCATCTCGAAGGCCTCCAATTCGTTCATAACAGATCCACGTTTCACAACCAAGCTTGAGTAGGACCAAACATATTGTATAGTAGAGTGTGTACTTGCTCCTAATATTCCTCATTTTTTGAAGGCCATTTCGATTGTCACTCTCATCTCCTATTCAGAGTCAATATCTTTATTAATCTAAGCACCTACGCAGTAGCCATGGGCGATATGGCTCAGATAACTGAGTCGGTTCACCCGCTCAATCATCTAAATTGAACCGGTTCAATGAGCCGGTTCAATTTGAGCCGGTTCATTTACATTTTACATTAATATTTTTAAAAAAACAATAAAGAAAATCTGTATTAATCAAAAATTAACATTCTTAAAAATAAAAATGCTTTGGAAGATTATACTAAATAGATACTGCAATATTATTTTTTGTCGTAGACGTTTTAGTCGTTATTATTTTTTAAATAACATTACATGGGCTTTGAGAACGTAAGTAGTCAGTAGTCAGTAATTAAAACAAATATTTTGATAATACAGTAAAACCGCGATATAACGAACCCCGATATAGCGAAAAATGACGTATATCGAAAAAAAAATCGAAATTTAGTCCCTAAAACCAATTTTTCATACAAAAATGCATTTATATAACGAAATCCCGTTAATATTTATAACAAAATCATTTTTGTCCCGTACGAAAAAATGCCAATACATTTACGTAAATTTATAACGAAATAAAAAAATGTTAAAAGATGAAAATATTATTTCGCACTTACAAAGCCGCGCCGCTGCATCTGCCGCATGCGAACGGTTTAATGGCCTTTTCGGCGGTGCGCGGCGGTCTGCCGACAAGGTAGTAAAACAATTCAAACTTCTTCTTGGGTTCATAGTAGGCCCATAAAACCATTTGACATTCTTGCGGCGTTCACTCGGACACGTTTTACGTACGCATACGCCTCTAATATGTATTGCAATCCCAGACCCAAACAGCTGGAAAATACAAAATTAACAGGAACCCCCCGAAAGTTGCAGTATGTACTTATTGGGAATGTCAGTCTCAGTGTAACGTCTGTAGAGTTAAGTTTGTTCCGCTTTTAACGCGATTATTGCACGACCGAACTGAATATTTACATAAATTCACTTTCGTTTGACAATTGTTTTCGTGTGAACACGTCAATAATATAAATAATTCGTTAAAATACTTTATGGACTATTTTTGTACGGCATTTTGTGTTTCTATTAATTATTGTTTTCGTGTGTTTACTGAAATCTGCGTATACATACTAGTGTAGCGTAATTTATTATTTAAAGTACATTTCCTAATATTTTGTGAAACCTTAAAATGGCTTCAGTACGTGATAATTCCCGCAAAACTTTAACCAAAAATGACACATTGAATGAGGAAAGCAATGAAATCTCATCTGCTTCGATGATTGCGATGCATTGGCTAAAATAATTATACGAGACAGTGAAAGAAATGTTAAAACTAAACAAGGGAAAATAAACGATTATTTTAAGTGAACAATGTTAACGATTATATTTTGAAGTGGTTGCCGCCGTTGCCGGTAAGTACTTTCGTAATTTATATACGACTCATTTTATAAAAATGCCGCGATTCAACTGTAAATTTTTTATTTTTGAATTATTTTTTATGTTTCATGCCCAAAACTATGTTTGAAGCGGCTCTACATTTAAAAACAATTAAAATATTGTTTTGTGTTTGCAATATTCTGGAATTTACAAAAATATCTTCCAATTGATGTTGAATAGGTTCTGTTCTTAATTTAATTCCTTTGATTATCCATTTGCTTATCTGTTTTAATAACAAAACTACTAAAAATATGTAGGTATTCAGTTCCCTATGGCTTTCTTCCTCCTTTGTTTGCAGAATTTGCGATCTTTTTTGAAGCCGCGCAACATTTTTTTGCGACGGCGCGTAACATATAGTAGTAGGATTTTTTTTATTTATTTCGTTATATGTGGGAATTCGTTATTACGAATTTTTATTTTTTGGTCCCTTGGATTTCGTTATATTGCGGTTTTACTGTAATTCACTTTTAAAAACAGTTTGTTTTATAACCAAACACCCTGATAACAATAAGGTAACTCTGCGATGTATTGTCCTAATAATTTTATCTGTGATCGTTTTCAAGTGTCAACTTTTATAAATTACAAAGCGATCCATGCCAGCTGTCGGTCCACGGGTTGATTTTCGACTGATCCGCCAGTGAGCCGGTAATCCGTTGATCCGTTGAACCGGCTCAATGACCCGGTTCGTTTGCGAACGATGCACCGCTACTGCGTAGTTAGAATATTGTACCCATCTTTGACAAACATCATTCGGGTGGCTAGCAATATTTTAAAGTTTTCAGGTCTGCAAGTGACATTGTGTCATCTACATACCTAATATTATTAATGACTTCTCCGCCAATATGCACTTTTGAATTTGTGTAAGGTTTCTGTGAACATTTTCTCTGTGTACATGTTAGCTAACAAGGGTGACAGTACCCAACTTTGATGCGCTTCACAGTGCCGATTTTGTACGTGTACCGTCTACATTTACTGCTGCAGTATAAATTCTTTAAGAGCCCCACATCTTGTCCATCAAGTTGGACTTGTTTGTTGCCAGCGTATTGACAGCAGAAAATAAAGTGATGTATCTGAACTGGAGGTTTACCTAACATTTCTTTGGATTTTTTTCATTTAATTTATGCTCATGTGTACCTTTATGTATTTATTTTTAATCTTTGTGAACCTGTTTGGCTGATTACATATTGCAATGGTGCTGGAGTATTATGTTATTTTACAATTTTAACATCAGTGTGATCGTGAACATGATCTACTCTGCATCTATATCAACAATCGATCTGTTAAATCATTACACTTTTTTCTAGAATGAGTGGGTTCCACTTATCATTTTTCATCACGTAATGCAACAAAAAACTCAATTTATATTTGGTCACTAGCCAATCATCAACATATGCTTACAGTAGTAGACAGCTAGACAATTACATTGATTTTCTTGTTGACAGGATACATGGTGTTAGCAGAAAAGAAACTGAAATCGTTGGCCATCGCAATAAGATTAAAGGCCCCCGACACCAAGTTTGAGATGATCAAGGCGTACGGAAAACAACTGGAATCTAGTCTTAATAATTTATTATATACACGGTAGGTAAATATGTGTATATATACTAATGCATGATTACCTTCAATTTATACTTTCCACATTTTACAACATTTTTACTCAGCCCCCAGAAAGTGCAAAATCAGGGTTTCACTGTTTTAATGTGTTATTGAGTGGTCGATAATGAAAAGCAGCCATAATGAATGTTGTAGCACTGGAAAACTAAAAATGGTTGTGCCCAGGTAAATTGGCTCCATATTCAGCTTTTCTGTTTGGTTTCTAGATCTAGAATGGTGGAAAAGCAGCACACACTGTGCAAGCTGCACGCCAACTACGGGAAACTCTTCAGTGAATGGAGCGTTATAGAAAAGGAAATGGGAGATGGATTGCAAAAAGCAGGCCATTATTTTGGTGAGAACGTTATTACGATACATTCGCAATTCTTGATAATAAATTGTACATTTTATGTATAGAAATAATTTATTTTTAATATTGTAGAAGTTATATCAAACTATATAATAAACATCAGATTATTGTATTTTATTCTAGATTCAATAGCAGAGAGTATCGACAGTATTCTGGAAGATGAGGAGCAGTACGCAGATCAGCTGAAGGAATATCTATTCTTCGCCGAAGCATTACAAAATGTCTGCAGGCATCACGAGGCTCTGCAGCTGGCGGTAGAGAATTCTGAAGAATGTCTCAATTCAAGGTATAAATACTGATCTCTTAGATTTAAGGACAGATTTATTTTTCCAATTACAGACCACTGCTAATGTTAATGCATTTGGTAAGCCTGCTGCTCTGCTGCCTATCCTCATAATTTAATGGTTTACAGGATCGCGGAAAGAGACAGAGCGGCACAGGGCAAATCGGGCCTGATGTCTCGACTGTTCGGAACCACAGACCCCGACATCGTAAGGGACCAGACTTGCCGTTCACTCGACACCAAGATAGCCTCAGATCGAATTGTCATTCAGAAAGCCCAAGAAGAACTGAGGTAAAGCACTAACAATATAATAAACTTGTTCAGGTTAAGTATTACAAAGATAGAGCATTTCTGATTTCTGTTCCATTTGATTATTCAGCTTCACTTCAGAACTAAAAATATGCTAGTGCTTTAACAGGATACAACAACAAATATTTATCAACGGCGTGTGGGCGGACTTTTCTATTGGCATTTTAGCATTTTTAATTATTTTAAAAAAAATTATCACCTCCTATTACTTTGAACTTCAGAATCTATATTAAATGATATCTTTATGTCTTTCTTTTTTTAATGGCCTCGTAAGACTTTCTAGTGACGAAGTCCATGACCGCAGTCACTACAAAGCTCCATTGGTTCAGTCTACAGGGCGCTTGCCTACCTCTTGCAGGTCTGTCTTGATATTGTCCGCCTATCTAGGGTTTTGTACCTGTTACAGGATTCATGTACTCTCGCTACATATCCCGCCCACTACAGCCTCCTCGCTTTCACCTTCCTCAGAAAGTTTTAATTTTTTTTATTCTCATTCATTTTCCAAATACGTTATTACGTATCGGACTTTTAATCTTCCGCGAGACTTTGTTTTCATAGACCTGTAGCCTGGTTTCCTGTGCCAAATTGAGAGACCAAGCTTCACATTAATATAGACAATCAGTTATCCTATTGTATGATTGCACTTCGCTGCTATCACTATTGGATATGTAAGTGTCATTGCCAATAAGAAAAAATTACTCATATTTGCCAAAGTAGCCAATATGTCGATGGTGTTTTTAATATCTCTAGATTAAGATTACTTAAATGTTTTCTCTTTTATATAATATCTATTCAATTTGAAATAAAGTGTATATTTTCTCTTATGAGTAAGAAAAAACATATATTAGTGAAATCGTATGAATTTTCCGACTGGCAAGTATATTGACCATCTGTCATCTTGCGTAGTCAATCATTTGTCAAATATGTTCGTAATGTTTACGTTTGTTCAGTAATTATTTATTGTAAACATGATAATAAATTACATCAGAATATTGTATTAGTATTAGAAATACTGCATTTTCAAGATGATTTCGCAAAATTTGTAAAATAAATTTATTTTTTGGTCCCTTGAATTTCTTATTAACAAGGTTCTGCGTAATACATATTAAAATTCTTTTGATCCCTTGAACTTTGAATTAATGCGGTTCTATTGTATATAATTTAAAGTTGATACGTAAGAACACCGTTGGAACAATTCCAGGGAGAGCAATACAGAATGCACTAGCAGCAAGCGATCTTTAAATTCTGTGACAATGCCCTTAATGACAGCAATTTTTGTAGAGCAAAATTAGCTGGTTTTGTTCTGCTATTTATTTCTTGTTGGATACTATTATATATTGCCCACAAATACATGAACATTTCTCCTTAAGCAATCTCTCAATACATGTGCATCCGGTACTACAATAAACTTAATACTAATATTTGTCTGAAGTGCTGTTGGCAGTGCTTTCATAGGCTATTTTGATTGATGTGTGTACTTTTCATTCTAGAGACTTTACAGAAAAGGCCTTGGTAGACATTGAGCGTTTCCAAAAGCAAAAAGATAAAGATCTTCAGGAGACGTTGGCCGGTTATGTCATATTACAGGTTAAAAATGCCAGAAAGGTGAGTCTAATGTGAAATATTTTATTTCATGTATTTGATGTGGTAATTACAATGTAATAAGATTCAATCGTGATATTTTATTTGTGCGGTTGGTTTATAACAAATGGTGTTACAGGGTCTGCAGACCTGGGCGCAGGTCAAGGAGTGTCTGGACGGGATCTCTTAACTTCTCCATCCCCGCTCTTCTCAGCTTCACCCATCGTGCTCTGTTACTTTTAATAAGAAGTCTTCCTATCGATATATCACAACACTGTAACATTTGATTAACAATTTATTGCAAAAATATATTTTTTCACAAAGTAAAATAGAAAAGTCAGTGTGAGTTATCACTTCTTACAGCTGTGTTTGGTATTGTGTATATTTGATATCGGTTTTTATAAGAATACATACTTGTATTTCAACATTGATTTATATATTTAGGATACACGACAACATCAAATGCTTCTTCAGTATTCCTTTGTTGCATCAATATACACATAGTTGTCAAGCTGGGCATCAATATTCCGTGCCCCCATTCAGGACTCCGTATTAAGCGTGCTGCTCCAAGTGCCTTTCCTTATGGTGCGTTGAGGCCAGAATATTGCAGAAATTGATGCATTATATCTGTTTTGATTCATTTCCTCACTCCTTCCAATTCATTATTAGTGTTACTCAGCAGGATTAACCACTACAATAATATTTGTATGTACTAGAGCTTCAGCGATCCTGTTCCACCTGCTCGATCACACCCCAGGCTTGGTTTGATTTTGGTGAATCTGTTTTTGAAAAATAACTCTCTACAGACAAGACGCTGTAGAACTGCTAAATACTTTATTTATTTTTGAAATGTTAAAATTTATTCAACTCCTTTGAATTTGGGTGGTAACTTCACACAGGAAATTCATCCATACCTCCTTATTCCGCACTGTTTGCATGATATCATTTTAATTATGAAGATTATCGAGGCTGTGTTGTATATTTTGGTTTTAGAATTCACTTAGAATTCAAATAAATTATTGTATTATTTAAAAATATTGTGTTCATATATTGTATCTTTCCCAGATGATCTGAATCGATTGCAGGTTTTGATTATTAATTTTCTTTTATAACTACTCGGTTAAAGGATATCACTGATCAATATGATCACTACTTTATTTTCATATTTTATATCTTTTTTTAAAATATCAAATAAGGAACTAAAATATATTTCAAATTATAAAAGGGGCAAACATTTTGTGTATGGACTCCGACAGGTACCCTTTTTCATGTAACTACAGTTATCCAGAATAACTAGAGATTTTCGTGTAACATGGTGTACATTTATCTCTTACTGATCACTTGCGGAACAAATTTGTGTTTCATTTGTTGCAACACCAAAACTACCAATATTTCCAGCTGAAACATAAACACGAACAACGTTTTGTGGGACATTTGTTGTTTGTGAGCTCAGTCACAAAAAAAAGAATTTCATGTATACTCCAGTATATGTTGAGAAATTTGTTGCCATTTTTAACATGTTTTAAATATTTTTAACATAAATACCTTATATAATAGAATCATAATAATAATTATAAAAATCTAGTTTTATTTTTTTAATATTAATATTAATATTATTCTCCCGCCGTCGATTTCTGACTGTTTGAAGCGCTAACAATTTTACTTCGACTTATACTCCAGTTATAAATGGTACTTTTTACTTTTTCTATGACGACAGATATAGAAATATTGTGATTTATACAAGATATTAATCACACCTAAAATGTCTAATGACATTACGTGAAAAATTCTCACACGTTTATTTTAAAATGAAAAGACAGGAATTATATTCACGGCATATTATTTCACATATCCCCATTCTAAAGCTATGATGAATGTTTAAAAATTGGTTTCCACAGCTTGAAATTAGTCACTATTATTATTTTTTTATTTTGTTCCTGTATATTTGAAAGACTCTTTTAAGTTTTTATATAATTTAAATGTATATAATCCAGGGCTATTCCATTCTGTAAAAGATGTAATCAGAATGTTATATCATCTTATGGTTCTCTTTAATTTAAATAAGCTATCACCCTAACCTTTAAATATTTTTAGTTAAAAACTTATAAAAGTATTTGGTTATTTTACTATCATAAGATTTGTCTTTGTGACGATGTGTCATGGTCGCCGAACAATCACCGAATATGAAATACAGAGTATAATATGTAGGCAGCTAGCTGGGTATTAAGTCAGTTTATTGAAGTAAGGCGCAATGAAGACAAAATGTGATTCCAAAGATTTGATTAGTAATTTATTTTCTTTACATTATGTTTTCTAATTATTATCTTGTATTTTTTCTTTACTGTAAAATATTTACTAAATTCTATGCATAAGGCGTAATATTATTTGTATGTTTTGTATAATGTAATATTAAAAATGCCTCGAGATGTTTATATTTCCTTCACTCATTATTACTGTAAATAGATGATGCTGCGCTCCCGCTCCCGACACGAGACTGTTGCTTACTTTTTCTTAATATGCATTAAATTTGTGCACCTATCAAAATGCCACTATCTTTCAGATTTAAAATAATTGTTTTCAAAAACTAAAAATACTGTACAGATCGCAATAAGACGTGTAAATTGTACCCCGAGGCAATATATTCAGGTGCCTTTATCCTATATTTCAATAATCACACTGTGGTTGACTCACATTAACAAATTGTTTTGTGACATTAAGAACCGACGTGAAAGTGTCTCAAAATGACTGTTTTTAATGAGAGCCACATTACCAGCCGTGACTGGCAGTGAGTTTTGATAATATGTATGTAACTCGTATAAAACTAGATGTTGGATTAGCTTAATGTGGCCAAATAGATCTGTAAGCTGTTTCGTCATATCAGTTGGTTAGTCGGGCGTAACAGATGTTTCTCTCCCTAGAACGCACTGTGAATATTGCAATCACGTAGCGAGCTTTACTTTATATTTATTCTCTAAATTAAGACATTCTCAATGCTGCTAGGGACCATTCATGTTATTGTGTGTTTTGTACTGAATTATTAAACATTTATTAATTCTCTTCTTTTTTTCTTTTAATGCCCTTCCCTCGCAGCTATAATCACTGGCCCGCACATTTACTGAAGTGGAAGGTTACAATAAGTCAAATTAAAAATATGAGTTCATTTGGATCAAGCAAAGGTAATAAGGTAAAACCAAAATATTGCAAATAATCAGTCTATTCCAATAAACTTCAGTCCGGTTCTGACTATTGAGGTCCGCTTCCCGCGACCGTAATGATACTCGACACTGATGTATTTTTTTTTACTGACAGGTACTAGGAATTAGAACATTGTAATATTCAACAAACCCAAAACAAAAAAATATTTTTAAATTTCCTAATGAACAACAAGGAACCAACATTTATCAATTTGATCGGTTACAATCAAACTTATTTTACATGAATTATTTAAATGTCCGAGTTATTACAAGAACGTACACAACTCTTATCCAGAGGGTAATTAAGAATATGTTCATATTTATCGTATGGCAATGTGTCAACTTGTGTGGCAAGTTCGAACAAATCAATATTTTGAGAATAAACATTCTATATTTAGAGGGTGAATATAGTTGAGTTAAGGTAATTGACTGCCACAGTTGCTCCCGGTCTTGCCGGACCTCCCTCCCTCTGCATCGGCTCTCGGTTACAGGATTGCCTGTAGGGTCCGAGACCAGGGGGGCATCGCAGTAGCGTACAAACATTCTATTAATTTATTATACAGGTATTCCTCGACTTACGACCGAGATTGGTTCCTAGACATCGGTCGCAAGTCAAGTTTCATAAAAAAAAACACTAGAATAAAACCAAAACGTTTAGTACATTAATAATATTCATAGTTCAATCTTTATTCAAAATTATGATATGTAATTATGTATAATAAAAATACATACATATATATTATTATGTAAATTAAAGTTATTTACTTGCCCCCGTCATCCAAACTTATTACATGAGTACAATCCATTGTGTTATCTTGTGCAGCAGCTCGCGCAGTGCTGGTTTTTTTAAAAAACAATCCAATGTTTGCACAGTTTTCGCTTTCATTGTCCTGTAAATTTCATAATAGCAGGCCATATTTTCCTGAATTAGTTTATTTACTTTTGGAAATCTTTCTTCATTTGAATCCATTTTTTTTGATTTTTGCATTCCCTGAGGAATTTGGTGAAAAGCTGCAGCCGTTTCTTTTTCATCCGGTTTTCTTTTATCTGCGTCTTCTGCAACAAATTGTGCTTCCAGACTCTATAAATCTTCATTCGTAAAGTCATCTACATCGTATTCAATGAGTTGGTTAATATCTTCATTGTCAACGTTAAGATTAATTTGACAATGAAGACTAAACTCTACAATCTGATCTGTAATTTGCTCAATCTCGATTTTGTTTTCGATTGCCGAACTAGTATTCTCTCGAAACTGTTTTGTCAGTTTTTTTTCATATTCCGCTCATACAAGATGGCGGGACTTCTTGCCGGCCACTTGCTATATTTTTAATTGAATGAAGAATATGTGTATGAAAAATAATTATCTATCCTACTTACTGTTTGTATTTAGAACTTTTTAGTATACTTAGTGAATAAATTGTAATCTTTCATTTTATGCAATTTGAAGAAATGCATGCCGCACTTACTTGGATGCAGCTTACATACACGTATTCAATCTCACGTTTGTTTCATTCATGTATGAAAGAGACAGACACAAGGTCGTAAGTGCGAACCGTCCGTAAGTTGAGGACTACCTGTGTATGTGAAAAAAACCTTAAATACTTTAGTACTCTCACTAGTTTAAATATTATGATATGTACTAAGTATAAGGGATAACAAAAACTGACTCACAACAGTACATGTCGAGAGCAGGGGTGGAACTAGACATTTTAGCCCCCAGAGCAGTAAAAAAATGCACCTCACATAAAATAAAACTTGTAAAAATCGTATTGACAGCGATTTTTTAAAATAAAAAACGACTGATAAAGCTATATATATAGGTAGGTAATGCAATCTCAATTAACACTAAATTGTCACTGCTTTTCGAAGCTTTAAATATAATTTAATATTAGTATTAAAAAAATTATTATTAAGTAGGTATGTACAAATAATGAAAGGCTCTGAAAATATTAATTAATGCATTAACTACTAACCGTCACCACAGTCTACTAGGGGAGTAGCTAAGATGAGAGAGGCACTGACTTGGCATGTGAGAGGTACCGGAATCGATACTCGGCGATTTCAAAAATATTTTTGAGTCGCTTGTTATCGATTTCGGTACCGCTCAAAGTGAAAATAAAACATAAGGTAATAAGACTTTTAAAGATATTTTCTGCTCGAGACTGGCTCTGAGATTCGAATGTTGCTCCCGTTAGATTCTTTGAATACAGAGATTCGCCGCCCCACGCTTCACTTCTCGCTCGTCTTACGTCAAATGTTAGCTGGCTGAATGAATCTCCCCAGCAGCAGTTAAAACTGAATTAATGTTTATAATATAATGCCTAATATTAATGTTTTATGACTCATGTCCAATTTTCAGAATATATCCTAGTTTATCTCCAGGTCAAAATCTCATCACATGGTATTGAGATGTATCTCAGATAAATTTCTGAGATTTCCTCATCGCGTCTCCTTCCGTGGACACATGCCTTAAAAGTGTGAGTAGTATGGAGGTAATAATGTTACAAAATGTTCTAATGCAGCTTTCGTGACACGTTGAAAGGACGCCGAATGAAAGAATGACATCGAGCCGTCCGGCGGAAACCAGAGGCCGGTCTGGTACTCTCGGCCCTACCTCCTACATGGCCGCTCCGAGAACTTCGTTCTCCGCTGAATGTCGTGTGATTGGAGCGATCGATCGAAAGTTAATATTAATGTGACATGACGTGTCACAGCTCTACTGGTCTACCCTCTTTATGGATTTTATTTGTTGCGATGTTAATATCTGTTCGTTCCGACACTCGCACCCGACGCCTCTCCCGCCGTGAATGGAGAAGCTTAGCTACTTTTTAAACTTTAAACAGTTGGTGGTTATTCGTTTTTTGAAATGAATAAAATCTATTCATTCTGTCAAGTTCGGACACGGTGTCTGGTGCATATTGTATTAACATAAATAAAGTGTATTAAGGTATGTCAAAGCCGCGTCGAAATCTAAATATTTTTTCAAGATTACACACACATACACAAATAAAACAGATATGTCTAAATGTTGAGAAACATGCTTTAATATTTTTGCCGAAATAAAATTATTAACAACGTTAAAATTTCGTAAATAAACCATTTCATTAAGTAGAACCCTCGGATAATTAAAAAAATTGAAGTTGAAACCTAATCAGACCGAGCTATGAAGCACCAGAAGGTATCAGTGGACGTGTGGGCCATGCTGCAGTCCATGGCCGGTTACCTGGCCGTAGTGTTGCTGGGAGGGGTGCTACTGCGGCTCCTGGTGGCCGTGGTCACCTTGCCCTCCAGACTCAGCAGGCAGCGTCAGGACGTACAGCAGGCCATGCTCAAACTGCAGGTAAGTTAGATCTAGGCGGTTGGTTAGAGGCTGAAATCCACGGTCGGCGTGACCAGTTTTCCGGCATGACTCCTCGCGGTCCTTGCCCTTAAAGTAAAGTCAGACAAGGTAAAATATTGAAGAGCGGACACGCAAAACTTCCGTGGCTGGAGTCCACTACATAACTGTGGTGCTCCTGATAGAGAACTCACTCTAGTATAGATTTTTAGACACATAATATATAAGTATTGTACAGCTAATAAAACAGTTTGTTACATATATTTTATGCAGATTTCAGAATGCATCGCTCGACTAGGTAAGCTTGTTTTAGGGCAAAATGATACAGGTCATCCTCAACATGCTAGCAGAGAGTCAGAACCGAGTCAGCGGGTTCTCTACCCATAACGTGAAGCGTGCCGCGGTGGTGATCTCGCACTGATACCGGTCCTACTAGTGCTATAGAGATATATTAATAATGCGAAAATTTGAAATATGACTTACATATAGGTACTTGCATATTTGTTGTATTTCGCTGTACCTAGCTCTTGTGCTTGGAGATGGAAAGTGGTCTGTCTTTTTTTTTGTACAGTGGTAAGTTACAGCGCAGAGTTAGGATTCGTACCCAGTTTACTCTGGGGTTACCTTTCGGACCTCTGCAGTGACGTTCCTTGGTAAAGTGCCGGCCCGTAAGCAAATTTTAGGATGCTACCCCAACTATTTTTAATCTCCACCTAACCTATCCCTATAAATGTGTATTGATTAAATTTATTTTACCTTTCGAAATTGTATTGTTTTATGACCGAATCCGTTAGCTTTCTGATCTGCAAAGCTGCCGCTTTTTTCCAAATTTCTACAGCATAGTTTTATGGCCCTGCCCTTTGAAATTTGAAGTAATTGATCCTTAAAGTGCCCCTCAATATTTGTTTTCAGCTTTTTTACATGCGGGGCGATAATTCTAATATTTAGATTCTGTCGCCAATTTGCCGTCCCTTAGAATTTGCCGCTCTCAGACACTGACTTACTTGCCTACGCCCAAGGTACGCCCCTGGACCTCTGAGATGCCTCTCGGGCATTAGAAGATTGAAAGAGGTATTTACAATACGCTCCATTGTTTGAGAATCTCCGCATTCACACGGAGATGACAAGGGTAACTTCCTACGGAAGCTGATCGGCCATCGGCTCCACCACAAGCTCTTTATTATTTACGTTCGCGGCCTCACTTTTGAGCTATGTTCTTCTACACTAACACTCGGTCGTTTATAGCCGAGATCTCTACAATAGTAATTAAAAGATTGCGTGTGTACGTTTCTAGGTTTATCAGATTGTTACGTGTTTTCCAGGAGAAGTATCCGGAGGCTTTTCAGGCTGCCATGGCCGAGAGCGCCGAGGGGGTCGGTTGCGAGCAGGGAGCCGGCGAGGGGGAGGGGGATGGACAGGCGGAGGGGGAGGGGACGCCGGCGGTAGAGAAGAAAACAAATTAATGTATTCACAGCGATGCAATGCCCGCACGTTTTTTCATATTAATTAATTTATTATTTGCACTAATAATTATTACTATTACATAAATTCATTTTTCTTATTTGTATGAACTATTAATTATTATATCATTAAAATGTATAAAATAAAATAAATCTTTTAGATTATCTCAAGATTGGGTTGCAACGTACAACGTGTAAGATGTAATATGAGGAGCGATAAGTGAAATACAGCGCTAATAGCGATCGTGTCACATAGAAAACAATTTAAATGGAATGTAAATAAAAATGGGAAGGTACAAGTAACAGATGAAATACTCCGGAATTCGGGCCGAGGTTCCTGCGCGCGACCCCCGCGCAGCCGGCACGGCCGCGTGACGTCACTGGCGGAAAAATCCGACGGCTCCCGAAACTATTTTCCCGTTGCTTGGCAATAAATCAATTAAATTGTCAATTCAAACGCCTTAAGCGCAATTCGGCGCGACCTCTTTTAACCGAAATATCGTCTAAATTCGCGTAATACGAAATGCATCGACTCCGCAATGAATGATTTTCACCGTCTCTCGCGTCGCTCAAAATTTCCGCGAAGGAAAGTCCGCGAATTTTTCTAACCTCGCGCAATTCTTATTTACCAAAATATTGTGAGAAAACTTCTAAAATCGGTGAATTGTGCGGATGTGCACGACTGAGGAGTCGGACGGTTCTCCGGATCCGCGATGAGAAGTGCGCGAAGACGTCCAACTCCTTTCTCCGCAGCGAGGCCCGAAGGCGGCGCGGGCTGTCATGTGTAAACATTGAAGATTTATTTTGATAACGTCTATGATATGAATTATATCAGTGTTTGTTCGCGACGCTTTAAACGTGCGGTCGAGCTTCCGGCGGAGCGCTTCCGAGGTTTATTCGCGACGTAATCAGAAGTGGAAGTGCAGGGAGTGCGAGGAGAAGAGGGCGCGCACGGGGGGTAGGGAAGGGGCCATGAGAGCGCGGCCCGAGGAGACCGCAGGGCCCAGCGCTACAGCCCGCCCTCCGCCATGTCCCGCTGCTCCAGCTTCTCGGGAGGGTGAGTACCTGAACTGTCGTAGCGACCCTAGAACGCCGGTGAAGCATCGTCGCTGAAGAACGTGACGTCCTCACTCGAAAACCAATTATCGAGCGAGAGCGTCGTGTAATGTGTTTGTAAACATTACCCCCTGACTCGAGCTGGACTCACTCGGTGAACGTGTTTAGGTTTCACGCTCAAAACTTCAATCGACTCGTGTACCGGGATTACGTTCAAATATGGTGTATTCATTGTTGGTAGATAAATGTAATAATCTTATATTAGGTAAGTACAAGAAAACGGCACTCGTTGAAATAAAACCTTATTCTTCATTAATTGTACTCAAAATAGCAGGAACAGATCGTGAACACTGGCATAGCACTTTCTCCTGTCCTCGTCACGACAATAGATAATGTCGCCACTGTAAGACAGGTGGTGTCACGAGGCATCATAAACAAAAGTATTGGCTCATCAAATTAAATCTTTACTCTTCCTTTTATAATGCGGAGACCAGCGAACATACAGGAATCAAGAAACATTAAAAACATATTGATTTTCTGTTAGATGTCTGATCACAAAGATTCAATCGAGATCGAGGAGAGTTTGAGTATTTTAACAAAGAATGTTTTATCGGACCATTAAAAATGTTATGAAATAAAGGATGTGCATCTAGAGAGGTAATTATGTAATATTTTCTGGTATTTTTTATATTAATGCAAGCTGTAAAATAGAAGAAAGTTGTTTTGCTAGTAAACGCCCATGTATCAGTACGGTTTTGAAACGCCATTAGAAAATGTTAAATGTTAAGAGGTTCGCGCGAATTTAGTTTCTCTGTAGCACCATATATAAATATATAACATGTAGATGTTGTATGATATATCTGTCTGAGATGTGCAACTAGTTTTTTTTTTCATTTTAAAATAATAAATACGAAATTGCGAGTGAAAATTCAGTCACGAAATTGTATTAAAAAGCATTTTAACATAGAATATTCTGTTTTTACGAAGGCTTCACAGGTAAAACATGTCACAAAAGTGTGCGTTGGGAAAGTACGGAACATTTTTTTCAGAAAATAGAAGAGACCAAAACAAAATACAATGATATGAGAGGCGGGGCGAACCAGAAAAACATATTATGTGCGGGGGGTAGTATGATACGTGTAGCTGAAGCTATTATACACAGGAGATAAATATATGATCCGATCCCATTACCCAATTTGAACTGGTTGAGGATTCCGATGGCGGAGTCCCGGCGATATATTCATTACAATACATTCGCTGTCCCGTCTGCTTCATTAGTTGTCTGCAGACAATATGTACCGACTGTATTAAAACAAGCAGACGAACAGTGGAAAATTATAGAATTATTTCTCATTATAAAAAGTTTTCACAAGGTTGAATGCTGGTACCGCAGACAGAGCAGTGTGTGATTGACTCCATGATCCATGAGGAGACTATTGCAGGCTGCAGGCTCCGACTTGGAAGCCATACTAATAAGTACTTTAAACGAGTATATCTCAGATATTTAATTCTATATGACTGATAATCGGTATGACATTAATGCAGAAACAATGAAAAAGACAATCAGGGTCATAATATGTTACAAAATACACTTTTAATGATTTAGATATTGTTTTTCTCTCCTCCTTCATTCCTTTCATTCATCCTGGCAGACTGTGACCTCAATCAGAAGAGACTCGGCACCTCCGCAAGTCCCGGTCCCGGGTCGCCTTCCCAGCTGACTCCGTATCTATCCGCTGTTGTGGCACTCCTCCAGGTCTTCTTTGGCCCATGGTAGTTCCCAGGATTATCTCCTTTTCTAGGATTAACTTAACTTTGACGTATAATATGGTCAAAGAATTGGAAGGCTCGCTGCGATTGGATTTCTTGCAGGATTGGAGCTTTCGTGTCGGCTGCCGTGATGTCTACGGAATATGTACGAGTAGCATCCCTCTCCAGAAATACATTTCTGTGATTGTGTATTCTGTAACATTCTCTAGCGATACATCTATTTTACATTCTATAGCCGATTGTCCAAGCCTCCGCTGCACACATGAATATTGTAAAGATAAGAGTGTGAACCGACATCGTTTTAGTTTGCATGCTTAATGTCACTGTCTGGACAAACTGGAAGAAGGACAGCCGGAAAAAACGTTTTTGAACCAGAAGCTACCGAAAAGTGTAAAACCTGACAATTACGTACAATAAATACTGTATTTTATTTTCTTTTTCTTCTTTCTCAGGAGCTGGTTATTCAATCTTCATAATACTTTAACAGGCTGATACTGAATATAGAGAGATGCATGAAGGTTATATATTACGATTTCAGGATGCACTCAACTCAACTCAACAGGTTGTTTCACGTTGGATATTGGACGTGACATACATAAGGATACGTATTTCTACATATTAAATAATATGGCAATTAATCTGCTGATCGGGGGTAGCAGGTGTTCTTTTTTGCCGTTAAATACAGCACACAAAAATGTCGTATATGGGACCTTATGTATTTGTTAGTTTGTAGGTAGATGGATTCTCGGTTATACACGTTCGTAACACTGACGTAAATAGAGATTGTTGAAGAGAACTGCAGCGGCAGGCAAACATTCTTTAAGAAGAAGAAAAAGATATGTTGAATAATATTATCATCACCGTCCCCTTATCTTAGGAGGGTCGGGGGTCTAAAGTCTCGACAGAGTGCTTCCCCCGTCCCCACTTGTACTTAGTTACTAATCAAGACCCAATCTGTCTTCATAAAATCTTTTTTGCTGTTTACCTCAACTTCTAGAGCGGCCCATTGATCGTGTATCTTCCGAGTTAGTTGTTTCTCTGCCATCGTAAGGTGTGTTCAAGGCATCTCATTTGAGATCTTTGTGTACGTAGAAGTAGAAGTAGGGGCTCCATCCGAGGGTCTCCCTTACCGCGGTACTTATTCTCGTTACTCCTCTAATACATCTCATTTCAACAACCTGGGCTTATTGATCTCGCTCTCTCATGAGAAGAGAATACACACCATGCATGGTGACCACAAGTGGGACTCCGTCGTCGATCTTTCAAGAAGGCATATCTCGTTTTTTGTTCAATTGAATCGAGTTATGACTGAAACTACATGGCCCAGGCATATTCCCACAATCCATATAAAGAGTTGAAGAGAATAACATTTTGACGTTAACCCCTCCTGTCATTCTTACAAATGACAGTAATAAGTCATATTTATGGAATAAATATACCTCACGCTATCTTTAAATCAAAAAATATCCCTAAAAATCGGTAAGATTATTTTTTAAATAATTTATTAACAGTGCCAAATTCCAATATATCGACTGCTGTAAAATCAACAAATTTGAGATACGTCTCTTTGAAAGGTGGACGACGTCTTTTGTGTTCTTATCGTAATAAGATGTCAAGTTCTCTCTTCTGAATTGTTTTCCATGATACTATCGGTTTTGACAACTAATTAAATTACTTTATGGCCTCATTTTATATTAATAATTATACAAAATACTTTGTTTAAACCACTATTTATTAATTATTCTACATGTTTCGATACCTGTGGTATCATCTTCAGGAAACAGTGTAATACTGAAATTAAAAAATACAAGCATGGATAAAAACAAAAATATAAAATGGTGAAAAAGTAAGAATTAATATGAAAACAATTTTAAAAAGTGACTAGTAAATATATAATATTAACACTTTTTCTTATTTCTAAAATTTCAAATTTATCTAAGTGTAAACCCCTAGTATTTGTATGTATAATTTCTAAACCCTTATTAATATCAAAGGAATGGTTTGTTTCCAAAAGGTGATTGGAAAATTCTGAATAGTTATTGTTATTTAGGCATCTCAAATGCTCCTTAATTCTAATATCAAAATTTCTGCACATTTTACCAACATAAAAATAATTGCAATCATTGCAAATTAATTTTTAGACCTCCAATTTTTTTTAAATATCGTCTTTATCCTTGTTATTTAATATTTAATTCTTTAATTTGTTATGGAACTTCGATAGGTCATTAAAATTATCGTCTTTCATAAGACTGAAAAAATATTATTTGAAAACAAATTATTGTGTTTTTGATATAAAAAATAATTTTAAATAGTAACTGAAGCCTTATAGCATATGAGTAAATATAATATATTATTTAAAAATGTATTCTTTCACTTAAACAAAGTATTTAAAAAAATTGGTAATATGTCCTGCAAATTGAATGGTAATAATTCTTTTAATTTTTAACATTTTGTTCATTTGTCATAATCAAGATTTGTCTCTATAATCTTGGCTTCAAGATTATAAGAAAATATATTTAGTTTATGGAAGAATTTTCCATATTAAAGCAGTTTTGTGGCACGGGGAAAATGTATCCGATGGTCACGGTCTTTCTTATAATACTTGTATTGTCTTAATTATGGCAAATAACATTAATTTTATTAGTTTTAAATGAGCTTAAAGGTCCTATCTAATAGTTTTTAAAAAGTCAAATTTAGTGTGTAACTTCTAATGTAAATGAATAATAAATACCCACATTTTCGTAAAAAACGCAAAAATTAGAATTATTATTGAATGTGGGTGGCGCCTTAAATACAATAATTATGTAATATTTTTCTTTGTTGAAAAGATTGCGGTGTCAAATGTATACCTAATATTAAAGTGCAATAACTTATTAAAATGTTTGCTATGAATTGGAAAACATTGTTTTCCCTCAACATCGGTGTAAAACAAGTGCAACGGGTAGATTCCACATCAGCAGCGGATTGATCATCTTTTATATGACTAAAAATATATTATTTTAAAACTTGTTAGAATGTTCTTGATGCAATACTAACTTTTAAATAGTAGTTGAAACTTTAAAGCACGCGTGTAAGGCAATATACATTATTTAAATAATTGTTTCCACCAAAATTAACAATTTTAAAAATGTAAAAAATTAATAATATGATATAATGTCCTGCAAATTTGTTTAGTACTAATTTATCTACGTAATGATGGTTTCAAGTTCATAGGATATGTATTCTTTACGGAACATTCTTGTATATATTTAATATCAATAAGAATAAAGAAGAACATTGCAAATTAAATTTTCTTTCTAATAATGCCTCGGTTGTTCTAGTTCAAATAAATATTATTAGTTTTATTTACTAGATTTTAAGTTATGATTTTAAAAGAAAATTTGGAATATTTAACGCAACGGCGTTATTGTCACATTCTAAATTCAACATTAAATTTAATACTATTAACGTATATCAAATATTTAACATTAGACCTGTATTTTATATAAATAATAATGTAGGAAAACTTCTCATAAATTCTAAAAACAAAGATGATAAATTTAATAATGCCTGTGTTTATAAACTTAGGTGTAAAGATTGTACTGCTTTCTATATTGGAATTCTATATAGTCATTTAAAACGTTTAAATAGTAATGGTAATTCAGAATTTTTCTATCACTTATTAGGAAATGATCTACTTTTGATAAAAAATTGGGATTGTCTTATTTATATTTTATATAAACAATCTTGATCTTAAATTGAATATTTTAAAATCGTTAGAAATAAGTAATCCGTATAAAACAAACCAAAATATTATAAATAACCAAATAAATTTAACCGCACGTTCTATCCTAAAAAATTTTCCTCATAATTTTTCCAATAATTTTGCATCATTAAAAACAATTTCCACATCTTTTATATCATCCTGAAGAAAGAAAGGATATTTTCCGAAACCGGTTGGTGAATTTAAATAACTCACAGAGGTTTGTAAAAATAAAGTGAATAATAAAAACACATATTTCAGTAAATATCCGAATGTTTTGAAACCGTATCATAGGCATGATACGGTTTTCATTGCGGGGCCTCTATTTTAGTATTTTTTTAATTCAGGCTGTCGTCTGCCATACCTCCGGTTGAGGTATTTATTCCATTACCATTTCAACTATGCCATTCGGCGAAATACATTTTCAACTTTGGTCCTACCGCTCTTAATTTAATTTAGTCTTAATTTATCTCGCAAATACGAACCGAGCACAGACCGTTCCATGACATTCTGGAAATAATATAAATTATGGTATGACATTATTTATATCGCATAGTTCTGCAGTTACTAACTATGAATTAAAACGAGTATATTATTAGATGATGCTGACATCTTGTATTCTTCTGCGTTTTTACAATCATTTGCGAACTGAATATTTCATTATTAGATGTTTCCGCTCTTGGTTTTTACTTTTTGGTTTTTAAGGACGACACATTTTCGTTGTGAAATTGTATTTACAAAACATGGTTCTGTGGTATTTTTAATACAAATTAAATTAATTAACAAGAAAGATATACAAAAAAAAATTGTTTTTAAAAATGGCTACATAATATAAGTTCAATTGTATTTCGATAAATAGATTTTTCTGTATATTTTTCTAGTTGATTAATTTAATTAACTGTTTGTCCTTCCAGAAAGGTCACATGTACTGAGTAGAAATACATATTGAAAAGTTTACTTTAATTAGTATTATCGCCACAGATACCCTTACCCTTACATTCGACAGGACTCGCAGAAATTGCGTAATATCAGTAGTGGGTACTGCGTCTTGTGGTCCTTTCTGTTTAAATCAATAAGGCCCCAGAAAATAATCCAGGAACAGAGAGCACTCGAGCGAAGGGCGGGTCCCTTCCCCGAAGGTGGGTCCCTTCCCCGAAGGTGGGTCGATAACTCCACTAATGTAATATTACGGCTCGTGGTGCTGTCAGCATTCTGTAATAAACCATAATTAATCAAGGATCTGCGGTAACATCTACATTTGTTTGCTTCTATTGAAACTTTGTGTCATTTCTAGTATTACGGGTGAGCATTCGGTATACTTATAATGCCCTTTTCTCACTATTATTATTATTAGAGAAAGAGAGAGAGATATCAAGAACACGGTTTTTAATATAAAAGATAAAGAACCACAAAGTTAATATTATAAAAAATATATATATATTGACACTGCATTAAAATATTTTAAATGTGAGTTAATCAGCTACAAGAGTAAAACAACTATTTAGTAAAACAAATCTACGTGTTTGTCTAAAATATGTCCAATTGCATACGAAAAATAACATCCTTTGACCAATGTCACAGTATGCACATCAATTTAAGAGACTTAACAAAACTTTTATGTTTTCCCAATACACGGAGTCATCATACACGGGTATAACACATTTCAAATCAAATTAAAAACTTCCTAAAATCGCGTACAACGCAATTTGTCAATCAGTCTTAGAGCATGGTATAATTGCATGGGAAAGAGCGACTATGACTGCAGAGCACGGCCTGGTCAGAGGAGCCCAGAAAACTATTTTAAAAGTTTTCCTCAAAATCCCAATCACAACGACGGCTGACAACATTTTTAATAAATTCGATGTTTTTGATATAAGACAATTATACGCTGATACTAAACACAAAAATACACATTTCAAATTAACTCTAAATATAATTACCACACGCACAAATACACGTAACTTAAAACCTCAAGAGCACACACAACACATGACTAAAGGAATCTCTAATATTTTGGACTTAAACTTTTTAACAGGATGCTAAAAACTTTAACGCAAATAAATTATTATTATAAATAAAACACTCGGATTCTCAATGTGGGTAGATCCAATATTGGTGCTCTCACCCAAACATACTGATCAATTTTATAATATTTATTATTGTAAATTTCTTCAAAATAATAAATAACTTTAAGTTAATTTATATGTTTGCATACTTGTAACTAATTACCTTGTACACTTACACCCGCGTTCACTATGCCTAACTCAACACATATCTTTCTAGTAAGCAGGCACAGCCCTGGCCTACCTCAATTGAATAATTGACTCATATTGATTAATAATAAAATAAGCTTCTTTATTACTTATCTGTATGTATACAAATTCAATAGCCTTATACCTAGGGTTTCTGAATACCTGGGGCTTCGAAACCCGCCGAGTCCGGGTCCAATATTTTAGAAACCCGGCTCAAGATTAAAAGTACGCTTTTTATTGTTTTTAAACAGGGAAAATTCTTCCCTTAAACATTTAAAATTGTCCGTTTCCTGTTTCTTCGGTGTTTCAGCATCTTTTAAAATGAGATCCATCGTTAATACCTTTTTCTTATCGTCGATTAATATTGAATCTTTTATACTGTCTATAGAATTGACTTCTGAAACCGAACTTTGAAAAAACCTGCTCATCAGTTGTGTAGCTAAACTTAAGGCTTCGTCTGAAGGATTTAAATTCGTGTCTTTAAGTGCCTTAAACAAATTGATCAAATTCGAATACATTCGATAGTTCAGTCGTTTTCCAATGTTTTGCAGCAATTCGCTTGAAACCCGAACCCGACGGGTTTCGACCCCGGGTTTTAGAGTCATTACCCGACCGAGTCCGGATCGGGTCCAAAAACCCTACTTATACCGGTAGGATAGACTTTTTCTTAATTTCTCCCCCAGCACATAAATTACAGCACTGGACTGTAAAAATTCCCAAAAGATTTTTTCTTTGATACAAAAATTTAATCCAATTGAATTAGAATTTATCATATTTAAAAAAGAAATATTTAAAAATAGACTCAGGTCTGGCTCGGCGTGTTACAAAAGTAATTGTTTTGAACAAAGTCGAAGCCCGGGAGACTCGCGCGAACAAGGCTCGGGGATGAGATGGCCGTCTCGAATGCTTTGAAGTATTTCGAGTAATGTAATGTGTTGTGACGTCATATCCCCTCCCCGACAGGTACAGGTATTCAAATGTACGTGTTGCTGATGTGCATCTCCAACACTGCTCAACCAATTTACAGTTTTGCTTAATACCTCTCTGCGTTCCGATCCATATATCCGCCCATTGAACTCACTCACTCTAATGTTTGACCACCCAAATGTTTAACCCAACTTTCTACCCACGATCATCACTGTCTTAAGGCTCGTGTCCACGGCATGAGACACGATGAGATAAATCTCAGTACCGTGTGTGCGTGCTGAGATTTTGATCCGGAGATAAATTCAGAGGTCAACTTGGAATTGATCCAACCCGCGTACGTGGCCGTTCGATTTGACAGCGAGATTAAAAATCTGCGTACAATCGTCACTTAGAACCATAGATAACCATAATTGTTCATTCTGAAAAGTTACACAAATAGAAGGATTTAAATTACAAACATTTATTCCATTTTAACTGCTGCTGTGGAGATTCAAATTCATCCAACTGACAAACGGAACATCAATGATCAATGAACTGACATTTGACGTACAACAAGCGTGAAATTGAGTCGCTAGACAGTGATTCTCTGAAATTAGGTATTTATTTTAATTTTATTTATTTTGAAAAACATACAGTTAATCAATGATGGTTAAGATAGTAAAAAAAAAATCATTGGTTATTCAACGAATTACAAGTTTTCTCTGAATTATTAAATACACTTACACGATACAGTGGGCTCGGTAACAAAGATTAATGTTAGGCAGTGTAGAAGACAATGAAAAGATTGACAACTATCTCTTAAAAATTAAGAGAATGAAAAGAAAGAAAAAAATTTTTCCAGAGGGAACGGAGGGAAGAAGAGGTAGGATAATGGGGTGGGGATTAAACTCTGTGTAATAATAATAAAATGTAAGGCCATTATAATGTTTCAGATAATATAGTCCATCTGAGAGCAAGATATGTTTGTAGGCAGAGAATGATCGGTTTGAATTGAAAATGTAATAGTTCATGAGAAGAAGTATTATAGCGCGGTAAGTCAATTTCCGTTAACTTCTCATTTTGATATTTGCACGAACGATTATTTAAAATTATATAATATATATAAAAATATATAAATTAGTGTATAAGATGTTCTATATACTTGTAGGAATGTGATGTACGCAGTGCGGACTGTCGGTGTTACACGGTAAATGGAAAAATTCAAAAGTTGTCTCCAAAGAATCTCACGGGAGCACAATCCACGTCACAAAGACTGACTCGAATCGAAAATCTCAAAAAACCACTGTTTCGCCCAAATACACTTATTGGCCAAGATCTACTGTTCTCTATTTACTAGTCCAGGTAACCAATGCCAACATTTCATTAAAATGATATCCGATTTTTAAATTCCAATGTAAAATATTGTATTCCTCACGTCTCTCGGTGAATCCCCCTCCCACAAATGTAAAGGTAAAAGGAGAGGCGCATTCAATATTGATACCGCTCGTATAGTGTGCAGTACAGTAGTACAACCTCAAACTATAATCTAACCGACCTCTATTCCCCGTATACTCGTGAATATAACATGACGAAGATATCCTATCCCAGCAGGGATAGCTTTAATATTGAAGCTTTCCTCTTCCTCCTCTGATAATCTGAGTAGTGACCAGGAGTGAGATTTTTAAATCTGTTATTCACCGATGTCCTATCCAGTCCGAAAAAAAAAATCATATATTATTGGAGAATTTTTTTTAAATTGCCGAACAACCCGAATGACCTTCTCACATATAACAAAACCTAGCTTTAAATTTTTTCTCAGTACAACGGGATAGTTCAACTCTCTGGATATAAATCTCTTTGTATTTAACAGATTCGAAAGCTCGGTCTATTCCAATGAATGGCGATAAAAGATAGATCACTTGCCCATTTTCAGGTACATATTTTGTTTTGCCAGTCCCACTTCTCTACTACTCATTTCGCAATATTTCAATAACACGGAAAAAAACCTAAATCAATAGTATGTATACCAAAATATAATCATACATTCAAATCTAAATTAATAATACTAATTAATAATAAAACAAAAAATGAATGGGCAATGCATTCTTAAAAACGCAGTTCTTCTATCATACTAATTTACACCCATTTTGGCAATCTGTCTCACATAATACGGAGATAGGTATATCTATCAGTAGTAAGTACTGGGTACCTATACATTTTCCGGCCTCGTATACTGTATAACTACAATAAATCGCTGTTCCTATGTGTTCCAGATATCTCTTAGGATTTATGTTTGATTATAAAACAGGTCTCTTGCATGATGCGTTTTCCTTTATATTATATATAATATAACGTGATAGCATTATGTTTTTAAATTAAACTAGAAATAACCCAACAATAAACGATTGGAAATTTACAACTTTATTAGAAAATATAAAGGCAAAATAATATAAACATTTAAATGAATGTGGTTCTATTTAACGATTTCTCTACAAATAACTATTTTTTTCAACCGTCCGTGAACTTCGATAGTGATAATACAGTTAAATATGTAGGTTTGCTTTGTGTCTTCACAGATGCAATAAAATATGATCGTAATAGTCGTGACACTCCGAAGATATCCGCAGCTGTTTCTGTATTATTGTGTCCACTTTCGGATTCTAGTTACGGTTACTGATTATTCTATATAAATCATTTAGCGCTGTCAAAAATATACACAGACTCGCACAAAGTGTCCTCTGTGGCCTAATTGTTGACTTCACATTATTTGGCAGCAATTGCCGGACTCTGATGTGTGTGATCAGCGATCAGTGATCAGTGATCAGTGATCGGCTGATCATCTCACCGCTCATTAGTCTCTCGCTCGCTTTCGCGGTACAGTTTTCGTTCCATTATATCTGCAATATGACCTATGATCGAGCACTGAAACGCTCTGGTCTGATAAGAAAACGCAATCAAAATATCTGTCTACAAATAACGCGGTCACAAGCTGTTGAGGGGCTATTATTACCGACATCGATAAAAGTTACATCACACGGAGATGGAAATCGTATGTAGACCACTTCCTAGATGACCTTGATAACATACAGCGAACCGATCCTTTGAACCGTTCAACGTTAATTTTTGTTATGCAATCTTTGTTCTCCGGTGTGTGTAATGTGAATACATTCAGAGTTCTGCACTGGTCGTAGTTCCTAATAGTGTCTCGCTAAGGGTGATGGCACTGTCTCTCGCGTGCCTTCTGAATCTGCGGCTGGATCTCCCACCCTCTTCTGCCTCCTCCTCGCCTCCCCCCGTGGAGGTGGCCCCTAGGCCATCCGCGCCGGCCTCTCTCCCTCGGGACATTCAACTTCTTCAAGTGGTCTGGGAACTGAGCCGACTCGTGTTCTACGCGGTTCTCGCCGAGGGTCTGAAGAAGATGGTGAACTGGCATCACTAGAAGGAACAAGATTCAAAGGAATGTTTGAATGAGTGGATCAACAATATTGAAGAACCTGAACTGTCTGGTTGAAACAAATTCCTGAGCCCATGTCGACGAATGTATAAAAATATTTGTAGATTTATATTTTTATTTCTACGAAACTGAATGAATATTCGTGTTTAAAGGTTTTTACACTCAAGTTTATACGAAACACGAGTTAAATTATAGATTTCTTAGGTAATCTAGATATAATAATTTTAAAATTCTAAGTACATAAGGTGCAATAAAAACAGTACATAATAAATATGTGCACAATAACTGCATGTAATGATTGCTGTATAATATGTCAATTACATTAGTAATATACGCATTAATGTTTTTCTTTATTTCCACACTCAAATATACCTAATTGAAATCGTTTTTTTTTCAGTACCCTTCGTACAATGTATCAGATTCTAAGGACTTTGTGAGACTTGTTATCTAAAAAAATATAGTAAATGCCACTGGATGTAAAAATAATATTTACAAAATTCAACAGCTTCCTCACTATCAAGTGGCTCTAAAAGTAGAACTGTAAATAAAATAATGAGTACCTAGAGCCAATTAGCGAAGCAATGCAACGGCCGGCGGACTGCAGAACAGTAAATCAGACGGAAATATCACCGCCGGAGAATGTGTCTAGGGTCTAGATTCGGGTTTTGGCAACACCTCGACTCGAGCACCTACTGCCGTTACACTAGTACCCGACCTCTAGTGCCGAGCCCAGTGCTCCAGTTTGGTATAAAAACATAATAAAAAACACAAGTAGCATATATATAAAAAAATTGAATAGAAAAAACAAAAATTAAAAAATAAGCAAAACAAACTATTAAAAATAAAGGTTCAATTTAAATTTTAGGTTTGACACAAAATGGTTGAGTATCAAAATAAGTTGTATCTTTGACTCAGAACAGCATCAAAAACATCGCTCTTGTATTTACACATAGAATATCGGAAGATATCTACAGGACCAAAATCGTCCCCAAGTCTGTGAAGTCTCTGTGTGGGTGCATTCCTATAAAAATGAGTAAATGGTGGTTAGTTAAATCAAGAGTGCTCATTAGAAAATCATAATTCAACTGTTCAGCGGGTATACACAGTTTGAAGTTAATAAACCTGAAAATTTTATGCTGAACCTTTTCTAATTTTAATTCGTGCGCTTTATAAAATGGAGACCAAACAGTTGATTTATGTTGTCATGAAAAACAATGGGTTTATTGATTCTGCAAAACGTTAGACTGGCATTTATCAATAATTGAAAAAAATTTGTTGTGTGTACACCATTCATGTAATTTATTAAGGTTAGATTGAAGAATAAGACAGTCATTTATCGACTCAATTGTCCTGGATATCTTAATCTGGATATCTTTATCAAATGTACCAATAATATCGTTAATAAATAATGAAAATAAAACTGGTCCAAAGTGTGAGCCTTGAGGTACACCACTAGAAGCCTCAAACTGGGTCGACGTATAACCAAAGATTTTCACACTTAGTATCCTGGACGACAGGTAACTTTCAAACATATTAAAATATTCCCAGTGAAACCCGAGGCTTTAATTTTATGGACGAATATAACACGAGAAACCTTGTCGAATGCTTTGCTAAAATCTGTGTATACAGTATTATCAGTCTGAAGATTATTATTAATAGTTTCAACCAGTCGATACTGATGTATCACAAAATTAGTAAGAGTTGATCTACCCGAAATGAATCCATGCTGAGTCGGTGAAATAACTTTCTTTATTTCGGTGTCAAGTTTAGTTAGTAACACTGATTCCAATCATTTTGGTATGGCTGATTGTAAACAAATTGGCCTATAGTTGGAGACATCAGATTAACCCTTTTTTTTGTAAATAGGGAACAAACTACTGTGTTTCCATCAATCAGGAAAAGTTTCCGTTCTCAGTGAGAGGTTAAAAAGTTTTGTTATCGGGCTTGACAATACCGAGATACATTCCATGAGAAAAATTGTGGCCACATCATCTGGTCCAACAGATTTGTTTGGATCCAGAGATTTGATAACACCCTCGCTAAATGTATAATTATTAAATTCAATCTGAACGTTATTATTCACGCTCTGCAGTGGATAATCGGTTCCAGTATCATAGACTTCAGAAAAGCATTCGGCAAACAAATTGACAACATCTTGAGTATTCCAGTATCCTTATTATAAAGCGTATTTGAGAATTTCAAAATATGTTGAGGATTAGAGATGGATAATTGTTTAAAATTACTAATGAAGTTTTTATAGCATATATTTAAACAAGTTTTTTAGAGATAACAAGAGTTGAGAGCGCAGAGGCGGTGCTGAGCGCGCTCGGTACCGCTTCTACTCGCGTACTGTGCTTCATCATGTAAACGCAGCCTAATAGTGATCTTCATATCCAAGAAACTATTCATATAATCATGACTAAAATAAGATCAACATCTAACTTCGATGAAGGATATGAAATCAAAAATTAATAATAAACATAAGAACATATTATTAACTGCACTGAAAATACATTTTCGCCGAAAAAATGTATTCACTGGTCCATTTCTAGTCAAATTTGTAGCTTCCCCGCTACGTCTTCTTATGCATTTTATATAAATACCAATTGGAATAACTTGTGCAGATTGTGGACAAAATACATCGGCCAAACTGCGAGAAACTACACGAATTGAAAAATATTATTGAAATTGAGAAATCCAATTAGTTTCGATAGCTATAAGCTTAGACTTCACTCCGTACCATATAAGGGATAATTAATTAATAATCTAGAAACCGTTGAAAATCAAAAAGAAAAATTAAAAAAACGCCTATTAACAATATTACTTTTCCCAAATATTTAAATATTTCACATTAACACCACAACCCCCCTCCTTACTCTTTCCCCTGTTGATAATAGGGAGCGCACCTAAGGTATGTAAATATAATAGTATAAAGTTTTATATGTTTAAAAAAGAATCATGTTGCACCACAAAGTAACTTCCATTACAATTATTAGCAAAATAGAAATGTTTTGTGGGGATAGTATAAAAAGATGGATTAGGAATCCATGAAAATTTGTACTACCTTGTAAGAGTCAAAGGATGACAGCATCAGCCTTATTCCAGGCGCCGCTTTAACTATCACACTCATTCCAAAGTAGTAACCAATAATTTGTCAGGTGTGCGATATTTGGACTATTTACGATAACTCTCTACTTCTCTAAAGTTAAACTAGAAATAAGCCAGCTGTATTTTGAGACTTTTCACAGCTTTTACACATTGCAGCTGAAATAATTAATTTAAATATTTTAACAATATTTTGAGGCTTCCGAGAATATGAAACAAATCGATCGAGGATAAACGCAAACACTGTAATTAATGAAACGAGCCCCGCTCCTAGCCCCGCGGGAGACATTGCTATAGTGTAGTCACCGGAACCATCCTACGACGAATAAAATAGTGATATAGTGATATTACTCGTCCAATTCCCTCGGTTGTAGTGTGAATGGTGTACACGCGGCAGTTACACTAGTGCTCGACTTGTATACCGCAATTAGAATCATAAAAATACTCTTTGTGTAGGTACCGAGTCAATATTATCTCATTCTTGGCGCAAATAATGTAAGAGGGTGTCGCCCTGATGCGTATATAATCGCACAACAAATCTAATTGACATTTTATTTGATTTAATCGCGTACAGATGGCGCTTCTGTTCTAGTTCTTCATTATATAAAGAGCGTACAAGCTTAGTACAATGCAAGTTAGTTTAATTTTTCACAGTACAAACAACATAACCGTACGAGTAAGCCCTTTCTCATGGTAAACATTACAAATATTTGAGTTATTCCATGATGAACATAGTTTTAATGTACATAAGAGAATATATATGATATATACAGGGTGTAACAGATCTAGTCCATAATACTTTAGAAAGTTACACCTTATAAAAAGATGAGTCGATAATGTTTAAGCTACCGTGTCGTATTCTCAGCCATTTCAGAGATACGAGCATTTTAATAGGTTATAGTCACTGGAGAGTTTTGATTAATTCAATTTATTAAATAGATTTCAAACGATACATCTCACTTAGGCCATCTTTATAAATGTCAATTTAAACAAATATGAACAATACCGAACAGCGTATCCAGTGATTGTGTGATCGAAATTATAATTGCTAAAATATTAACACTTTTAGCCGAAGCATCGTTGTAAACTTTTGTGTATTAACGTAATATTTTCCAATTTTATTTGGGATCCGAATACTCTCGACTATATTTATATTTAAAACCGTTTGAAATTCTCCTTTCGGTGAAAATACTTGTAAACAAGTAAATACCTTTAAAAAGTGCTTCAGTCTTCCAAGTTACGAGAACTTGCAGGCTTCGCCCCGTTTGCTGCAACTTTTCCTCTAAATTCTGAGCCGCGCGTGCTTGATTTTATATTAGACTACCGAGAAGCCACTCATCTCTGTTTCTCTTGAGAGACCATGTTCCGCAATCTTCCGCTAATACCATTCCTAGAACTGGGCCTGGACCGTTCTCATTTTCCAGTGATGGAGCGTCTAATATTTATTCAGATACTTTGTCTTCTTTACTTCTGTATAATATAAATTGTTATTTATCTTATAAAACTTTAGCACCTACACTATATGATTACATAATTTGTTTGTAATATGACTTTTTATTAATGGAAGCATATTTGTCAAATTATTTGATGATTATTGAAAATTATAGTTAAGGGCGAGCTTTCATTTTTTCAGTTTGAAATTCGAAAAATTTTACACGAATTAGATATGCTTTCAAGATGACGCTAATCGTTAAATTATTATCAAATATCAGATAAATAATTAATGACGTTATTTGTCACGTAAATCATGCGAGAGAGGAAGGTTTGAATGGAAAGAGACGACAATAAAATTGTTGATTTTCTCGCATTCGATTTTAAACATAACTCGTGTCGAGAGTATTTTCTACCTTTTTTCATATTGATATATTGGATTTCATATTGATATTTTATGTGAGGTAAATACAATATACTATTTAAAAACGTATGTTTTCACTAAAACAAAGTATTTTAAAAACATCGAAAAATGATCATATGTACTTCAAATTGAATGATTTATAACTCTATTAATTTTTAACATATTGCTAATTTGGTTTAAAATAGCTTTGTCTCCGTAATCTTTGCTTCAAGATTATAAAAAATGCATCTAATAGTCGCGGTCTTTCTTATAATGCTTGTATTGTCTTAATAATGGCAAACAACATTCAGTTTATAAGTTTTATATTAGTATAAAGGTCCTATCTAATAGTTTTAAAAAAAGTCAAATTAGTGCATAATTTCTGATATAAATGAATAAAAAAAATCCACTTGAATTATCATTGAAAGTAGCTCCTCAAAAAATATGTTCATACAATGGCGATTGCTTATTGCTAGGCCCTGCGGAAAAGTTCAAGTAAAAATAAATAATAAAGTAAACCAAAATAGTATTGAAATGGCGTGGCTTGTTGGGCCACAACAACCAGAAAGAGGCTGTGATGCGCTATATGAATTTAATAAATCAATAAAGCCTATTTTTCATATGTTGAAAACATACTTCAATATAAAAAGGGAAATGGTCTCCTACAGTACAACCGCTTAACGCAATAAAATTATATTCTTTAAATGAAATACTAATATCAACGGTGCTTTACTTATTTAAATTAATGTGCCGTTCGGGCACTTACATAACGCGCATCGCATTTCACGCCAAAGACCGACTGGCGTTAATGTGAAGTTGCTCCAAGCACTGCAGCAGCGGAATTTTGTGTTTTGAGCTGTGTCACTGTGCACCGCCGCTGGACAAGAGTGCGAATCTGTATTAATTATAATATCCTTGCACGCCTTCAGATAATTTCATATTTTAGTGTACAAATATTATTGCAATCTGAGACTGAGGGCGATATCGGTATCTTAAATAAGCGAAAAACCATATTTAAATATAACTGTAATATAATATAAAAATAATCAAATTTCCCAACTATACCCCGCTTATATAAATATACCTCAAATGTTTTCCCGAGTATATAAATATATGTACCTCAAATGTTTCCCCGCGTACATAAGTATACCTCAAATAATTTCAGTTTCAGGTCCCGAGTGGCATTTTTATGAAGCATTGTTATTTCAACTTGAATTAAGTGCACGAATTGAGTTGTCATTTATGTCTAAAACTGGCTCTCAAAGCGCGCTGTGTTATTTAGTTTTAAGCTATCCATGATTTTAAGCTATATATATTTAAGCGTTTTATTAATAATAAAAATGTGTTACTTAATTCATCCCATTCATTTACCCATCTTCTCCTTCATCTGAAGATACGGTGCTTTCATTTAAATGGTACGTGTACACGAATGATACATTGTATTTTGTACGCAGAGTAGACAAACCTCCGAGATGTGGGTTCAAGTCCGTATATACGCACCATAATACGGAATATTGACACGAGGTTTTTCCATCTATCTCGGCCTTCTGCCGCCCAGCCTCTAGTGTGTGTCTTGCTAACTACATCTCATATCAACATCAATTATATAATAATAAATAAACGCCGACAAATAGTGTAAATAGTGACAAGTCTCGAGTATCTCAACAAATCTGTTTAAAATCAGATTCCTTTCTTCTATTTTCAACATTATTCGTAGAAGCTGGCTGAGAAGCGAAGTGAAACTTCTCCATTTTGAAGCTCAATAAAGTAGCGTTGCGCAACATGTGACGATATCAGCCGAATACACTCCAGTGACGTCATAATAGACGTCATTATTTAATGCGACGCGTATAGAAACAGCCTGCGCCGTGAGCGCTGGGCGTAGGGAGTCTGTATTCTCAGCTCAGTCAAAATTGTATTTAATTAAAAGAAAATATATTTTAATCAATATTCATATGTATGATGTACAGTAGATATTAATAAAATTACATGTCCAAAATACATTAATTAATATTAATTTTATAAACAAAAAATGAAACATTTATTTTTTCATAATATGGTAGTAGTTTTTTAAAATTAAATTAAGTTTACGTATATATTAAATACAAAAACACATTCATTTATAAAAATTAGAAAACACAAACAATTTAAAAAATAAAATACATAAAAGTACAATTAATTAGGAAACACATCGGAAGACAACAACGGACATATTATCAGTCTATGGTCAGTCTACTGAAGTCCCCTAATAAAGATAAGATGAAAGATCACATTTTGCAATGAAACATAATCCCCTGTTTGAACAAACCGACAAAACCATCGACAAATCTTTAGACCAATTTCTCTTTAATACAAATCTTTATGGCTGACCATATCAACTATGGAAACTTTTTTTTTTTTTTTGTACTTACACATGCACCGCTCGCTGCTGGAACCCCACCTGCTGTATGTCAATGGACAGTAGGATTAACACAACTTGTTTAAAATGAATAATATCAAGAAAAATTAAGTCTCATGACTCGAGACAGCAGAAAACCGCGGAGTTCCTACACAACATTCCTAGCTGTACGTGTGGATGGACACTTTCATACTTACTACTTCTTTCGTGTTTACTTCGTGAGATTCATCATTTTTTACTATTACATTTTGTGTTTGGATATTTGTCTGAACGGTATATAAATAATTGAGAAATTCTGTAAGACAACTGCTAAAACTAAAATACAATTTCTTGGCATATCATTAGTGTACACGCAAATTCACAAATAGTATTGGCAATCACCCTCCCAGTAGTGGGTTCTATAGATTACAGAGCACCTAAATCATTTTACTGATATAATCCAGGCATGTTCTTAAAATAGTTTAAATAGGTAATATTAATCAATTTATTGCATTTAATACAAGTATGTGAAAAAAGTAAGTCCATTTTAAATGGAATACGTGAATTGGTGTATTTGATTAATAAGTAGCCCGAACTGACGAACACTAGACGCGTCAGTCCGCTTGCTGCCAACAGGCGCTCTGCCGGTAGTGGCGTCTCTCAGAGGAGAGCTTGGCGTGTTAGTAATCACTCAACCAAATTGTTCAAAAACACGTGCCTTTATATATAATTATAACATATTTAAAAATATATTGTGTATAACCATGATATTTATGATAATGATAAAATAATCAGATCAGTAATTATTTGTTACAAGTACTTGTACTTGATGTACTCTGATATTCATTTTAATTTTTATGTCAAATATATTTACAAGTACGAGTATATAGTATCGCGATCATTCCCTCACACTTCCCTAAAGAATATATTTATTAGACATTTAAAATAAATAATATCCATAACTAAAAAGAATCCAATATCTGAAGTCCTCCTCTAAAGTATGAGTTTATTCATTGATTTATAATGATACAGGCAGTTTTAGAAGCATGTTTTTCAATGTTGAAAGTAACAAAAGTAGTCACCGAAAATATGGATATTGTTTCCGAGCACTTGGGTTTTATATCTTACACCGACCGAAATTGTCATTTTGTTTTATTCCGCCGCCGCGCGAAGAAGCGCCAAAATATATGGGAAAACTCCAATGGTTAAACACTAAATTGCCTAAACATTCTGTCTGTATTAATTATACACTCATCACAACCTAACAATACTATTTTCCTTGCCTACATTTGATCACATTTTCTGTACATACAATTAGTTCTTTCTTTATTCACCGAATCCAGAATCAATATATGTGAAAATGGACCAAAATGACCTGCCATATTATATTTGTATTAATAACTTTTCTCCTTATTCAGTTTCTCAAAACAAAACAATAAAAATGTCCGACAGTAACTGGGACATTGATAGTAGGAGGTAAACAGATGGGATCTCGGGTGAGTGAATACATACGACGACTGCGAGGAAATACCACATTTATAACGCCTTTAAAGTCAGTACTGTACTAAATAAATCAATACTTATTCTACAATCTTGTTGGTTTTCAAAATTCGTCAGATCTCATAAAAAAAAAACGAAAAACTTTAGTAAACTGTCGAGTGTTGTAATATGCGTACACAGTAAACAGAATTAACATGGACGTTGCGTATGTTGATATTACATAATGTATTCGCAGAACCTCATCCTCCCCCGACTGGCAGGAGGCGCTCCCGGGGGATGCGGCTGTTCGCCCGCGGCCGGAAAATAAAATATTGCGCAATATTTTTAATCGACGTTTTAGAGCATCTCGCAGTGTTGTGTAAATCCAGAAATATCTCCCCCGAGACGTGTCGAGCCGCTGAGCCGGAAATTTTTATTTTAAACCGTCGACTGAGTGGAATCTCCCGCGGCGTTCAGGATGCGGGAACTCGTCACGTCAGCGTTCATCTCGCCTGGACGCTCGGCGTGACTATGGCGATGCAGGCAATGCTCTGTATTGGGGGACACGTTGGATGGGTCGCACCCAGGTGTAAAATAAACCATATGTAATTATATGTTTCAGGAAATAAAGCAAAAATGTAATATTTATCTGCCAGATTTATTAAAATTGAAATAATTTCATAAGTAGGAAATTTAATTTTGTTTTATTTGGCAAAAATACTGACTGTACGTCGCTGGTCGCAACTTTTCTAAGTGTAGACACTTTTCTCTACTCTACTTACTCTTTTGGATTTCTAAGACAGATATGTCTTTGAAGATATTGTCGCTCTATCTCAGCTTTAACCTTCCGAGCTTCTGCGCTCTTTTGGTATTGTTTTCAGAAATGACTTCGGTCATCCTCTCCAATGGCTCAACCGTCGAAGTGTTCCTAGTGCTCGTAACAACCGATAGTGTTTAAAATACACTACAGCAAAAATGGAATTATAACATTTTTTAAATCATTACTAATGTAACGTGCATTACGAAAATACGTAAAAAAAATATGGTTGCATACATTAATACCGGGGCAAAGAGAAAACCGCCGAAGCGAGGATTTTTCAGTGGAAAGTGTCGCGAAGTTACATTGCTTAAAAGTACTTGTTTTTTTTAAGAAAATGCGAATATTGTAGGAGTCAAGAGGTCGAATTTGTACTTAGTATTTAATGGACAAACCGCGTGATAACAATATTATTGTATCTTCTTCTTGTGCCTTATTCATTCAGTGGACCTTGGCTATCGTCACTTTGTTCACTGCGGCAGTAGACGGGCAAAACCATTGCCTCAGGTCCTTCTTCCAGGACCCCGACTTTCAGCAATCCTTCCATGCATTATGAGGTGCAAGATCTCGCACTTCTCCGGATGTCTCATTACATGTCAAGATATTGAAGATTTCGGATTTTTATTGTTTTAAACACTTATTTTTCTCTATTTAACATCTTCATTCGTAACTCTATCCATCCAACTTATTTTGAACATTCTTCTGTAGATCCACATCTCGCATGTCAAGTCACCTTATCATTTCTTCTCTAAGTGTCCATGCTTTCATTCCATCAAATAATATTGAGAACACGTAGCATCTGACCATTCGCATTATTTATTTAAGGTTGAGATGATGAGTGCGGAACATGCGGATGGTGGCACGAGCTCGCTCAATGCGGCATTTGATTTCAACAGAAGGATCCCATATTTCAGGTATATAATACTTTGTATCTTCTCCAATCATTCTATATTCGGGGAGCTCGTCCGTTTTGCATTGGGGCCAGGCGCATACTACGTAATATATAATTCCTTTTTGATCGGAGTTTAAAGATTTCTGGTTTCGTCTGCATCGGGCGTTCAGAAAATCACGAGACAAAGTTAAATATGTTTTTATTTTTTCCCCGCTACTAAGTTATACTACGGCTAGTTTCTCTATAAATAAATAATATTTAACCCTTCATCTGTAGCTGGAGTGCAAGAAGACGAATGAAATGTTGACCTTAAATCTCGGAAATTTGTTCGCGAAACATATTTATTTATATATCTCTCGATCATTCTGCTCTATATATAAAATAAGATAGTTCGGTCCGTACTAATTCTGTATCACGCTTTACGGTGAGTTTTGATCGCAAAATGTCATTCGTGTACATGCGCTCTAATGGACATAGCTCACAATAGTTAAGGATTGATACTCGCCTAAACTCTAAAATGTTCAAACTATTTTTTGTTAAATCATTTGCGGTTATAATTGAGTTTTCATCAAAAATAAAATTTGTCTGCCCAAAATAGCGAGAATTTCTGAAACAATGCCCCAGCAGAATTTATTAAATTTAAATTTTTCAATGTTCACGACTTTGATATTTTTCAAATTAGGCTTTGAACTCTTTTGACCCTATTTTAAATAGGTATCCATCCGTAAGATGTTGTGAACACTGTACAAAACTACTCCAATATTTGTACCTACTAAACTCCGTTTCCAATGAGAACAGCTGCAGGAGCGCGCCGCCACATTTTGGCTCCGCACGATAGTGGCACCGTTTATTTTTTCAAATTAGTTTAAAATATTTTTTACAAGCGCTTCAACTTTTACTAGCGTAATTTGTTCGGCAGATCACATCAATATTACGTAGCTTTCCTGTATCATGTAGATACACTTTTACAATTATTGTGTCAATCGACCATCAAAATACGGGCTCTTTTTTTCTGTATTTATTATTTTGATTTATAATACAGCTAGGGATGCGAGTAATGTGATTATTTGTCTTTGGAAGCCTAGCGTCTAGAATTGCTCCATCTATTTGCTTTATATTAGGAAAAGAATTGATATATTCAAATTATCAGGTAGTGCACAAATAGCAACGGTTCTTGCAAGTTATTTTCAGATACTGGGGAGTCCCGTTTTGGATGACGTTCTATGAACATTGTTGTATTTTATTATTTCTCGTTTGTTTTATATACGAAAAACGTTTAACTTAAAAATGTTCTATGACTAATAGCGAGTGGAAACGTTTCGTAATTATTTTACACAATATTATCATTGTCGAACCACCCAGTTCACTTATGCATACTATATACATTGCTTAATATTTTCTGCACTCATCTAACAGTATCAAAGCTACATAATATAAGAATACGTTACCATAGTATAATTGGTAACTCATTCTCCCGACGAAACAAAGTTACGAGCTCAAGTCCCGGTGATGACTACATAATACATAGTTTTTCATCTAATATGTTTTACATTTGTAAAACTTATGTATTTATATAAGTTGTAAAATTGATTATCCCAAATATCACTTCTTTTGCATTGCCTCAATTAAGAGCAATATTGCTGTTGTAGCAATTTTAAACGTAAGTAGCTATCACCGTATCATATGACAGCATTAGGCTTACTCAGATATTTGCTTTTCTAATTTTATCACTAAACTAACAAATCAAATATTAAAATGTTGGCGGGGAATTCGCGCGGAATCCGGGAACAAGTTTGAGTGTCCGACTTAAAATAAATATTTTCTAGAAATTATCATCGAAATTTTTCCTGCAGTTGTGGTATTCCGAGAAGGTGTGCGTGTGTGGTGAAGAAGTATCCACTTCTCAGATGATCAGTGATCCGCGTTGGCTCCCGGCCAATCTGTCTCCGGTCTGTCCTGCGAGCTTTCAGCTCCTCTCCTTTACTCTCGCTCCACACGCAACTTTACTCTTCCAACTGTATGAGTGTATGCACGTATGCATGTAATGTATCGCTGCTCAGTTTATATTGTGTAATACCGTAATATTTAAAATCAATTGGTTTTGTAGGAATACATTATATTCAATTTAATTAATTAGATTAAAGGTACTCTCATTTCAAAACATGAAGAACGTGAAGACGAAGTGGAATGGCAATAAAAAATTCTGACGAAGATATGGAGAAATATGTCTGTCCTTAAATCTGTCTAGTAAAACCTCCGGGAGATTGGAATGGAAACATGGACACTATGAAAGAAAGAACCGGATGTGGTGGTGGAAACGGAAGCTGCGTATCCCGTAGACCGCAAGGCACACGAATGTCTCTATCCTCCAGGATTTAAGAATTACGGAAAAACTTAACATGTAAAAAAATGATTGTTACATACTTTGGACATGTTGCCAAAAGAAACTTTGAGAAGCTCGTGATCCCAACCTGACCAGTTGAGGAGAAGCGAGCTAGAGGATGGTCTCCTTTAAGATGGGTAGACCGAATAAAGCAGTTAATAGTCCTCTTTAAATGCTGCCATCGACATGGCCCAAAACCGGGAGGAATGGAAATATATATTGCGCACCGAGTTCTAGATCGTGCTGAGCGAGCTAAATGTTCTATCTAAATCTTCCATCTCTATGATACTACAAGCTCTATGGACATCTCTTGTAAATATACCTAATTACACCTTCTTAATTGCTACTTGACATCTACTCGTAATTATAATTTTCATTATTTTCGTTCAAGTAATTAATATATTTATATGGCAACAAATGTGTCCCAAACAGTTACATTAGACCTGCGTCGCTTTGCTTTGTCGAGAAGAACTGACAAGAGAGTACGCACTCCTATACCAGTTCCGGGCAATGGTGGGTCCTTTCTACTAACCAAGTTCTAGATATTTCAGGGGACTACGACGCTCAACATGAACACGTGATGAAAAAAAAATTGAATAGGTAAATCAAAACAATTTTTATTTCTTTTAATACTTTTAAATACTCAATTTAGTGGTTAATAAAACAAAGATAATAAATAAAAATGTAATAATTTTTATTTCATTCATAATTATAATGACATTCTTCCAAAAGCTATGAAACGGCTAAAAAATTATAATTTTGAAAACTTTGATGAATACCTTCCATAAAATTTCTTCGAGATCGACTTTGAAGCATTTTTGGAAAAGTGCGTTCAACTTGGAAAATAAAAATCTATTCAATCATAATCCAGTGGAATTTTTTTGAGGTTGCAAGTGTTTCAGCCAAGCCTCGTGGGAATAAAAAAATATTCCATGTAAATATCCGCAAAGGCCGTAACCCTTATCTGGGTCCGCCAGGCCGAGCGCCGGAGGAGGCGCTAGACGACGATGCTGTCACGTCCCGCGATGCTGAAAAGAGATTGGCCCGGCGCGGCGAGCAGAAATACGGAAGACATTCGAGCCGAGAAACTTTACGAGGGTTCGCCGTCTCGGGCCGATAAGCCCCCGGAAGGATAAATTTAGTTAGAAATTATAGTTTTGGTAGAGCGGCAAAGTGTTCAACTCGACGTCGCACTTATTCTACTTTAACGAAACTATATTATTAACTCTTTCTCAACTGTCATGATACAATTCTCAGAGTCATGATAACTTAACTGTGTCCGCGCGACAGCTGTCAGTGTCAGATGTTTGTTCTAAAATCTAGCTCATCGTGAATTCTGTGAAATCTCTGCTTCCTGCTGCAGGGCTCGTGGGCTCTCTTCTCCCTTCCGCATGCTCGCACTTTTACCAAAATATTGGTAAGTACACTAAATTATTTGATCCGATTACAATCTCTCGGAACTGTTATCACACACAAATTCAACGTTCCACTCTATCATACATCGTCCAGTCAACATTCATAAGTCACTATCTACTTTCAATTTTGAATTAAATACCATTTAACAAATACCACATAAAAAAATATATTTACTAGTAAATTTTTATATAACTCACAGATAAAACATAATTTTTATTGGCGTAAAATTTTATCCATAATTAAATTTTCGAATTAAAATATCTAAACACCTACCACAAAACATTAGACCGGTATTTTATACAAATAATATTATAAGAAAATTCAAAAGACAAAGATGATAAATTTCATTTTTTCGGTGTTTATAAACTTAGCTGTAAAGATTGTACAGCTTTCTATATTAGATAAATAGGTCGAAATTTAAACATAAGAGTCAAAGAGCATTTAAGTTGTTTAAATAGTAATGGTTTTTTAGAATTTTACAATAATTTATTAGAAAATGATCATATTTTTAATGAAAAATTGGTATTGTCTGTTTTACATACAAAATTACATAAAATAAATAGTTTAAAATCATTAGAAAATAATAAAGCGTGTAAAATGAACCAAAACATTATAGGTAACCGACTACATTTAAGCACAAGTCCTATTCTAAAATAATTATCTATTCATTTTGTATTATTAAATTAATTTCCATATGGATGTTCTTTCTGTTAATACTCTGGGCAGTGATCTCTACAGTAAAGCTTCACTGCTGTACCAGATCATTAAGGAAGCATGGGACGTTAAGACTGGATGCCTAGGCCTACCGCAGCAATATTGCGTTCTTTAATCGATTTCAGCAAATTAAATAATAACGTTATTCAAATTCCTCACTAAGCTACAAAAAACTTTTACACGTGTTACGTGAACACTTTTACGGTGCTAAATATTCGTTTATAGTTATTTATATGTTCTATATATGAATTAAATATATTAATTAGAAAGATATACATATAAAAGGTAACATATAGGTTCGAAAATTTGTCGCAAAAAATATCATCGCTGTAGCATAGTTGGATAATGTTAGATAATGCACCTTCTCCGGTTTGGAAAGAGAGCCGGTGAGAGAGAGGTGGCGCAACAACAATGTCTATGTTTAAAATTGATGAAATTGATTTTATATGTATATCATTCTAATTAATATATTTAATTCATAATTAAAATATCACAGACCGTCTGTTCTGAATAATTACAACTTCACAATAATAATGTGTTCTCCTAATAATTGATATGTTCATTATTATATATATTATGCTTTCATGTATTTTTCATTGCAATTTGTTCAATTCAATTCTTAAATCTTTTCTTCAATACCGAACCTTTCAGATAAAAATCTGTAACACTCTCTCTACAACCCGTACTGTGGCAGCGGGAGTCCCCCAAGGTTCCCTTCTTTCATAGTCTCTCTTTAATATATACACTCATGACTTACCGATCATAAATAACGTAAACTCTCACAAAGCACTCAACGCCGATGACATAGACATTAGTCCAATACCACTCACCAGTCATGATCAGCACAAAAATATTGACAAACTTTAAGATAATGTCTACAATTGGCGCATGGACATGAACCCCAGCAAAAGTGCAATAGTGTTTTTCTCTAGAAGGATAAAAGGAGTGCTTCATACCGTCAAGTTTTTATGTACGGGATTCCTATTCCACGGGTCGGTACTTTGAAATAAGTATTTGTACTTTCATTTCACAAAAACTTCGCTGGATACGACACATTTACATCCAAATCTCCTACAACACCAATGGAGTGCTCTAGGTGTTCAGAATCCGCCGACGATGGAATTACGTGTTCCTTTTGTAAAAAGCTGTAACATCATCAGTGCTCTGGAACAACCGAGGCTAATTTTAGGAAACTAAACGACGATAAACGAGCAAGCTGGAAATGCCATCCTTGCAAATCAGCACCTAGACCTAACGATCCCAACAATCTAATGGACGAAATGAAAAAAATTATGAAGGAGCTATCAACATTTGAAATTCTCAACAAACAAGTCAATGGACTTAAGAACGACTTTACTGAATTCAGGAAATCACTTTCAAACTGACTCTCATCGAAAACAAAATTAAAATCGTGGATACACTCGAAGAAAATCACTTCAAGACGAGTCTAATAAACGAAACAAGTGGGTTCGCCTCCAGAACATTGAAATCAGAAGAATACCTGTTAAATCAAAGAGAATACTGATCAAATAATCATTAATATAGCGAAAACCATAGGACTATCGAATTTTAACATTAACGAAATAGAATTCTCTTAAAGAGTCGCCGCCAAGGACTCCAAATCACCCGTGCCCAAGTCTATCATTGCCAAATTCTACAACAGAAGACGCAAAAATGAATTCATCTCGGAAATTAGATCCCGCAAAGGAATTACTACAAAGGAGCTTAACTACCCTGGAGATGAAAGGAAGATCTTCATTAACGATCACTTCACAAGTCTCAATAAAAACCCTTTCTTCAGAGCAAGGCAGCTCGCGAAAGAGAAAGGATATCAATTTTCCTTGTAAAAATCTGCTGTATTATTAAAAACTTATTAAAGATCTCCTAAATTCTCTCTTATTCATCTTCTTCAACTGTACATTTTTCCACCTTTACTTAGTTTATTTCCAGACTTTCACTTCCTTTAACTTTCCAGATATTCCTTCTCAGATACCCCTTCTCCCAAACCATTACCACTTTTTTTCGAAGAAAGGGAAGTCTTATCATCTATTAAAATCTGTGTTGATAATTTGTTCCAATATCTTCTTATCTCTATACCACATACCGTATTATACTAAAAGAAAAGGAAAGAGAAAAAAAATGGCACATATTACCTCGTTCCTTGACTCACTATCTTGTTATTTACCAACTGGTACGAATTCTTTTGTCATATATTTTCATCATTTGCGATTTATATATGGGCCGTATAAAGCACATCTTAATATTCAATTGAGAGTCCCTGCCGCACTCAATAACATTACATTTCTGTCCCACTCGTATTGGTGCAGCGTTACGTATTTTCTCCTGCTCTCTCTTATGCTAGTGGAATACGGCGTTTACGCTATTGGCGATCGTTTCACATACTTACGTCTCTTGTACTCATTGCTGTTCGACAATTTATTATCAACTTTATTACGCCAAAAATTATTAAAATTCCTAATATTAATTGCCACATACATTTTATACAATACACCCTGCATATCTTTATTTTCTCATTATTTCTTGTGTCGCTCGACACCTCGGTCATTTTAGTTCATAAAAACTATGTCGCAGCACCCTCAATGCCAGGCGCGTGCAGTCAGTACATCGTAATAAGCTGTGTTAATTAATTTATTATTCTGGGAAATCATAACTTAACTAAATTTTTATGTCAATATATTACTACATATTGTAACGAAAACTTTTACTCGTTTTTAGCTGTTATAATTCAGGACAAGTCATTAATTTTTGACAGACCTTTGATTAGGTTCTCCAGCACCTACCTTTGATGTTGCTAGCTCAGGTGGGTAGAACACTTTTCCTCTTTCGTCCCAAGTTTACTCGGAGTCCGACTCAATATATGCTTTTAGAGGTCAGAGTATCGAAATAAAACGTTTATGTACAGTTAGTACAGAATGACATATTCAATTAAAGTATCACGAATAGAACACGGACAGTAAAGCGTTGAAATGTTTATGGTGATGAAAAATAATGTTAAAAATTTACATATGAACACATAGCATAATTTAAAAAACACAATATAAGGAATTGGTATTTCTGAGTGTGCGGTATTGAGGCCGTCACATCACACGTATTTTTAATTGAGGACAAAGTTATACCAGAAAATGGACACCGGAGAGACACCGAACGGATATTAAAATCATAGTCTAATTATTCTAATAGAATAAGGGTTATCTTATCAGGAAATAAAAGCACGAGATGTTTACTTAACTAGATATGGTCGGATATGGTTTTATTATGTGGGCAAGTTTGATCAGAACTTGCTTGTTGGTAAGTAACAGTGCTCCGGTTTACAAATAATTATTAATAATCTTTATCTTATTGAAATAGAAAGTGACAAAGTGTTATAGACAACACCAAAATCTAAGGTCGAAATAAAATGTATTACTGGACAAATAAAGTTTGATGAAGTAAATCGGAGGTAATTATAACTTCTAAGGTGGTCAAAGATAATTTTACACTGTCAATTGGTTTTCTAGAATTTTTATACGCAGAAATCTGGAGGAATCACTGTCCGCGAAAGTTGGAATATTCAGATTAAAGATTTCGAAGAGGTGGAGGTTTACGGTAAAAACTGAACACTGGGGCACACGATACCTTGGCTTTAGACGTGGAACATGGTGATGGCCTATCTAATAATACGCGGAGCCTGGGGTCGTCAGGTAGGCAGAGGCGATAGAGAAGGTAGTAAAAAATGTATCGAGAATCTAGATAGTATCGGCGGTCTTCATAAGGAACGTCACCTTTCCGTAAAACCCGGGTAGTTTTCTGGTGTGTATTAAATAATTGATGGTACATTACGACAAAAATTCGTATAAAACTTTTGTATATTGCATACACCTACCTCGGACTTCGGATCAGTCCACTGCGACATGCCGAATAAGTTATTACCGCACATAATTATAAATATTTCGACGGTTGAGAAATATTCTTGAAATAGATTGTTTTAACGGGACTGATACATTTTAAAAGAATGACCGGAAAACATCGTCAACCGATAATCTCACGGATGCGCCTCTAGGTCGAATAGATGTCGGTTTTTTTCTGCTCCGGAGACGAAGTGGGGGTCATTTATATATCTTATATTCCAGGTTCGGTCCAAAGTCGTAGCAAAGTTGAAATTCCAAAAGGTACAGTAGAATAGCAGAGTCAAAGCGAGGTGGAGATGAATAAAACACAATTTTAACTTAAACGAGCACAGCAGCAAGAAGATAAGAATGCTCTTGCAGCTGCTGGACCAGTATTTATTTAGGACAAATCTGGGTTAGCGTATGAGGCCCGCCGTTTCGCGTTGGACCAATCGGAGTGGGCAGACCCCGCGCCACTCCGATTTGGTCCAGCACAGCCACCCCCTGGCGGCCAGAGTCCAAAACTTTGACTCATTTTTTCTGCCGGCCCGGATGGGCCGGCAGATCTGCGTTTTCTCCATGTTTTCTTTTACCATAATTCCATCTTTTATTCTACAGGCATCGCGAGTATTTCATTCTACAGAATTACCTCGCGATGCCTGATAAATTTCAACTGGGCAATGGCCCGGGAATTTTATAATTGCACTTTAAACTTAAAAATTCTTTTTTTTCCCTTTAAACGATTTTTAAACTCCGGGCGATCGCCCCTTTCATGCTCTCTTTATTGGTTTAGCAAAATATTAAAATAATACATAAAACATCAGTTATGACTAAAAACTATAATCTAATTTTTCCTCTGTCGAGTGGGCGGAGCCTCGCATCGGCCCAGGACCTCCTCCATCTGGCGGTCCGCCGAGCGTAGGGGCGCTGAGTTTCCAGCAGCGCGGGGTGACGGACGAAAAGTGTCCCTAGCGCGGAAATGATTAGGTCCGCATGAAGCCTTGTCGCGGCCCCACGGGCCTGTAGCTGTGCGGAACACCTTCCATATACTCCCTCGGTCTATATGATCCCTCATCCGATCCCCATCATCTTCGTCTCATTTCACTACTCTACTCTATTCTTGACCCTATCGATCAAAATTTATAGAAAGATTCACTAAAAAATAAAAAATAATGTAAAAAATTTATTAACCATATATAAAATTATTATTATTTTTTTTTTAAAAAACTTTACCCTTTTTTGCTACTACTCTATATAATTATATACAAAGTTAAAATTACACGAAATTGAAAAAATCAAATTACACAAATGTTTTCCTTTCTATAGGGTCCCCCCAAAAAATCTTACACCACAAGAGTGCTCAGCCCTTATCCCTCCCCTCATTTTTATATATACTATATTTCATTGTCAATTCACAATCCATACCCCCTGTAGTTTCTATGCGTTATAGTAAACGCACGTGATGAAAAATTTTAAGAGGTTGAAAAAATATTTTGAATGTACCTAGCTAATTTTTTTAACCTATCATGAAAGTGTCAATACTCCGTACAATAATAAGTAACTTAAGATTAGTTCGCCCTCCGGCACCCTTTTTCCGGGTTTCTCGCTCCCGAAGCATTTTGGAATGCACATCGCATATCGCGAGAAGTCCAAATGTCACGTGCGTAATATACCGTATAGCGCGCTTGTAACGCTCGCGTTAACGATTCAAAACCAGTGATACGGTTTGGAAATGGAGAGCGAGCCAGAACGTTAGCCTTTATGTTATCAGAAAAACCTAACGAGGTAAAATTAAAATTGTATTTTTTATTTATTGAAAACACATTGTGTTATTAAATACGTGATAAGTTAATGTTTCATTTTTTTTTATATTTAACACTTAAATAAAACAGTTAATAGTGCCTTTGTTGATTTTTACGATTATACTACGGCAACCTTATTCCCGTCAAATTAGATTTTTATATTTTACTTTTTTAGTAAGGCATCTATATTTTCCAGTAGGAAGCAACTATCTTTTAAATTACTATACCTTTAAGTAAAACCATAACACGACATAACGTTATTTCTCCTTCCAGTGGCGTAACTATAAAAATGTTTCCCCAATGCAAAACAGATAAGGTCCTTCCTTGTATACGTACTGTATATAAGATGTAGAAATATTAAGAAATGCGCGGTTTTATCTCTTGATTGTTTAAAATTTGTCTCTTGTCTCCTACAACTCGCAAGAGACAAAAAGATAGTCTGGTCCCTAAGCTGATACATTAGCGGAGAACTATTGTATACATTCATAATGTGTTCACGTGTTTTCGTAATACATTTTAAAATTATATTTCTATTCAGTCCATATTAGTGCTAGGAATGGGAATAGCATCAATCAAAAGTAGTAGTTGGCTGCGTTAGCGTAGTTACGCCACTGTTTCTTACTTAAAGTATCATAATTAACAAATAACGAAGAGGGAAGTCGATAAGAGATTTTTATTTTTTAATTTTTAAGTTTAAAATTTTGAAAACGAAATAATAAATCTAACAGAATGTTCATAAAATGTTTTAACACTCGACCGAGTCTAACTGGAAACTGGAGAGGCCGGCTCAGCTCGCGAGGGTTCAGTACCCCGGCGAGGGACGGAGAGGTCACCAATTTTTCCACTCGGCTGGACGAAAAATTGACGACGCGATGAAACGTTCAGAAGGGTTGATTACATCTGCTGAGGCTATCGCAGTCGGAGGTTACTCCTTTATCTTCGGAGCATATTTTATCTGAATTACGAATTGGGGTCGGGGGTCGGGATATCGTCCTTCGTAATCAGTGTCCGTTACGAAAGACATGTTTCTTTGATCTCTGGATTAGATGAGCTACCGAATGTTGCCATAAATTATGGTGAAAACATTTATACAGACAGATTTCGATAGAAATACTACCCATTGCGTCAGAGGACGCAACTTCCGGAAAATTTTATTGCACCTTCTTCGATCACGACCAGAAAACCTCCAAACTAATATATAACGAATTTTGTCATCACGATTATTCAGTTAGTTCATTTACAGATTTCGATCTAAGTTTTCTGTAAAATTAACCCGAGGATAAACCTCGGCTTAGTTAACGAACTAACTAGATCTTTACAAAATAGTAAAAACGCCCTACCTAATTCTTGCGGACATTGCCGAAAGGGATTTTTTTTTTCTAAGAAAGAAACTGGCCATCAATGCCCTGAGTTCACTTAACTAAATTAATTTTATTTCTCTCTGTTTTCTCTAAAATAACAATATACTAGATACAGTGTAAGACAGTAATTTGAATAGAACCTATTAAATTGTCTTATTTATTCATCCAAATACTCTCCTCTTATTACTGACTCCTCTGAGCTCGATTTTTCACTTATTCTTTTTATCTTCCGGATATCTAAGGTTGCCGTGTAACTGTGTATTTCGCCTAACTATCTATCCTTATCTCTTTTTATGTATTTATTAGATTATCCACAGATTTTGCGTAGATAAAAATTTAATTTTAATAAATTATTAAATTAACAAAAAAGGAAAATCATTATTTATATTTGTTTTTTGAGCTCCCAATGCGTATTAGCAAAGGGCGTCTTCGAGAGTAAATTCAGACCTGGGTACAGTTATCTGGTCTCCTTATTAGTGGGAAGTAAGTAAAGTAAGTAAAATCAGTTGACAGGTTAAATTATAAACTGTTTTAATGCGCAAATAGTCGCCCCAGATTGCCATGTCTATAGTTATCGATTACCACACGAAGTCTACTGTAGATCGACTTTCTTCTTTTCAATTTATTTTCCATCGCGAATGTCTATATGTATCCGACGCTGGTGGCTGGTGGCTGGTGTCACGTGTCACGAGCGACTAACGGGATCCGCTAACAGAGCTTCCATTTATCACGGCTTGGGGTCATGCAAGACCACGGGTGAAGCGAAGCGCTAACTATGGATTGTCGATTGTGGATTGTGGATCACGACTTGACTATTGTCGCTCCCTGGCCCATCCCTAGGTAACGTGCCATCCTTAGACAAACGATAAAATAATTAGGAGAACACATTCTTATTGTGAAGTTGTAATTATTCAGAACAGACGGTATGTGATATTTTAAATAATAAAGTTTTTAAATTGCATAGTTGGATAATGCACCTTCCCCGGTTAGGAAAGAGATCCAGGTCCGAATCCCGGTGGCGCAACAACAATATTTTTCGATAAAATTAATTTTATATGTATATCTTTCTAATTAATATATTTAATTCATATTTAAGATAAAATAATGGCAAACTTTTGGTTAATAAAATAAATTCAAATATAAGGCAGCAACATCTGAACACAAAACGATAACTAACTTCTTTTTTATATCCAAGGTATAATGTTTCATGACTTGTACTTAGACGGTTTATTTACGAGTACTATTCGCGTAATCTCCGGCCTGCAGACCTAAAGTGATGGCGTGCTAAGGTGCTTTTTTAGGTACCTGGATTACTTCTTATTCTGGAGCCACAGACTTTCTGACTTCAGAACACGTACTTTGTTGTTCCGCACGAAGTACTCTCGAATTCGCACTTCGTTGATAGGGCGAAGTGTGACACACAAGCACAATAGCAAAATGAACAGTTCCACTATCAGCCCCATACAGCATGACGATAATTCACAATCCAACTTATCATACCCACACTGCAAGAAGGTTACATGCCAACAGTCTAATGCACTCCATTAGCAAACCTTAACTCTACTAGTGCTAAACCATAGAGAACACTACAGAAAAAGGTCGTGCTCTAGATATAGGAAAGGAGTAATAGGACAAGAACCATTATTTATATAGGTCGCGTTCACACGGACGCGCATGCGACCGGCGACCGGCGACCGGCGACCGGCGACCGGCGACCGGCGACCGGCGACCGGCGACCGGCGACCGGCGATCCATAGATCATAAAGATCAAACAAGTATGAAACGTTGAAAGTAATGGTATGGAATAACTAATATTATTTAAAATAATAATAATATTTCAAATAACTTCCATTATTTAGAAAGGCATTTAAACATTTTTTTACAGGACTTTCTTCCGTGTATCCGTTTCACGACTTTCAAAGCTAAATTTATTATTTTAAGTACCAACATTATCTATACTAATATTACACTTCCCCTTGTATATCTATAACTTTCTTGATGTGGCTTCAGTAGTGTCATTTGTGGTTATAGAGTGCTTATCGTATTACGGCTGGCAAATATATTGAGCATCTATCACCCTGTCATCTCATTTATGTTTCATGGTCATATCGCATCGCATTCTATGGTCGCAGATTTTTCTCTTATATCAAATATGACATTAATGTTTTGTTCGTATTTTTCAAGAAGAATTACAAGAAGAGCAATACAGAATGCACTAACAGAAAAGCCGATTTGTTTTGCTGCCAGGATCTGCGGGCGGCTATTGTGACCGCTGCGCTGCCAGAGCTTTCGTAGAATCTGTATTTATCTATAGCAGTATACACAATGTACTACTGTTAAAGCAACAAGGGATTTGCGCATTGGTATATGGATTTTATCTGAACCCTGACCGCGATATATCGGCGATAGCCAATTGCTTATCTGCTAGTGTTTGATGGTCTCTTCAAACATTCCTTACTTTTATCTTATATTTGCCGCCCCTTTAAAGTGCCGCCCTAAGGTTTCACCTTACTCGCGTACTGATTGGAGACAGCCCTAGTTGCTCTCAATGTACATAGGTAAGTATGTAGAAACAGATAGACTCCCGAGTTGAACGGTTAAGCTCATTCATATTCTTTACAAATCGATGAACTAGTTCACTTTGTCGGTGTTTCGAGGCACATCACGCTGCCCGAGCCAGTGTCGCAGACGATTTATTTCACAGCAGACGGTGAGTGGCACACCAGACGGTGAGTGGCACACCAGACAGTGAGTGGCACACCGAGCGCAGTCGCAATGCACAATGCGTCTACAATCACGATTCAGTTCAGGCGATATTTGCTAAATACTTGTTCTCGTTTACTCGTTTTTTATAGCTCCTGTACTGCTGTAATGATAATGCAATGCAGACTTACTTAACTTGACCTCGGGGGTATGCAGACAGAGGCCGTATATATGTGTTTGTGTGTATATGGATAAGTTGTGTCAAAGTTTATCCAAATTTGTCCCTGGTGTGTATTTTATTTTTTTGAAATTCGTTTCAATTGATTGCTTTTAAAAATTGAATGATATATATATATATATCAATTTGAAAGAGCTTAGATAGAATAGAAGTTCTAAAATTGTCGTAAAACTATTTAGTTGATATGGCGGATCTAGATGGGTCGTTTCCCCGGATAGGAAAAGGTTCAAGTTGATTCATTTAATTTGTGTTCAAAATACCCCAGAAGCACGTTCTGGAAAACTGCAACGTCACAATAATAATGTGTTTTACGTAAAAATGATTAATAAGATAGCGAGAACGCTACCAACCATATAATTAAATATCACACGATAGTAAATATTTTATAATTTAATCAAATTTATACTAGTCTTTGTGTTTTCATACCTATATGTTATGTCTCACATCATCGATCACCAGCATCCGCGCAAGGCGGTAGTGTGCCGGCACAGCCTGCACTCTGCTCGAGATCAAAGCGTCCGCCCTTGACAGTGGATATCGCAGTCGCGGAGATCAGACACGCAATCTGCAGCTGCGAGCTGGCGCTGTTCTGTGCGACTGGACCTGACTGGACCTGCACAATCCGCAGGTACCCGGTACCCAGTACCCAGCACCCAGTACCCAGGTGCGCGTGACGCGCGCAAGAGCCGGCGCTCGTGAGCTCGTCCGGGTTCCGGTCCGAGAGTGACGCACGACATTATCCCTCGGAGGATTGCTTCAATAAGTGCAGCAGTGTCAGAGGCCGTGACTTGGTGCATTCATTAACTTAGGATATAATTGTCATGTGAACTGCGTTAGAAAATTTCGAAACATTTATACGATCTCTCGCATTTACCTTCGTGCAACAAACAGATCTAAATTTAGAACTGACAAACATTTTGACATTTTTTTAAATAAAAGGTTTGCGTATTTTAAAATGATGAAAAGGTAAGAGGGATCATAACATGTGCGAAGACAATAATTAGTATTATATAGTGTGAACCGTAAGTCGCGCACCATGAATGATGAACGGATTAAATATGACAGATACTCGTATTATGAAATCATAATTGATTATGTAAGATAAAATATGTTCAAAATGATCACCGTCAACTTTCCATCTCTGCAGCGGCTCGAATCTTACCAACTGCGATTTTTTTTTAACATTGGTATTTTTCAGTTATTTACATTATTTTTACTATTTAGCCAAAACACAAACCGCTCCGTCCACTGTCGGCTCGGCACTTGGCTATCGATGATGAAAGACAGCGCGCATGCGACACGTCACCCGTGGAATGGTACACCCCGAATTTATTTACGTATTTAAATCATTTTAAGTGTATATTCAGATATAGATCAGGTATTCGTTTGTGATAATTGGTTTAAGTTAAGTGGTATGGTAAACCACTTCCCTTTTTTAACATTTAAAAATAGGTTTTACCGAAACACTAGCCGTGGCCACGAATCTCCTACTAGATAGATGAAACTCTTCACTATTTCTGTTTCCGCACCGCCTCTAGAAGTTTCTCTCTCTAGCCCGACTTATAGAAAAGTCTTTCTAGTTCAGTATTCCTACTTACGTCTATGCCTAGCGTAGAACGCCATTTAAAATAAATATAATTTCTCTGGTAGGGCTTCGCATTCGAAGGGTATCAATTAATAATGCAGGGAATTGTTGACCCAACCCTGAATGTTATGCTGCGCATTTAGTGTAGATAATAAGATTATGGAACATATTTCTAGAAATTACAATGACTCGTTGTTGTAGCTAATGCAGGGAGGCGAACCGATTGGCGTCGTTTACCTGGAGATATGGTATTATTCTCGAAATTAGTTCTAGAAGGACATTCTACATACGTGAGGACGTAGAATGGAGCTTGAATATCGCGAATGTTTGGAATATTAGCGATTTTGTTTAGATTATAACAAAGGCTTGCTTAGGAGCAACATTTAAAGCGATGACGATGACATTTCTGAGATTTTGTTTATTAGAATAACTATTTTGAGGTACCTACCCACTTAAAGCTATAACAAAAGACTCACTCGGTGCGTGAGGAGTCAATAATGACTGCCAAATGAAAGCCACGAGGCTTCAATTTCATAAAAAGAACACCGCAATCGAGAATTAATATTACAAGTACCTACTTGAGGTGGAAAATTATATAAAAAGCGTCTATTGATTTTAGCATGAGAAGGTTGAGCCAAAATTTTTACTATAAACTAAATAAATTAAACTTAGAATTAAAAAGATATTAAATTAAACTGATTAAAAGAAGAATAAAAAAATAAGCTGAATAGAGAATTATACATGGGAAGGTTCTAATGATGCAAGAAAAGAAGTCCATAATAGACACTATCGAAAAGCGAAGGGGTCAGTGGATAAGACACATTCTCAGAAGCGATGCATACCTCAGACATGTCATCGAGGGAAGACGAAGACGAAATATATCCATTAAATAATAAACAAGGCGATCGCAGACAACTTCTGGATAGCTTCAGGACAGAGATCCCGACAAGGACGTATTGTAACAATACTAAAACGGTTGCTTAGTTTAATTCTCTATTACACAGAATTCAAAACTTGGGTAACGAGTACCTACGCAGATATTGCCGATGTGTGGAATATAACATTACCTAAATACAAAAAAAAAAATGTTACGTATTTGTTTATAACTGGCAAATCAGAAGAATTAATTTTAGGCCAACACAAGATGCGCGGTCATACGATATTATTTTTTGATAGATATTTTTGTATCAAGACATTTACTATATTTTTATTTTTCTTCTCTGTCTCCTTCAGGTTAAGGTTTTTGTTTATATATATTGTTGTTAATGGTACACCGCACCGCATTAATATATTACATTTAATTATTTATCGTCTTGTTAAAATGAATTCCAGGAAGTCTTCTGGCGGTCAATTAATTAATTTTAAGAATCTTAGGTAATATCTGATTGATTTTGACTAAAATTGTTGACTGAAAAATATCTATTAAAGATTTCGAATCCATTGAAATTCATTAAAGTTTCAAAATTAGTAGAATCTGCTCCCTAATGTGATAGAATAGTAAAAATGTTTAAAGTATACGAGCTTACGATACATTCTTCTGTATTAAATATAAATATGTTTATTATCATTTTTCATATCTTGTTTAATTTCACATTAATATTCTTTTAATTTTTAATTTATTTCATCTTATTATGTACTATACTAAAAAGTTATATGTAAAGGGTCTTTTTACCGTAAATAAATAAATAGATAGTTCTCTAATATGAAAGAAGAAGACTATACTACTGAATCTTGTTAGAATAATATTTCATATAGAAATAACAATTGTCCGAATCTAATAATAATAATATTCATTTTCATTAATGTTTTTTTTTAAATTGAGATGCGTACACGGAATACATGTCATGTCAATATTCGCTTGTACTTAGAAAATAGGACTAACTCGCTGAGGATTGCTGACGCTTGAGGCGCGAACCCTCGACCGCTGGATCACTAGACCGACAAGCTACTCTATATGTATATAGGTAGTAATGATATTTCTAGAACCGATTGTTCGAGTGGATTCGCTGCTACGTGTAATGTAAATAAGATATAGTGATGTACTCCGTAAACCTTGTAATAAATTCAGAAAAACAATGACCTTCCTACTAAAATATTCACAAAACATTATTTGTTTGGTTTGCGTGTTTGTGCCACGGTACGAGCCACTGAAATACCTCCAGTGACAACGCTCGATACAATCTTGGCAGAATCCGTATTTTCCGACTGAACTGGGAACACTCGCTGCTTCCACACCAGAAATAAAATGAAGTCGTATAAAAGAAAAGCCTGTATACGACAACACGGGTGCAATAATGTTTAATCAATCTTCTAAATCAGACATAATAAACCTGTGGCACGCGAAGCATTTTTGGTGACACGACGGCAAGACGCATTTAAACTAAGTATTCAGTTATGTATAGTTTTTATGTAAACTACAGAAATTGTTGATAGACGTCAGGTGGAGATGGTAATATTACGGAATACGCAGGATGTTGTGTCAGGATCTTGCGTGACTTGCATTCTTGGCATCCGAATAAAATAATTATTATCGGTGTACCTTTACCGAAATGTCTGTGAATAAATAACAAATATTGAGTTTTGGACCAAGAGGGATTGAATTACTCTTATTATATAAATAAGATATAAAAAATATATGGTTCATTTCTTTTTATTTGTAATGAATATATTGTGACATGTACCGTCAATGAAATACGTAATTTAGAAATAAAAAAATTAGATTTTTTATTATCATTTTCATTTGAAGATATTTTTTAAGAATTGGACATTGATACACTGTCCTAAATAGTGGTATTTTTTAAAATATATGTGTATGTAAAAGAGTTGAAAAATAATTAGTAATAAATATCGAACTTGTAAAATGAACTGAATTGAAATAAATGTATATATGTACAATTTTTACAATTCCGAGCTTATCATTTTTGTCGCGGTATATCAATGTATCTTTATACAGAATGTGACTTAGCTAGTCCACAATATTTTATGTGTGGATACCTGACTAAATTACGAGTCGAAAATGTTCAAGAAATATGTACAAATTCTGTACTGTTACGGAAAATATTATTGTTTGAAATTTTTACAAAATCATGTTAAGCTTGATGAAATAAATATTTTAGAAATTGTTCCATTATTAATTTTCCGGTCGCAAGTATTTAAAAAGTTATTGCATACACTTTAAAGTTTAGAAATTTCACCATAATAGTTTATGACATTTGACTTTTCTATGGTTAACTTTTAAGATTTGTGAAATGGGCGTGGTTTCCAATGAACTAAAAAAAATAATAATATTAAAATTCTTTATTCATCATTGTCGGTCAATTTCATCATCGTACAAAAGCACTATTTTTTTGCTAGGTGGCCAAATTTGAAACCGCTATCAGAACTAATGCGGTTCTGCCTTTGTGGAATCTGGGCGAACTGGAGCCAGCGCGGCCCTGCCTCCCGTCAGATCCCCAAATAGACCGAGAGCCGCCACCGCTGTGACACGTCCCCCTCCCCCGCCCCGATCCGCACAGCTTCAATGTGTATCTTATCTGTATTATGATGATGTAGTCGTGAAGATTATATCAGGGGTAGACGACACATCTCGAGCATGGTCCAAAATAAATTAATAAATATTATTTTCTACTGAAAAACAGAAATTATTCATTGCGAATTTGTAAAAATGAATACCTTTTGGGTGCAGCTGAGTACGGTTTATATTTTATTTTTTGTGTTTAAAAAAATGTGAAAAAGAAGTAAATAATAAAGGCACCAATCGTATGTGCAGATCGTAAATAAGAATTTACGCATATGAAAAAGATTTTTTTCTTAATAAAAGAGCGAAATATTTAAATGCTAAATATATATATATATAATAAAATATGATTCTAATCGAACTGAGTTGTGAGTTGCAAATACAACATTGATAGTACTAAGAAGAACAATTACTACCGACAGCGATCTCTAGGAGTCATTGTTTCAAATATATTTAATAATCTAGAGATAATTAAAAGTGGACTATTTAATAAAATAAAAAGTATTTTAGTTCTCCCGTAATAAGTTATTATTCCTGTACGATCTTTTTAGATTACTTTAGGTCGTAATATTAAAATAATTATTATTAGGCGATAACCAACAGCTTAGTGGGATTTAAATGATATTATATATGAATTATGGGAAAAATACTAGTTTAGTATAAAAGTTAAATTATCTGGGAAATGGGAAAAATGAATGGTTTCAATAGATATAAGTATTACAATACACATTCATACTCGTATCTTTAGAATAGAAGAGAATAAAATAAATCATGTAGGTAAATGAAGCGAAATAAATTAAATGAATCGATTAGAAAGGTAAACAGGAAAAAAAACATGTATCGACAAAGTATTTGGTTACCTAGAATTTTTTCTTGCCAGAAGAATGCGTTACTATGATCGATAGATAGTTTTTTATATACATCTTTCTAAATCATGTTTTTTAATAATATAAATTAACCATAATTACTACCGGTAAAAGAATTTTATTTGTCATCGATTACATTACTATTATAATGATAAATTATGTAGCAAAACATATTTTACTTTTTTCTAAATATATCTTTAATTGTTCATTATTCTAGTAGACAAGTTAGTTTTATTTGTACATTTTATGGATGTTGTATAGGTGCAACAGTATTAAGTTTTATTTTAATTAACCGTTAATGTATGTATCATGGTTACTTTATAAAGAAACGAATGTGTATGCATCAGAAGTCTGGGGAGAGAACGAATCATCAGGATTCCGGATTCATTTACGCAGACGACCATTCTTTCACGAATTATGTCACATTTGTCTTTCGCTCGCGAGTAGTAGGTTTTTTATACAACTCCGTAGCTCTCTGGCCTCCGCAGTCTTTTAACATATTTAATTTACTTATTGAGAAAACATACAGTTAATTAAGATAGTAACAAAAATAATAGTAAATTTAACCAATTACAGGTTTTCTATGAATTATTAAATACACTTACACGATACAGTGGGCTCGGTAACAAAGATTAATGTTAAGCTGTGTAGAAGACAATGAAAAAAATATCAACTATCTATTCTATTAAAGGGGTAAAAATAATAAGAAAATTACGAAAAGAAATAGTAAAAACTAAAATTTTCCAAAAGGAATAGAAAGAAGATGGGATGAGGATTAAATGATGTGTAATAATAATAATAAAATGTAAGGTCATTATAATGTTTCAGGTAATAAATTGGACTTAATATCTTCCATCTGAGAGCAAGATTTGCTTGTAGGTAGAATGATTGGTTCAAATTGAAAATGCAATGGTTCATGAGAAAAATTTTTTGAGCGTAGTGAGGCCAAGGTTGAAAAGGTCAATTTTTGTTAACTGCTCACTATGATATTTGCACGAATGGTGAAAGAATAATTTGTTTACATGAGATGTTTTATAATACTTCTAGGAATGTGAAAGAGTACGGACTGCCGGGTCGATCTGGATGGAATGTGGAAGGATATTAGTTCTAATTGGCTGGTACAGTTCGTGTTCTTCGATATTCTAGGGTTTTCGTAATGTGAAATTTTTATGTGTTTATAAAAATGAACGATTGTATTTTATCAAGCCGCGGGTCGTCGGTTGTGCACTCCTGGCCAGGCTGGCTCAGGACCCTCCCAGGATAGGCCTGGACCAGGGGTGGGGCCGCGCGCTCTGGCGGCTCGATACCGCACTAACCCCGGCTCGGCTCGCAGCTGTCAGTCGGCTTGCTGCGAGCGCCGCTAGAGTTCTGTCGTAGCGAGCGTCGTTCGTCGCCGGTTATCGCCGTCCTGTGGTACGATTCTCATCAGAATCTCATTGTTCCGTGGACATTTCACATATTTCTGTGTAAGCGTGAGACACCGAGACTTTGTGTTGTGACAGAATCGTGCTGTATATATTTATTTCGGATTTGTTTCCAGTCTGTTTATAATTTAAAACAAAAGATGCAGATCGGAGAGAGCTCTCAGCCTCCCGGTCACTGATCTGTGTGAATCAAAGCTGTCATAATGTGTTTTGAATATTGTCGGGCTTCGAGTCAACTATCTGTGAATTGAAGCTTTCGGTGTCAAGTGTGTCGATTCCGGTAGTATAGGATCTAGGAAGTAGGAAGCGGGTACCAGGCACCACCTACCTGCCAGAGTAGCTACCCAGTGTGCGCTCTCGAGCTGGGGACACTCCTCTCCACACTGGATACTGGATGGACAGGTTTCTGGTTCGATCTCGGATGATCACATACAGAAAATATCCTGGAATATAGTTTTTAAACCAACAAAATTTGAAAAAAATTATCAATAATAATATTTAATTAAATTATTAGAAAATATATGTTATCTTAATTTCAATGATCATATTTTATTTGTTAAATTACGATTTTTCAAAAAATGTTACGTTATAATTAAAACAAATTTAGATAAACAACTTAGAAATTTGCGTGGTAAAAATATATCTCTCAAACCCGGAACTCTCTATTGCCAGTAGACAGCTTTACAAACAGACCTCACAGAAAGTCATCAAATATCATCTACGTACTGAGCGAAACATATACTTTTAAAGTTCTATTCAAAGATTTTTGAAAAACATTGAAATTGAAATTCCAACGGAAAAAATATTCTTCATTTAAAAATGTACGTAAATGAAATTTGTCAACTATTATCTACTCCGTCCTACGTGTATCTGGCAACGTTTTCGATGCATTCCGTTGTTGAAATGTCGGTTTACGGTGATACGTACCTAATATTAAATCGTGTAATTAGTTCTGACTTTGAGCAATTAATACCGAGTACTGGCTAATCATTTTGCAGCGTAAAAAATCAATCCAGCTTTGCTCGGGTGCAGAGAACTTGAAACTTTTCAATTTATGCGGTAGGTAGAATGGGTCGCCTCGATGGTCCGAGCGATGAACTTCAGAAAAACTTGCACCGAATTATAAATAACCATAAACGGTGCAAGATGTGGTTACTGCGATCCTGGGCTGGTTTCCTGTTGATGCCAAATTTGAAAAGCATCTTGAAAACCTTGCAAAGAATACCTATCGTACGTGTATTGAAGCTGGCGAAATGCGGCCATCTTTCTAGTCAGTCAACAGTCATTCATTTACAAATCTGTCATCAATTTTTTCCTTACCGTTAAACTTCTTTGCAGTTTGGCAAAAAAAATAAAAATTGTTATGTAATAAAAAAATATATACATATATTATTTACAACAAATAAACGATAAAAAGCTTAAAATATTACGTTCTATTTATTTGTGCATTATTATAGGGCCAGGGCCCTAGGCTCAAAAAATAAATTGAATTATTTTTTATTTATTTATTATCTTTGTTTTATTAACCACTAAATTGAGTTTTGAATACATCTACCGGTTTCGAAAAATACAATTTTCTTGTTCAGGATGTCATAACTAGCTGAAACATATATTATTGTTTCTTTGCCAGAATCTATTAAAAAAAAAAAAAAATTATGAACAACCAACTAAATTTAACTACGAGTCCCATTCTAAAAAAATTTCCTAAAAACTATTTGAGTAAATTTGTATTAAGTAATGATTTGAGTTAGGTACTAAAATATTTTTTTTTAAAAATAGATTCTGGCAAAGAAACAATAATATATGTTTCAGTTAGTTATGACATCTTGAAGAAGAAAATGGTATTTTTCGAAACCGGTAGATGTATTTAAACTCAATTTAGTGGTTAATAAAACAAAGATAATAAATAAAAATATGAATTTTAACCACAATGTTAATATTGCTAATTTTAAAAGTATAAATTGAATTAGTCCATGGAAAAATTGTCAATATATCTTAATTGCCAAGGCAATGATTATGATCTCGATTATATTAGAATGAAACAAAAATCGATTAAGTTCACTTACTCAAATGTCAATACAGTCGGAAATGCTAAAAGTAATATATTTTTAAGAAATAATTAGTTATTTGTTTTTATATAGGAGCCCAAAAAGTTCACCAGTTAAAATCGATATTTTTAAGAGAATTTTTAAGAAATAATTAGTTATTTGTTTTTATATAGGAGCCCAAAAAGTTCGCCAGTTAAAATCGATATTTTTAAGAGAATCATTAACATTACCCAACTTGTTTGTGAAGGTTATAGAATGTGCGCTCTGACTACAGTGTGAATAGTAAACTTATACACGCATTCGCATCCCTATATGAAATAAGTTTTGCGCGTGTAAGAATCGATGGAACATTCACACCATGGTTTGATATTACAAAGGGTATCAAGCAGGGTTCTGTAATGTCTCCACGGCTGATCAACTTGTATATGGATAATTGTGCGAAATAACTGGAATGTATGAATGTGGGAGAAAAAATGGGCGATTTGATTGTATGCTGTTTATTGTACGCCGATGATGCAGTACTAATGGCGAATAATGAACAAGAACTACAGAGTCTAGTGAATAGAATGTACGATGTATGCAAGGAAAGCGACCTCATGATGAATGTTAACAAGTGGAAAGTGATGGTATTCGAGAAGGAGGAAAGCGAGACACCGCGCTAAATACTTGGAGGTAATGAATGTTTGGAACAAACAGATGAGTTTGTGTATTTGAGAAGTATGTTTGATAGAAACGGAAAGGCTGAGAATAAAGTGAACAACACTTTGAATGGAATTATATCTAACGGGAACTTGTCAACCGAAGTAAGACTAGCGGTACGTACACAATGGAGTCCTGGTACCGGCACTGATGTATGGAAGTGAGGTCTGGAGCTGGCAGAAGAGGAACAAAAGTAGACTGAATGCAGTGGAAATGAGATCACTTAGGCTTATATGTGGCAAATCTATTTATGACAGAGTAAAAAATGAAGAAATAAGGAAAGAATGTAAAGTCGATGTTAGTATAATGAGTAAGATTAAGAAAGAATCACTTATGTGGTTTTGTCAGGAACGGATGAATGAGGAGAGAATGGTAAGAAAGATATATAACGCATGTGTTGATGGCACCAGAAATAGAGGACGTCCGCGGAAGACTTGGCACGACCAGGTAAACAAGATACTGGAGGATGGTTCTGTTAGAAGCCTCAACAATCGGCGAGCTTGTATGAGAAGATGTATGAATGTGGATGAGGCGAAAGTTGTGTTTCAGGACAGGAGAGTATCCTCGCTCTATCCTCTCTGCCTACCCTCGCAGGGTAACGGCGTTATGGTGAGTTAGTACTCCACAGCAAGAAATGAAATTATAAAATAACTTTAAAAATATAAATTTCTCCCGCGTATTAATACGAAAACATAATCGATGTTACAGCCGCAGTCTTGTGTTGCACGAGATATCGCTGATGTGATTGGTTGGGGTTGGAGGTCACACCATCGCCTTTAGATCGCCGAAAGTATTTTTCACATTGCAAGAAAAGGATGAACGTTATGTGAGACTAATTTTTCTATTATTATTTCGTTATTAAGCCATACAGTACTCACATTCGTACGTCTTATTAACGATACTTATTTAGGGGGTTCTTTTTTCCATTCTGCATTGTGGCCCAATTTTTGTAGTTACGCCACTGACGAATTGACGGTGAGAATTCTCGGTTTAATTGATTTAGAGTATTTCAATTCCTCGCTGAAGAATTCTTTCAGATTAACGAGCATCGATTTAAAGCGAATAAGGTAACAAATTATCGTTTATTTTTAAAAGTCTCACAAATTGTTCTCTGTGGATGGCGTCACTCCTACAAGTCTGATCCTGAAGGTGCGGCAGTCAGCTCTCCGCTAACCGGTGTCCACTGTGGAGTGGGCCAGGAGTTAGCATTAGCACTGCTCGGTAGCGCCCCCTGGACCGGTTCATTCCGTGCAGCCATACCTGTTGTGGAACCTGCTTCCAGGGTCCTGCTCTGTCTCTCCCGATACGGGAGTTTTTAAATGAGACTCGGTTAAACATATAAATTGTGTATTAAACGTGGTGCTAAAATCTAATCAAGTTGACACTTCTCAACCAATCATTTGTCTCTCGTGTTCTTGGATAAATGGCGTGAATTTTTCCTTACGTTTGCTTTTTATTTATTTTCTACTCATTAATAGCAATCGTGCAGATCGCACTTTTCGTCGCGTCGAAGCCTCTTTGAGGTCGTCAGGCCACCCCCGCCGCACGTGACTCGCCCAGGTCTCCCGCTACCCGCGACCACCGTCTAATCTGATTATTCCGCCGTAACCTCTGCTAGGGTTGAAATGACTCATGACTCACTTCGTACATTGTGAATATTATATCGTATTGCAGTCTGCTGCATCAACAAGGTCTTCTACCGAAGTTTGGCGACCAAGTTGCAGTATGCTGATGTATCCTAATATCCTATTCCTACCTACGCCTCTGCTGCCTTCTATCTTCCCCTGCATAGTGAGTTGTAAGATATCATATTTCCAATACAATGAAGTATAAAGTACGCATCTTTCCTTCGGTGGATAGTTGTTATTAGCTCTCTTGACGTATTCACGCGGACATACAGCCGCGTCTCAATTGCCTTCAGCATTTTAACGGGGACTTCTTTTAACGTCCAGATTCGACTCCGTAGAGCAGCACGGATTTTATTATCCTCCAACGGGTGCTCAGGCTTGTGTCTTGTGTCAAATGTTTTTATAAGCTGAGCGTTTTGAATCCCTGAACGCTGGTAATTAATAACTGTACACAGATTATTGCAACGTTATCTGTGATTTCCGTTTATCACATTGCTGATCATGGAAAGAGATTCGTGTGACACGAGCGCCCGCCTGAAGCTACTCATTACGCGGATAGTGTGAGGTAGAAATGATCACTTTCATTTTCGACAAACGAGTGATTTCTAAATCTCTCTCGGTGTAATATTTGAGACTTGAACGCGGTGGGTCAACCGCGATAGATCAAATATTGTAACGGGCAGTCGACCAAAGTGTCGTCGGAAACTCATGACTCACGAAATGTGTTCTATATTTATTTACTTATTTGGTCTTTATTGACATACATACTTGTGTTGTAACAGAAGTGAATATATTGTAATATAACGTGATAAACATAAGATACAATTATATTGCAATTGAATACTCGTAGTTTATCGTGTGGGATGGAGTAGACTCCGCCTCTGAAATATACAACGCTGTCTTGGCTACTTTGCTAGACTGAAGTCTGTGTTAAAGTAGCCAGTTTTTTTCGTGCTGTCTTGGTGTTATTTAAGATAAAGATTCGACAGTAATAAAAATAAAGTTTTTTTTTTTTTTTAATAAAAATGTAGTGGGAGTGTTGTAGAACTAGTGAATTATTAGTGTAGGCACTGTATAATGATTACGTTAGAATGTTGGATAGCCACGCTTTTGATTGGATCATATATTGGGTCCATATTAGTGTAATCTTATTGGAGTTGTACGATTTCCGGTTTCGGAGCTAAGAGCGGGTAGAATCTCTCGGAACAGATCGTCGATGGCGGGCGTGCATCCCGCAGCGGCGCGCGAGTACAATTTACGGGAAATTAATAACGTTCTAATATTGTTCTGATCAAATATTACAACAAAACAAAACAGTTTATCTAGCCACTCACAAAATGACACGTAATGAGACGTAATACTATTTATTATATTAGTGCATGGACCGAATCACGAAAGAGTTGAACTCTCCGAGTAGGAACTATAGACAGGAGTCTGTTGGAAAATACGACATCGACAAATACATTACATTATTGTTATATCCCCGAGGGAAAATACACCAAAATGTATTTAATTCCTTAATAATCGATCGGATAGGATTTATATTGATGGACCTATTTTATTATTAAAACAAATTAAATTAATGAACTAGAAAGATATATTTTTAAAAAAGTGTCGATTGCCACAGGGATACGAACCCGAAACTTTTCTTATCCGAGAAAACGTAAGTTTTCGACAAATTTAGAAGTTAAATTCTGTAGTCTTTATAAATGATACATCTATTTAACTTCAAATTGCAACTTTACATTAAAAATAATACTAGTAGTTATTGAGAATCCAAGATATGCGTCCAGTCTGAGACCGAAATCCAATGTACTGTGGAAGGAAGAAGCGGAAGGGGGTAATCTCCAACTAGACAGGCTGACCATATCGAGGACGCTACTTGATAATCCACTATTTATTATTCGATTCCGAGTAGGCTATAACCGAACCATCAAACTTTCCCGTACAATATACACTGTCTTCACGTACCGTATAGTTCATAGATTAAAATTAAAATCAGATAACGCTCGGTAACTTCTCAGCGCCAGGTAGTCCTCGCGTAGATAGCAGATAGCGGACAGGCGGCGGACCAGCGGCGAGCTGGAGGGTCAACGCCCCGCCGCGGTGGACAGTGGTTCGTGAAAGGGGTTTTCAAGCAACATTTAATTATATTGCGTAACCATCGTTACCTGCCCTGGAGGCCTGGCGAGTCTGAGGTCTGAAGTCGGTCGCGAATGGCCTTTGTCTCTCTCTCTTTGTCCGCGCGACTCCCGAGTCTCGCGAGGTCGTCAAATCTAGCGACAACTATTTATTTTTCCGTGTCGCGAACGGTATTAATTCCATTTTATTTCCCCGTTTAGGCATTTAAGGAAAATCGATTTTATGTTGTCGTGTTGAAAGTTGATTATCATCTCGTTTGATTCATCGCTGTGGATATATTATTTCAGTGAATAGTGGGGATAAAGATACCCAGGAGAGCGGCGCACGATTAGCGTCCAGCACCGGTACTCGGCTAAACCATATCGACAAGTTTACCTATCTCGGAGTGGAATTCTCTGGCGACGGTAGGTAAGAGCGTGAAATAGACAGAAGAGTTAGGGCTGTTTTAGTATTTTACGATCCCTTTATAGTGCGGTGATAAACAAATTGGTTAAGTATCAGGGCCAAACTGACAGTCTTTAAGGCTATTCCCGTTCTGCGGGAATTGAAGATCAAGAACAGACTCAACCTGCAGCCCGAAACGAATCCTTACATTTTTTGGGCAACTTGTGGGAAGGGAAGATAACTTGGAGAAGGACGAAGAATCGGAGGAAGATCCCCCACCCGTCGGACCGACCGAGTGGAAAAGGCAGCAGGCGCTTCTCCGGTGACTGCCCTAAGATCTGCACGACGCATTGCCAAGAGTGCGGGAGTTCGCTCAATTATGAGAGACCGAAACGGATGACAAGCTCCTTATGTGAACATAAAATATGGAATGTCAAGAAAATATCAAGAATCCAGGCTGCCGAAATCTCTTGTCTTAGGGCAGTAGCAGGAGTGAAATTAGAGGACCGAGTGAGAAGAACCGCGGTACTCGCATGTATACAAAAATCTCTTTTAACGTGGCTCGGAAACGATTAACAACGATTAGCAACTTGGGTGTCGCCCCAGACGATTGGGATAAACAACATCAAAGCCTATATTTGGGTTGGTCATCGAGTATTAAAATAGCGGAGGACAACGATGGTGACGATTAATCACTGGAAAAAAAGAGCAAACACTTCGGACAGTGTGAGATTTGAGGCGCGCCTCGGGACGGATCGGGTTTTAAGATTCAAGTCACGACCCGCTTACGAAGTCCGCAGCTCACAAAAGCTTATGTGTGAGCGTTCTCGGTCGCTTTCGCCAATATTAAAAGGTTTGCGAGTTACACCATCGTCGAAACGCAGGTAGCATCTCTCACAGCCTCCAGGCACGAACCTCGCTCGTAATATGAGTGCATCGCATGACGGGACCGCGCCCCGGGCCCCTGCCGAGTGCCGAGTGCGAAGTGCGGAGAGCGGAGGTCACTGCCCCACCGCTGCACACATCAGCTGATGCTGTTCCACTCCGTCGGCCGCCAGCTCCACCGCCGCCGCCTCGCCGTGACACTGTCCCTGTCCCGGATACTTCGCCAGTCCCTTACGTGACTCTCGCGATTATCCAACGTCACCGTGGTTTCGAGTTATTATATATATTCTTATTTTTTCTTCGGCGGTAAGGCTGTTAAAATGACACAAGCAGACTTCGTAGCGTTCAACGGCTCCGGGATTGTCTCGTCAACTTCCGTGGTGCTCCACTTCCGGGAAAGCGTGGATGTATACATATTTAATGGTCTATTGTATCCGAAATTGTCCATAATAAGGATGGATACCCTTTAAAAATTTGAGTCCAAAATGTTAATGTTTAATGTGCAAAACGTCAATTTGTGGACACAAGAATTTCAATTTAATTTAAATAGTGCAGGAGGGGTCTCGTCCGCCAAATACAGATTATTAATAATAAATCGACATTTGACGGTAAAATAAACTATTTTGGTGGAAATGATTAATATTAATGTAAAATATTCGAATAAAAATTTGAATTGAACCTATATTGTCTTCCTAGCAGCGAGGAACTACATATTATAAATTTATTTTTCGACTCGAAATTTGGCAGTCATCTCGCCATAAAATATTGCGCAATTTTTATGTACCGCGTATATAGTAATTTAAGAAAAGGAAGTCGCTCTGCGGTATCTATGTATGCGTGTATATATAGCGTATCCTGGAGTTTCATCCATTCGAGGGAGTGTGTTGCATCACGAGAAGATGCTTTCTTCCGAATACAGCAGCGACTTGTATCGCAACATGTACTGGAACCGCGACTTGTACCGTTAGCTCGGTGGCCGAGTAGGCGAGCAGGCCAGCAGGCAGCGGGAGGTGGGCCGCCACTGCTCCAGCGCCGCACCGACAGCTATAAGTCAAACCTGTTTTCGAAATACTCAGATAACTTATACTGTCATATCAAACGTTTAGTTGCTTTGGAATATAATTGAATATACTTATGGAGTATATCGATTGATTTAGAAATGGTCGGTTGCTGAACTATTCACTGGGAGATATAATTATATGATGTAATTCACCTAACACTGTTTATTGTCTTCTTCTTTCTTCGCGTGTGTCCGACGCCGAGTCATTAAATGTCAGTAATCATTGCTACACCACTATGAAGGAGCGGGGGGTACCGGGGGGACTCCGACCATCCTTGCGGTAATCTTCTAGGACTATTTTGTTTTAATATTGCGTCCAGGAGAATTTCCTTTTCTAGCCTGTCATATTATACAATTTTAATTTATTTTGTGTATTACTGTTAATTCTGTACTATTGAGTCGAAGAATTATTGGACGAAATTGATAAATTAATGTTTGAGTGTTTTTTTTAAAAATAGTTAGTACCTACTACGCATAGGTACATGATGTATATGATACATGTATATTTTGAATATTTTTCAAATGAATGATTTGAAAAATAGGACTATTTTCGATATTCGACTACCGGAGGATCGAAAAGGATCGAATTATTCGAGAATCTTATAATACCAAATAAAATAGTCATCGATTTTTATTTAATTTTAGTTTTGGATGAAAATAATATTCCTAATTTGATAAATCCGTACGTTTCCTGTTCAACTTAACACGCGATGGGCTTCAAGCCAGATGACTTAAATGTTATATTCAATTGTCGTCCACAAACACCACCACTGCTGGCTCGCTATCGCACTCGGGAGAGCGAACAGCTAAGGAAGTCGACAGGAACTCGGCAGGAGATCCGGATCAAAGCCGACAGATTGTCTGAAGATTTTAAATGTACGAAATTTAATGAATAACTGATTAATCCCGTCTCAGCAAGGCGGTAGCGTGATATCTCGCTTTTAAAAGATTAAAGACTCGGTTAAATCTCAAATGTATTTAAATCTCTCGAAGCGAAATGCGCCCGCCGGCTCCGGCTCGGCTGCTTGACCCGAATCTGCGGAAAGTGGTCCGCGGTGCAGCAGCCGCGAGGGCAGACGCTTACAGTTAAGCCGTTACTCGGCACCGAATTACAAACACCAAAGTGTTATGACATCGCTTCACAACGAATGACTTGTCATTATTTGAAACAATGCGAGTGAAGGCATTATTAATAATGCGCACCCGTTTTTGTTTGTTTTCAAAACAATTTTCTTATTTATAAACACGCGGTATTTCCAGCCCGGGGGACATTTTGCAAGGCAGTGTCCTTCCGACGGCAGATGTAATAATAATATGACTATTTTCTTATCCACCCGACGCTGCGGACATCCGTCACCGCCGGCCCGACTCATGTGTGCGAGGTCACTTTCCTAAAGAACATTTAATGTAAAGAAAAACGACCAGCCTACAATAGAAACGGTTTGCGGTTTGTGTTCTATTGTATCAAATAATATATCGCGAGCAAATTATTTTTCACATCTATTGTTTCACGTTTTTGCCTCATCTCTGAGAATTACCGATTTCTAACGGAATAACAAAGTTCTTCTGAGAAAATATATTAATTGGCGGTGTCGTTCATTGTCGACTCTATGTCAGCGGTGCCGTGGTGGAGAAATTGTCATTAGCATAATATGGTACAAATTTTAATATTTGTTGAATCTCAGGTGCATTGCGAAACCTGGAGGTTGATCGTTCGGCCAACGTAACTGTCCGGTCAACATAATCTGGCGAAGGTTTGTACCTATTTCTCTTCCACTACAGTAGTCAAGTACCTAAGGATGCACGCTTAACAATACGGTAATACCTCGCATAGCCCGGCTCGGCTTCTACCACTATAGTCCGGGATGAAAATTTCAAAACAATCAAAACTTACATTTTGTTGTGAAGTTGCATTTTCAGAACATATTTCGCAAAATAAAAATAAAGACTAAAAAAAGAGTATTTTAAATACATACATAATCGGTTTTTTGCCTTTATACAGTCAAGTATCTATCGGGCGGTTTTAAAGTGATGCGGTACGATACATGGAACTAACAGCTGAACAACTATCGACGGTAATTATTAGAATGGTTGAAACCTTGTCGGAGCGTATTATAGAACTTGATACCAGCGTTGATCGAGCGTAGCTTTACAATTCGCCGGTTCGGCTGTAGCAGATATTTGAAAATATATTTGCTTCAGTGGGTATCTTCTGACCCGTCTTAAGGCAGATTGCTTTCTGCGGTTTCTGTCGCAGAGGAGCGAACAGCCATTGATGTATACATCACTAGAATGTACAACAAATGTGGCAATTCGTTAAAATATTCAGTAATTCAGGCCTACGCTAATACAAGGAAATAAGAATCGGTTTACTGAAAGTTCTTTAACCGGTTTTGTCTTTCGCTAGTCTAGACCAGGAAGCTGTTTCGTGTCACGTCTTATTTTAAAATCAACTTAAGTTACATTATTGTTACTATCGGTCGCGTTCTGATTCAATATCCACAGCGAATGCTAGTTTTTTCAACCCTGATATCGGAATGGAAAGGATCCTGTTCAAAAAATAGTAACATAGTCGCGTGCAAGAACAGCACGTTATCGTTGTATCGTAATGGGAACATACCTATACCTCACTATTTACATTCTATTCGAATTAATGTTTTTATTTATTTACAGAAATCACGCATGTAATAAAAACGTTCGTTAGTAGGTTTGTAAAATCGTCATCGCATTGCAATGATGTTTTTACAAAAAAATGTAAAATCTTCAAAGCAACGGCAGTATGCATGTCTTTCGATGCTTTCTGCTAGTCGTGAAATAAAAGATTGAGCAAACCGGGTGGTCATGGCCCATTTTTTATTTTTAGTTCAGTTTTTAAAACGTTAGTGGCTCCTATTTTTATTTTTTAAATTGTGTTTGCATCGCCTGCTTCTGCAACCGACCCCTGAGCTATTGCAATTAGCACCGCGTATAATCTTTACTTGCGAACAAGTGGTATTTTTCTGTCTGGGCAAACGACCTTTAGAGAGTTCAGTATAGAGGTTAAGGTTAATTTTAATCTATTTCTAATCATGAAATAAGAGGAAATAAATTAATAAGACTCATATCCTGACGTACCTGATCACAACACGTCACTGGATGAGTAATGAATGGCTGGAATCGGATGACACATTTAGCCCCAAGCTGGTTAGAGATGTCCAAACATAATAAAGCTTAAATTAGCCGCTGCGTGCTCGGAGCCAGACTTGGAAAAGGGCCAGCGCCGATATAGCCCTGGGCCGTATTTACTCCGTGCGGGTGACACTCTTCGATTCCATGTTCCACTTCGCGGATGCGACGGTGGGTCATCCGTACGCGATCATCTGACGAAGTACAACACCTAGTAAAAGCAGCGAGAGGTTACGCGAGCACGCCTCCAGGCGACAGATAACGATTAAAAATGTTAATCTCCGGAATGGTCTGAAACTTCCAATCTTGACCATTTTCCATCTGCACACAATAATATCTAAAACAACTTACCATTACATTAATGTAGTTATTATACATACATGCGTAACATTAGACTTTCATAAAATAATTTAAGCGCAAACACCTAGTATAGTAGAAGCATTATTCAGCTTTGGCTCCGTGCACGACATACAACACAGTGCACGCACCGACTGCCACGCTTGCCCGCCCTGCTATTTCGTACTGTTAGTGAAACATTAATTTATTTGCATTTAACTTGTCTTTGATGTTTAGTGTAAACTGAATATGGTAGTGAATAGTAATTTTGATCATTTCAAAAGTAGTATTACGTTCGTTTTTCCGTCCGACATTATTTTACGGCGCAATGTTTTACGACGAAAGCTCTCGTGGAATGTTCGACGAAGCTGCTTTTGTGTTTTGTTTCTCCTTCAAAACTCTCTTCTCTTAGCCAAGATTATTTGGTACGCGTTCTTCTGGGAAAATGAAGATGTCGTCTTCGTGGTCTTAAATTTTTTAGTGATTTTATTTTAATGAAACAGAACGTCGACAGGTTACTCAGTGACCCTCGTTGATAGTTCTGCAAAGACACACGTACGGTGTGAATATAAATCATACAAAAAGGTAATATGAAGATAAATCCTATAATATATTTCAATTAAACGTTTCAGAAAATGAAGTGTCACACCTCAGTTGTGACACAAATAACTAAATATCTTACGTGTAATTAGTGCAGTGTATAACGCATAGTTTGCAAAGTTAACGATATCGAAATATACATGAAACGCTACAGTGAGCGGCGCTCGTAATATGTGTTTACGAAGTAATGTGAACTTGGCCGTAAGGTAAGTGTGTATTACGTGCTCTAACGGATATCAACCAAGTACAACACAATTTCATTTTTAGTCTTGCCACGTAGAATATATTCAGGTTAGCGTAAATGGATGTGATCTTGTTATAATAATTAATCATTCTTGGCAAACGAGACAATTTATTTATTAAGTACGTGTAAATCAGTCCGAGAGCAAAAATATTTTTAAATAAGCAGTGTAAAAATTTTCCACGGTACCTGCGTAATATTTTTATTGCTACATATATAATACTTTACATTTCAATGCTACTGGTTAAATTCATCGACACACTAACAAAGAAATTACAAAATATTTTTACATATATTTATAACACAACATTATGTTTAAAATTGTTTACTGTCTCTGTGATTTTTGTTTTTTTTGTGACAATAAGGTAAAATGATCCCTTCTTCACGAAGATTGTATTCAGCCTAGAGGTAAAATTATGTATATTTATAATTTTACCTTTACTTCAGTTTAAATGTTGGCTGTGGCAATCATCTTCTCGAGGTGCACATTTAAAATGTGCATTACACGCACTGCTTCCTGTTACGTGTTAAATATATTTAATAAACGAGTCTCTCTGCCTCTGTCTTCACTCGAGTGTTTCAATACAGTGTAATGATTCGAAGCAAAATGATTTTTATTGTATTTGTTAAATTAGTGTTACATTTGAATGAGACATCTACAGAGTTAGTTACCAATGCCGTGGAACGTCTTCAAATTACTGACTATATAAAGATGTAAAAGCTTAGGACAAATTTTCCAATTATCTGCTGCTATTTGTTAGCCTGGGACGCCTGGGTTTCAGTCAAGTTGTTGATTAAACTTCACCGAACAGAGAAACGTCCAAATCGTTTCGGTATAATATAATATATAATATAAATATAATATAAATCTCTCACTCTTTTTGCATTTAAATGAGTATTCTCTCTCGAATTATTAATATCGTCGATCCATCTTTATTCATATCACCCGCGTTTTATATAAAAAGACGAACTCCCACTTTTCAATATATTAAAAAGAGCAGAAATAATAACTAACTTATCATCCGCCGTTTTCAGCTCTGGTAAGCTAAGGAAATAGAGCGCCGCACAATTTTCGCCTCCTTCACATTTATACATCTTCTCGTGCAAGCTCGTCAACTGTGGCTGCAGCGGAACCTTCTTCCACTATCAGTATTTCTGGTGCCAGAATATCTTTTTCACCATTTTCTCATCATTACACCATTCACTATGTGACCCTTTTTTAATCCTATTCACTACGCCAAGGTCTTTAGCTTTGTTTATTATTTACTCTATCATATCAGATTTGCCAATATACGCCCGAGTGATTTCATTTCCACTGCATTAAGTCTACTTTTTTGCCAGCTACTGGCTTCACTTCCGTACGTCATTATTGATACTAGAACTCCGCTAGTCGACTGACTAGTTTCCATTCTAAATGACTGAAAACTATTTATCACACACACAATGACAAACATTCTTCATCCATTATACTACTGCATTCTACTTCTGTTCAAACGGTCACCAGTTGGATCTGTTTTAAAAGTACGGTTACTACGGCTGTACACTAAACTGGTTCAGATAGTTTCCGATCCTAACGTGATAACCCGGTGCCCCGGTGCTGACTGCTGACTGCTGACTGCTGACCCGCCCCACCGTCGTGGCCCATTCTTCCACATGATCACTGGAACTCTCGGTTTAATAGCATAGTCAGAATTAGAAAACTATGTGGCACAATCAATTTCTCCGACAAGTTGAGCCACTTTTTCTTTTTTAATCCGTACGATGGATTTGTTCTTACGCTCTCTATTCGATCTTCGTTCTCGCCGTTCTAGTTTTCATCAATCTGTAGATCTCTGATTTTAACATCTTTTCGAATAGATTATGAATTTTATGAATCTAGTGTTTCTTTTAGGCGGACAGGCCCTGCGGGACATCGGAAGAAGTACCGGTGGGCTGGCGACTTCCAAATATTTTATTTTCAAAATAAAATATTAAACTCATTCTGAACTAGTCGGCAATTACAGAAGAATTTCGATAATTTTTATTGCATCTTGGTGTAAACCATTTTAGAAAACTAAACTACACATGTTACGCACAGAGAGCGATGACCTGCGTAGGATCGGGTAAACAGTAGATAGCAAAGTACTATTAGTGTCAGTACAACAGAATCTGAGAGAGACACGGAACGTAATTATAGCACAAATTGAGTTATTAAGGATACAATTACTTTTTTGAGATTGGTGGGGTTTAACCACAAAATTATACCTGAGTTTAAATTTATGATAATACATCCTCATTTATAAAAAAATGTATTGTAATGTACGTATAAATGTATTACAACATTTTTGTCTCGAAAATTTCCCGGCCCGATTTCCAATCCGACCCCGGTTTCTTTTGTTGTATTCCACTTTAGTATTCTGTAACGAGTACCTAATTTATATAATCTACTGTCGATGTTTTGTTCAATCCATTGCATATATAAGTATGTATACATGGTCTAATATAAACATGCAATATATCCATTTTAAAAACTTATCTTATACAATACACACTTTATGTATACAATTATTCCTTATTATACTCTGGCATTGCATTTCATCGTACATCATCGATTTGTCAGGCCTTCTTCCTCTCGTGTCACGTCCATGCTCAGTTTTTATAATCAATGTTGCCAACATGTTTTCGGTGAGAATGCTAAAACATTGAAGCATATTTTCTGTTTAAAGGTTATCATATTGAGATCATTTTTGGGTCAATTGCAAAGGTCTACGATCAAGCGCGCTGTTTTTTTTTGCGATTGCCATAGCGACAGGTTGTTGGGCTAATCTCCAAATATCGATGATGAAATCTACTGAGATTTCTAACTGTAGGCTTTTGCTTCATTTTAGAGCCTAGAAAATATATTTTAATTTTGTTCGCAAATAACCTTGTAGAGGTTGACAAACTGTCTTCAAACTCTGTAGCCAATCAAGTCACGCTGTTACATTGCTTTTGTAGGGTTTAAATTAAACCGAAATGTGAACATTTTCAATTTTAATAAAAATAAAATTCCTTTGTTAGTTCTTACGGTGTGCCGATGCTGGCGCCATTTAATTTATTTCTCCGTACTGCGGACGTGAACCGCGTCCCTAACAATAAGCACTTATTGCATCGCGAGCCACGTTACTGAGGCGGTCTTCTGTATTATATATTGTTTATCCTCCTGTCTGCACTCGTCATTGCGAAATCTCTCCTTTAAAATGCCTAGTGAGCTTGAAAGCTTACTACATTTTGCCGGCCGCGACATTATAGCAATTTTTGTTACACGTAATGGTATGATTAATATTTATCTATTTATAAATCAATATTATCTATGCGTCAACAGACAGTTATTACAGGTCGTGCTCGAGAGAGTGGTTTAAAATGATCACTGATTGTGGGATTACTAATGTTTAGATGTATTTTAAGTTTTATTAGCTTATTAGTATTGTTATTTAAAAAATCTATTTTACTTTTCATCAAAAGTAGGTATGGTTATTTTCGACGAGTTGATTCGCGAATCCAGAAAAATTATTAATTGATTAATATCCATATAAATATCTAGAGGTTTTAGTTTTATTCGTTGTTTGGTGATGGCAACTGAGAGTTGTTGAAACATACTCGTAGATGTTAATAATTTGGCTATCATTAATTAGATTCGCATTTGAGAATAGAGTTTTAAATGACGGTGGCCGAGACCTTGCCTAACCTCCGACCCGCGCGCGCCGTGCGCAGTGCCCTGTGTACACCGTACACGGTCTGTTCTCGCTGGAAGTGGAGGTCGAGGTTCGAGGGTTTGGGGTCCAGTGACGTAGGCGCGGCGTCACGTTGCGGCAGCGGCGGGTCGTGCCAACTGGAGACGGCCCCGGGAGCCATTGTCCCGTTATTTAATAATCCAAACAAAGCCGTCAGATGGTTCCGTCGGCAGACTTTGATCGATGGCTCATTTTCTTTATGCAATCTCTCAATTGCACAGAACCAGTTTGATGCTAATAACAAAATGTCCAGAAAATACACTCAATTATTCGTGTCTCTGATGAAATGAAAACATTCGTCTGTTATTTTCACTTATATAATAAATTGTCAAGCTGCCTATTCTGAGAAGGGTGTGGGCAAAACGTGTGACCTTGCAGCCGCGTGCACCCGCCGCGAGCCGCTAATATTTATCTACTTTCATTTTCGCTTCCAGTTGGCGAATTGATTCCGAACTCGTTATATTATATCGCCGAGTTGCATTCGATCCACCGCTCGGTAACAGGTCGCTCTTAATATTTCTGCACAAGTTCGTACATCGAGTTAATCACATAACTAACTTTTTCCATAGAGTTTTTTTAAAAATATATCCTTACTATGCCGCGCACCTGTTTCAGAGTTTCAGATGTAGATGTACCTAATTTCGCGACCATAAATGGTATTCACAATTTGTCTAAATTAATGTCTTAGAGCAGCTCCTTAACTCCTACATCGAGTCCGCTACTGAATGTTCCACTGAATTATTTGTTTTTTTAGGAAAACACATTCTTATTGTGAAGTTGTAATTATTCAGAACATAAATGTTATATTCTGAATAATTACAACTTCACAATAAGAATGTGTTCTCCTAAAAAATAATAAAGTTGTATCAATGTGTCCAAAATTTAATAAAAATGAATTGATAATTCTGGCGTATTTGAGATTCTGTAAAAATAAGGTAGATGGCTCTATCAAATGATGGAACGATTAAATGTATTGATTTCAAAAAAGGTAACATATAAGGTCGAAAAATTGTCGCTAAAAATAATGCCGCTATAGCTTAGTTGGATAAAGCACCTCCCCGGTTAGGGAAGAGATCCAGGTTCGAATCCTGGTAGCGCAACAACAATATTTTTCGATAAAATTGATTTTATATGTGTATCTTTATAATTAATATATTTAATTCATATTTGAATTATTTGTTATTGGTTACATTTGGGTCTATGAATTCTACACCATTTTTTTTTTTAATTTAACGCGAAATACTTACATTAGTTCTCTTTCTTTATAAATTATTGTTAGTGCTGCGCTACCGCTAATGAAACCTGACCAATGTATGTGAAGCGTCCCATCTCAATCATGTGATAAAACTGTGAAAATTATTCACATTTATGATAACTTAATAAAGAAATCTCAACGTACGATATGATACAGTTCCCGGACCCAACCGAGCTTGATTAGGTCCCGAGGCGCGCGTTTTACCCGTGGGATCATTCAATTAACATTCTTGTAATCTTATTATTGCGCTCTCTATATTTTATTGCGATGTTCTAAATAATGAAGAAGCCAAAGATATAAATACATTTAGCTTCTCTATGGCGCCCACATCGTATTATTGTTACACTGCGCCTATCTGAAAATAGCAAACGAACTGGAAGAATTAGAGTGAGATTATTGTCTGCACCTCCCCCACCACGCTTCCTCCTTGCCTCCTATCTCACAAACAGACAGCGAGGAATATATTATGTACGTCCTAAATAATATGTTAGTGCGTTTTCTTATCTTATTTACCACTCGTTATTTCTGTATATATTTGTATCGCGATAAGATTGTTTTGAAGATTTTTAATATTTGCCGACATCTGTTGCTGAACACAAAACTGCACCGACGTTGGTAACGTCATAAGATACAGGGTGAATATTATGTTTCAGGCCGATTTTGTTTAGCAGCCATTTTGGTTTGGCGGATATTTGTCAGTTTACATTTAATACTCGTAAATAATCGTTAATTACAATTTATTATGGAGTATCTAACGCCTCAACAACGTCAAGTTGAAGTCATTAAAACATTTTATCTAAATAATAATAGCAATGCTGTAACCATTCTCGGTGATCGCTATCGTCACATGTTGGAAAACTTCTTGGTGACCGAATTGTGCCGATTGGGCCTGCAACATATATGGTTTCAACAGGACGGGACCACCTCACGCGCAGCCCGAGCTACGCTTGAAATATTTCGAGAAATTTTTCCCGACCGCACAATGTCAAAAAATGGTGATATCAACTGGCTTCCTCGATCGCCTGATTTAACGGCTTCCGGCTATTTTCTGTGGGGATATTTGAAAGGAAAGATCTACGCCGATAAGCTAACAACAATTCCGATGCTACAGGACAATATTCGAAATGAAATTATTGAAATACGCACACGTGAAGTGTGCGAGAATGTTATGACAAATATGGTTAAAGGATCACGCATTTGTGCTGCTGCCAGAGGCGGCCTCTTGGCCAATGTCCGATAATTGTAATAAACTAAATAATTAATAATTAAAAACTAAATTTAAAAAATGTGTTTCATTTTCTATTTATTCAATAACAACATCGGCCTGGAACATAATATTCATCCTTTATTCCTTACATCGTTTTAAACAATGACCATCCGTATTTCTATGAATCGATAGTGACATCTTAATCTCGCGCAGGGGTGGCTTTGAGCTCGTTATAACGACTTTAGCCCCTTTCTCAGCTGAAAAGGATGCAACCTATTGTTTGCTGTCCCTCCAGCTTTTAGCGTGTTTTAGCTGAGGTCTATACAAATATCAAGTAGCGGATTATCGCGTTGACGATGTTATAAGTAATAACTATAAGTACTTATATATGCCAACGTTTGTGTTACGCTCAGAAAATATATGAAGATGAATGTTAGTCCTCTCTGTCGTACACTACTGAAGAATCGATCATTTCATTGATGGAGAATCCGATCAAAAGTTGCTAGAGACACTTACTTACCATCACACCCTTTCTCCGCGGGGGTAGGCATAGAGGATAGAGCACCGCACTCTTCTGTCCTGACACACAAGCTCGCCGATTGTTGAGGCTTCTAACAGAACCATCCTCCATTAACTGGTTTACCTGATCGTGCCAAGTCTTCCGCGGACGTCCTCTATTTCTGGTGCCATCAACACCTGCGTCATATATCTTTCTTACCATTCTCTCTTCATTCATCCGTTCAATATGACCAAACCACTTAAGTGATGCTTTCTTAATCTTACTCACTAAGCTAACATCAGCTTTACATTCTTTCCTTATTTCTTCATTCTTTACTCTGACATATATAGATTTGCCACATATACGCCTAAGTGATCTCAATTACACTGCATTCAGTCTACTTTTGTTCCTCTTCTGCCAGCTCCAGGCCTCACTTCCATACATCAGTGTCGGTACCAGGATTCCATTGTGCACCGCTAGTCTTGCCTCGGTTGACAAATTCCCCTTAAATATAATTCCATTCAAAGCGCCGTTCACTTTATTTCCTGCAGTCACCCCCATTTAGCTGTATTAGACACATAAACAGATAATCATAGATAGCAAAATGATTTAAAAATACAACTTTAATCATTGTAGTTTGGAAGGTCTAAAAGTGCGTGTTGACACGCTTATAGTTCGGGGTGACATACAAAGTTTGGCGTGTTAACGCGCTCATGGCATTTAATAGATTAAAGGTATACCAGCCCTGTCTTTCTCGGAACGTAATCTGTCACCATTGTAATATTACTTCAAATTCTTATTTTATTTGTATGTGAGCTCGAGTGGTCGACAACAGTGGACCAATAGCAGTCCTCGCCGCTTGTGTGGTCCGTTTGATCATTTTTTGTGAAAATAATCACTACCAAAAAGATCAAAGAGTTAATCCACGGATGGCCTTGCAAAGCCACAAAATGATCTGATATAAGTTTGAACATAAACAAATCGTAAAAGCTTCGATAGCGTGAGTAATTTACGCCCAATCATCGTGCTGCATTAGCGATACGCCAAGAACAGCAGATGTCGGCGCTTATGAGAGTGCCGAGTGTTCCGCCGGCATCGATGCTCTCTCGACTGATAACCCTCACTCCTGACAAGAACCGTGTCGGTGGATGGAGTAGGTTGCATAACCTACTCCGAGTCAAGTGTTAAAACAGATAACCGCGGAGTACTTCATCGAGTTGATGATCATAAATATAAAAGTAGAAATGAGAATCTGTAATCGACTAGCAATGATGGCTTGGGTATGCTCGGTGTAATTGTTACTGTTTTATCGTCACGCGAGGATTGTAACAAACTACTCAATGCTGAGGCTATTACCGTTTTAATTTGCGACACATTTGTGAACTCGATAAAAAGCTTTGCGTGGCACGGCGCCCGGTCTCGCCGACGGGGAAATTATTAAATATGCAATAATTATATACAGGCATACCTCGCTATACGGCGCTTCGATAATACGCCACGTTGAAAATCTAGAATTATTATTTTCGGATTTCCATCGCTCTTACGGCGCACTCCCTCCACGTGACTCGATCGGAGTCACGTGACGTGCGCGTTAACCTTGCGCAATTGTTTGTGCGTCTTTATATCAGCGCTCGGTTTGTTTACATACAAAATTTGCGCACTTCTTGTTTCGTCTTAAAGAATATTCAAATATTACTATTTATACATTATTATTTCTGTATTCTTTGGTTTTTCTATTTCATTTTTTATTTCTAGGCCACTCGCCGTGTAAGTTGTTATGTATGTACCTACCCTCCGATGCCACATCCCTATCTTTTAGTTTGTCAACCTAATCTTTCTTGATGTGAGGAGAGATATGGGTTAGAACCATTATTTTAATAATTTGTCTTATCTTATTATTTATGCTTTCTGTAAGTGGATGTGTGTTGAAACGATTATTGCATATCATCTAATTTATGACTTTGTTTACCCGGATTTCAATTATCTTCTTTATTATTTCATGGGAGAAATATCTTTTTAAACTATAGCACAGCCCTTCAGAGTTCAGATCGCATCTAACATCCAAACGAGAAAGAACTAAAAGTCTATTTGTTTCAATACATCTCCGTAAACACGCTACCTTATATATTTGTAAACCTATAAACGAGTTATTTCCAAGTACCGAGCCGTGATTTCAAGACCTCCCGAGAAAGGAACATAAAAAAGTAAAATATACAATTTGTTATGTTCCAATAGGGAGATTTTGAAATCACGATTCTGTACTTGTGAAGAGTTCATATATTGATACAATACCGGTGCAAAAATGTATAATGTAGCGTGTTCACGAAGATGTATCGAAACGAACAGACTTTCAGTTCTTTCTCGTTAGAATTTTAGATACGATCTAACTTGCTACAGTTTATAAACAGTTTTGGAGACAATGTTCCTCTGGCTTAATTCCGAGTTCCGTGCTGGGTACTTGAATGATATCAATAAGTATTGTTTCGATACATTTTTATGTTCCTTCCTCGGGAGGTCTTGAAATCACGGCTCGGTACTTGGAAATAACTCGTTTATAGGTTTACAAATATATAAGGTAGCGTGTTTACGGAGATGTATTGAAACAAATAGACTTTTAGTTCTTTCTCGTTTGGATGTTAGATGCGATCTGAACTCTGAAGGGCTGTGCTATAGTTTAAAAAGATATTTCTCCCATTAAATAATATAGAAGATAATTTAAATCCGGGTAAACAAAGTCATAAATTAGATGATATGCAATAAACCGTTTCAACACACATCCACTTACAGAAAGCATAAATAATAAGATAAGACAAATTATTAAAATAATGGTTCTAACCCATATCTCTCCTCACATCAAGAAAGGTTAAGGTTGACAAACTAAAAGATAGGGATGTGGCGCTCGGAGGGTAGGTACATACATAACAACATATCTGTTTATGAATAATATTAATTAATACTAGATAAAATAACATTTTAAGTGATTAATATAGAAATAATTCACGATTTGACAAAACTATTAAAAATAACGGTCCCAACTCATAACTTTCCTCAAATCAATTCTAGTTACTGAAAGGTTAAAGTTGATAAACTAAAAGATAGGCTTGATAAGATTGGTTCAGATCGTAGGTACACACGTGACAACTTTAACAGTTAAAATCATTTATATTTTCATTCAAATAAATATAATAGCTACAGTGATATACATATTTTACAAAGAAGCCATCGAGAACCATACTGTCACAATGCGCCCAATAAAAGTAATCTCTCATAGCCGAGAACATTCGCTAAAAAATGGCAATCTTTGCTATACATTATAGATTGTAGCAATTTCTGTACGTATTAATGCAATTATTTATATATTTCTACCGTAGCCTAAAATATATGACGGGTTGTGATCTTCCCGTGCGCGCTGACTGAAAGTGTAGACTTTCAAAGTAATGTTTCTGCCGATATTGTATCCAGAGCCAGAGTTAGATTTACAGTCAGAGACAATAAACCGCGGTCAACTTTCTGTTGACAGACAAATTTAAATATTTATTCTCGTTTTTTCAACCCACGGTGAACTCGGCGTGTAAAATCTTTCACTGTTTACGAAAACTCGATCGCTTTAACGTTCTATAAAGCAAACGTTCTTGTCATATTTACTATCTTGTAAACAAAAGGTTTTTTTTAATGTTATATGTGTTGATGCGTTGATCCCTAAGGGCCATATTTATTAATATTCCACTGAAAGCTATCGACGGCTGTCTTTCGTGAATTTTGAACTTGAGTGTCGAGTGTCTGATCTGATAATATTGTCAACTGAAACACGCGCGTAACTTTATTATTATTTTATTTTTTACGCTACGAATCTGAGAATATGTTTTTTACAAGAAGGAAGAGCGTAATGATGCTACGGGGTAGTTGAATAGTATTTCAATGTTCATTTTTGATCATTTATTAAGATTGTAACACTTTTTAATCACTGAAACCATACAATGACACTCACAGTTTTACCAGGCCGTCAAGAGTAACAATTTATCTTACATGTATATTTTTTAATGAAAACATATTTATTTGTGAAGTTACGCTTTTAGAACTTAGCAAGGAATGATTCCAGGTATCCCGGTGGTAACCAAATATATTTTCGATAGATATACTTTTTTTGTTTATCTTTCTAATTGATTTATCGAATGTCGAATTTTTTCCATTATTTTGAATTTAAGCTGATCGTCGAATTTTAGAATTATTGCGTGGAGTGATCGTTCATTATGATTAGTCTATATTGGTTCTGCTACTTGGGGCACGCTTCTATATATAATAATAGTCTAATATCGAACAAGTGTAAGAATAGTCAGGTGGCCGGTAAATTTTTTTAATTAAATTAACTGGCAAGCCATAACTTCCCTCGTGCTGCTCACTAGCGAAGCCAGAACCCTATTCCAGGGGTGGGCTGAAGTTTTCCCAGGGGGTGTAAAATAAGGTATGACGCTCGTTAAAGTCACAAGTAACAAATAAATATATTCGCTGAAATTACGAATAGTTCTGCAGTTAAAGCAATACCGTCCAAATTCAAATTACCTCAAACTAATGATAATTTTTTTGTTGGACGTGTAATAAGGGCCCCAAAGCCCATTGGATAATATAGTGATGCAATACAGTGTACACGTGTTATTCAACTCTTCAGGGTTCGCGTTAAAGAAGTATGCTCTAGTCGATCAGAAGTGTTGGTATATATACTTTCGCCATGCTCATTATTTGGTGAATGTATTTTTGTCTCGGCGTTCCTCAGTATTTTTGTCTCGATCTTTCCTTTTGTTATATTTCGACATATAACATAATTTTTTTTTAAATTCGGATTTTGTAATCCTATCGACGAACTGCCTACGGCTACATATTTATGTTGTATTGTTGTCGGGCTGAACAGAGAAGGTGTCAGCACTTTCCTCCGAGTTAGGTACGTCATCAAATCTCGATGGCGGCATATAAGACGATCCCCGTGGAAATATTACGACTATTTAACCTTTACAGGTTTAACTCACTATAACATGCTGTACCATCTGATTGCTTCAGATATTTGTTTCTGCCGAAATAGTTAGTGTTGAAGAAGATTTCTAGGAGATAGTAACGGTATAGTAAGAGAAAGCAGAGTGCGAGGCGCGAGGCGGTAGACAGAATACCCCGCGATACAGGCTGGCTGTCACACGCAGAGCTCGCTCGGCCCGGGGGGCTCTGTTATTCCGCGTTATCCATTACTTCTATCTCATCGCTTATTAGCCTATATATAGAACATTTTATGGAATAAGAGTATTCTTAGCTCCATTATTAATTGAACATGGTTTATAGAAAGCTTCAACTCAATTTGCGTACGTTTAATATTAGTATATCTACATATATATACGCGAAAACCAGTTCGGGACTCATCATCAAGACACATTTCCCGATCGTAACATTTTAAACCATTATATATTATTACGAGAACACATTCTTATTGTGAAGTTGTAATTATTCAAAACATAATTAAATATATTAATTAGAAAGATATACATATAAAATCAATTTTATCGAAAAATATTGTTGTCTATCCTAACCGGGGAAGGTGCATTATCCAACTATGCTACAGCGACAATATTTTTAGCGACAATTTTCGAACCTATCTGATACCTTTTTGATATTAATACATTTAATCGTTCCATTATTTGAAAGAGCCATCTACCTTATTTTTACAGAATCTCAAATACCTTTGAGTAAACTGATAGCAGACGCCAGAATTATCAATTCAATTGATTTTATATGTATATCTTTCTAATGAATATATTTAATTCATATTCATTATATATTATTTCACAATGTATAGATACTCAATTTATTACCATAAACACCACAGTTTTTTTTCTGGCAACGATAGCATATTTTTGTACGAAACTCATACAGTATCAGATGGCGTAATAAATCGATTCGCAACGTAAAATACGTCGCTCCGACTCGAAGGTCAGGTCGTAATTGGTTGATGACGCACTTAGCTAAAAAGTTACAGGAATTTTCTGGTACACCAATTAATTTCTTCCCCGGTTCCTCATTAATAAAAATTATCTTCCCAATATGTACAGCGAACGTTTGCTACGTTGTCCAAATTGTCTTTGGTGTGCAGCATGCAAAGATCGAATGATTCGCTTAAAACATTTAGTTCCGAGCTCTTCTAATAACCACCTCAAAAGCGTCTTATTCCTCTCTCGCTCTGAGGTTCCACTATTCCACCCGTAGACGGTTACGTGATTGAAATTCGAAGGCTCGAACGAGCTTCGCTGTACCTGGTACCTGGAGTAGAGCTGGCTACGCTTCCGTCATTTCTTATGTTTTGTAGCTTAGAGAATCGTCTTTGACCCTGGCTTTCGTCCTACGCCGTTCTATAATCTTGCGTGTTGTGATGATGATAGTAAATCGATCGAATAAATGAATGTGATTGGGAGTGTAATTAAATTGCTACAGTTTTAATTGTTTAATTTTAACAAATTTACTTATATTTTAATACCGACCGATTTTATTATTTTACTTAATTTTGTCTCGTTCTGCGATTTGATCAGTATTTTAATTATTAGGGAAATTATTTTTCATATAGGAAGAACGGCATTGAGAAGAGTGTGATATATTCTTTGACTAAACATAAAGTTTTGAAATAACACGTGAACAATTAAGTGCAGTGTTTTAAAATGTAACGCGAGCGATGCCTCACCCCATTCGAGTGCACTGAAATGTCCATTTCGTATTATGCGCGTCTGTGAGGATAACTTTACCTTCGCCTCGAGTTGGGGACCATCATCCCGAAGCGAGTGTCAATGGTGCGGTATGTGAAGTTTGGCTGGAAGGCCAGCGATATCAAGGAGCGCACTAAGAAGATGGAAGGGGTTCAGCAGAAGATAGTAGAGGAGGGGAGAGACAGGATAGAGGCGTCACGGTCTGTGGTGATAGACGACAAGGACGACAAAGAAGGAGTAGAAGAGGTTCCAGCCGGTCAGCAGGACTCGGGAGACGTCAAAGATCTGGCAGGTTCAGAAACAGTCGTTCCAGATTTCCTAGCACGGTAAGGAGAAAACTATTTTTCAATTGATTTGTAACATTTCATATAATGTAAATCTTTAATATGTCAATTGTCAGTCTAGTGCGGTCGAGTAGTCAAATACCCGTTTTTGAAAAGAACAGTTGGGGAATCGAACCTCACGAACGACTATCCAAGTTTGCCTTATATCATAATAGTGTGTCCATGCATACATATGTATGACCACGCTATATTATTATGGTTAGCAGAGCTGTTTATGTATACATCTCAGCGGACGCGGCCGAATTATTCATGTTTTATGCATTTACTAATTAAATGATATGAATCATGCCTAAAGAAGACCGTTTCCTTAATGCTAATAACGTATTGTTGAACAAGTCGGTCCAAGAACGAGTCGAGGTCCAGGAAGTACGAACCATATCAGACCAGCGCTAATCTGTTGCTGTGTTGTCGCTGCTAAAACTCTCCCGACACTTGCAGGAAGTATTATGTTCTGTGCTGGCAGGTCCGACAGGTTTTGCTGTGTCTCTGTCTCTACATCGAGAAAAGTCTGTATTTATTATACCACATACAAAAATCTATTAGGTATATTTAAGTTTTTTCAATTTTGACTTCGGAAACTTTGAGGTTCGTTGAAGTAAAAGTTTAAATGTAGATACCTAGATTCATAAGTAAAATTTCAGCGTTTTAATTGTAGGCAAATATGAAAGGGAACTAAGAATTAAAATCAGTCTGAAGTGTCATTTTCCTTTCCTACATTGATATGTAACCTTTTGATTTTGAACTTTGACTTTGATTTAAATTTTGACTCTTTGAAAATGCAATTTGATGTTTTCTTTCTAATAATCAATCGCGGAGGTTCAAAATATAAAAAATCAAACTGACACTGAAATCCAGACCATATAAGAAAAACATATTCTGGGAGATGTACGTCAATTTCCACGGAATGAGGTGTTTGGCACGTAAACAAAATTGGACTCTAAACGATACACAAAATGTCTTAAGATGGGTAAACTCTTATTATGGACGTCGAGTAACAACTTTACTCAAATCTTTAGCCGGCAGCGAGAGTTTAAGGTTCCATTGCCTTTCTGTACACGAAGAAAAATAAGTAATTAATTAAAATGTACCTTGCAATAGTTAATAAACCGTATCCAGATGCCTAGGCAGTAGACAGTAAGGCAGTGAGCAGCCAGACAACTGTTTCTTCTTCTCTAGATAATAATTGCCACCAACGAGCCACGGAGATATCGGTTACTGGTTTCCGAGAGCAAACAGTTTAATTTGACCAGTCAAAACATATTATATTTTCGCGATAACTAAGAGAGTCGCCCTGACAGGCTCCTTTTTACTTAGATAAACGAATGGTCCGAAGGTAATTGATACTTGATCAAAATACTTTTTTACTACATACCTAGAATAGCGTAGTTAAAACAGAACATGATCAAATCAATCATCATCTCGAGTAGCGTAGTTAAAACAGAACATGATCAAATCAATCATCATCTCGAGTAGCGTAGTTAAAACAGAACATGATCAAATCAATCATCATCTCGAGTAGCGTAGTTAAAACATAACACTGAACAGTGGTATAGTTAATCCGAGCATTGTGACATCAAGGCTAGGAAAACCTGTCTTCTAATATTAAATAAGTACCCATAAGTACCTACTACTATAATAAAAAACACGCTTTAATTTACCCTCAAAGTACTGCACTAGAGTGGAGATTTTCCGCAGTGATTGGTAAGGTGAAGGTCGCTGTGTGAATTCCACCCCAGCCGCTTGACCGTAATGCCTCCAGCTCACGACCGAGTCTGACCAGACGATCGGTCAAGTGCGGAGACTACCACACAATCCCACGCGGACATCGTCGTGGCACCTGCAGCCGTATACATCTTTCTTGCGCATAACAAATTAGATAAGTACAAATACTCAATGTGTCAAAACACATTTATCGACAGTACAATAAAAAATTTAATTTGCAGCTGTTCGTTAATTCTAATCTATTACTAAACGTTTGCGCTCGTACTGTTGCACTCATTGCTTACAGTTCGCTCTCTTACACACCTTTTCTCTCGTGGACTCGCTGGATTGTTTCAACACTTCAAAACCGTTCATGGTCCGTCTTTCAAATCTTATACACAGAGCTTAAGCACATAGAGTAATGTATCATTTCGGAAAATTCAGCGTCTGGTTGTTTCATCGTAATATTATTGTTTTCAACATGATTGTATATTATATTTATGAATTTTCAAGTGTGTGTGACATACTACGAATCATGTATGCATACTGTATTTATTACGTCAAATTCACAATTATATACTTGATATTGTCTTTTATATTTTTCATTGACATAATTTTTTTAAATACTACTAATATATACTTTATTTTTATTTTTAAAAAAGCGTAAAAATCATATCTTCCGAAACGATGATGTGAAACTGTTGTGCGAAGATGTTTTCCAATGGAAGACTGAATTATTATTAATCTGTTTGGCTTATTAATAATTCATTCAGGTCTTCCGTGATTTATTAAAATTAACATTAAAACATCTATTGTGCTAATTCTGAGAAGCGGATACAGTTAGGTATTAATTTTCAAACAGTGAAATATTATCGGCTATCACGATGTCTCGGTGATAGCCGATAATATTTCACGCTCAGGCTCCGTCGATCGTCCGGCACCGGTTACGCAGTGACGCCATGCGGACAGTTCGGTAAGGCGGTCGCCGTCGAGAAGTGCAGCTACTTGGAATACTAATTATTCATATTCCGCAACTCGAGCCACTTCCTTCGAACGGCTTTAATTCACATTATATAATTAGAATAATAATCTGTACACATGTACTGCTTTTTGGGTTATTATTTTGGACGGAAATATTCAACTCGAGTGAGCCACCTTCGCTAAATATAAATAAAAGGGTCTAAGTGCGAGGGCGAGTCAAAAATTATCTACATTTTTGCTATAACACACCTTTAAGGTTGCCATACTGCGTTTTGATGGTTGCCAAATAGTCGCATACGCCGATGACGTTCTGCTACTGGTTTCAGGGAATAGTTAAGAGAGTACAAAGATCAAGTGTAACGATTCGTTCAACCGAATACGTGACCGGGCAGTAAGAAATAAATTGGCTCTGGCTCCGCACAAGACAGTAGCCATGTTCCTCGAAGGTAGGGATGGTCGAACGAATTTACACCGTAAGTTAGGCGGCACTAGAGTAAAATTCGAGGATAACTCGGTGTTATCTCGGACACGGCTGGCTCATTTCTCACACACACCAAGCTGGTAGCCGAAAAGGCAATTGGCTTATTCGGGCCTAGGCGTCGACTAACTGCAGTGGAATGGAGTATCAAATCCTCAGCCGTTAGACTAATTATAAAGCAGTCTTTGTCGCTCAACGTATGTATGTTGTATGTGTGCGGCGGAGGTGCGGACGCACCGAATAAGAACAGGTGTGATCGCTGCGGCTGCTAATAAAGGACAACGAATTCCTCTCATCACCCGCACTGGCGCTTATATAACGGTGTCTACGGTAACGTTACCTGTCATAGCTGGAGTCCTTCCTGCAGATCTCGAAATTATGAAGCCGCGGGCGAGTCGTAGCCTATAATCGGGAGTGGAAGTGAATTATTTAGACACTCTTTTCAGACCTTAGGACACTCGCTTTAACGAGCAGGCTAAGAGAATGAGAGTATTAACATCAGAAAGGTGGCAACAAAGATGGGATACAGCGCCGCAGGGTAGATGGACTCACTCTTTTCTTCCCCGCGTCGCTGTTCAATCCAAGGGTGTATTGGGGATCTCCGGATCTGAATTCATCTGAGTGACATGATTACGGGGCACGGCCAATTCCGAAGTAAACTGTTTGATTTTAGATAATGAGGGATGCTCGTGATCGCATGATTGGAGGCTTAACTGGGTTTAATGGTCGGCCTGAGCAGTAATGCGAGAAATCTCAAGCTGTATAAGGATTTCATCAAAACGTGGACACGAGATGGGGTATATTAGGCGAATGATGACAAGATCGTGTCAGCAAGAACGCGGACACTTCACTTTTCATATATCAAATTCTTAAAACAAACAAAATCGTGCGTAACTCCGTTGGCCTGTGCCGTGTGTTACGTGATTCATGCATTATTGCGTTTCCTTTATGGGAGAGTGTACTTAATAGTTAGCCCTTTAATGGCGGTCTTGTACCCACTGGTCTCTGCCCTTCCGTACATAACACTTGATTATCTGTTTGTTTGTAATGCTGTTATATACTTGTATTTTAAAATAAATAAAGATAGCACTTAAAAGAGCGCGGGAAGGTTTAAACAATACTGGGACAGTGCTTTATCACATACAAGTGTTTTTTTGTGGATCGAGAAGTTTAAAAGTGGCGCGCGGAGAGGGAGCAACCTCCGTCACGGACGACAAGATTCGGCAAGCTCGAGAGGTGGTTCTGGCGAACAGGCGAGCTACCATCGGTGAGGTAGTATCTTTAAACATCACTCATGGTTCTACCCATCAAATCATCACGACGAGCTTTGCTTCCGTAAAGTCTGTATAAATAAATTATACAACCAAAAATGTAGATAATTTTTGACTTGCCCTCATAGATGCACCTATACTGAACGGCCCTGAAAGTGTAGGAGTTGGTGCTCTTGTATCGGTTTATTTCGACAAAACATTTCGATTACAAATACGAAGATATATTTATTTGTCGTTTTCTGTTCCTTTAAGGCGGGTTCAGCCTTTATTTCAATTACAGTACAGTCCATACAAAAGTCAGGTAAAGATGACGGTTGATAATCAAGAAAGTAAAATATAAGAGAAAGACAGAACACAGAATGAGGAAATAATATTATTTCGATTTAATGGTGTTCTGAAACCATAATGCGGCCAACTGAACAACAGAGAAAAGGGTAGGAAGATCTCGACATTGCTGGAAGAACAGCTCGAGCTTCTGCAGATTCTGAACTGGAAGTCGCCGAGAACCGGAGCACGCGACCGTGATAGATTCAGGAGGCCAAGACTAGATGAGGGCTGTTGCGCTACTGAAGAAGAAGAAAATATGCCTATTTGGTATCTGTATATCACAAGTCGCGCCTCCTGCATAGTTGGGCGACAGCATCCAAATAGCAGCCGACTGCTCATTACCGCAACTTGCATCTTCTCGCATCTAGTATGTCCGCTGACTCGTCACAATGCATTACCGTCTATTTGTTATTTGTTTTTTTTATTTATTATCTTTGTTTTATTAACCACTAAATTGAGTTTATATACATCTACCGGTTTCGAAAAATACCATTTTCTTCTTCAGGATGTCATAACTAACTAAAACATATATTGTTTCTATTATTTATCTTTGTTTAATTAACCACTAAAATGAGTTTAAATACATCTACCGGTTTCGAAAAATACCATTTTCTTCTTCAGGATGTCATAACTAACTAAAACATATATCTTTTCTTTGACAGAATCTATTTTTAAAAATCTATTTTTAAAAGAAATATTTTTTTTTTTTTTTTTTTTTTTTTTTTTTTATTTTTAGTACCTAACTCAAATCATTACTTAATACAAATTTACTCGAATAATTTTTAGGAAAAAATTTTAGAATGGGACTCGTAGTTAAATTTAGTTGGTTGTTTATAATTTTTTGATTAGTTTTACACGCTTTATTTATCTCCAACGATTCCAAATTATTTAATTTGTGACCAACACCTTTTTTCCTAAAAATTATTCGAGTAAATTTGTATTAAGTAATGATTTGAGTTAGGTACTAAAAATAAAAAAATAAAAAAAAAAAAAAAAAAAAAAAATATTTCTTTTAAAAATAGATTTTTAAAAATAGATTCTGTCAAAGAAAAGATATATGTTTTAGTTAGTTATGACATCCTGAAGAAGAAAATGGTATTTTTCGAAACCGGTAGATGTATTTAAACTCATTTTAGTGGTTAATTAAACAAAGATAAATAATAAAAATATGAATCTTAACCACAAAGATAACTTTGCTTATTTTAAAAGTATATATTGTTTCTTTGACAGAATCTATTTTTAAAAAATCTATTTTAAAAAAAAAAGAAAATTTTTTAGTACCTAACTTAAATCATTACTTAATACAAATTTACTCGAATAATTTTTAGGAAATTTTTTTTTTTAAAAATAGATTCTGTCAAAGAAACAATATATGTTTTAGTTAGTTATGACATCCTGAAGAAGAAAATTGTATTTTTCGAAACCGGTAGATGTATTTAAACTGAATTTAGTGGTTAATAAAACAAAGATAATAAATAAAAATATGAATTTTAATCACAAAGATAATATTGCTAATTTTAAAAGTATATTTGTTTTATGAAATGAGATATTCTTGGATATTAAATGAAATTCATATTAAATATATTCGACCGACGATTCGGGCGAATGGCTGCGCTGCCGGAGGCAAATGAAAATCAGCATTAAGCCTTCCGAGAATGTTCTCGGATTTAGTTCATTTTTTATCAATATATTATAGTTCATTTTATCAACATATTTAGTTGATGACGCACCACTACCTGACAACCTATTAACCGATAGGTTGCCAGGTAGTAGTGGGTCAAACAGGATATTTTTGGCAATAAATAAAGAAGTCAACATACTCATATTGTTCATACGTTATGTAATTAATATATAGGTACTGGGTGTAACTCACCTTGTGCGCGTTATTTTAGGTGTAGATACATGTTTAAAATATGAGTCGAAAATGTTCAAGCTGCAATGTGCCTTATCTCAATCATGTCAGAGATATAAGCATTTTTAAAAAGTCGTAAATTGTTTTACGCGATTATTTCGATTAATAAAAATATTTTATTTATTTCAAATTATACAAAAAAGAAAAGGTTGTCGAGCTTCGAGCGGCCAGACTATTTTAGCTAAAATAGTAATGGATCAATTTCACTAATATTTATTGCGAATATTTAAAGCTTAACATGATCGTGTTGAAATCTCAACGGTACAGAATTTGCATGCACTCCTTGAAAATTTTCGTCTTTTTAGTAAGGTATCCCCATTATAGTTCCAGGCTCACTAGGCTTTGCCCATTCTAAGGCAAATATTTTACACATTTTAAGGTAGAGATTTTTCTGTCAATTTATCATTGCAATCTGACGTAGGATGAGGGTGATCGCCCATACAGACACACAAACGAACGATTTTACTGTGTGATTTCTTCACAATAGCGCGGAATTTTCCCTTTGTTTGTGAGGAAAGTAGGAACCGTGCAGGTACCGACTTCCGCCCCCGCTCCCCTCGCCGGCCAGGTCAGTGCCCTGCGCTACACCCGATTACATATTCCTCCTTGTCATCCTAGTGCTGGGCGATAAACCCGTCACGTGACATCGAAGCTACATCATCATTTTGCATATTAAACCGACAGTTTTATTTTAAGTCAAATATGATTGATAATGTATTTATTTTTATACAGGATGTAATAGACCTGGTCCATAATATTTTATGGGTGAGTACCTTGACTATATTACGAGTCTAAAATGTTCGAGGAATATGTGCCTAATTTCAACTATATCAAAAATAAGTTTTGCTGATCTGTTAGTAATAAAAAAAAGTAGGAATTTTTGTATTTTAGTAATGTTATATTCCGCACATCAGCGATGTCTGAGTATCGTCTTGTTACTTGTAAGTTTTAAATCGTACGGTTCTTCAAATATCTGAATATCTTGTCCTTAATATTATCAAATCAAATCTCCATCCGTAGTTAGTATTGTATAATACTCTTCATTATAATACGTGTATAGCCACCCCATTAGCATTAGCGGTGCGGATATTATCCTTTTGATTCGATTCAAAACATCAGAATTGTACAGCATAGTCAACACTTGTACCTTATTGGAGTGCGAAGAGAAGGTCGAGACCTGATCGGGCGCACCCTGATTGGCGCGGGTGGGACTGAGCCGGCTTCGGCGAGTGAGGGCGCGTCCCACCTAGTTTCGATAAAGAAATCCAATCCAATTCCTTTAACTTTCCGATGTAGTACTTGCGTGACAAAATGCGCGAGCTGACGAGCAAAACATAAATCAAAAGTCACACATTCACACAGTAAAAAAGAAAGAACGAATTTTCTAATATTTTACTTTGACGCGTTACTTTTGTAATGGGTGGATGAAAAAAAAGTGAACCATTTTTGTTGAAATAACATTTAATTAAAATATATCGATGTGCACCGTGTGTAGGAATACGCTTTAACTACATTTTTCATTAATTTACGACACATTCCATAAGCAAGTCACGAATGTTTGACAATTGAATGGTCCAAGGTTTGTCAGCATATACCAATATCAACTTCAGTCATTTTTGATCCGCTGCTGGATGAAGGCCTCCCCGTGAATCTGCCACTCTTTTGGTCCGTCAACCCTCACCACGTCACTCCCACTGTTTAGATAGTTTCGTCTGACTATCGATACTTTGTGCGTCCTCCGAGTCATTTCTGCGTTTTCAAATTTCGCCCGCGCATTACTATCAAATTGATAATATATATGGAGTAGATGAGTCCATATGTCATTTCTCAAATTTTCTCGGAAGACCAACAGGCGCTGTGATTTTTCCAATAGCGGTCACCCCGCCACTCTACCGCGTTCTTCAAATTCTTCCATCGAACTCAATATTATGTTCTTGGAAGACAGTAGATCGCGATCCAAAATTTCACGCATTTTCCTTCGAGGTCACCGAAATTAACGACTTATTTTAAAAAAAAAACATTTTCTCGATGCAAAGGCATTGTGTGATCGTTTAGCTCTCCATTATAAATTAGCCTCGCATGCCTCAAATGCAAAAATGGACAAAAACTTGCGAAAACAAAATGGCAACCGAAATGAATGGTTCACCTTTTTAATCCACCTTGTATTTAGTCGATATTTGAGCTGACGCTGCTCAACGCTACAATGATGAAGAGGTGCGACTAATTAATAAGTATGGAATATATTTCTTTATCTACTTGATATCCAATCCACCGTAGTGGCGTGTAGTCTGCTGGTTAGTTCATCGCCTCGGATAGTCTGAAGTGTGCTGAGAAAACGTGAAGAAATAAAATTAACATTTTTGCAGTTCCTGTTTTAGATGCCTACCCATTTCGAGTACATTGGCATTGAGTGCATTTCATCACCGGCCACAAGCAGCGAGGACAACTCATCAACAGTGGTTGTTGAGCGTTCTTTTGCATGACATTATAAAGCAAATATTTGCGGCCATCGGTTACTCTTTAGGCGAACTGGCGCCATTTGTCTCGATCTATCGCCGCTCTAACGCATTCTCGGTGGAAGCCCTCGCCAGGTGCGTCCAGCGAGTGGGTGTCCGCTCCACCTCGGGCCGCCAGTCTCTCCATGTTGTCCTCCCGCCGCGGAGCGTTACCCAAGAAGGCGCGATTGCACAACAAAAAATACATTTTGAACGATCAGTCGAGGAACTTACAATTGAGCGAAGCTACAGTGATACAGGTAGGATGTACAATGTGGTTGAACGCTGGAGTGGCTGCGGAGAAGTGGTCGCTAGATCCTAGGGTCCGTCACGATGTATGGTGTCTGCTGGTTGGTTGATTGGATTTCGGCCCTATATGGTTGTTCAGTGAGTACCTATATGGCAATGTCTGTGCCACAGTATGCCTCGCCAGCTCCGCATTTCTAGTGCATCTGTCTTCACAGGAACAATTCAGCGTTATATAAATAAATTGGAAAAACAAGTGATTTAAAAATGGAATTTTAGTCGATGTGATATGTGCCCCTGAAATCATTTCTAATTCAGGTAGAATTCTTGTTTCTTTTTAATACGTTTTTGTTGTGTGTTGTTATTGTTGGTACGTGTGAATTGCCTGATACGATAAATGAACCATTAATTTAGTTAACATTACTGACACCATCTATCAATGTAATTGTGGCCGTACGAACATAGATTGTTCATTATATCGCTGTGCATTCGTGTGGCAACAGGGAATACATCGACAGGACGAAATGCAATGTCTTTTTTTTCAGGTGAACACATTTTTTTGTTGCGAAGTTGCATTTTCAGAACACAGCTCTGTGGTATTCACAACAAGAAATGTGTTCTCTTTAAAAGTATATAAGCTGTGTCAAATTTAATAAAATTGATTAATTTAAATTTAATCATATAAAGTTGATTGCTTTTAAAAATGGAATAGATATAGATATAAGTTCTAAATTTTATCGTAATCGTAATCGGTTGCTGTAAAGGAATAGGAAGAGGTCCAGGTTCGAGTCCCGGTAGCAAGTAAATATTTTTTCGATAAATTGATTTTTTTAATATATATTTCTACTTGATTCATTTAATTTGTATTATAGTATAATTGTTTAATTGCAAAATAATCAATATGAATCAGCAGTTACCGTATCTATTAAATATTCATTGACACATCTAATATTCCTTTACTTGAGACGACTTCTGGGAGAGGGTGGTCGTGCCAAAACCTTTCAACGAGGCGAACGACCCGGCCGCAAACTTAATTTCTTTATACACAGTGCTGAAGAAGAATTTAAAAGAAATACTCTGAGATATTCATGTGAAATGTAGCCAGAGACAAACTCGGCGTATAATAAAGTGTGGCGGTTGCTGGGGTGTTTGTATCTAAAATATTAAAGAGAGCCGTTATGCGGCTGGAAACTGGAGTATATCGTGTACTGTACGCGCAGAGCATTTTACATACAATAGTTTTATTTTTTAAAACGGCGGATTCGGATAAATTCTGTATTAAGTTAAAAATGTATTTAAAACCTAGATTAAGTTCAATATCTAGGGGGTTGCTGTCACGTTGCAGCGACACGTCGCATTAGCGATACCAACCCTGATGATAGATTCTGATATAGATTTTCGAACTGATAAAAGATTTTGAGCGGTCGTAATAACCTGAGAACATATTATATTTAATAATAAATAACTTTTTTTTTTCTTCTTAGACAATACTAACTTATCTACACTTCAAGTATAGTCGCGTGCTCAATCTTACAATATAGAGTAACAGATTGGGGAGGAACCCGTGCCACGCATTTCAAATCTTTAATCATAATTCTGAAGATAATAAAAAAAAACATATTTATAAATCAAGATGAAATCTGGCTAGCACATTTTCCGTGTATTATATTTAACTTATCTAAAAAAACAGTATTATCACATTTCTTCAGACAATTTTTTTTTTCATTAATCATACTTATAAGATTAGGAATAAGCAACTCAAAATCCTAAAACTAAGTGAATAAATTCACGGATAAATCATAAAATTGTGTGTATTGCCAATGGTGAATATATACGAGGGGCAAGTAAAAATTGAGGTTCCTACATTTTTTTCAGGTATAAGGTATTTTTTATTGCAATAAATAAGTAAACCGTCTGAAAGCTTGTACTTTATTCTATTTTTCTACATAGTCTCCTGATTTTTCTATGCATTTTTCCTGACGAGTTATCCACTTCTGAAAACCCGCTTCGAAGAATTCCGCCGCTAAGCCGCCGATGAACTTGGTGACCGCTTCTTTCACCTCTTCATCTGTATTGAAGCGTTGTCCACCCAAGTGTTGCTTCAATTTCGGAAACAAGTGGAAGTCGCTGGGAGCAAGATCAGGGCTGTAGGGGGCATGGTCAAGCAATTTCCAGCCGAATTTGTCCAGTAGGGCGGTGGTCTGTCGAGAGACATGACCACCGCGCGCACACCTTGCGATAACCAAGTTTATCGGTCAAAATGTTGTCGATGGTTTTTTCACAAACCTCAGGAACCTGGACAGCAAGCTCCCGAAGCGTTACTCTCCGATCTTCGAGGAGAATGCGCTCAATCTTCGCCACGACTTCGTCCGACACCGATGGCCTCCCACTCCTTTGCTCGTCGTGGACGTCTGTGCGTCCTTCGGAGAACTCCCTGCACCATTTGCGGACGTGTTGGACGCTGATGCAAGCTGTGCCATAAACTTCTTCCAACTGTCGATGAATTTCAACAGGTTTAAGCTTCTTCGCGTTTAAAAATCGAATCACCGAACGGATTTCACACCTGGCGGTAACGGCGATGGCGGGTTCCATAGCGGATGGCTGTCAGGCCTTTACTGAGCGTCGCAGCGTTTGCTCCCGGTAGTGGGGATGTAGTTAAGGGACCAACAATCAAGGCGGTGTTGCCGGATTTCGCCTAGCATCTCGCGTGGCGAGTGTACAGCGTAAGGAACCTTATTTTTTACTTGGCCCTCGTATGATAAATCAATTTTGGTAAAATTCACAGGTATTTGACGATTATTCGCCTTGTCACGCTATTAGACGGGATTAACTTTGACAGTAGTAAACTCGACGTTCGAACAACCCGCAATCATTTTTTATCATGGGCGATGATAAAAAGATACTATAGTAAACTTACCATAGTACATTTTCACTACTGATCAAACAACCGACCCTTAATATAGTATAAAGAAGGTTCTGCAGTGCAGTGTTCTGCTAACATCTCATTGTATTTATTGTAATTCCAGTTCAACTGCTTTTCAAATTGTATATAATATCAATGTGGTCACACTAACCTGGTGGCGTCGTTTCAGTGACCGGGAGGGACGCTCGTGCTGCCCGCCCTGCGCCGCCCCGCTGGGCCGGCTGCGGGTGGAGAAGATAGAGGGCGGGCTGCTGGTGGCGGGGGTAGCCGTGGCCGCCAACTGTCAGCTGGTCCTCCCCATCTTCGGCTTCCTCTTCCTGCTGGTGGGCTGCGTACTAACAGGTAACCATCACTACAGGCATTATGTTTTACGATATTTTAAGCTTACCGATAAAACTTTCATTTTAGTTTCTTTCTTGAATCATTTTTCTATCATTTCAGCGCATAATTCACCATAATGCTGTTATCGGGAGATGCGCTTGGCGCCTGGTCACATGATCACATATGTTATTATTAGGTTGTTATTATTAGGTTATTATTATTATTATACACATATGTTATTATTAGGTTATTATTATTATTATTATCCGCCGTTTTTTTGCTACTGCTACTGGTGGAATGATAATGATGTGCACCAGGAGCCAGGAGGGGCGAATCCCGGACAGCAATAGCCAAAGGTAGTACAACATCCCAGCCCAACAACAATCAGCCTAGCTTGATCGCCTTAATACTGTCATTCAGCTAAAAAGACCACGCGATAAGAACCAAATCGTTTTCCATCACGACAACGCTAGCCCTCATGTCGAACGCCGTGTGATCGAATCCATCGCTAGCGAGAGATGAGATTTGATCTCCCATTCGCCGAAAGCCCCCATGGACTACCATATCAATCGCTTTCTGAAAAATTGGCAGGTTGGCAAAATCTATGACGATTTGGAGGAGTTGTTGGTGGATATCAAATCGTGGATTGCCTCAAAAAACCAGTGCTTCTTCGCCCGCGAAATCGGCCGTCTTCCAAAACAAATGGGAATGATAATTCTACATAATATGTTTTGAGTTTGTTTTCGTTTTTGGTTATGTTACAATATTATTTATGTTACAATATAATTTTAAAAAAACGGCAGATAATTATGCATCAACCTAATAATGAAGTGCTCTGAATCGCCAATGTATTAATTATTGATTCTGTGTTCAAACTTCAACATCACCCTCTAAATGAGCAATGTAGTGTATCTTCGCCATGCGTTGTTAGTTGATCCCAAAATGGGTGTGGAAAGTTATGAATATGTATATTGAATTTGGACTTCAGTTAGTTAATTTGTGATGTAAACGATGTGATAATACAAAATGTGGTGAGTGTAAAGACTATACAAATGATTATTATTTTAATTACGACTATCTGAATCTGAAACTAAAATAAACAAAAAAATTGTAATCTATGAAATGACACAAGTAGAAATTACGAGAAAAAAAATATAAACTCAAATATACAAATTAAAGAACATAGCTGTCGTCTCAAAAATTATAACTTCTCAGAATATTCAAATCATATAATTGAAACTAATTACTCTTTGGATATACATATACATATCCACTCTGTATCGTATGAAAATAATAGTAAACGACCTAAAAACCGTTGAAATACTAAAAATCTAAATTCGCTAATAATTTATTAACAAAATTACAATTATAATTAGAAATATCTGTACGCTTCGAAACAATAGTCGGGATAAAAATAATACTCAGTTGTATGTTTTACAGTGTTTGATTCAATAAAATAATTAAATATTTGATTACATTATTCGTTATTTCAGTTTTGATAATTAACATTATAAAATGGTAATTATTTCAAACTTTTTTACTGGCAAAAAAACTAATTACAGAATAATTTAAAAGTTTTATTAACTCATTATCCGTTACGTAACTTATTCGCCCGAAGTATAATATACATTACGCTCTCACTGTAAGATTGGCCAGAATCTCAATTCGCTAAATCGGTGACGTCACAATGAAAGTTCATAATTCATCTGCGTGTGTGTGACGTCCTTGATCCTGTGACTTGGCTGCGTTTGATGACCTCAGCAGCGGTCGCACTTCTCCATTCACTCTCCATACCGGTCCGTTGCAGGACATCGGTGGATGCAGACCGCAGACCGCAGACTGCAGACTAGACGATTATTCAGTTGGCGTACGAGCTGGCGATTACATTGCCGTCGTATCATCTTATTCTCATTCCAATACAAACTTTCTGATTAATTCTTTAATTTTTTTCTCTTTCATATCTGTCTATTCGCATTATATATTCTAAACCTCGGCGGTCGAAAAACTATGTTTCGGAATATTTCAAAAATAAAGTGAGTTACGTAAAGGATAATATGTCGGTAGAAAGCACTTAATTAGCACAATTGGCACCTGTTCAGGTTCCGAAACTTCATTGGTATTGAAGTGAGTATCGCTGTGACCTTGCACCGAACACTTCCTGCGTCTGTTTCCTCAGTGTTCTGAAAACTCTCATAGACGCTTATAATTAATGTAAAAATATTTTTTTTTTAAATAATTAGGAAAATGAGATATTGAAGAATGGCTCTGTTAAAAGTGTCAACAATCGAGCGTGCATGAAAAGCCATACGGAGTTGAACGAGACAGTAACGGTATTCTACTGTCTCTGCCCAGCCCACCTCTGTGTTGTTAGAAATATTAGCACAAGTATCAGCAGCTGGTATTATGGCATGTCTAATATTAGCATTATAACGCGCAGTCACCATCTGATGGACGTTATTCAATATTATAGTTTTGTTACAGTTTTACTGTCGTACCTGATTGGTACCGAGATGGACGCAGTGACATATTAACTTTAATCTAATTATTATCAAGAAACTAAACAAAATGAATAAAACTGAATAGTTTTTTAGGTGCAATACCTACTTACTCTGCCTTCATGCCCTGTTTTACCGGAGTCATATTTTATATTATGTTAGTCCCAAACAGATTTATCTCTAAATACAAATTAAATGTATTAATTAGAAAGGTATACATATAAAATCAATTTTATCGAAAAATATTATTGTTGCTACCGGGATTCGAACCTGGATCTCTTCCAATCCGGAATTTTAATTAGTATTTAAAATATCACAGACCGTCTGTTCTGAATAATTACAAGTTCACGATAAGAATGTGTTCTCCTTGATAAGATTTGTCTCTGTTTTCTGTAAATAGTGCAAAGTAGCAGTTCCTCGAGTGTCGCGCCTCGCGGCCCAACTCTTATTGATCTCGATCTTGCGCGCTACGTTTTATCCGCTGTGTGTTGTGCCACAGTGGATTTATGGTATGGTTATAAAATTAACAATAAAACCATCATTTCCTCCTCCGCTTTGTGTCAATGCGAATTGAACTTTAAATTTGTAATTGAAGTGTGGAGAGGGTGCGCGCGTTTTAATGTAGCTTCAAAGAGAAGATCTCGTCGCTACACCCGCCGTCCACCGAGCAACGTCCTCTGCACACACGCACATCACGTGGCATTCCTCATATTTCGTATTTCCTCTTCAGATCTTGTCTGCCGGTCTTATAATACTATCTTTATTATAAATACACTCGCGTCGCGTGTCTCTCCTTCCTGTTTCCTTTCCTTCGGCTCCCACAAAGCGTACGGAATATTCTAAGTTGAGCATCGCTCAGCCAGCTACGGTGAGCAGTGCTGGCGTCCTGTTGTAGCGATAGCAACTTATTTTATTTTATTATTGTAATTTTGCCGGTTATCATTGCCACTTAAAGCAAACCCACGAGGCTACGATTACAGGTATCATATATTTCAATCAAAGAATTATAGTTTGATTTATAAAAGTTTTTGCACTATAAGTTAATTCTCAAAACAGGTCTAGATATAAAATATAGACATCCTGGGTACGCACAAGTCTTATGATAAAAAAAATTAAAACTAGTATTATTGTCTTACTTATACTTCCATATCGTCAGAGGCGTAGCTAGGGGGCTCGTGTCCTCGAGCGCCAGACTAGGGGGGGCGCCAAAACGGGATGTGAAATTTTTGGTTTGAATAATTAAAATTTAATTCGCATAAAAAAATCATAATTTTTATTTATCAACAGGTTTTTATCTGTGTAAATATATTTTACTTCTCTCTATTTTAATTGTACATAATTTGAAAATAGTGAAATATATATAAAATGGAGGTGGTTCACTCCCGGGCGCCAAATACTCTAGCTACGCCTTTCCATATCGTACCTACCAATATCGTTTCTGTAATGTTTTTCATAACCAATTTTCATTTCTATGCAAATTACACCAAAAACCTGCTGTTTTGGAAAATAATGTTTTTTTAGATTTGCTTTTTAGTTTTTTTCTACACCTACGTATTTCAATAACGTGATACTGCCTTTAAACTTCTGCATTATCTTGTAATTCCTAATATAAAATTAGGAACCTTGAGTCAATATAATCAGGCCTTTGATATCGCCAGCTCACCCGGTGCGTTCACGTTCAAGTTCAAGCCCAACTGAAAGGAGATAAATCACTTGATTCGTGAATTAGACCTTTCGAAAACAAAAGTTTAGCATCTTCAACAATTTCAATTCAACTTTCTTGGAAACGGATTAAATGTGTCGTATTAGAGAAGAATAAAGGTAAAAGTTTTAATTTATTTTAAATGAACGATGATTTACTTCATTGCAACATCGATTATCGACAGACTAGTTGAAGTTCAGTTTGCTCTTGCAGTCTGCAAGAAACACATTAAGCTATTGCTAGATAAAACAAGACACAAACATAAGTGGAATGTTGATTAGAAAGTAAATCTTTATTTTTTGTTTTGTTCGCACCAGGATAAATATAGTATATGCGAGTTGTTTACCGCACGCTGGAGAATCATCTGGCCGGCGGAGATCTGCGCACGCGCGAGGCACATTGCCAGCCACAGCGCAGTGTGACCGGGGAGAATTCCACGTGCGGGAGGATACGCGACGGCCGGATCTGAATATTGATCGTCCTGGCGCGGGTCACCCGAGGCAATTGCAATTCATTACGCTCGCTTCGCCTGTCCGGCGGATGTAGAAGGGTGCACGGTCTGCGGTCACGTGTTGCGTATCCCCCGTGTGGCCGCCGCCGGTAATGAGACATCAGATGCCGGCATGCGTGGCCGGCAACAGGATACTCCCGCGTTCCCGGAGTCGCCAGTGTCGGCGGTGTCGAGTTACTGGCATCGCGCGTCTCCAGCGTCTTCGGTATTATGACAACTTGACAAATATTTGATCAGCATTATAAATGGTTCCACCTATACAGATAACGAATAACGAAACCGCAAACACTGAATTACAGTCACTCCTATTTTTTTCTTCCGTGTATTCCCACATCAATTATGTTTGAGATTAAAAAGAAATGATTTGACGACTGTTTATTCAAGTTGAGTTCACATATTTCATCTGTCTCCGAGTGCATGTGTTCAATGGTTGAAAGAATGGGATACCGCCGCGCGCCTAGATGATCCAATTCTTAACAAAATAAAATAAACAGATGAATTTCCTCGTAACGGTTTGAAAATCCTATGTATTTTGATATAATATATATATAATATATTTAATGTTCAAAATTCTACGCGGAATATTTTGTATGGAAATATTTTTGAAAAGTATGTTCCGTGTCAATAAAAGTAGCAGGTCAGCACCCTGGCTCGAAAAGAAGTCGCAAGAAAATCCGCCCTGGCCCCACTACACTACTTCTCGTAACCAATATTTTTTTAAATTTATCGGTTCATTATGGATTCTCCTTTACGGCATTAATAATTGTTCTGAATTTTATTTAAACTTGGTGCTTCTTTTTGAAGTTGTACTTTGAAGGAAATAATTAAAATTTCCTGTATTAATTTTTTGTTCTCCAGCCTTAGGAAGCTTGTGTGTCGTTTGATCTCGAAACAGATTCATCTAACTCTTCTGCTGTCAGTTCCTCTGCGCGCGTCTCTAGTCGATTGCCCGTGTGTTTGCTGATCCGCGAATGGCGAGGGATTACTGTACATACATTCATTTCCGCGATATTTTTAGTATGCGCAAAAAAATGTACCGATTCTAAATTTTATTTAGTTTTATTCAGTATACACGTGTGTGTTATGAGTTGTCTATATCTGTAATTATCACTGTTATATGACGCGGAGATATTAGATTTGTTGTGTGGTTGGTTCATCACTCATGAAGCGAATTGTTGCGCTCGCGGTAATTTTGTTTAGGATAGTATTTTAAAAAAGCAATTTCACCATCGGGTCGGCGGTGGATCCTCTCGCTGCGGCTGTTCGACCTCGCGCCTCTAGCGGTCTGTGCACTGCCACCTTTCACGCGCGCACTCTAATCCTCGACACGTGTACATAATCAATTATAATTCTATATAATATGACGAATGTATTCGGAGACGTCAGAAATCGTGTACGGCGGAGAAGGGACTTTTTCAACAGTCAGAGGTGTCGATCGATGACTAGTTTTCGCATTGGCTGTGACGTCACATTTAATAGGTATTAATAGATTCAACTGATGTCATTAATTTTCAATCTAACAGACAATATTACACATAAATTCCCAAGTGTGTAACGCGTACGAAATGGTATATATTTCATTGGATGTGAAGCGTCTGCGTGAAACCTTTTGAAACTACATTTGTCGAAATAGTACTTTTCGATAATAATATTGTCAAAAACTTGATTATCAGAATTGCTACAGTAATATTTTTGATACAACTATTGTTATATAATTTATAATTATTTAATAAGTACACGATTTTAAGCTTCCTTCTGTTAACGATTGTTTTTCAAAGTTTTAACGTTAAACTTTTTTGATGTTTCAAGTAGTCGGTTTAAAAAATGTGTTTATGGTATTGTATTTAATTAATATGGAAGAAGACTCAGTTCAGAAAAGCTTCGATGTATAGGTTTTAAGCAGTAGTACATGTAAGGTCTTGATAAAATGATTTCGTTTCACAATCTTCCGTAATGGACTTTGGTCGGTAATAAGTTGTGCTCCTCCGTGTACCGTTGGTCCGGCACCGGCACCGCCTCATCTCGGCTGTTTTATCCATTACGAAATGTTTAGAAATATATGCCGGTTCATTATTATGAGCAATCAATCACCCGCCGCATCTGCGTTCTGGTGTATTTGATGCAAAAAAATAATGGATTGAATTTCAATTTATTTAATAACGTTAAAGGGCTATCGATGAAATGATTCTAAAAATAACGCTAGGCTTTTTCCACTATCAATATTGTTTTTTTTTTTTTTAAATATATTTATGTTTAGTGAATTATGCTTTTTATTTCAAATAAAACATTAAATATGATGTTTGGAATTAAAAAATGATACGATACGTAATGTCGTTCTCGTAAAGAAATTATAGAAAGGAGCCACCTTTATCCGGAATTATTATAGGAGTGATTACTCTCTTGCCAGTTCCTCTCAACAAACCAAAGCAAAAAAAAAAACAATTTTAATTACATGTAGATGTCAATACCAATTAACATGGTATAATTATAATTACAAGAGGGAGATGTCCATAGAGTTTATAATATTATAGAGATGCTTCTTGAAGGGAGATTAAGACAGAACATGGGCATAAAGATTTTGATAAAATAAGATGACGGAGATAAGGGGGCAGCAAGATGGTTTGCTGTCTCCCTCTTCCCGTCTACCTTTCTAGCATTACCCAGCGGGTCACCCATGTCCTGATAAAATTCCAAAAAAAAATCCAAGGAAAGACGATTTACTACGGAACGATAAAGAAATGATAGTTAAAATTGTACTTTTATTATATTTATATACTTACATAGTCAAGTGGCAGACATCTGTGGGATCATTAAGATCATCTCAAATACACTTTAGAATATCCAATCAAAACCCCTTTATATAATACAACAGGTAGTACAAAATCTTCCTGTACAGTTGAGACTTGGACGATTAAGGCAAAAGGACATTCTCTGATGATACTATTTTCTGATGATAAAAGGATACGTAATATCAGAAACTGAAGTGAGTACAAGTACTCGATACAATCTAAATATACTTCATGGACGGCCAACGGCCGACATTTAAAAATATGGCAATCGATGACAATATTTAAAAAAAAACTAGTACTAACAACCCGTCCTAGGACGGGCACGTAAAAGGTCATCCATAGGTCATAATTTAAATAAGTAACTACCCAACATTACAATATTCCAATTTTCAAATTTCTAACAATCGAAATGGATTTTGTTTCCTATACGAAAAATGTACTTTAACAACAAACGGTAACATATCTGACTAATTTAAAAAATTTCAAAGAAAATTGACGCATCACTAAAGCATAAATAATTTTTTTATTCATACAGAAAAATGTTTACACCTTTACCCGGTAGAGTTCATATCCCTGTAGCGACCAAAATATTGTTTCAATTTGTAGATTTTTCTGTAAAGCTTTCCAATTGATTCATTTAATTTATTTTAAATTACACAAGACTACTTTCTGAAATTGTAACATCACAATAAAAATATATTCGTTTTAAAGTTTTATACTTGTATTATTTAATGTTGTTTTGTAACAGTTTGTTTAGTTACCTATTTCCAGTTCTTTATTAAGTACTTTGAATATTTTTTTGTCTACGATTAATGCCCTTAAAATATTATCATCGACGCACCGTACTTGGACCACGATGTTATTGGAAAGATGATCTGCATTCCGGCTGTAATGATTGTAAACAGCTTCCTCGCGGAGTACGCTGTACAAGGGACGTCACGTGTTATTGAGGTCAACGGTGAGTGAGCACAATCAAGTATCGGCGGTTCCGCCTGCGTTACTGCACAACTTACTGCCAAATGTGGTTATTTTCATCAATTACTATTGTTAACCTCAATGTGTCCATAATTATTATTATTATTATTTTAGAAATTATCTTCTTGAACATTAAAAAAAAAAACATAAATAATATCAAAACAATGTACATCTGAACCGTCCAAAAATTCCCGTTAATATAATTTAATTTTGAAAGTGTCACGTTTGGATTTTGATATTTAGATTTGTTTGGAAAAAAAATGAAGAAAACAAAAAATGTGCTTTTATTTACGTTTTCGTGGTTTGGTGATCTTAACCCTTCCCAAACCATGCAGCAACATAGGTCTACCATCATGATTGAACCTGTAATATTTTAGTAAATGCGTGCAACATAAAATTCATATTTTAGATAATCCTAAATAAAATATTAGCGCTTAGGAATGACTAATTATGAAAAGCGAATCGTACAAAAACAATTATTTTTTCCATTCAATCCGTTGTAAAATTAATGCGTTGGTAAAAATACCATTTGTGATATAAAAGACAGAGATCACACACTATTTTCACAGTAAAAAGAACAATAAACATACAAATAAAATTGTCTCTTTCTCACTAATTAAACGAAGAGAGATAAGAAGGAAGGACACATTGTATAAGACTTAATGAATGCTCTAAATTATGTTACTAATCATTTTTTCAGTAGTAAGTAAATTCGTGCCATTAAAGCTAATAAAAACCTTTTTTCTAACTGTTATTTACGGTAACACGAGTTGACAGCATGGCTGCGTTTGGGTATTTTATGTCATGGTATGGTAAAGGTTAAATACAAAGTTTAGTCCGCTACTATTACTTGGCGCGGGCGCAGAAAGTGTAAACATACAATCGTAGATACTATTAACGCTTTAGTAAATGATTTCAATCCTTTCACTTTTCTTTAAATCTGAAAATACGCAGCGCATTCAAGGTGAGGAATGGCCGTGATGATGGCCTAGGCCAGAGGTTCCCAAACTTTTGTGTCGTAGACCCCTTGCCATGTTTTTCGGTTTTTGGTAGACCCACTACTTACCTGATATTGATTTTTTGTAAATTTCTAATTGCAGTGAAGTTTAGTGTTAAAAACTTAAACCACAAAGCGAATGCCTACATCCCACGACTTACACAATTTTATAAACATATATAATACATTTTTTACTTCATAGGTACTTTTATAAATAATGTATATGTCTTTATATTATAAGATTAAGTAATTAATGTAAGTAAATAGGTACTATCAGTGTATGTTGAGATTCACTATCGTGGACCCCCATTTTCATTTCATGGACCCCCAAATTTTTTTTTCGCTGACGTAGACCCCTTGCAGGTTATCATAGACCCCCGGGGGTCGATATAGACCACTTTGGGAATCACTGGCCTAGGCACCCAAAGTACTAGCCTAGGGCTGAATTCTTAGAGAAGTATTATACTACTCGTGCTTTACATACTTGCATACTCTCTCTCTCTCTCTCTACGTCACGTCTGGCATTACGCCCAGAGTTTGCGGCAATTATTTTTCTGCGTACTGTGATAGCCTTTCTCCGATGTATAATATTGTATGTACGTAGTAAGTTCTACCCATAACACGAGGTGGGTATGACTAACACATTAGTAAAAACTAGTGTCGCGTAATACGTTCCAACAGCGCAACTCACTTTCTCAAATATTCTACATATTTCAGCATCATTATAGATTCATCTAGATCTTTTTGTACCATTATACCTATAATATAGAAAATCTTATTTTCTATTAATATATGAATGTGTTATTGTGTGGGGCATATGTGGGGATAGGTACCGACCTAATAAAAAGTAGCTTACTTACTGGAAGTGTCAATTAATCAACGTGACACGAAAAAATAATTGTCATTGAGGCACTTCCATTAAGCCATTATGTTGGGAACATTGAATTACCCGTGAACTTGTTACTTTGTTCAATTGACGCACTGTTTGTAATGTCAGCGTTTCTTTTTTATCCGAGTCTTAATTTATTATTGAGTATACATGAGGACATAAAATATCATTTACAAAACTGTTTGTATAATGGATGGAAAAATACAAGTAAATACGTGTCATGAAGTGATGATAAAGAGTGTCCAGCGGAAAATTTTCAAGTTTAATATCAAATTAAAAAAAAAGCTACAATGTTATTGTCATATTTTATTTATACAAAATGGAGTTTAACGACGCGGATTTTACCTTTTATAAACAATATCGTCTAAATGCCGTCCATTTCTCTCTAGATACTCTTGCAATTGGACTCTTAAATTTGCAAACACGCGAGAACAAAGCGTTGGTTCAATGGCAGCAACTTCACGGTGGATATTTTCTTATAGAGCCTGAATTATTTGAGAATTGTTGCTGTAAACTCGCGACTTAAGGTATCCCCACAAAAAAAAGTCACATGGTGTAAGGTCCGGTGACCGAGGTGCCCAGGATATGTCTCCATACTTGCTGATTAATTTATTGGGAAAAATTCCCCTCAGTTTTTTTATTGAAACTCTAGCCGTGTGTGGAGTTGTTACAGTTGGACAGCTGCAATTGCGGTACCAAAAACTTGTCGATCATTCGGCAATACACGTTAGCGGTGACTGTCTCTCGCTGGTTAAAAAAATAAGGGCCAATTATCCCTCGAGCAGAAATTGCACACCACACTGTCGTTTTTGGACAATGCAAACATTTTTGATGATGTTCCCTTGGGTTGTCGGAACACCAGTACCTCATTTTATGTTTATTATCATAGCCATCGGTATGAAAATGTGCTTCGTCAGTAAACAATATGTTTCCAAGCATTCGTGCTGTTCCAAAACGTTCCAGCATCGTTCTCGCTAAGGTTTCACGTAAAGAATAGTCATTTTCGTTGAGAAACTGCACGATTTGCAGTTTGTATGGGTGAAACTGTAGTTTCTATTCCAGAACAGGCTGCAATCTTCCTTATCGATTTACGCGGATTGCGCATAATTTCACGTCGAACTTGAGCCACATGTTCTGGCGTCGGTGCTGACGTTAATGGTCTCGGAGGAATTTGGTTTACCATTGTCCCTTCTTGTCTAAACTTTTGAACACAGAACCAGATAAGTTGCGTGCTCGGCCCATTACTTATTCGTCGAATATTAAGGTGAGTACAAAAAGCGCGACGCGTACGAACCAATGAATCACCGCACTTTAAATATTGCTCAATCACGAACGCGTGCGCTCCCGACCAGTGACTCATTGCGACTGGCAAATCAGCAAATCACGCGCGTTGAACAATACCTTTCCCACTTACCTCACCCTGGTGGTTTACGAGCAATTACAATTTAATCTTGAAATTTTTCCGCTGAACATCTTATATATTCAAAGAACTAAATATATATTTCACAGTTTGCAACCAAATAATGAATGGAAGAAATATAATCTATTTCTGAAGAGAATCGTACGCTGTAATTGATAACTACAGCATCACCGAGGACCAGTAATTGCACGAATGAATTCTAGATTTTTTTAAAGTTCATTCGATGTAATTTTTTACGATTGTCATCATCATTGTTACACCTAGATCTTGGACGACAACGCAAAGTTGTTCAAAGGTCCTTGTGTATGTGTTTTGTATAAAATATAAGAATATTATTATGAACATACTACACGGTTTTATCCATTAAATAGTGAGAAAAATAATTACTGTTTTCTATATTATCTTTTTTGAAGATTATTTTGTTTACAAATATTGAGAGCTTTTATATGTATAAAGTGCAACAATAACTATTTAATTTATTAATATAGTTTCAGATTATTTATAAATATCAATAAATAAGGTAAAAGCTTGTAGTACCATTTAGTATCTGTTTCTACCATATCTAGACCCGTAAAAGGGCCTACTTGAAAGCCTTGAGTAACACCTGCAGTCACTGAGAAAGGAATAGCCGAGTATCAATCAGCCTATGATATTCCTATTGCATTGCATCTATCATGAAACCTTGAGTGTAATTATTTTGTGATACTGTGAGTGCTCTAGATGGCTTAATCTGCTACACGAATGTATCGCCGTCAAACACTTTGCTGTCATTCGCTAAATATTGTGATTTTAACCCCTGGAATTGTTTTCAGCCGCCTCGTATAGGGGGCGCGGCGCGGACGAGGGTCCCGCGCACTACGCGGCGCGCGTGCAGTTCACGGGCACGTCGCGCGCACTGGGCCCGCTGCTGCTGGCGGCCGGGGCCATCATGGCGGCGCTGGGCGCGGCGCTGTGCGCGCTGGCCCGCTACGCCGCGCGCGCGCACCAGCGCCTCGGCTTCCGCTGCCCGCTGCACGGGGACTTCTACCCGCTCAGCCCGCAGGCCAGCGCCCGCACCATTGGTGAGTTTCCATAAACCATTCCTTCATACCCATCTCTAATTTTAGAGCTCTTATCATCTTATTTATTTATTTTATTTTATTTAGAAAACATACAGTTTATCAATAAATACGAGAATTACAATAAAAGCTAAACAAAAAAAGTTTTAAAAAAGAAAGTGAGAAAATATTAGAAATTTAAAATGGGATTGGGAAAAAAATCTGTGCCCCTATATATTTTACCCAGCGCTCACGTGTTCTTTTGAATATTTATTTATTTGTTATCATATGTTGTGTATACAGTATTTTAGTATTTATTATTATTTATTTTAGTATCTGTCTCACTGGGCTTCGCTCGTGCTGAAGCAAACATTTCACATTGTTAATCAATAATCATATTATACATATATAGTTGGTTCCACATATATAAATTTAAAACAATTAAAGAAAGAAAAAGGAAGAGAAATAAAAATCGTAATTAACAAAAGGAAGAAGGAAATGATGCAATATTTGAACATGAAAAAGAAAATAATGAATAAAGACAATATCTGAAATTTGTAAGGATTATACACGAGTTTCATGATCAGGTTGGTGAAACACACACAGATACACGCACAAGCCGCTTATTCACTGGTGTTAGGGCTGAGGCATTGCCGTGCTCACTCTCGATATGCTCGCGGAGTGCGTGGGTGTGCAACGGGTTTAAAAAGAGAAACTACTTACAGTTGACAGAAGTATATTGTTGCTTGAGCATAGTTACAGTTAGAAAATATGCAATAAACAGTCTACACCGAGGAAGACAGCCGCGAGAGGAGTGGCTCTCGGGAGCTGGCCTGCCGAACGGCTCTGATTGTGGCATGTCGCATCGTCGGTACCGGGCGTGTTTGTGGCTGTTAGGAGACCTATTTTGCCATCGGTGGTGATGCATGATTGTAGAGACGATTGACCTCCGCAAATCCTTCAGTTCCCTCCACATTTGTTTGGCCAATGTTGAATGTCTACATAACGGTGTACCGGTTAAATGTCGGTCCTCAGATTTTGTGTTCGGTCGTCCAGACGTATTTGTTAAACTCGTTGGATCTGGAAAAACATAAACACGTATTATTTGTAATGTTTTAACGTTTTTGTAATAATATCTTATTTTATATAAATATAATTCAAAAGTACTTTAATGACCGCTCGTCATAAATCAAAAAATAAATGGGAAATTCATGCATTTCATTAACAAGTATCAAATTTTTGTTCTGAAGTTACATTTTTTCATAATTGTAAACAAAATGTATAATTATTATTTAATACTTTTTTTAGAATTATCCTGTTCATAACATTTTTCAAAGATAAAACGTCGAACCATTTTTCTCAACTTCTTAAAACGTCAGTTATCAAATAGTGTGTTTGGTGTTTAATTCGTTTGAAAGAAGATTCACTTCAGAAAAAGCGACAGTTGAACGACGTTCTAGAATGGGTGTTAAACACTAATTAGGAAAAAATTAGGTGTTATTTATTAACTGGCAGTTGAACAACAGGATGATTTTAATTGTTGAAACAAACCAAACTTTATACCTACTGCACATGCGACTTAGTTCTTATTCACGTCTGTTGATGAAAGAGCCTACTCAACATAATACAGTAGCAACAAAAATAAATTCATTGATTAATTTTAAAATAAACCCTTTCCAAACCATGCAGTAACACAAGTCTACCGCTCTAATTAAACCTGTAATATTTCGGTAAATACACGCAACATGCAATTCATATATTAGTTAATTGGAAGGAAAATATTTACGCTTAGAAATGACTAGTGAAAAATTAAGTATGTAAGGCGAATCCTACAAAAATAATTATCTTTCAATTCAATCCATTGTAAAATTAATACGTTGACCAAAATACCATTTGTGGCAAGACAGATAGAAATCGCATTTTAATTTCACAGTGAAAACAATAACAAACATACGAATATAACGGTGTCTCTTTCTTACTAATTAAAGAAAGATAGATACAAAGGAAGGTTGTAATATATAATGCAACCTCCTATACAGAACTTAATGAATGCTCCGAATTATAATATAATATATTTTTTTAAATATTTAATGCTCAATATTTGTAGTAAATTTATGACCTTAACCATTTTTTCACATATCAAAGGCTAATAGAAGTCTAATTTCTTACGGTAACACGAGTTGACAGCATGGCTGCGTACGAGTATTTTATATCACGGTATGGTAAAGGTTAAAACAGTGTAATAATGTAAGTAAAAGTGAAGAAGTGGTGTACATATTTAATAGTATACATATCAATTGTAATAAATACAGCACGCTGAATGTCGCGGGTACCTAACTTTATAACAACCCTGTGTATTTATTAAGAGAGCGGCCTTTCTCTTGTTTCCACACAATTGTGAGAATCTGCCGAGTGATAAAGCTGGCGACTGCGGTGAAGAAAGAGTGTGTACAATTCTTGAGATTGAAATGCAAATAATGACATTATACAGGAACGTAGAAAAACAAACAATAAAACTTTTGCGACACATTTCACCTATAAAGAGCTGGCATTATTTTTACAATTGTTGTCAGTTCGATCTACAGCCGGCTTGCCGCAATGATGACGTGTGTCGTGTAGAGTCAGGAGTGCCGCACCATTGTTGTCGCTTCCTGCTGCCCCTGTGTCCTGGTGTCCTGGTGTGCTTTCTGTCTCTTTACACACCATCCATCGGGTATATTTCCACACGATGGACGAAGAGGAAATGTCTCGTACTGCATAACTGAACGATGAGCTAAACCGTTATTTAAACCGTGATTCGATTGCAACTACGGCCGGTAACTGATTATTCGTAATTACAGCACACTTGATACTAAATCGCCAATAGTTAAATCTCAGCTAAAATTATCGTTACAATTCAATACCAAACGCGCAATTATGGTCACAATCATTACTAGAACTATAAGTGCTTACCCACAAAGTTTATTCTTGAATTGAAATTTTTTTCTTTCTTCCTAATCGCAAGTCGATTTTCTTCGTCCATCGCTTCGGGGGCCTCGGAACGTGATTTCCATTCCAAGATCTTCTGTATAGTGTTTTCTGGGCTATTTTATCGTGTATCTTCGACCGCTGTCTGATGTTTCAGATTCTATTGGGGGTTCCGTTATTAGAGATTCAATTGGGGGTCGCTGATTTCCATTCTGGGATTTTGTTTTTCACCTCTTCTGCATTAGTGTCATTTATAATCATTGAACAATGGCTTTGAGCATAATCACACTACAGTAAACCCTTTATTTATACCATATGTAAAGTTAAGAACAAAACAAATTTACGGTTATTGAACATGTTAAATTGTACATATTTTAAGATTCGAATATTATATATTATCATTTTTACGTATATTTATTTATTTTATATATTTTAAACAAATAATACACTGTGAAAATATTACACATGCTTATAATTTCGTGATTTTTTTATTATATGAATTTTTTATGCATGTGTTTTATTTACAAAATATTCCTTTTGTTTCCGATTAAGTGAATGCACAATTCTTTGTAGTAATGGTGATTTTCATTTAAATATGATTTTTGTACTAGCGGCCCTGGAGAAGGGGGGTTCTCGCTGGCGGCAGTGGTGCCCTCGGAGCGCCGCCCCCCAGTGCCCCCGCAGCAGGGGGCCTCGGGCGCCCGCCCCTCCGTGCCCGGCGCCGCTGCCCTTCCTCGTCACTTCCATGAGGTCAGTAATAAAATAAACTCGATTTTTTCGATTGAAGGTAATTGACAATTGTCAAAGATATAACAGCAAAATGTAATTATGTATATTAATAATGATATAGTTTTTTTATGATGGATTTAATGAAGTAAAAATTATATTTTATATTACTAAATTTTAGTACGAAGTATTCGATTCAGGCACGAATAAAATTCTTCCGGAAGTTTCTTTGAGTTTCGAGAATAGAAAGAAGCGAGCGTGATATACAATAGAATATAGGCTTCTCGGATAGTTCGTCCGATCGTATGACATGGAAAGACGGTCTGATCAAGCTTGGCCAGTTTTTGAAGAAGGATAATTCGAGAAATTACCCCGGTTATTTATTTATCTATCATCATTACAATTAGCGTCATTCTGATGGCGCACTAAAATGTGTTAAGAAAAGTCGAGCAATTTATTTACGTACAAAAATGTCATGGCCAAACAATACAAGTTTGAGTTGTTCAAAGTTCACATTTCTTGAGATGTTATCCTCGCGTTTATCTATTATAATCCAACAGTTTTCGTCTTCTTTTCTCAGTGTCACTCTCTGGACTCGACGCTTTACCCTTCACGCGCTCGTCCGTATTAGTTCGTACAATTCGCCTTCAATCACTTCACACCAGCGCGTACATCATTCTCGAGAAATCGAGAATCTCTTTAGACAAATACCATCGTAGCGTAGGAGTTCCGTTTTTGTGTTTGTTCAGAATATTTTATGATTTTGATTTTGATTTTCTCACGAATCAAGAGACGCTTTCTTTTGTTCGTAAATCGAGGCCCAGTTTTTAACTGAAAATTCAATGTCAAATTGTCATTGTCGACATTGCCGACATTGCCGACGCATACAAACATTACTTTAGACGTTTTCATAATAAATTTGAATTCAGAGAAAAACACAAATGTAAAAAGGGAACGAGATTGTAAAATAGCATTTTCGGATGTCTGTTTTTTATTTGATGCTCAATAGTAAGATGTGAGCGTCAACATGGTCAAGGTTTTGGCGGCCGGAAATCTTAGGTAGTGGACGGTCGGTGACGGTAATTGCTTTCATTTTTCGGGAATTGCTTTTCTTTAATCCCGACAAACACACAAATATTATTTGTTCGCTATAACCGAGAAGCGAGCTCATTATAACAGTTCACTCTTGCATGAAAACTTGCGTAAACTAAATGACAAAGAGTTTTTGCTCGCAAGCTGTATATATATATAATATATAAAGTCATTAGATCTCCAGGAGATAATACACCAGTAAAGTTTAAGGTTAACCATTTTAAAATGTAAGTTGTGCGAAAATAATAAAAAAGGTATCAAGGAGGTGCTTGTAACACCAGAAAATAAAAATAAAATGAAATCTTCAAATGGTACGACATTTATGAAATACCAATCTTGATCGTGGAGATGTGAAATGCATTAAAACGATCGAGTGAGTACAATTGGCGTACTCTCGTGGTTATGTGTACACTTTACTGGGAAGGAAGAAAGGAATGAAATTTAATACTTTTGAAATTAGCAAAATTAACTTTGTGGTTAAAATTCATATTTTTATTTGTTAACTTTGTTTTATTAACTACTTATTGAGTTTAAATACATCTACCGGTTTCGAAAAATACCATTTTCTTCTTCAGGATGTCAATACTAATCAAAAACATATGTTATTGTTTCTTTAACAGAATATTTTTTTAAAAAACAATTATTATTTAAAAAATTAATTTAGTACCTAATTCAAATTGTTACTTGATATAAATTTACTCGAATAATTTTTAGGAAAAAATTTTAGAATGGGACTCGTAGTTAAATTTAGTTGGCTGTTTATAATTTTTTGATTTGTTTTACATTTATCTCCAACGATTCCAAATTATTTAATTTGTGACCAACACCGTTTATATGCAAAATTGACAATCCCAATTTTTTATCAAAACCATGACCATTTTCTATCAAATGATTAACAAATTCTGAAAATCCACTATTGTTCAAACATCTCAAATGCTCCTTTACTCTTATATGAAAATTTATACCCGTTTTACCAATATAAAATGTAGCACAATCCTTGCAACTAAGTTTATAGACACCAGAATTGTTAAATTTATCATCTTTGTCTTTAGAATTTATGAGTATATTCCCTGTATTATTATTTCTATAAAATGCCGGTCTAATGTTTCGTGGTAGGTGTTTAGATATTTGATTCAAAAAGTTATTAATGTATAAAATCCTACGCCAATAATCATTATTATCATTGTGTTTTATCTGTGATTTATATAAAAATTGATTATTATATTCTTTTAATTTATTTTTTTAAATAGTGTCTATCAAACCTGTATTATACCCGTTATTAACTGTTATTTTTTTAATTGTATTCAATATTGAAATTGGATGTTGACATAGGAATATTGACTAAACGATATATCATGGAGTGGAACCCTGAATGTTTGTGTGATAATATATGATTAGATTCCAATATGTATGATAGTATTTGTAAATGTTGGTTTTCTAAAAATTTTGAATTCAATTTTTAATCAATTTTAGATCCAAAAAATTTAGACTCTAATTATTTTCCATTATTAAATGAATTAATGAAATTTAAAAATGTAGTTAGTTGACGTTGTGAACCTGATTTATAATATATCATCCACATACCTTTTCCACAACAAAACATATTTTAACAAAGGAGAATCACAATCAAAAATATTCCTCTCCAAATTGTCTACAAAAATATCTGCTATCAGTGGACTTGTGGGTGCTCCCATAGCATTTTTATTTACATTTAAAAAAAGTTAAAAAATGGTTGCTTAACATTGTACTTTATATAGGGTAGGTACTAGGTATGTATTTTTTTTTATATCAAATATCAAATTTTTAGGTAGGTACTGTATTCATAAAAAATTAATCTTTACCTACCTATTGGGACGTTTTAATTTTCGAACATGTTCATTTCTAAAAAGGGTCACAACGTAAGTTTACATATTAAAAACCTAATATATTTTATGAAAACCCTATAGTGCTACAAGAGTTCAACATACACGTGGTTATATACACGTAGATGGTAGTATATTATATTATATATAGTGGTACATAAATTTCTAATATGCTATTAAAACTCGCTTCCCATGATACCAGCCATCGCCTAATTAAAAGTCTAAAAGTTAAATATACGCATGAGTCTGGTGAAAAATTCACGGCCGTCGCGCGTAGTCTTCGTAGGATCATTACAATTTAGTTTAATCGCGAGAAAATTCTTCGAAATGTTTCTTTTTTTAAATAACCAGAAGCAGCTGCCGGGCTGGACTCTAGACGGCGCTCCGCAACAATTATCAGCTAGTCTTCGGTCTTCTGTTACCGTTGGCACAGCTCCGGCTCGGCGGGTAAACACGGAGCTCGTCCCGCCTCGTGTGATCTAAATAATGAAGACTATTTACACGCATCTTCTCGCCCTCGTCCGTCTGCGCCGACCTGACTCTTCACATTGGCGCGCAGTTCAACCCGATTATAAATAATTACGGTCATCATTTTATCTCGAGTCCACAGATGACGGCCAGAATATTGGCTCAAATTACAACACTATCTCTATTTGACTCATTCGTGTACTTGCTTATTTGAATCAATATTTATCTAATAATCCAGTAAATAATCATAAACTGAATACCCCCAATATACTCTGACTCCGGTCAGCGGTAACTATGCTTTAATATGTTTAAAAATTTTACTAAAGTAAAAAAAATTGCGAAAACGGGTTGTTTGAACCTTGATAAAAAAATTCAGTGATTAACTAATTTAACTCTCGAATATCGAACGGTAAAAATCTAAAATCGTTGGTTAAATATGGCGGACTGTTCACAGATGTTTCATTAGTCATCTGTCACATTGATGCATTGAAAGTTGCAGTATGCGACGTTTAATCATTCAATATCCCGCTATTTTAGTGATGAGAGTTCGTCCGACGATGATCTCGTTGTTTAATATACATTAGCACACCAACGACGTGCCGACACGCGAAAATGTTGGTACGTCATTGGTGCTGGCGATGGTAAAAAGCTTACCATGGTAAAAATTGACTAGTGATTACACAACCGGCCTTTAAACATCCATATCCTTGCACTGAGATGTCCAACCCATTTCACAACAAGTTTTACAATACCAATCTAGGCTCCTTCTTTCCCCCGCCTAAAATGCTAAATCCTCAGATATTCTTCACGTCACAGGCTCAATTCAAAAAATAAATTATGTCATTCGTGAGTTACAGCCGTTCGAACATGTAATACCCACCGTGGACTGTCGGTATAGGCATATCACGGAAATTGATTTCGTCAATCTTGGAACCCACGCGCTTGTGTACTTCTGTGCAGTAGTTTGAAATATATTGTTTATGTATTTTTATTTTTATATAACTGTTATTTTCATATTTTACAGTATTTTAAATTTACTTAACCATAAAAAGTGTATTTTGTAACATTTTTCGGCTATATCCACAATTATCTTAAATGCTTCTACGAGGGTAATCCACGTTTTTTGTTCCTCAATTTATTTACACAGATTTTATGGAAGCAGAGCTCGTCGTGGATGATTTGATGGGCAGAACCATGACTGATGTTCAAAGAAAACGCTGCCTCACCGGTGGTAACTCGCCTATTCGCTAGAACCATCTCTCGAGCTTGCTGAATCATGTCGTCCGCGGTGGAGGTTGACGGGCGTCCTGTCGTTTCCTCTTCGTTGTTTGTCGTTCCTCCTTGGTGCAAACTGATAGCGGAGCGGACATGTTTACGCTACAATATCCGAATGGCAAATGACGCGATCGGGATCAAATTTCGCACACGTGACTGCAGTCATACCAACTCTAAGCACGCACGCGCAGAAGGCAGTATGACAACCTTGAAGGTGTGTTATGGCTGAAATGTAGATAATTTTTGATTCGCCTTCGTATATTGTATGCTATTGTCGTACCCAGTATTATCTATCAGGGTCCTCGACGACCTGTCAATAGTCTATATACAAAAAAATGCAATTTTTCTATTATCTATCTTTGGTATTATTTCGTTCGATACGTGAATACGTCAACACTAAAAATGACAGCAGCAGTCACCGAGTGTGTGTGTGATGATGTGTGTGTGTGGAAAGGCAAAGAATCGTGCATCAGCCGCGGCCAGTTCGATCAGTACGGTAACTTATCTGCGCGGTCTCTCGCAACACTTTTACGTCATCTTTAATCACTGCACTTTTATCCGAAGAATACGATGGCCGGAGTGCCTGCGGAAGTTGCCTCTGGGACCTACCTAGACCTACAAATGTTCAACTCTTTTCAGACTTAAAAATTTTCACTTTTATCTTTCTCACGTTTTAGCATGTTTATTCGGCGAGCACTCCAGTATAATTTCTCATCAAAACTGTACAATTCTACATACTTTCACTTTGTATTATATTTTTGATAAACTTTATTTTTATACATTCTCAACATCAAATTTCGATGTTAATATTTATTTATAATCAAAAAATACTTTGTAACAAGCTTAAGATATTTGTAAACGGCTATTTTCACTCCTTTTTTGTATTTCTTCGCAGTGTAGTGATAAGTATTACCGCCTGTCACGCGGGATGCTGAGGTTCGATTCCCCTCCGGGGAGATTTTGAATATTTTTTACGAACCAGATGCGGGCAGTATGATGGGTGTTTTATCAAAGCTGTCAATTAAAAATTTAAAAAATATCTCAAATATTTATGAGAGACGAATAAATAATCTCGACTCACGGAGCGGAGGAATTATTGTTCAATGGCTCGCGAGAAATTATTTGAGGGCGGCAATTTTACACAGCTTTTCACAATTTTGTGCTATCGGTCCCTAGCTGGTTAGAAATTAAGTCGAGGTCTCCTCTTTTGTTTATTATGATTATTTTTTAACCTTGAGCGTCCACGTGACAGTGTTGTTAAAAATAATAATTTCCAAGCGTCCCGATAAATATGACGCACTTATACATTAACGTCAATGACCCGCACAAAAATAATGATAATTTAAAAAGAGTTGTTTTTAACTAGCGACGTTTATTTATTTCGCAAGGCTAGTTCTCAAGCGACGGGGTCTCGCTATCTCCCCGCGCGAACCGTGAACTGTCAGTGAACTGTGACAAGTGCACACAGTCAGCTTATCACTTATCACTCTGCTGCCGAGACTTTGTATTAAATCTTACCTAACTCAATGTAACTTTACGTATCTCGAAGGAGTGTAAGCTATCGTGCGGCTGTCCTATAGTCAGTCATCTGGTCACCAAAATGAACGAGTATAGTTTAAAACAAATTTTGATAAGGCAATCAGAAGAAATCTATTAATAGATTAAGCCCAGCACACCCGGCCAATGCGTTTCTAAATGAGACATATTTTTTCCCGATGGAAGCGACCATCTTTTTAATTACAACGTTTCTCAAAAATTCTCGAGTAGAACTTACTAGATGACACCGGAACATCCGATCCATTTTATTAATGGATAACATTAAAGTAGCAAACATGAGTTCGCCTTTTATTTGTGGATTTTGATAAATCTCTCAGAAAGAAACAGAAAAAAATTAAGTATTGAATAAATAAAGATTGATTTCTCTGCGCATCCGAGTCTAGGCTTAGTTTATTATTTCTGGTGTAATTTGGTCGATTTGTCTTTTAGTTTTTTTCTCTGCTGCCTGCGAGGCAAAACTTTCGCACACCCGCTCGGCACGTATTAGCTATTTGGTTTTTCTAAACCTTTTTTATGCTGTGCAAGCTCGCAATAACGCTATTCACTTTGAATGCAATTTGATCGAGCGTGGCGCGATTACGTGCCGTGCGTGCCGATGAAAATACGAACACATTTTGTAACAAAACTAGATTTCTATTATTGTGTTCGCTCTATCTTTTATTCTTTTTCAAGTGTATTATTTTAACATATTTTGACATTGGTTATACTTAATATCGGCCCACCGGAACTTATGTCACGAATGTGCGATATGATACTTCTAGATACTGAGTTTAAATTTTTTTTTGATTTTTTTTTACTTTCCCTCTGGTTTAATTATACACCCTATTTTGACGTTATTTTTAATATTAGGTATTCGGGGTCTAGTTTGAATTTAAAAATTTTAAAATTATAATACAATAATCATTCTTTTTCTCACTTCCATAGCCTATATAACAATTGTGTATTTGGAATCCTGGAAACTGGCCACATTCTGGCATATCGCTCCATTGGACGTCATGCATATCGTCTCTTCTACAAACAATTTGTTATTTTCTATCCTTTAGTAATAAATATCGCCATCATCTTCGTCAGCAAACGTCTCACTTTTAAGAGGGCAAATAAAAATTATTAAAAAATCAAACATTCAATGATATTTAATTCAATACATTCTCTAGATATCAAGTTTGACTAAATTCATTCTATAGATACGCTTTATGTGACAAATAAAACGTTCAACATACTCTGTAGATATCAAAGTTGACAAACAAAACTTCAATGTACTGACTAAAACTCAATTTACATGCAACCGAGAAAAACAAAATCCGTTTTGGGTAATAATAAGATAGAACAGTTTACTGCGGTTAAGGGAATACAGTTTTACTTCATACATTAATGTTTAGATAGATTAAAAAGATAACGAAGACATCGTCTGAGATAGACATAATATAAAATTAAGTGGTTTTATTCATATTCAGGCAAAACGTTTTTTTAAATTTAAAATGATTAAATATATCGCAAATCACAATAAGCATTTCGTAATATATAACAGCGATTATTTTTTGGCACTCAAAGCTCAGTCGCAATCGAAGGCTTCATTATTAATGCAACCTGTGTCCATTCGCTCCTTCTTCTTCTTGTATTGCGTGACCGCACGTCACTACAGATCTCTTGACTACACTGTACACTCGACTTCTGGATTCCTGATCCGACAGAACTTGTCAATATTAACCCAGATATGCCCATGTAGTCCTACATGTAGGACGGTTGAATTACGTTCATATTATCATAAATTACAGGAATTTGCAATGCTCTAATATATTTTTTGTTTTGCGTAATCGATGGTACTTACCTGCATCACCTGGCGACCGTCTTTTAGACATTTATTGAATAACATTTTAGACATTAATTACTATTGAAATTATATTATAGGAATATCCTTAACATAGTCTGCCAGCACAGACTTGTATGATTGGACCAGAAAATCCGCAATCTTCACAGGGCAAAAGATTGCTCCGTTAACTCTTGCAGTTTTTAGATGACGTTCAATTCATTTCTCGGGGGATTCGCTAACCGAACATATAACACACTCGATGCCATGATCGAAATATTAAGCATTCCTCACGCAGGGCGCGGGGGCGCGGGGGCGCGGGGGCGCGGGGGCGCGGGGGTAGAGACCACCCCTGTCCGGCAGCGACCTGCTGATTGCTATTTATCCTGGCGTGTAATTGCTCCGTAAATCACTAAGTATTTCGGGTGCCGGCGTCTGCGATAAGCTATAAAGATGATTTACGGCTCGCTTTATCTGCGGGAACAGAGCCCCCTCCCGCCGCCCGCCGCCCGCTGCCCGCTACCCGCTACCCTCTGCCCGGTGACTACCTTCGGAGGCCAAAAATAGATGACTCGAGTAAACCCCGGGCGGAAAACACCCCCAACCGCACACTCACCCCCAACCCTCGTCTAGCTACGTAAAATGTATAAGAAGGCAGTTATTTATCTAACCAAATATTCAAGTCTATTTATAATTTATTTTTATATATTTATACAAACAAAAATAGCTTCATTAAACTAAACAATTTACGGTTAAATCTATCCTAATATTCAGATAACCAAAAAATTTTGGATATTGTTGTAAGTACATATTTATTTTGTTGACATCAGGATGTCAAATAAAAATTACTGACGCGTTTTATTACGTGTGGATACATACAGGGTGGCCCGAAAAAAGTGAGAACATCTCGTAACACACGAGTTATTTCAAAACATAATATAATTAATTATAATTCTTAATGTAATTTTTTTGCACAATATTGAACTAATCGGAAATCATCAAAACACCTCATATTGCATAATCTAGTGGGTTTAAATCTGGGCTGTTCGGTGGCCACATGCCTAACTCGATGAATTTAACATTCTCACGACAAAGAAAGTTGATTGTATTTCTGACTGTGTGAGATGGAGCTCCGTCCTGCTGGAATGTCCAGTTATTCTGTAATGTATAGCTATACTCTAGGCTTTGTTTTAAAAAATAAAAAAAATATTGAGGGATTTTAACAGTGTAAACATATTGTAATAAACATAATTATTTAACATGTGATACTAATAATGAAAATCCACTAAAATATTTAGATACAAAAGTATGTTTAGATGCAGAAAATTAATGAAAAGAAGAAAAAAAGAGGGAGAAGGGTGGGGAGGTTGCAACTATTGTTGCGATAAAGGGAGAGCAACATGTGTTTTTATAGGTAAAATGAATGGCCAAAATTGAGATTGTGATGATTCATAAGAAGAACCCTTTGAGCGTAAAACTCAATAAGTGATTATTAAAACAAGATTAACAAATAAAAATAAATATATTTTATGTTTATTTGTAGAAGGCCTTATATGTACTTTTCACGAAACATGATAAATATTAGAATCTCCTAAAATCCTGAAAAAGTACAAATCGTTATTTTCATTTACCAGCGTCGACTGCATGCGCAACTTTATAAATCGTAATCTTTTAACCGCAGTAATTAACTTACGATCACTTTGAATCGAAGTCGACACTGCGCCCCAACAATGAGCTCTCTGCACCGGTGCATTAGTTCCGTCGTTCCTACACCAAACTGTCCAAACACTGGCGCTGGTAGTATTTTCATGTTCTTCTTTGAATATGGATTGGCATGTCGGAGCTGATCAATATCAAGTCCAACAGGCGAGTGCTCCGATTGAATATCTACGCTATGTTTAGACTGTCGAGTATTTCCTGTTGGCTGTCTCTACAGCCGATTATTAATTTGATGTGCATACCTTTTTTGTATTTAAAATATTCGTTGAATATAAATTTACGTATACCTTATTATGAACTATCTTTACGGCTGCTCAGAATCTTCCGCTTAACTCTAAAGTTTTCTGTCGTTTGTCCTCTTTGACGGACGTTTCGGTTCCCGTTACAGGGTTCATCATCAGAGCTGATCATTCTTGAATGTTCGTTATGTACGAGTTCAGACCAATTTGGTCAGCCAAACGCACACAATGAAAGCACTATAATCATATTTTTACAATGACTGTTACTGATATACTTACATCCCCTCCTCCCAACCCCCTTCCTCCGGCAGCACCGGGAATGGACCGCCAGCTGACAAGGATCGCCTAGAAAAATTTAATTGTTCGAATGATAATATTTTAAATCAATTTAAAATGCATCCCTATTTTTATTTAGTACTAGAAACTGTCCTCAGGGTGACACTGTGAAAATTATAAATTTTGCGCCGTCGTATTTTGGTGGTGGTGTTTTTCTTCACGGCCCGCGATCTTGAAACCCTCCAATTATAAAATAAAATGAATAATGCTGATCGCTGTTGCCGCCCGAAAGGTTCCGAGCTATTTCTGATCCACGAAACCTCACGGACTAAGGACATAACCACTGACATGGCAGCACGAAGATGTACACTTTAAAGCCGAGCGGACATTTAGCGGTCGGACGTACTTACCGAAGGAAATAATCCGACAGAAGCGTGGCAGTGTAATCTCACTCGCATTTCAGTTGACTGTCCGACATTGTATTATCCGTATGCGGGAAACAAACCGTCCATACGCACGATGAATAGAAGTTGAATCATTTGTCAATTGCTTTTTAAAAGATTTTCATTAATTACTTGAAGCCTGCCAGAGGAAAAATGTGAATATAGCTGATTATTTTAATATTTCAGTGGTTTATTTGTTGTTAATAGGCTAATTTATTATTTTAATTACTGACTGAGATGAAAAACCGAGTGGTTAAAAATAGAAAAAAAATGACAAATCTTATATAGTACCTACAGTTGGTTCAACAACTAATCAGCCGTGTTGATTGATTAGCGTCATTTATTTATTTAACACACTAGCCTACGAAGCTCGTGGCTGTATATCTCTATAAACAATAAAAAGTTCGTCAACAATTTCAAAACAAATACGCAGATATCTGAACTGTCAAAAAATTGTCATTTAGGAATTTAATTCTTAAAGTATGGCTCCGTGATCTTAAATCCAAAGTCAGTATTGATTTACTATAATATATATATATTAGTAGTAGTTTATTACGTGGAAAAGGCCTGCGCCTACTATTCTTCGTATTTGTAATCTGTAAAACACTCGCGTTAGTAATTTGCCTTCCACGGGGGTTTCACACGCGGATGTAGGAAAGTGCTAACATGCTTATTTAATTTGTATTGTATTTGATTGTCAATGTACTATTGGTATATATATATATATTGGTTCAGTATGTATATTTATAATAGCATAAGGCAATAGTAAGATATCTCCTATTCTTCACTAAACCAGTGAATATCCAACACAAATAGTGCAACTGAGGGTATATGTTTGGGAATATTTATGCAATTAGGTGAGATGTCACGTGTGTGAAAAATAAATTATTAAAATAAAATTTTATTTTTAATTGTGAAAAATTGTTATAAAAAATACCTAAATCATATTTTATAAAGCTACTTATGGCTTGATTTATAGGCGAATTCATAGCGGTATCAAGTTTATTATTTTTTATGCGATAATTTATTGCATGAAAAAACATAAAAATCTTTTTAATACGCCTCTGTGGCATAACATAAAGATTTCTTTGTGTTTTGCCAATAACTTGCGCACATATATACTCACACAACTTCAAATAATATCAATTCAAAACTCATACACACATAATTTCTACCCACACACGCGTGAAAATACTGACGTTTCTATAATTTAATCGATGCTATAGTCCCAAAAATTCTGTTAGAACTTTTACCAAGTGGAGGATAACAATTATCTTCTTTAGCGACTTCGCGGGAGTCGTTCACGACCGCAATCACTACAGAGCGCCACCCATTCTTCGAAATCGTCGTGATCCAGTCTGCTTGGACGCTCGTTTATATTTACATTATCCGATCTTCCGTTCGATATCGATTAGATATGGTTTTAATCCAAAAGGATATGCGACAATGATAATATTACGGACCATTATCCGTGTTCGGGTATTTCGATATTCTCCTTAGCTACAGTGAGGAATAGATGGAATCGAGGCAGTGCACGCCGTGAGCAAAAAATTTACTTTTTAAAAGTAAATAGTTTAATTCGCAATTACGATTTACTAGAAAGTTAAAATGAAACCTGTTGTTCGGGGCGTTATCTCCCACTCTGCGACGTGCTGCGTGCGCCGCTGTGTCGTCATACGTTGCTGTCCTCGCTTATATATGTCGAGATGCGTCTGTCCGCATCACAGTTTTACGGCTGTTTGTATAGGATTCATCAACTCTCGCCACAAATTCCGCAGCCTTCTTGTTTTCACCTTTCTCAGCATATCCGGATATCCGGAGTGTCATACCGATCCTAATGTTACAAGTTTTTTAATCTTATCCATTCTCGAAGTATTAATATATTTTAACCATAACAAATTGGGTTTTGTATTTTTGAGAGCCCCAATTTTCTTATTCCGGCCCTGCGTACACTGTTACTGATTACCGTGATAGCAATTCGATATTCGTCATTTCTCATTACCTACCCCTGTGGGTCGCGCCCCGAGTGCGAACCTAGTCATCGGATTCAGATGCGACCGGTTTTGGAAATGCGCCTTCATCTCTCTACCCGAAACAATGTCACGCCGGACACGGACACGTGACAATCTTGGACACACCGTAGTTAACCGAGTGTGGTAACAAAACAAAGTTAACTGAAATGAAAATGGGCACAAAATTATACATATATTTTTGTTCGACACCTCGACTGACGCGAAGAACTGACCGAAATTTATTTTTATGTGTGCTATGTTAACATCTAATTATATGATTGCGCTTCGTCGCATCCTCCATCACTGTCTGTGTCCATTGCCAGTAAGAAAAAATATCAACGTGCCGAATAATTCTAACGTGTTTTTAATATCTCCGAATTAAGATTACTTAAATATTTTCTCTTTTATATATTCAATGGCAGTCCGTTAATATATATTCAGTGTAGGTACATTGTCTTTATTACGAGTAAGAAAAAACATATTTTAAACATTTAATTTATCGTAAGAATCGGGAGCGTAGGTTGGAATCCTATCGGCCGCGAGCTTATTTTTTTAAATTTTGTGTTTTTTTAAAACATATTTACATTATTTAATATATTTTTCAAGCCATCATTTTTTAATTAAATTGGCTAGTAACGGCTGCGCATTCTCCATTTTTCCAAGTATCCATCAAGTGCTGCCAATACAATCTTGGCGGCGAGACAATACCTGTAACAAGGCACATAGAATGTTATTCAAAAATACGATGCCTGCAAGTTACTGGTGCAGTACCAGCGACTAGGATTCACATTTAGTTATAATTTGAGATAGATTTACTTTAAAGCTGTGGCGAATAAGGTTACAGGGTGGGCAAAATTTGATCCAGGCAGGTTGCGAATGAGATGGCCGGGGGGTGCAGTGGGTTGACTTTTATTTTTCTCTGGGTCCTAAAATGCAACCGGTCAAAAATTGTAATGGCTGGTATTCCGTTATAATTCATCATAAAAAAGATGGGTGTTCGTCGTGGAGAACAGCAGCGATCTGTTTCCTTATATACGTTATGTACTGTAACGTCAATGTTGCCATTATACGGTGTGTCCCCAAAAAAAAACACCGGTTAGATTTCAGGGTCCGCGCGGTGCCATTGTGCTCCATCGTAATAACCCTGTGTTATCCGATATCATGTCCACCCACTTGACCTCATTTTTACACCAAACATGAAGGGAACAGACAGTGTAGGGAGCTTGATGGGGAATCGCAGAGGTCCCTGACATAAATAAAACAGTAGCATTTTCAAAGGCGTAACTGTGCCGCTGCAGAAAAGGGTCGAATATATCCGTGCTCTTTTAGTATCGAACTTATAATTTTTTATATCCATAATACAGCTAGCTAGAACTGGAATTATTAAAGATATAAAGTTATTTTTCACGTATATTACGAAAACTCGTGAAAACATTATCTCTGCATACAGTAGTAGGTTAGAGAACACGCTAATATATCAGACCAGACCAGACCAACGCTGTGACCTGTTTCAGTTTGCGAGTGCAAATAAGAATATAAATATCTGAAACCTCACTTTTGTTTTATTCGTATAAATATTAATACAACAAGTAAAGAAATTTGAAAGGAAACTGATACATTATATTGTGTCAGATTCCGTTGAAATATACGGATAGGTTGTGAAAGGACGTTTTTCAAATAGAAAACAAACAAGTTCATTATTATTGTCAAAAATTAAAAAAATGTCAGAAATGCTCCTGTAATTATTTAAATTAATAACAAATGTGCAGACGAGTAATTATTTAGATAAGTTCCATGTGTACTTCTTTCGCACTCGGGTTTTAAACATTAGTTTGAAATATAAAAAGATGATCTAGCTTCCATTCTTTCTCGCTTTACGGGTTACGGGTACCGTCCATTGGGCGAATAGAGATAATCGTCAGGAAAATGTTTAAAGTCTTACTTCGCCACTTTGGATTCAGTTTTGGACTTCAGATATGTGCCATATGGTGCCACATATTACTATTTTGAATTATAAAAAACAATTAGGTTTTTAAAGAAGAATTTTATGGTGAATTTTGGTGTTTTATTTGCATGTTAAATTTCCGATCTATAAATATTTTACACTGGTTTTACTGTCAAGTGTCGCTTATAGCCTAATTTCGGAAGGAATAGGGACATGTTATGAGATGAATAGAGACACAGTATAAGTTACACTATTTATGCATTATGTCACTGTACTTCCAGATGAATTATTATCTTGCCGGTAGACAAGTAGACAAAACCGAGAACTTAAATATCCGATCCAAGGAGATAGAGATATTTGAAATTCGAGAAAGAAGTTATTTAGAAAGTGTTGGAACAAGAATGAAAGCAAAGAAGAAGCTGCTATCCCTAAAAGCGTCTGCCCATCTTTAATAGGCAAAATTTAAATAAAGCAATAAAGTAATACACCAATTCAGGTTTTAATAAAACAGGGAAAATGCCGTCACGTACATCTCGTCTGTATTATTTATCTCTAAATTAGATTTATTATAATATTATATGTTGCTGTACAATAAATATTACAACGAGAACTGGTTTAGTAAATAATTTGTTTTATTTCATTTCATGAAACATTAGTAAACACAAAGAATAATTATACTATCTCTAGGTTAATAGGGACAGAGCTCATTTATGGAATTTTCTCTATAGTTCATGATCGAATCGAATTTAGGTAAATATGAACACACAGAGGAACTATTGACTAAATATATAAATATTAGTTCTATATTAATATTTCTTGCATGTGTCAATTTATAGCAATGGAAACACCGAAAGCCCAGATTGCGGTTCGTAATGAAATAATCGAATTTGCAAAAAATATACGACCACGATCTCGAAATAATATTGCGTAATGATTTTTCAGTGTGGGCGGTACAGTTTTATTAGGTGATCGGAGAAATTTAATACGTACCCCAGTATTTTAAATAAATTCTCTAGAATGCCTACGTAGTGGTAATAAAGTGTGTTTCTGTTGGACGGACACGAGCGCGACGCGCATGATATTTTTTCCTTGATTTAAGTAATATAAATGGTACCGATAGATTTAGCAGATTAGACGGAGAGACATCCTTTAAAAACTCTCATCTTTTGCATAAATATATTAATATCGTCCCTTTTTAATTAAAATTCATGTGAACGAAGAAAGGACAATTCGTTTTTAGCGGATCTTCTCCGGCGCACGCATATTTCTTTATGTAGGTACAGTGTACCGGATTACTCACTTCGAATGGAGAAATTTTACATGTTGGCACTAAAAAGATAAAGATACATTCATGAACTGTATTAAGACGCTGTGACACCTTGCTGACAAGGTGCACTATTCTAACACTTAAGCTCTAGCATATTAATTTTTTACAATTCTTATCAAAGTTAAACATATTTTTTTATAGTTAAGTAATTAAGATTGAATGGATCTTTCTTAATAAACATTATTGAAAGCATAATTAGCTGTAGTTTTTGCAAGAATTTGAAAAATTTATACTGAATTGACTCTTCAGATAGCAAAAATGTAAATTGTCTACTATGGGACACTGTTTATTGTACGCCGATGATGCAGTACTAATGGCGAATAATGAACAAGAACTAAGGAGTCTAGTGAGTAGAATGTACGATGTATGCAAGGAAAGCGACCTTATTATGAATGTTAACAAGTCGAAAGTGATGAATTTCGAGAAGTAGGAAAGCGAGACACCGCGCTAAATACTTGTAGGTAATGAATGTTTGGAACAAGTAGATGAGTTTGTGTATTTAGGAAGCATGTTTAATAGAAACGGAAAGGCTGAGAATGATATCGAAAGGAGGGTGACTGCAGGGAATAAAGTGAACGGCGCTTTGAATGGAATTATATCGAACGGGAATTTGTCAACCGAGGCAAGACTAGCGATGCACAATGGAGTCCTGGTACCGACATTGATGTATGCAAGTGAGATCTGGATCTGGCAGAAGACGAACGAAAGTACACTGAATGCAGTGGAAATGAAAGAATGAAGAAATAAGGAAAGAATGTAAAGCTGATGTTAGTATAGTGAGTAAGCTTAAGAAAGGATCACTTAGGTGGTTTGGTCATATGGAACGGATGATTGGGGATAGTAAGAAATATATATGAGGCAAGTGTTGATGGCACCAAAAATACAAGACGTCCGCGGAAGACTTGGCACGATCAGGTAAACCAGATAATGAAGGATGGTTCTGTTAGAAGCATCAACAATCGGCGAGCTTGTATGAGAAGATGTATGAAAGTGGATGAGGCAAGAATTGTGTGTCAGGACAGAGGAGTGTGGCGCTCTATCCGCTCTGTCTACCCCCACGGAGTAACGGCTTGATGGTAAGTAAGTAATAAATTGCGTATTAAAATATGTATTTTAATACGCAAGTTTTTTCATAAGAAAAATACTACTTACTAAATTAACTAAATTACCATCGTGCGTTTCCTCAAGGATAGCACACCACGCCTTATATCCTGCGATATCAATCTTGCTTCATTCACCTTCATATTATATTTTATAACTCACACTTGACGATTATTGAAGCTATAACTTATTAATGGACCAATTCCTAGTCTTATCAGGTTTGTCCTCAGTTCGTCTCTTACCTTTAACATCCTCGTCATATTTAGAACATTATCAGTATCCTTTTTGAACAGAGGAATTCTAATGCATTTATGTTGATTTGGTTGATTCATAAAAAATTGTTTTTTTTTTAAATGTTACTATCAATTTAATTTAAATATTACGTGCTTCCATTTAGATGGCATTTTAAAGAAAGTATGAACTTCTGTATAATTTCGGAAAGTTTTCCCATTTTCCGCATTTCGCAGTGACCTAAATGGGTAGAAAGTAGAAATCTGTTGTGACAAGGTCCGGAGAATAAGGAGGGTGCAGTAAAATCGACGACAAAAGTCTTAACAATATCGCGGGTGTGCATTCCCACAAATGGATGTGGTGAAGATGTTTGCCAAATAGATGCTGCTTAACTATCGTAACTGGCGAACACTCAACTACCCACTGTAGGCACCATAAAGAGAACCAGTTTTTCAGAAGAAATAATTAACCCTTTACTTATAACACCACTTATTTTGAATCAACCTAGTATTATCGTACTATTTTTGTCTCCGTTAATGGGGCACCTCTCTTGACCGGACGCTTGTGTCCGCTCGATAGGGATTTCACTGTAATTGAATATTTATGGAATATATTAGTGCGACCGTGTCGACGGCTCTGACCGACCGAACGTTTTCTGCGCAAACGATGGTCACGTACTACGAAAGGCTTTCTCGCTCTCCGCGGCCTTCTGCGGTCGAGCGGACATTCCTCTACATCCACAAGTATTGTAAGGGTACGCTTTACATAGGTAAACCTGCAGAGGTCTCCAGAGGTCGCCGTTCTTACGAAACGGAAGTCATACAAATAGCCTTCAAGCTAAAATAATTACTTCGATTGTTCGGTGACCGCGCCCCCCGCACTCCCCGCACTCGCCGCTCCGAGTGACAGCTTTAATACTGTGAATATTTGCTTTACCCTGGGTATCTAATCTACTGAACCCGATATGTATTTATAAACCTCAACTCTATTTGTTGGTTGAGAAATGTGACCGTAATAAAAGTTAAAAAAGATCAAAGAGAAGTTGGGTATAAAAGAACATGTTCAACAAATACATAACATAATACATTTATTAAAATTAGATAAAATCTTCAATAGCCTCCCTACACAAAATAAGGATATAAAAGAACTAAAAAAGAAATTAAATGAACGCTTCAAAAGCACACAATTAGATAATAAATAATATTATAGATTACAAATATATAACTTCTAATTCTATATAAATTAATGTAAAATAATGTAAGTCCCTCTCCAAGCACAAGAGTTAGTCTCTTTTTTGGAGTGGTACAGCGATTCACAAAAAGATGTAACTTTAGTTTTGTGACAGATTCAAGTAGCCCATATATTATATAAAATTGTAAAAATTTCAAAATAATAAAAAAAATACTTTATAATACGCTTCCCGTCTATTATCTACGACTTTATGGATGTGTCGGCTGTGTGGCGGCTTCGACGTAATGTAATTTGTGGCTGTAAAGTGCTCGGTTAAACGGCCAGGTCTGCGAGGCGCGAGTACAGCTAAAACGAACGTGTTTTTAATACCTCTAGGTTAAGATTACTTAAATGTTTTTTCTTTTATATATTCAATAATAACAATTAATACAATAATGTTTCACCTCGGAATGTTCATTGCGATGTACCTACATTTTGAAGTTACCATCTCTCTACAAGAGAAGAATCTCGCGTTTTAGAGAGGGAGATCGTTTACATTTTGAAATAAGATACAATTACAGTTTAAGTAATAATAATGGCAATAACCGAGAAATAAGTAGAAGCGAGAATTAAAACTTAGACTTTAAATATAAAACATAAATTGCCAAAATCAGTACGTACAAGGACAGTATATAATGATTAAAGTACACATATTATAATAAGTCAGGGGAATAAATAGTATGTGCCTATATGTATCAAAAACTCAATAAAGTAAATAAGAAAAAAAAGAGATATATCATTTATAAAGTAGATAAGAAAATATAAGTTTATTGACAAATTTTTATAGGAGAGCTGAACCACAGCAATATTATATTCAAATTACTCATCTAATAGAAATGAGTGTATATATATATATGTGTGTGTGTGTAATTTTAGATAATAATTATTTTTTGTATGAATTAGGTATCAGTTCCCATAATTTGTCTGTGTAGTGATATAAATATTCTAAAAATAAAAAATTATAAATACATGTATAATAAACGTTTTGAATCTAAAAATGTATTGTTGGTGTGTTTTAATGTTATATAGATACGCAATTGAATATAATAAGGTGACTGACTATATTTGGCTACAAAACAAGTTTTAATATTTTCTTTGTATTTGATAATTAACTTTATTCTTCATGGCGGCTCGTGGCAGAAGTTCGGTGAAACGTTGAAAGCTAGCGGTAGATTCGCAAAACATTCAAAAAACGCCAGAAATAGAATTATCGATTCTCAACGAGTCGTAGAGTTTATTTTCCATGAATTTGTAAAATAAGCTAAATTATTTAGATATCTATTTGTAGGACGTTGGGTGATACAGTCAGGCGATACAGTCAGGCGATACAGTCAGGCGATACAGTCAGGCGATACAGTCAGGCGATACAGTCAGGCGATACAGTCAGGCGATACAGTCAGGCGATACGGTCAGGCGATACGGTCAGGCGATACGGTCAGGCGATACAGTCAGGCGATACGGTCAGGCGATACGGTCAGGCGATACGGTCAGGCGATACGGTCAGGCGATACGGTCAGGCGATACAGTCAGGCGATACAGTCAGGCGATACAGTCAGGCGATACAGTCAGGCGATACAGTCAGGCGATACGGTCAGGCGATACGGTCAGGCGATACAGTCAGGCGATACAGTCAGGCGATACAGTCAGGCGATACAGTCAGGCGATACGGTCAGGCGATACGGTCAGGCGATACGGTCAGGCGATACAGTCAGGCGATACAGTCAGGCGATACAGTCAGGCGATACGGTCAGGCGATACGGTCAGGCGATACAGTCAGGCGATACAGTCAGGCGATACAGTCAGGCGATACGGTCAGGCGATACGGTCAGGCGATACGGTCAGGCGATACGGTCAGGCGATACAGTCAGGCGATACAGTCAGGCGATACAGTCAGGCGATACAGTCAGGCGATACGGTCAGGCGATACAGTCAGGCGATACAGTCAGGCGATACAGTCAGGCGATACGGTCAGGCGATACGGTCAGGCGATACGGTCAGGCGATACAGTCAGGCGATACAGTCAGGCGATACAGTCAGGCGATACGGTCAGGCGATACGGTCAGGCGATACGGTCAGGCGATACGGTCAGGCGATACAGTCAGGCGATACAGTCAGGCGATACAGTCAGGCGATACGGTCAGGCGATACGGTCAGGCGATACGGTCAGGCGATACAGTCAGGCGATACAGTCAGGCGATACAGTCAGGCGATACGGTCAGGCGATACGGTCAGGCGATACGGTCAGGCGATACAGTCAGGCGATACAGTCAGGCGATACGGTCAGGCGATACGGTCAGGCGATACGGTCAGGCGATACAGTCAGGCGATACAGTCAGGCGATACAGTCAGGCGATACAGTCAGGCGATACAGTCAGGCGATACAGTCAGGCGATACAGTCAGGCGATACAGTCAGGCGATACGGTCAGGCGATACGGTCAGGCGATACGGTCAGGCGATACGGTCAGGCGATACAGTCAGGCGATACAGTCAGGCGATACAGTCAGGCGATACAGTCAGGCGATAACGCTTTGGACCGCATGTCGTAAGAATTGTCGTGGACATCAGCTAATAAATTATTCCGGCAAATTAAACTTTTCGTGTTGGGCAGTGAACTAACAAATTACTTGAAACATTTTTATTTTTGAACTAACTCAAACATGTTTTACGAATTTTATTAAGTGATTTTATATTATTATGTATAGACTCGAAAATTTCAATTGCCGTACTGTACCGGTAGTGTCATCCTAATTTTTAACAACCGATTTGCTTCTTTCAAATAGCATCTGGATTCCATTTTTAATGCAAACTGCGAAGCGCATGTTGGCAGTTTTTGTTATCAAACGTGCGATAAGAGCACTTTCAATAAATCGAAACTGAACAATATTCGACTTTCAATTCCTATCAGACTTTAAAAGTCTGAAATTCACTTTTATGACCACAAATCTCTGCTTACAATGTGACTATTAAAAATCGATCTCCAACATGTTGTTTTAGTTATGAATTCCCGTGGTAACAAAGTACAGTTAGTTTTTTTATATTTTTCTTAACTTGGTAAATTTTAACAACCGGTTCGGCGAACCGCGGATAAGTGTAACAATCGGTTCGGCGAACCGCGGCTAAGTGTAACAATCGGTTCGGTGAACCGCGACTAAGTGTAACAATCGGTTCGGCGAACCGCGGCTAAGTGTAACAATCGGTTCGGCGAACGGCGGCTAAGTGTAACATTCGGTTCGCGCGAACCACCACTGGAGCGATCGAGTGACGTATTTTCTCACTGTAGATGATATCGGAATGCACAAAGAGATAAAACTGAATTGAACTGTTTCAAAAAGTCCATCATCGTATATATATTCCACATCCTACAGCATTTTAGATTCCTTACGTTCTAATATTATATATGCGATATCTTACTTACTTACTTACTTATCATCACACCGTTCCGTTCCGTTCGCGAGGGTAGGCAGAGTGGATAGAATGCCACACTCTTCTGTCCTGACACGTAATTCTCACCTCATCCACATTCATAAATACATATTCTTATACAAGCTCGCCGATTATTGTGGCTTCTAACAGGGCCATCTTCCAGTGTCAGGACGTCCTCTATTTCTGGTACCATATGACTAAACCACCTAAGTGATCTTTTCTTAATCTTACTCATATAATATAAGTATATAAGATATAACATAACGGGTTTTATAGACTACATCGATTTCGATTTGAAATCAAAAAATTATCAAAAATTTGACCTATGTTCACTTACCAGCTTATTCCTCCATTTTTTTTCAAAATGGTGGCTGTTTTTAAATTGTTAAAATTTTAAAAATTCGGAACTCTTTAATATTGGTCCCAGAAAAAAAAATTGTTCGAAAGCAACGTTAATGGACCTACAGGGTACCACAAAACGGCGAGAATTCTTACCTTTCAGACACAAACAAAATATACTTAATTCTTGCTATCAGTGCCGGAAGGGATTTTCTTAATTTTTGAATGCCTGCAAAGTGTAAAATCACTGACTATATCTTTACAGGATAGGATTAGACAGGTCCAAAAATTTAATTATTAATGTAATTGTATAGTTTGAATAAATTTAATCAAGAAATGTTGCAATCTAATCCATTTTTTTAAATTGAGAGCTCTCAGTTGAACCATTGTTTGTAAAATATATTTTGTTGTAATTTTATGAAATAATCCTTATTTGAAAATGTTATAAATGTGCAAACTAAGATAATATAATATATACCATATTGTCCTTACAGCGGGCTGTCAGCCCCGGGTGTCCCCCTGAGCCCCACGCAGACTTTTGGTTCCATCCGCTCCCTGTCAGGACCTCGCGAGGTGGCCAGTTTCCCGCTCTCCCGTTCACCCTCTCCACCACCGCACAAGTGAGTACCGCACTGCACAAGTTTTCATTATAGTCAATTCAAATGATGTGTTCATTTTAATCAAGAATAGTTGGTACATTTTTCATCACGCTCGTGTTGATGAAGCTCACAGCTTACATCAATTTTAAATAATTTGTCAGGCAATTCTGTGTGTGTGTGGGCGAATATTACTAATTTTATGTAGAACAAATTGGGCAGAAGCCGTTGAAATGCTCGATAATGTAATATCCAACTAATTCACGTAGCTGAGTTCCTTGGAAGCTAAACAACTAGATATATTGTATAAAGTGAACATGTATTATTATAGTATGCCAACTGCTGAAGCTGTACAAGTCTCAAGTCCCCGTTGTCACACTGAAGCCCGAGTACACGATGAACCTATCAGATCTGATTGAAGGATTGGATTCATATCACCAAATTTTTTCAGCAAAACATTGACTTCTGCAGATACTTTATGGAAAGTAATTACATAATGTAATTATATTCTCCTGCAAAATAAATCAACAGGTCATAAATGAATTAAACATTAATTTTTCAATGTTGGCAATCTATCAAATCCAGACAATTCTGAAATAAATTAGTACCCGATGAGTTAACAACCAGTTATTTGAAAGATCCCTAAAAATGATTAGTTTGATTCATCTGAATATTTGAACTAATTTAGAGAATTGATCAATAACAACCTATATCAATCAAGTATTCCTGCGGGTATCGTATCTCAACAAGTTCTTCTTCTTTCATTAAAATATTACTTGCGTTTTTAGAACCAGTTTCTGCGACGTGGAGAGCGCCCTCAGCTCCCCGATGCCCTCTGGAGACCAGGCCGAGACCTTCGCCTTCGTGTCTCCGCATGACTTCCACTCGGTGGAGTGCAAGCTGACTACCACGCAAGAGATCAACAACATCAAAAACGCTGCGGAGAATGAACTTCTACATTCCTCCAGAAAATCCGACTCCACCTCGATTTCCTCGGGGAGAAAAACAGTTTCAGTCATACTACCCACTTTTGGTAAGGGCTGATATATGCTACACCGCGGGGGGGATGACGTTTAGTCAGCTGCGGTTCGGTGAATACAGTCACGGTGCAAAGAACTCCGTGAAGTGAGAAACTCATCTATGTGACTGAAAACTATAAATACGTTTGTGTGAAAATCAAAAAAATTTGCTGTGAATCATTAATTTAAGAAACGGTATAGATCGGCAACTGATCATGTTTCGAGTTGATAATGTAGTCTTGAATGTTTACTGTCGAAACTTTATTTTGTTTGTGTTAAACATAAACAAATATTGTTACTAATAAAATATTGATAAGATTTCAAACAAACTTAAAGTGAACATCGAATAAGACGAATTCCAAGATACAGTACATGCATTGTAATACATATATCTCTAATAAATCTATTAACAAGAGAAAGGGTATCAAAGAGTCATTTTTGTTCTAAATGTGGCGAAACTAAATAGACATTTAAATGAATGACTCAGCAGTGACTGTACTGACCTTTGGAGCTACTCTCGGAGCAAAGTTTATGTGTGCACGCGCTCCTCAAGTGACAGTGAGAAGTTTGTATATCTTTGATAATGTAAAGTGTTATTAGTAAATCTTATGAGTCGCAGTCAGAGGAGCGGAAGGTTTTACTTTGGTTGCTGTCAATTATCACATTAGGTGCTCAGCTCTGATCTCTGTTCTAGAATCTTATCCCACTCACGCTCATATTAATAAATGTACTAGTTACATTGGATACTTGTCCGTCCACCAGTGCCAACTGAGGTATTGTACCACAGCCAATTCTTCTTCTCCACTCTTTACTCCTGGGGCTGTCCGCCAGTCAATGTTCTAGGTTGTAGGTACTGTAGCCTAACAAATCATTAAGTAAATAGAGTTTGCTCGATAGTCATTAATATAGTGGACAATTTTTAGTAGGCCAAACATATCCAGATGCAGCCAATGTAAATTATATTTTTTTTATATTGAGAGATATCATTGATGTCAATAATTTTATACATATCTTTGTAACATTTTCAGTGTGATCAGATTACAGAGATTGTATCCAGTTAATTAAATACTTTTTTAATATCTCGTATTGAAAATTTCTTAACACATTTTGCGCACGCAACGCGATTGGTGCATTTTATGGTCCAGTTTTTTTAACGGAGCGCCATAACAGCGGGCCCTTTTAAGTCTCAGCACAGAGTAATTATCGGAACGTCGTTCGAATTGTTTGTCACATAAACAGTGAACGTGTTATTTGTTAATCTCATTTTTATTATTAGAGATTTGCCTAAACCATTCACAAATTATATAATGGAAACTTTTTATTTTTTTGACTCCAATCTAATAAATTAATCGACCCACAAAACTTAACTAAACCTGACCTCCCGAACACCTTGTGTAAATATTAATGGTAATAACAATAAAATCAATTGTCATCAAATTCGGCACAATTTTTTACGGTCTTATTACAAGACAATGTGGCGTAGCTACAGTAGTGGTGGGATTGTGCTAAATTAATAATTTTTGTGTGTGATAATTATAGTTGCGACATAATATGTAAAATCAAAAATGAATTCATATAGCTACGGTACTCCACTGAATTGTAAAATTCAATCACTAAAATCATAATGTGTTGGACCAGGCTGTATTTTTAACCCACAGTGTCATTAAGCCCTGTTTACACAATGTACGCGTGACAATCTTTGTATGCCATGACAGTATAGGAGTAAAAAGTTTCTGCACATGCGGATTCAGTAATCCTTGTCCTGTGTAAATGGGGTTTTATAAATCATAATATAACGATACTCAGTCGTAGAACAATAATGTGAAAATATAGGATCGCTTCCATATTGTGTCTATTTGTAAAACTATATATATAAATTTTAAAAATACAGTTGCTATAAAGACTCAGAATAATAGATGTTAAAGGTTGAAATTGATTTGATATCATAGGAAAGATAAATTAGGTAAGGACGGCTCATTATTGTTGTGTCTACCAAATATTTTAGATGAGTGATAAATCTACCAGTAGCAGTTTGTAATAATAATACTTTAAGATGGACGTTGAGGCTGATAAACTAAGACGGTACTTTAGTAAATTGTAAGTGACAATACAACATTTCTATTAGACTCAAATCTAGCTCCATCGTAATAAATTATACAGATACAGGTCCAGATACAATCTTCTCGTAGGAATATTAATATTATGTAAAATATTATATTCTAAATTAATTAAATACCTTCAATCGTTGTCGCTGTACCCTGTTTATAAAATTGTTATTTTCAAACTCGAATCTCAATATAAATTGAGATTAGATATGAATGCATTTTTTTTACTCGAAAGGATTTAGATTGAACGTTTTCTCAATCATTTTTGACCACATGTTATATTGCAGAATCCTCATACTGCATTATTTTCTAAGCAGTTTGATTGTGAATGTGAGTATTTTACGGATTCTGAAAGTGAAGAGTGTTAGAATTGTATCATATTATGCAAATTAATAAAATATGAAACATTCCCCGATGTTAATAATGTAATTAATTTTAAATCATAAAACAATGCTCATTAACTTTTTATATGTAATAGACATAATATCGGAGAGCCGCATTCGGTGATGTCCCTCTCTAGGTGACCTCGTAGTAAACAGTGGATGAATTTTGATGTGTTTTTGTATGAAAAAGATGTGCCAACATCTGGGACTTAATGTGGCTAATAAAAGTATTAAGAAAATCTGACATGTTTTATTATATCCTTTAATAACTTATTATGTATCAAAACATCCCATGTACATATTAGTAGACGTGTTTGTGACCTGGTGGTTACAATACTCACCTAGTGATCTAATGGTCGGGGGGTTCGAGCCTCATTCCGTTAGTTCTATTCTCATAGCAGAAGCGTTTAGCTTAGTTTAAAAATACAGTGGAACCTCGACTTACGAGCATAATTCGTTCCGTAAACATGCTCGTATCTCAAAACACTCATATGTAAATAAAGAAAAATCAATTAATTTGTTCCAAGATCCAAAAATATTCACATCAAAATGATTAATACAGTAGAACATGGATATGGCGAACTTTATTAATTCAAATTTATCATTAATTGGAACTTTTTTATTTGTTCTGTGAATTTTGTTTCAAAACGGTACAAAAGAAACATGGATATTTCAAACTATTTTGTTTAATTTGAAGTTAGCATGGACAAAATTCACGAGTATCAATCGACAAGCGCGCATAACAATCCGTTCATCAACAAAAATATTTGTGTAAATTTTGTCATTTTGGAAACACCGACGTAGCAGTGTCTGAAGAATTGACTGACAATGAGATAGTGGCCGATATCTTACATACATAGAAAAGTACCGAAGACAGTAATCATTAGATGAAGAAGCAGAGATTCCCAAAGAATGAAGAAGCTTTAATTAATATCAACGATGTGAGGTGAAAGCCCAAAGTGTAAAAAACAGTCAAAAATATCTTCCAATTTTCAATGTGCTTAAAATTACATTGTTCACCTGTTTATTTTTAATTTGTTTATATTTTTATTTGTGTGCACTGTGCCATATTACTTTATGATATTTGAACAATCTCATACATGTGCAATTTGGAATAAATATTTAGTAATAGGTATGTACTTGTGTTTTCAAAAACCCTAATAACTTTTTTCTTGATTCGAATTTTTCTGGTGGTCCCTCCATATATCCATGTACTACCGTACAAAATATACATACATTTTTATTACATATGAATTAAATATATTAATTAGAAAGATATACATATAAAATATTGGCGCAACAACAATATTTTTCGATAAAATTGATTTTATATGTATGCTTTGTAATGATTATATTTAAAATATCAGTCACAATAAAAATGTGTTCTAATATTTTTATTAGGTATTTAAATTTGTAATAAGTCATAATTAATTATATTAACTATCCATATCGGAATCACTGGATGACTCAATAAAATCTTTTTCTTTTCATGGAACTTTAATCAGGAACCGACCCATTTACACTTGCTTTTGCCTCTTTTTGAGGATTTGTACATTGTCGTTGAAAAGATTAATCACTCGCTAATACATAACCAGCATGATTTTGAATGGCATTGTTTTTTTTCCAAAAGGAAAGTCTTCACTGCAGGACCGAAGACCTTGTTGATCCACTCGACGAACAAAATAAAAGTGACCCAAACCTTGCTGTTGGACCTCCACATAACATTTAATTGCCTCTTCTGTACTTTGAAGTTTTTGAAGACTTTCTCAGAATGATACTCTAGCAAGGTCTTAACTTTCAAATTACCGCTTGCACACATCAAGAGGGTGAGACGGCTGTTTTTTTTTAAGTTACGCAATATGTTTTTTTGCTCATATATCGAGACATTGCTTGTACGTCGAGTCAAATTAAAAATAAATTTGCTCACATCTCGAAATGCTCGTAAGTCAAGTTACTCGTACGTCGAAGTTCCACTGTAGTAAGAATATTGATGTGACACATATTCCATGTACGCATCTCTATTTAAAAAAAAGATATATATTACCATCAGGACATATACAAATTTGAAATCAAAAAGTGGATGCATGTACACCGAGTACACCAAACAAAAGAACATCACGTGAACTTGAAATAAAATGCAGACATTGTTTAAAGAAACCAAAACAAAATGCAATGATCTGTACATGAGGTGCCACGGGGTGAACCTGAAAAATATTTTATACGCAGAAGCGGTATGATACAGGTGCTCTAAGCATGTGGGTTTTTTTGTATTTGATCATATCTCTGCAATGTTGAAAAGTGTTGCACAGTTTGACATGGTAAAATGTTGTACGATTCATGATATTTGAAAAGACTTTAAACAAAGACCGTGGATCTGTTGTCGCTGAAGTAAGAAAGGAAAGAATTAAACAAAAATTTGGTTACAACATAAACTTTATTAAAATATAACTTAAGTGTTAACTAAATCGCGAATTATTGTACAAGCTACAAAGTTCTGAATAAATACTACATATTATTTCAACAAATCACAGACAGTAGTGACTCTACATTGTTGTACAAAGTATATAGTAATGAAGTCACTACCTACTGATGTTCAATTTCCATTCACACATGATTTCGAAAGCCTGACTTTAATTATATAATTTGAATGCACAAGTCGTGTCAGCATGTTCAACACTACATTAAAATGGAATCTCCGCCATCACCTAACACATCATTATAAAGTGTATACGTATTATGAGATATATAATGATATAATAGTTAAGACAATACATGTATGTATATCGTTATAACGAAAGAATGTTTGTCCCAACATCAAGCCCTAGACTAAAGTTCCCCCCCCATACAAGATGCGTTCCCAAAAAACAATTATTCCAACTGACTGAACCCTAATAGTACACCGAGTATTACATTATCCACAGGTGTAGAAAAATACTAGCGACAGACAGTAAACAGAAAAAATTTAATACCGTTAGTTGGATTATTTTAATTAGTTTATATTGACAAAGCGACGGAAGGATATTGGGACTGTAAATGATGTCTGATATTACTGTAGGCAACCGAGTACAACCGCATCACGTGTCAACATTATCAATGTAAGTGAAAGTAGGTAATGTGTCGGAAGTATGGTACGTGAAGGTCGGTGTAATTTAAAGGTCGAGTCTGTCAGTGCAGTGTAAAATGTGTGAACTCTAATGCAAGCCTGTAATATCTATCGCATCGGATTAGATGACATGCTGGACAGGGATGCGGGTCCCGAAGACGCCACAGCGGTGAGGCTAACCCTCTCTAGTTCTTCATCGGCTTGATTATTTCTCAATTCTTGCAGGGTGTACATCAGCTTGTTCCAGTCGTCGTGTCGGGGCAGGGCTAAGTGCTGGAATACACAAACCATTAGTAATTCAGCGGCAATCGAAAAATACTCTCCAATGTCTTTCAAAACACTTTTGGGTGTCAGCGAGGAGCAGTTTCCTTTTTGCAGTAATTTTGAGTACTGAAAAAAGTTTGATCCATCTATCAAATATTTAAATTGGCATTTGAAGTTTTATGTGCCACTTTGGTCACCGCTTGAATTATAATAATAAATGCGTTTATTTCAGCGTGATCGGGGGTTTGTTTTCTATGAAGACCCGATTCGCCATAAAGATAATACATTTAAGAAACAAAATAATATTTATGTTATGAAAAGAAAACCAAAAAAAAGTTCACACAAGCAAAATATAAATACTACATTTCAGTCACGGCTATTATTGTATCTGTAGCTATTCTGTAGTCGTTGCCATTCTCTGGCCAGGGAGCCAGCTTTCCTACAGAGCGCCGCTTGCACTAGAGAGTTGGTGCTGAGCTCTGGCGCCGCAGCTTTATGTCAGCAACTCGATGTCTCAGAAGCGGAACGAATCCATATATACGGCCTTCGGAAAACATTGTAGATGCGCTACAATAACACGCTAACTCGAACAGTATTCTGTATGAGTTATTGTACTGAATTTGGAGATGGTCGTAAATCACTCGCTAGTATTTGGACCAGAGCTCGCAGGTATACATGCTGGTGAAGAATGATTTAAACGGGATCCTCTTCACTTCCATATTGCATCGGTAGAAACACCGTGGCAGCATATTCACACAAACACCTAGCTATCTCCTCTGTCATTCTATGTCATCATCGTCTCGACCATCTTCATTGAATATATGGCCAAGGTATTTGACCTTATTTTGAACTTGATATTTATTATGCTCTTGCCATGTAATCTTACTGTGCGCACCCTCACTCCACACGCGCTCAGGGAGAGAAACAACAGACCCTGTACTTTTTATCTAAGAAACCCTGTTGAATAAATACAGCGGGCGATTACACAATAATGAAAAATTAACCTAATGTTGTGTCACGTAATCATAAAGCTGCTATATATACTTATATGGTCAATACACAACAATAAACGCACCGTAACAATTTTTGAATGTATACAGAATTGAAAATGTAAGAGAGACTTGCAATAAAATATAAGAAACAAATCAATATTTACCTCAGCCACATCATAGACCCATATTTTGCCAGTATCATCACCTACGGTGATATTCAGTCCATTAGGAGTCCAGCTGGCTCTGTTGAGGGCTACACCGCCATCCACCTGCACGCTGGCTGCTGGAACCTAGATGAATACATATTTGTATTAAAAATATGACAATGAATTACATACACTATTTAGATTGATAAAAACAATATTGGCCAAGAAAGGTTTCAAAATTGGTACATTTCTTGATCTTTATTGTGTTACTGAACTGTGCGAGTCTAACCTCAGTATCCTGGTTGAGGTTCCACAGGTCCAGTCTGCCGGAGCCGTCCACGCAGGCGAACAAAGCGGGGTGCACGGGCGACCAGCACACATCCAGCACGTAGTCTCCGCTGTCCTCGAAAGAGTATAGCGGCTTGTTCTCCTGTTTACATACAACAATTGGCAATTGTAATATCCAGTCTGCTAATGGGTGACTACAAAGAAAGGTTGTGTGGTGTGCATCAGGAGTTTAGTATCATTCTGAGGAAAATAATCTGTGCTTTAATCCATATTTTGGAATGTGACAGTTGAGGGTTCAGTCCTCCAGTCGCTTTTTCTTCTGTTTTTGGCTTTTTTAATAGCACCAAAATGTTTGTTTTGTTTAGAAAGCTTCGGTTGAAACAAACAGTGTGTGGAATATGAAAATAGATTTGATGGGAGATAATATTAATAAGTATCTCTATGCATGCAAAATTAATTTTTATATAAGATGTTACAATAAACAGATTGTCGACTGAAAAAAACCATAACTTTTAATAAAATGGCATTAACGCATTTAAAACACTTGGTCAGAATAGGGTAGTTACACTTTTAATTATTATTGATTATTAATTACAATTGAAAAAAACAGAAAAAGAATCTAATAAGAAAAAAGTGTCTTATCTCTAGTAATAAACTTTATATAATGATTTGAATTTCACATACTCGAGTCCCGTGCATAAACTCCAGATTTATTTAAAGCGTGTTTAGAAGACTAGTGTTTAGGAAAAAAATTCCATACATGATTACATCAAAATCAGTTTGTATTTTCTGGAATCCACGATTTTTGATAACATATGTAACAACTTTTATTCATTCACAAATACGTCAAAAGACACAGACCCAACATTTTGGAAGCAAACAGGAAATATTTTAAATAACGTGAAATGACACAGGTTGAGTGCATTAATGAATAACATGGCATTTCAGCTGTTTGAGATTTGACGTCATTTTAACAATCAAAATTAAAGATAAAAACTAAGTTGTAAAAAATAAGTTTTAACAACTTTTTAGTATAAACTATGTTAATTCGAAATTTTTAAATCCTTTTTGCGAAATTTGTAAAAAATTGAAAAATTTGTGAAATAAAAAATATTTTTGCATATTCCAAGAAAACATCTCAAAAACATAATTATGCAAAGATTACGTGTTACACGTATTGTAATTTTTAAAAACTGTTTTTTAAATTTTTCAAATTGTGCGCTGTAAAAATGTATTAATTTTGGCGCAAGGATCTGTAAATAATTTAGAGTTACGAAATATGGGGATTTAAGAAATAATTATAAAATGGACAATTTGGGTCTGAATGTGTTTGAAAAATGTTGAATTGGAAATAATGAGGTTTTACTGTATAAACAAAAACATTTTACAAACCAAATTCATTTTCAAGTACAACTACCCTATTGTGTTGGTACCTAATGGCGGTAATTTTGAGCAAAGTTCAAAGTGGATGTCAAAAAACATGGGGAGTCCTTTGGATAACCAAAATGCCATTTAAAATTAAAAAATATCTATTTAAATATGTAATCGCGATGTCTTATTTCAGAATACAGTAAAACTCCGTTAATTCGTGCACCCATATTTCGTATTTTCACGCAGTTCGCACTATTTAAAAAATTTTAGCCCCGAAAATAACTTTTCATACTAATTTCTACTGATAATTCGTAAAACCTTATTATTCGTAGTTTGTATGCATTTTTTATACTCAAAGTAAATAATTTGTTCACGTAATTTGCATATTTATGTGTTTTTAAATCCAAACTCGCGCGACTACACATTCATCATCCCTTTGTAAACATCTGTAGCTAGCTCCACCCCCTAGTCAATCACGGCGTTGTTACTTATCGCAATAGATCGGCACGCTTAGAGCTCGCGGTCGAACTAAGTGATATCATATTTATGTATACCAAATTCTGTAGCGCGTTTTATAAAATTTGTTGTTATTTCGACAATAATTGTCGCCGCGTTGCGAATTGTATATTTCTAGTCACCCTTGTAACCCCTAATAAAAATAATTTAAACAATTTTTATTGAATCTCATAATTTATAAATAAATTGTGTGTTTTATTGATTTTATATCCGGTTTTTGGTTTATGAAATGTTGCGATTTGTTTAATGTAATAAAGAAACCAAAACCTTTGTATTTAATTACACAACCTATTTTATAATTTATTATTTTCATGTTTCATTTTCTAAAATGGCACGAACATCTCGTAATTTGTGTAAATCCTTGACCATTTGAAAATATGGAACTTATTTTAAAAACTGATAAAAATTGATGTCAAAGATAGAATCAGCGGAAAAATTTCAATCCTGAATAGCTCTCTAAGTTCAAACTTAAAAAATTGCAGAAAAATAATAAGCTTCAACGAAGTATGAAGATTTAAAAAATTTTCAATATTTTTTACGGGCTTTTTAATATTACAATTTCTTGACCTATTTTGATGGAAAAGGAGAGTTCGATCGTTAATCAAAATTAAAATGTCCATAATTTTGTTGCGTAAAGCACTGGTGAATCGTTTGAAAAAACCTGTTTTTAACATTGGACTCGCCACGTCGCCACACACCTTCATCATTCAGGAGAAATGAATTATTTGATAAACATTTTGACATATAAAAAACTGAAATAACAGACAGTCGCCATGTCTTTCAAAATGAAAATCACGACGTTGATAGTTGACAGCGGCAGCGCGCACAAAAATGCGGAAACGTAAATCGTCAACGCGTTTTTACAAATTTCGGTCCCTTGAGTTACGAATTAATAGAGTTTTACTGTAGTTTAAGTTAAATAACAAAAAGAGGTTTCTACAACGGAGCTTTATTTATCTGAAAAATGTTCATTCAAGTAATTTTTTTGTAAAGGTAATATTTACCCAGATATGCGGATGATTCCATACATACGCCCCACCCTGTGTGTACAGAAATACAACAGTTGAGGTTATGTACCACTACAACCATATAACATTTATGGCTTTGGACTAATCCATCAATCAGTGGCGTGCAGTTCAGCACAAGCAGTTCATTTCTACCCTAACCGTCAAAACAAAATTTCTTTCATTTCTTTCAGACCTATTTATAAAAAAGAATTAAACTTTTTTAAACTCAGCGCTAACTTTATTAAGTTTACGTGCATCTCACGATTACAATTATTGGCATGGCAAACTAAATTGAAATCGTCAACCCAAATTATTGCAGCGTGTCGTGTATTTCCAGAAACTCGTCCACAGAAACCTGTATCCATCACCTGTCCGTTCACACATAAGTGGACAGATACTAATTATAGCAAAATGCTCCTTTCATCATTTTCAGTCACAATTACAACAGGATGAAATTTCCACTCAATTAAAGTATTTTTTAATTTATCTCTCGAAATACTGCACGCCACTGTCATGAATAATCACTGGGCAACAATTTTTAGAATCAAGATCAACTACAAGGAATATCTCTCAAAATTATATTTAAAACTATCATGCTGTTGCTCGAGAGATTTGCATTTCCTTTATTGTGGGGGAGTAAAGAATCACAAGACTAAGCAAACAAGCAAGGAATTTACACCTGGAAGAGGTAAGGCCATCAGTGAATCCTCTGTACATCTTCTTCAATTATACGTATTATACATAGGTTTCATTTATATCCGTGAGCAAATTGTAAAGCTGAGAAAGCATTTAAAGTCGGGATGCTGAAAAATTAACATAATTTTGTTCTCATAACTCGGAACATAGATCGCCAATTCTCTATTTTCAGCTCTTCTTTAGCAATCTGTTATCCGTCACTCATCTGATGTCGCTCCATCAAGTTTGAGGATGGCCAACTCTTCTCTTACCAAACAATGCAAAGCCTCCATTACTCCATCTTCTCTTTGATATATATGTCCACCCCTTTTTGGGCAACATATATTACCTTGATTCTCTGGTGAACTCGTAAATTTGATACTCGAGCTCTGATATATTCCAATCGCAACTTTCCATTGTTAATCAGGCAATGTTTAATTTGTGCATGACATTGACTGTGAGGTTCCACGTCTCGGCTCCGTACGCAAATACTGAGAGCACAGATTATAAGCTTTGAGAATATGCACTGCCTTTACGAGTGCTGCCCGACCCGGCAGAACATTAGCGATGAACAAAAGTAAAGGATCCATCAGGACACATGTAAGCGCATAAAGTGATAATGTGGGATCCAGCCATGGGGGAAATTATTAATGTTTTTTGTAAAGGAAGGTGAAATGCTTTTAAATATAAATAAAAAAAAATTTCATAAATTTAAAAAAATAAAATGTTTGTATTGAATTTTCAGTCAGTTTGGACTAATCACGTCAAGTATAATAAATAAAAATATTTTTATTATAAGTTGGTAAAGATATTCAGGTCTGTATGTTTATTGTACGAGTCTCGGCTGTACGAATGTGATACAAATTTAATATATATATAAATCAAAGTTAGTTGAAAGAAGGCCATTGTAATAGAATAAACATAAAAATTGTTACCCTGCATTATTATTAATGAAGAATGTTCTACTCTGATCCATGATTTAGATCTGACATATTTTGTTTTGTGGAATTTATAATCGCAATAAGTTAAACCACACCACATCGGGCTGATCAGAGGAATTACTCAAATTGTCAGTTTGTCTTCAAATTTGTGTTTTCTGAATTCGTTCAAAAAAATTTGGACCCCTCACAGCATGAAATATAATATAATCTTTATAACCCTATTTAGTTTAACCACATTCTATTAGAATTTGTTGATCTGTGCAATGCAGCTTCAAAGATATATGTATGTAGATAATTCAAAGATATAGATAATTGTGTTTGTTGGTCTAGTGATAAGACACTCTCCTATTTTCATTTTTATTCTTATTTTCATAACACAAGTGCATAGCTTAGTTTTAAAATAGTGAGAATATGAATGTGACACGTATTCCATAAACTTCAATGTATTGTCAATTAAAAAATATATATTAAGTATATACGTATAACGAAAATGGTATAAAAGGTTTGAGGTTATTAATTCATATATTCCCTTTGACAGTATTTTTAATTACACAGAAGACTGAGAATATTAGTGTGAAATATTCTGAGTATCCCCGACTCTGGAGCCATTTTTGGATAGCATTTATATTTCTAGATATTAAATAAAATAGTTGAGAGTTCAGAAGCAGTTAGTTCAGTTCGCATAAAAGTCACAAAGATTACGAGAATCAAAGGGTTGGGGGCTCCAAATGCACAGATCCTTGAAAACAGAATCATAAATAATGCAAATTGCCTCAGAGATTGGATGTACGGGGAGTTTATCTAAAACTAAACATTCTTTTTAAAGGAGAACACATTATTATTGTGAAGTTGCAGTTTTTTTCAGAACATAGTTCTGGGGTATTTTAATACAAATTAAATTAATCAACTAGAAAGATATACAGAAGTAATATAAATAGTTGATTAACTTAATTTGTATTAAAAATTATGTTTTTTATTAAACAATTGAAAATACCCTAAACTCAAAAATCATTTCCAAATAGGGAATATACATTGAAAAAAATGCATTCTTTTAAAATCTATCTGCTGCAGAAGTGATTGAGACGAAACATGGGAAACATAAATAATTTAGTGAAGCGCGGCCATCACCATGCTATAACATAAATATGGTATACAAATATGATTATACTAATAATATATAATATATACTCTGTGTGATAAGTCTGAGTCTTTCAATATTTTTTTGAAGTAGATAAAGAATATGTAAGAATAAAGAAAAGCCATGCATAATGTAACTAATGTAGGGATTTAGATATTTTTGTGAATTTTTAGATTCAGCTATACCAAATATTTTTCTAGATCTTAAAGCACCAAAAAAATCTAAAGTCCTACTTCCTCGATATTTACATAATTACACATAGGATTATAGATAAAGTCAAATTATTAAATACAGTATCTACAGTACTTCTGGGAAGGATCATAAGATTCATTATTAGTGAGTCTTGTAAAATAGTATACAGCTCGGTTATTATTCCTCACATCAACTGCAGCACTACAGTATACAGCTCTGTTATTATTCCTCACATCTACTGCAGCACCACAGTATACAGCTCTGTTATTATTCCTCACATCAACTGCAGCACTACAGTATACAGCTCTGTTATTATTCCTCACATCAACTGCAGCACTACAGTATACAGCTCTGTTATTATTCCTCACATCAACTGCAGCACTACAGTATACAGCTCTGTTATTATTCCTCACATCAACTGCAGCACTACAGTATACAGCTCTGTTATTATTCCTCACATCAACTGCAGCACCACAGTATACAGCTCTGTTATTATTCCTCACATCAACTGCAGCACTACAGTATACAGCTCTGTTATTATTCCTCACATCAACTGCAGCACTACAGTATACAGCTCTGTTATTATTCCTCACATCAACTGCAGCACTACAGTATACAGCTCTGTTATTATTCCTCACATCAACTGCAGCACCACAGTATACAGCTCTGTTATTATTCCTCACATCAACTGCAGCACCACAGTATACAGCTCTGTTATTATTCCTCACATCAACTGCAGCACTACAGTATACAGCTCTGTTATTATTCCTCACATCAACTGCAGCACCACAATATACAGCTCTGTTATTATTCCTCACATCAACTGCAGCACTACAGTATACAGCTCTGTTATTATTCCTCACATCAACTGCAGCACTACAGTATACAGCTCTGTTATTATTCCTCACATCAACTGCAGCACTACAGTATACAGCTCTGTTATTATTCCTCACATCAACTGCAGCACTACAGTATACAGCTCTGTTATTATTCCTCACATCAACTGCAGCACTACAGTATACAGCTCTGTTATTATTCCTCACATCAACTGCAGCACTACAGTATACAGCTCTGTTATTATTCCTCACATCAACTGCAGCACTACAGTATACAGCTCTGTTATTATTCCTCACATCAACTAGTGCAGCAGCATTTCATTTTAGGCTAATTAAGAAGTAATGCAACAGTTATCAGCACCACAAAATAAAGCTATGATAATAATATTAGTACAATTCTGAAAGATTTTAAACCTTTAAACAAAAAATGTATTTCAATGTTATGGTATTTTTTTAAAAATCCTTAATAAAAAAAATACGAGCAGTATATAAGAAAAATTGAGGCAAATCAAAATGTACAGTGCGACCATGAAATGCCAGATATAAAAAGGAGGAGAAATTACATAGATTCAAAATTAAACTAAACAAATATGTGCAAGATAAATTATAGAAAAAAGGAAAATATTTCAATTGTTTATATTAGAATATATGTATTATGTATATACTTATGTATGCACTATATTAATGCATTATATTAATAATAAATAAAAAATAGAAAGGCAAAGTTATGTAAGTGACAAAATAATCTATAATGATTTTATAAATAAATGTTTGAATCGTTCAGTTCTGACCCACAGCTTCTGATAATGTCTTGCTTTGCAAAATAATTATACAGTAGAACCGCATTAATTGAATGTTAAAGGGATCAAAAAAAAAATTAATTCATATTACGCAGTACCCCGTTAATAAAAAATTCATGACACAAAAAAAAATTATAAATTCAATACAAGTCGTGAAAAAAGCCACTACTTAACTACTGAAACTAATCGGTCTGAATATTAGATCATTTCTCATAATAAGTAAAGATCCTATCTTCAAATGTTCTCAGGAAATTAAATTAATTAACTACACTAAATCTAATAATATAACACTAAACTAAAAATAAAAACTTATAATTTTAATTGTCAATCATAAAAATCATCTATTTTTCCTTGTCTCATTTTTGAGTCTTCCGCAATACAAATTTTACCACCACATCAAGATGGGAGCATACTTGGGCCGGTGTCGAGATCACTTGAAAAATTTTGTTGCAGAACATCCATTGCATTAAATATATTCTTCCCTAGGTTTTGCCGCAGCAGTTTCTTCTTCGGATTCGTCACTTCTGACAGTCGTAGATTCCATTTCATCGGGAACATTGGGGTTGTTAATTACAAAGGTTAACTGGATGTCGAATGAAACAAAATCTTCAAAATCCACACAAAGCAGGCTCAGCATCGGCAGGTATAAAGAACACTTCACACGACGCACGCGGTCAAAAAACCGCATGCATTGTTAATTTTTTATAACTTACTCAAAATTTTCGAATTATGTGATGTAAAAATGTATTGATTTATGATGCGAGGGCCTGAAACTTATTTTGTACAAGTTACTGGGGTTTTCGTATTAAAGGGGTTGAAACTGACAATTTAGGTCTTGAAGTGTGTGAAAATTTCAAACTTCGATAAAAGGGGTTCAAATTAACGAGGTTTTACTGTATTATCAAAATATATATATATATATATATTGGTAAAAAATGATATAACACCCCTTTCCCTGCATCTCCTCATCTGCAACTATACACCACAAATCAAATAATTTGTTGGTCACGGATGAATGATAAAAATAAATAAATAACTAACTAGAAAAGGGTTACACAACTCATCCACATTGTGATGGTTGTATTGCAAGACCACTGAACTTTGGCTACCATTGGATATTTAGCTCAGGAGGATCATAAAACAGATGTTTGTAAAAATACACAAACAAATGATGCATACATAGTTTATTCTATTTAATAAAGTGCTAAAATGTACTTACTTACATCTCTTTTATAATGTTTTCGTGCGTGATTCAATCCGAGCTTCCTACTCTCACTTTTGAAAACTAATGTGGTCGACTGTATGGGCTTAATTACTTTATGGCAAACTACAATATTAGCGAGGTTGGCTTACCTTTAAGCTCCACAGCTTCAGAGTCCAGTCCATGGAAGACGTGAGGAAGAGATGGGAGAAGTCGATCCCTCCCGAAGCGGCGTGGCAGGAAATTCCGGTGAGAGGGCCGGCGTGGCCCTCGTACATCTCACTAACCCCCGCGCGCGTGCCGTGGCGACACCCTAAAATTGTTTTTTTTTTATCATTTCAATTAAGTCTAAGTATCATGTTCAAACACCTAATTATAATAATAATAGTCATCTCCAGAAAATTGCAGTTTTTCTATAAAAATATCATTGCAATGGTAATCGTTCCTACAAACATAAAAATATTCTTATATCACTGGTAAGTTAGATGTACACATAATGTTTTCAAAGAGTAATTCCCCCACATAACCTGGTATCACCGACATAACTTCATTTTTAGAATATCCTAGACATTTATTGATTTGTCAGATGAAAAAACTAATTTATCTAATATGGTTCATTCATGATCTTATCATCTTCCTCACCAACCATTACTATGGCCCAAATATATGGTATACCGGCCTCTTAAAAACCAACGCCCCTCTCTATCCTTCTTACATTTTCTTATTCATCATCATATTCAAAACGTCATAATAAAAAATGTGCCTGATTCACAATAAAGCTGAACACATCATAGTGCTATATCAGAATATATGATTACCCGAATAGACATTCCCGTCCTCGCTGCCGAGTACAAAGTTGTTGACGTCGGCGTGCGGGAAGGCCAGGCAGGTCACGGCCAGCGGTTTGCTCTGGCGATGCTGCAGCTCTAGTGTCTCCTGCGGCTGGGCCAGCATGTCCAGCGACCAGCTGCACAGGCGCCCGTCGGTGGATACGGATATCAGGTTGTGCGCGTTCTGGGTTCCCACCACGCTTAGGCAGTACACCGGGTGCTGAGCGTATCGGATAGTATTTTTTTAATCAATTATAATATTATTAACATATCTTTAAATCCTATGATTTTTTAAATAAAATTTAAAAAATTGTATTCAACTAATTTTTGTTAAAAATAAAAATATAAGAACATTCTTACCAGTTCATCTATAATTTTTTAAATAAATAAAATAAACATCAGAATAGATGACCGCTGTATGTCTGACCCTACTGTAAGTAGTGTGACTGAACAATGGCACCAAACTCTGCAAAAGTTATAATTACTTTTGTAAATAGACAAACACAAAAATAAATTAAGTATACAATAAATACCGACCGTATGAGCCTGTGAGGACAGCGGCGTCCTCTGTATCGGGGTACGTTTTTGCACTCTGTTGTCCCACAGAACTATCTGACCGGAATATGTTCCTCCCAGAATCAAATTAGGGTGGAACCTTAAATATAAACCAAAGAAATAAAACATAGTGTGATTGCGCGCAAGTGTCATAATTATATTTTTTTAATTACAGTAAAATCCCATTTATTCGAAGTTGAGGGAACTAAAAATCAAGAAAAAAGTTTGAATAACGACTTACAATAATGAAAATAAAATTTTCAAAAATTTGATTTTTTTTACATAGGTATTAACTTTTTTCATTAAAACTCGAAATAATTGTATATACTTATATACACACATTTTAAAATAACAAACAAGTCGTCAAAATAGTGTAAACAAATCACAACATTATTTTAATAAACCCGATTATAATGGACTATCGTGCCATTTTTAATAATGACATAATTGTCGAACTTGTCAATACCGCCATTTCTCCGATGTATTGAAGTTAGCAACAAAAGTTTCCAGAGCATTTAAAACTTTGTTTCATGGTGGGCGCGGTGGCATTTTACGCTCACCTGTGACGTCTTGTTATTTTTCTTCTTCAATCTCCGCTTCCTTACTCCTTTTCCCTCCATGACATTTCTAGCCTTTCAATGTTAAAGTTCTATCTGTCATCATGTTTAATATTGTCGACAACGTCATTAATAGGGTCGGGTATTTTTCTGTTAATTTTATTTTGGATTATATTTTTGACAATCTCTTGTATTAATTAGATATTTTAGCAAATGTTCACGTTTTGTACGAGTTTTGCATTGGTGCTATTTTCGAGATTATAAAATTATTAGTCAAATGCATATTAATGTTTTAATGTTAATTTAATGAAATATGGAAAAGTCTGAGGAACCAAAACATGCATTCGCAAATTTCAAAATATCTAACACGTAAATATTAGAGAAATACATAAATAGTATACTAACTGAAAATGAGTGAGAAAACAAACAATCTGAATTAACTTTATACGTCATGAATCGGTATAGGGGCGGATACTACCCATTTGGATGGACTTTGACATTTGACAGGCACATCGCGTAGCGTACGTGTATTTTGCAGATTACGGACATTTGACATAAAAAATCTAATTGCCGAAAATAAAACGACAAACTCATCTGATAGGGTCCAAAAATAGCTTTGAATAACGATATTCGATTTATAAGTACATTTTAGTATGAAAACTTTCCAGAAAGACCATATCCTGCTCCAGAACTTCAACTTGTGGCGAATTTTGAATAAACAGGATTTTACTGTACTACTTAACCAAAACAATCTTAACAAGAAACATACTTTTTAAAAAATTAAGAAAAGAGTTTTCGCCATCTTTTATCAAAGCACAATCGTTTTCATCTACTAATATGATATCTGACAGAAAAATGGAGAAAAGCGGGAAAAGGAATATGGCTAAACTATTCAGATATTTTTGAAATATAGTAATGGCATTTTTTTCAAAAAACGCAAAAGCATCTTCTAGTCAGCACAGTGAATTGATACATATGTATACGGCGATGCAGAGCACAAAATCATCTGGCCACACGCTAATTGTGTATGCTTAACTAGGAATATGTTGTAGTGGGTGCTGTCATAAATTAATATCTAATAAAGTTTCTCTCAAAAAAATAGTAATACGTAAAACAGAGATACACGCCACCCGATAGTGATCCAAATGCCGTATATGAAAAAAAATCGAAATTTCGTCCCCTAAAACCAATTTACATACAAAATGCATTTGATATAACCGAACATTCGTTAATATTTATAACAAAATCAATTTTTGTCCCGTACGAAAAAATGCCAAGTTACATTTACGTAAATTTATAAGAAATAAAAAATTTTAAAAGATGGAAAATATTATTTCCGCACTTACAAAGCGCGCCGCTGCTCTGCCGTGATGCGCAACGGTTTTATGGCCTTTTCGCGGTGCGCGGCGGTGCGCCACGATGTAAAACAATTCAACTTTCTTCTTGGTTTCCTAGTATCATATTTTGAAAGTGGTTGCGCCGTTACTGGTTATATACCTTCGTGAATTTATATCCGACTCAATTTTAATAAAAATGCCGGATTCAAATGTTCAAATTATTATTTTTTGAATTATTTTATATGTTTTAGCCCAAAAACTATGTTTGAAGGGGCTTTCCTTTAACACCTTACAATACTATGTTATGTGTTGGAATCTTCTGGAATTTACAAAAAAAACTTCCAATGGTGTTGAATAGGTTTGTTTTAATTTGATCCTCTGATTATCCATTTGCTTATCTGTTTTAATACAAATATAAAAATACGTTAGGTATTCAGTTTCCTTATGGCTTCTTCCTCCTTTGTTTGCAGAATTTGCGATCTTTTTTGAAGCCGCGCAACATTTTTTTGCGACGGCGCGTAACATATAGTAGGATTTTTTTTTTTTTTTTCGTTATATGTGGGAATTCGTTATTACGAATTTTTATTTTTTGGGCCCTTGGATTTCGTTATATCGCGGTTTTACTGTATTATTTGAATTTTCACCATGTAATTTGACATTTCACTTTGTCTAAGGATAACGCTAATCTATGCAATCCACATACCGTGGCCTATAATGAATTGGTGAGTATGGTAAATTCTCAGATTTTTGCAAAACAAATGTTTTCCAGTGTCAAAAAATAAATGGTTGGATCGTAAATCTTTAAAATTGATTACACTTGTTATATTTTTTTTAAATTATTTATTACTCTGATGTGGTGTTTAATTTGATCCAGCTTAATGAATTGTCCAAGGATGAAAGTAATTTATTGGAGCAATTGAGATTGTAGATATTTATACCACAAGAGGGCAAGGATGTGTCACAAATGTGGAAGTTATTTGAAGTTTTAGGTTAGATTAGGCTGGTTAGTTAGTTAGTGCATTTGTACAATCCTGAGATGCCCTGAAAAATGGATGAATGAATGTTTATTTTAGATTTTTTTTTTTGGCTAACAAATTGTGCTTTTCGTGAAAATTTTAAATGCAATAATTTTTTTTACTATTTGCGACCTAAGGGTAATGTTTACGCAAGGGGATATTGAAACGGGGTGTAGGAAAGGTGGTGGGACTTTGGTATAGAAACGGAACAGTAAGGGCTCAAGGACCAACCAGGAAGCACGACTTACCTGGATTTTCTCCGCTGTAGTCACAGCTAGCATTCTCTCTAAGGCGGCTGAACAGGCCAAATCACCAAATTCGCGAGCGCACATAATTTTCACACTTATACAAACTTCAATGATATATTTGAATATCTGTTATAAAATTTAGTATTTTAATTTATTCTATAAATATATAACAACCAGTATTTAATCAATTTTATTATTAGGTCCATATATAAAAAAACAATGACGTAAGAAAAATGGTTGTTTAATCATATTTTATCCGATACATATTATCAAAAATTGAACAATGGTGAAAATTGTTAATATTGATAACTGAAACGAAGAGTAACTATCAAGGGAGGGCAGAATTTTATTATTGTCCTTGAGACGAATGCGTTCTATGAATCAACATGTACATACTAGTAATTTACCAGTCCTAGATATTCTGTCTATCTCCATTGCACATCATTACTTGAGTGCACGCGAGCTGGATGCAAGGGCGTGCAATTGTCTTACTCACTCTCAACACCTTTTATGCGAATAACCAAAAATGAGTGGTGAGTCAGCACTGGAGACTCAACATTCACGGTTGATATTGTTTATAAATTTCATTTTTGTTCTTTTTTAAAAAATTCAAATGTTAGTCACAGATATCCTGAACTTTAGGAACATCTTTGCCAATTTGCACAAAGCACTGTGAACACAATAGAAGTTTCAGCACGCACAGTGAGAAACCGAAACACACAATTGCAACAGTAACTGTACAATAACAGAACAGTGTGACGAATTTGTAGCAGGACGATCACACTTCTTGACAGTTCATAGAACGCAGAACAAGTCGTGCTCTGAGATATAGGGTATGGGGGGGGGAAACGATAGGTATAGTAAACATAATGGAACATCCACACGCGCATGGCGTGGATCTATGGGCTTGTCATAAATATCAAACAGGTAATTTTTTGCTTTTTTTAATTTTTTTTTTAATAACACGCCTGTTGCAAAAATCCAGTTAACCATAGATAAAATATGTCTAATGTCACAATTTATTGTGTGTATTTGGTTCCCTGACGATTGATATCCCGACAATTGATCCACCGACAGTTGCTCCCTCTGCCAATTGATCCCCCAAAGCTTCTTCAACTACCTATTAAATAACAGCATCCCTAAATGTTATAAATAGAGTGGAAGCAAGTGCATAAAAAAATTGCTCTGGTACGAAATGACACATAATTCCAGATAATTAAGAATGTTTTCATATTTACAATAAATTGTTTTTATGTTAAATATTATTACTTTTACGAATTGTGATCATCCATTTTTAATTTATTGTTTTAACATTTTGTTCAGTTTTTAATATTATTTACATTTAAATATAATTAACTTAAAATATAATGTAAACAATTATAAAACTATTATTTATTTAAATTAAACGATTTAAAATATAATTTCATATTAATTCCATAATTGAAAAAATATATATATATAAATATGAGCAGTTTAAGTTTTTTAACTATATCTTGACAAAGCTGGTGACATTACAATTCTTGCCACAAGGGTGACGCGTTGTGTGGATGAATAAAATGAAAGGTTGAACTCACTTGGCAAAAGTGGCGCTCATAACCGGCGACTGGCAATGGAACACATCTTCTGGGGTGGTCTTCTTAAACTTGGTGTTCCACACGAGGCAAACGCCGTCGGGATCGTGGGGTGCATCTTCGCTGTTGTGGTACGAGGCCAGAAGAAGCTCTGGATGCTGTGGGCTCCAGTCTAAACTGGTAGCGCAGCGGCCTCGCGACCAGCGCTCGCACGCAAATGTTCTCTTCAGAGACAAGCATGCATCGCCATTCTTTTCCCTATGGCATAAGAAATTAATTAATTAATTTTCCCACAACTATAAGATATCCTGTTCCTACTACTGAAATACATACTAAGATATATTTTCAACTTGTGCATCGCAGGTATTACCTGGAGTCATCTGTCTCTTCTCCTCCAGTGTAGTCAGTGTAGATGTCCACACTCTCTGCGAGGGCCCTCTCCATGACTCGACCAGCGCGAGACACGAAGCGCTGGAAGTCTCCTGACAGTATGATCATCTGTTTCTCATCCTCACTGAGTTCTCGCACTAAAATATTATTCACTTTCGATATCTTCTACTACTATAATTTAATTTTACAATGAATTCACAGGGTCGGAAATCGATTTGCAGGCATTTAAAATTTGATTATATTGTTGAATATTAATTTACCACCATTCAATATGCACTCTTAAAATATGTACTGATAAATTTAAAACTTTCAATTCAAATTTATAAATAAAATTATTTGAAAACTATATGAAATGTTTTATTTGTGGCCACTTTAAATATTAATCAAATTTCCTTTGCTTCACGTTGTACGACGTAGCAAATTTAATTCTAATTTTTTTAAATGTATATTTTTTGGCAATGTCCAATTAAATCATTAGATGCAGTATGTGATATATCTCACCTTCCTTCTTATCGTCGTCCTTGTTAGTCTCCGTGACGGCGGGCTGCACCTCCTTAACCTGCGGCAGGCCGTGCGGCAGGATGCCCGGCGGCAAGCGCGAATGGAAACTGCCGCCCGCTCCTCCGCCTGCGCCACCTGTCCCAGCGCCCAGACTATGATCCTCTTCCTCTCCTTGGCGCGCGTAGTCGTCAAACGTCAACACTGAAGCGGTCAATAAGGCGGCACACATACACACGGAGGGGGGAGTGGGGATTGGAAGTGCCTACCCTAATGTGTAGTTTAACTTACTACAATCTAGCATCACCTGATCTAACCTCGCAAAACTGATCCTAACCTATTTGAAATATTTCACAAAATGTTTACACATACTTCATTACACTAAACCAAAATATTGAAGTGAATTGGGCGTGACCTAATCATGATATGACAGTAGCTATGAAGAACTCACCAATTTTGAAATCCTCCCCTTGAGAAGGTGTAGGTACTATCAAACCACACAACAAAATTTTTTATTATTATTTTTCTAAACTGTACCTACGTTAAATTAAAATAACAAATATATTAATTGATGAGTCAATACAATTATTACAGTTAATTAAATCTCAATATTTACTATAATATAATTGTCAGAAGATCAAATAGATAGGATTATATTGTAAATAAAACCTAATAATATTATATTTGTGTTAAATATCCTACACTACAAGGGAGTGCTATTCTTGGGGCTAATAAATACTAATAGAACACAGAAATAATTGCATAGAAAGTAGGATAGGACGGTAACATAAGGGTAAATAATGTTGATGGAAAAATGAATTTTTGTAAAATATGGTCAAATGAATTGCAATGGCCAAAATGCTCAAAACCAAATGACTCGATAAAAAATTTGATCAACAAAACTTCAAACAAAACAACAGATTTGCATTAAATAATGAAATTAGTTAAGAACTTTAGGTAATTATAAAAACCAATGAAAATACATTATCTACTCTCAGAAATACAAAGTATTTGACAAACAGCAGAACAAAGCCAATCATATCGCAATTTTACAGCAAATGAAAACAAACTCAAAAGGAGCCCACAACTATTTACTTGTCTCAAATATAGCAAAGAAAATTATAATATAGCGATAACTATAGAAACATACTCAAATGGTGCACGGAGAATTAATGAAAGGTGCGTAAGAATAGATAGTGATCACTTTCCCGAGCTCTCCACAAGAAGGTGGATATGTCAAATAATAAATATGTACTAATAAAATAATAAAAATACAAGAGCAAGGCAACAAGCAGCTACTACATGTCAACTAACTAGAGAAACTTTACTGAACCAATTAAATTTGTAATATAAACATGCTGAAGTTTTCTAAAAAATAATATTTTAATGATAACAAAACAAAATTAGAAAACCACTCCTCACTTTATGGATGCGGTATTACTGCCAGTTAAGGCCGGGAATACAAATTACATTTTCCCTTAAACACAAAAATAAAGAAAGGAGCAAACTGCATAATCGTGTCAACATAACAATAAATTCATAAAGCCTACTTACTCTAAATCTAACAGCTAGACTCCATTACTAGTTCATGCTCCAATAGCGTTCTGTGTCGCCCGTGGCAAAATATTGTGTATGAAAAAATGTGTCAGTCTAAGGACAGGACCTACCTGTAAACTCGTCCTCCCACTCTAAACCCGGGTTTAGATTGTACTCATCTTGAAATGGAGAGGAAAAATAAAACAATGTCAGTACGGTGTGTTAACAATACATCTTAACTAAGTACAAAAGCAAATATGGAAACAGGTCAACTCACAATGATTCCCAGTTTCATTTTTAAGGCAACATTTAACATATTACATGATTTCTCAAAATGATAAAATAACATATTGTATTTGATGATTAGATAAATACTTTTCTTTTTAAATATTAATGAAAAGGGGTGACATATTCTATATTTAAGTTGAATTCACAACACGGAGTTGAGCGTAAAGAGTGGTGACATTACAAGCGTCTAGGTGCACGGAAGAGAGTGTCGTCAGCCCGAGTGTCGCGAGAGTTAGTAGACCGAGGCCCCGCAAGCTTATCCCACTGCCATTCCAGTCGTGACTCGTATCACAAGCCAGAATGTGTATTTACAATCAACACCAATATTTATAGATAGTTTAGTAGAAATGAATTGTTAATAAAGAACTGAAAATGCACCATAGACAAGGTTTAAACAGGCACAAAGTAATTGGCAGAAGAACTTTGGCACTTATTAAAAACATGATTAGTATTTGTATCTGGAATTTTTCCCAAACTAATACGTATTGTCTGTTGGTATTGTTTTAATGGCAATAGAAAATAAAATTATCACAAAAACTATTATTCAAATATGTGATTAACATAAAATAGAAAGCTGATAGTTTGACTCAATAATTAAAATATTTAATTAATAAAATAGTTCTAGTTCATGCTGCGAATGTTTTGGAAAAAATAATATTCACATTATACACACAAAAAACGGATACGTGCGAAACTTCAGCATAGTACGTCAAAGATAGACATGTGATAAGAAAAATAATAAACTGTTTTAATCTAACCAAAATTCTTATACATAATTAACAATAGTCAAGACCGTTATAATACGTCTTCAAATATTTCAAACAAATGAGACGTTCCGGTGTTATCAAGTCTCTCCAAAAAACAAATTGTATTATTTATAATACAAGATACTGCACACGTATTTTATAATGTGGGATGACACAAAATACACAGCATGTGGATAGTAAAGAACACGGTAATTCTGCACATGAATGTTACAATTCAACAAACTCCGTATGGCCACTAGCGACTGTTTAATTTGCCTGGATGATGCATTTTGAATTCAGTACCCAGAATGTCAAAAGATACAATTATATAGTTAAATAATATTACAGTCTAATGTGATGAGTGGAGAACTCTGGAAGGTTTTCATTGGTTTTTTATATTCCTTATGGTCTATGTACGTTTCTAATATCTCTCAGAGAAGCGAGTTAAAATGATTAATAAGTAGCAATAAGCCAGTATAATCGGTACACAATGGCTATTAATGATTAGTCACTGATTGATTTTAGATTCATTTATTTGTTAGTAAAACTGCAACAGGGAACAGAGACCGGCAGATTAGAGGTTGTTGCGGATGACTATTATAAGTGGTGAATGTACGAGTGTCGATAACCAGGAGAAATAATAACTTACCGTAGTAGTCTGTGGCGTGTGCTATGAAATGAAAGGAGAAAAAAACATATATTTAGAATGATTGCAGATCACAATATAACTGCTTATTATATATGAACTTACACTATTTGAGGCTAAAATAAAATGTTACTGCACTGTATTACTGTGTTGTATGAGACATCTGTGTATAAATAATTCATTTGGATTGAAAGAGTTCCTAATATTTTTAAGTTACCCAATAATCTAAATATTTTAAAAGTGCTCAATGAGTGATCTTTTATTATTATCTTATCAGAGTTGAACTGACCGAGTCTCTTCTGAATTGACCTTCTGTGGTTTTCTAAAGCTTCAATAATTTGGTGCCCGTCTGATTCGCTTTTCATGTTTCAGGATCGCTTCTAGGTCATCAGGATTACAAAGGTCCTCTAATATATATCATCCAATCCGTTTTTGTTGAAGACGTGGAATGTTTAGGCCTGAGGGTAAACTCTTACCAATTCTATGCGATTACTTAATGGACCAAATTTTTAAAAAGCTTAGAATGATATTTGTCTTCTGGACTTCAAAATAAGATGAGTGTGAGCAATACTCGATAATCACTTGTCAGTGACGAGCGAATGATTGTTCGTATCAGAAACCAAATTGCAACAACTCTTTAAAAAACCACTCATTAAATACATGTATACATGTATTACTGCCACATTTCAAAATGTTGATATGCGTAATGGTGTCAATGAGCAGCGTACAAATATATTTTTTAAGAGGGACAAAAAATAAATTTATGGAAAATTGCATTGACATTTTGATAAATTTTTATTTACTTAATCGGTACCCCTGATGGAAGTGTTTAAACCCTGATATATATTTTTTTTAATATTCAATAATAGAGTGCAATGTATACAAGTGTTTCATAAATAATTTTATTAATTACAAATAATGAAATTTTATTTAATGTATGTGACTGACATATATTTATATTTAGGTAAATTTATAAGAAATTAAAAGAAGGGTGCTGTGTCTTTGCATGCTAAATGTGATTGTCTTTAGGTAAGCGGTTTCACAATTCAGTAGTATAAACATTCCTTAAAGTTATTACTGAGCCAGCAGTTCCTACTCTCGGTTATCCAAATTCGCGCCACGCAGAATTGTAGCCATAAAAATGAAATTGAAACAACAACAATAATTTAATCAGGTATGGGAATCTCACGCAAATTGTAAAAGTTGTCATTTATAATCAGTTGCCAGTTCTAACATATATTTTATACGAAAAACCTACAATTTATTATCATAATACACTAGTTGGACGATTCTGTATTAAGAAGAGTGTGTAATGAAAAATTTACAAAAAATTTATAAAAAATTTCAAAACAGGAAATTGCTTAAAAATAGTGCAAAATATTTTAATGGTTTTTTGTAGTCTCCAAGCCAAACACAGCCTCTTGACTGACTCGTCAGGTAGATAGATTCCGTAGTACTTCCCATCTGTGAGGAGAAGAGTGCAGTTCAAGCGCAATTTTTTTACTTTAAAACACATAATCGAGCAAAATCAACGAGGTGTGTGAGAATATAAAAATTTTGTTGAAAACAAATACTTAAGGAAAAAGCAGAATATTTTAGCGTGAGACAATTAAGTAACATTTTTGAATTGTCGATACAAAGCGTGATGTAAGTAAGCATTGTATAAAACCTGCTGGGAAGGAGGGGTTCTGTCAATCTGGAATTTATTTGCTGGCATATACCTAATTAATTAGTAACTTGAACAATGAGAATGTGGATTCCCGTAGCTGAAGCGAAAAAGTATGAGCGGTACGGGTGCGCATGTTAGTGTTATAGTGCTGTGACATGGGAATGTCCGTTACCTTTCCTGGGGCGCCACCAGTCCTCCATGTATCCTGCAAGTGGTGAAGCATTGGAAGAGGATCCTTTTGTTAGGGTAGCATAAAAACATCAACACACACAATCGCCCAATTCCAACATTACTCTTATTAACACGTACAGAGACAATAACACCATTGGAAACACTTCTCAGGAGAGTCCTCGCATATCCTTGCACGCTCATAAGGATAAATCAATATCAATTGTGGATCATTTTCCCAATTAGTATCGATTTGAAAAATAAATAAAACACTAATGTTTTCTAACTATTCATTAATTAAGTGGCTTTTCCCATCGAGCCAATTCTGTTGAGGAGAAATTTGTCAATAATAAAACATAATGCGAGGACTGTCCGTATTAATGATCTAATATCATTTCCCTTTCTCAAAATAATTATCCAACATCGGTTATTTGAAATATTCAAAGAAGAAATCCAAATTATTAATGGATTTAAATTGAAAAATGATATTAAACCATTGATGATTTTAAGGGAATTTATATCACATACCAGTTCTTCACACAGATACTGTTGTCGGGTGATATGAGTCAACGTAAGCATTAAAAAAGTGTCACTGTCCAGCAACTGCTATTTAATAGAACAGCCAAACTAAATTTACTGCAGAAAATTTAAAGAATAATATGTTTGTAATTAAGATGAGAGAAACAATCAAATTGATGATAATGTTGACATCGTAAAAACCAGACAAAAGGTATCCAAGTGAGCGATAGACATTTATTTGCATAGGTTATTTACTAATTACTCTTTAATCCAGTCAAGAATTGAGGGCCTTCAATGTCGGCAATTTAAATAAATATGTAAGTATATTTACAATCAAACCGACAAAGAGAAAAACAATTTGTTTAAAGGAAAAACCCATCCAAAATTTATTATAAATAGTCAAACGATAGGTTTTTTTGACATGAAAACAGAAAATACTAAGAAAAGAAGCACAGATCACCAATATTATGAAATAATTCTGAATTTTCTAATTATGCTTTTTCAACATTGCAAGTATGCAACATTTAAAATATATTTTAATTAGATACTGTCATCAGTGAATGTAATATAAATTGAATTTTACTATACTAATACAAAAGATTAAATAAATAATAACAGTTATATCGCATATATAAGTAAATAAAAAAATGTATTGTAAAAAATATTATGTATCAAAATGTGCATTTTTATGTCACATTGCAACTACATACATATTTACCTACTAACCCGGGTATTTATAAGTGAATTCAACTGCCTACATCATCGGAAGAATGTGAATTAGTCATGATGCATGTATTAATTCAACAACAAGGCAATACTGTGTTATGTAACCTCTAAACAAGCGAGGAGTGTGACATGCAAAAAATAAAGAGGTTGTAAACTGAACTAAATACGAAATCAAAATACAAATGTATGATACTGGGATATCATGTTAACATTGTTCTCGGTCGGTTATACTTTACTGTTGGAGACAGTAACGAGACAAGATAATTAACTAATCACAACTAAAAAGGGTAACCATTAACAAACTAAATATATTCCGAGACAATTATTGTATCCAGTATCTGTAAACCATTCAAGGCTTTCGGGGAATGTGAACTACATGTATAGCAATTACCAACTGTCTCTTTTTATCCGGATCTTCTTTTTATCAAATCCCAACCATCACACACACATCATCCGCCTCCTTAACATTACAAACCCCGACCATACAGGTCGAGTCTCTGGTGTGGCCTCGTATAAAACATGTACATATCGAAAGTTTCTCAAAATACAAAATTATTAAAAAAAACAATGCATAAATGTTAAAGATATCAACTACAAAAACAGTAAAACTAAGTACATATTAATGTAAAGAACTCAGGAAATAAAATAAAATTGGATGTGATCGCTTTACTAAAATGTAATGTGTATTTTAATTATACAATGCATCATGATTTCATTTGAAAATATATACTAATAATTATTATATTATATAATAAAGGAGTACCAAGTTAACGCAAATGAATTAAATGTAAAAAAAAACATACAATAAGAGTTAAATCCGAATTTTATATCACTATCCATTTATTAAAATTGTAAAGAAGTAAATCCAACACCTTGACTTGTGATCTTACTATAGTAAATTGTTATTAATAATTATTTTATTATTATAATTAGCGCCATCTTTCAAAAAAAATGTCCTCCAGAGAAAATTATATAAAAATGATTAGACCAGCGCCAAGCACGGTGTTCCTAAAAACTCAACAGTGGGTGATTCTATGTACATGACATTGGCAATTAGAAATATGAGAAGACCGCAAGGTTCTGCTAGTAATATACATTCATCCCTCGATTTACGTGGTATCCGTTTTACGCGGTTGAAAAAAACATTTTCTTTTAAAATCAAAAATATGTATTTGGCGACACGTGTAATGCGTGAAGGCGAAATTACATTATTGTGATGTGTCGTGGTGCATTCTGTCGTGTTGGCGAGTGTGCACACTATTCTGTTGTCGGGGAGCACTCTGGCCATTTCAACCGCTTTCTGTCAACATGTCACTGCGCGAGCCTAATGCATGCATCAACGGCTTACCCCCACTTCATTCACATTCATATTATATAAAAATATTTTATTTTCTCTTTCTTATGTTAATGTATGTATGTATACTCGTTTTATCCAATTTTTTGGAGCCTATCTTCCATTTTTGTATGCGTTCTATGCCTCGATTTATGCAGAATTTCCTGAAACGTATCTACCAAATCGAAGGATGAGTGTATATACATTTTAATTTTACATGAATTATGTAATGCGTGATATACTGAAAGTACAGTTCCAAATACGTTATATAATCTTTTTTGGCGATGTAAGTGAAAGAAAAACCATGTAATTTTAAAAATGTAAAATACTTCAATCATGCTATAAATTTTTTTTTTAAATACGTACGTATTATGTATTACAAAGCATTAAGCTTAAAAACTGAACATGGTTCAGAGTGTAATTATGTATCAAAAATCTTTACGAATAAAATATCATCAATTAAAAGGATATTGTACAATGGTTTTCCTAAAAAATATATAAACTTCTTAAGTAGGTATATTGAAAATAATTTAATGTCCAGGCTCTAATAGTCATAACCTTTTTAATGCCAAATGTAATGTAGATTCACCCCATTTCTGGTAAAAAAAAGATTTAAAAATCTCATCACCAGTTTCAAATAAATTATTATTTTAAAGCAATAATATTAATTTAGTGAAATGTGAAAATTTTGAATAATTACTTTATTATGTATAAAAAAAATCATTAATAAGAACATTCATGCTCACGCATTTAAATAAAAAATGGAATAAGATCAAATTTCATAGTAATCTTTACTTTATAATAGCAAAATATTTTATTTTTGACATTTTAATTATATCCAATCAGAAGTTTAAGTACACATTAATGAAGAACATATTGCCATTTGAATTACCTCATGATGAATATTTTTGGGACACGTAATGCAATTTCACCACTTGAATGCGTTGTGTTAGGCTATTGAGAAAAGCTGATGTTAGAATTCCAGAGTTTGTGTGAAATCATTTGAATTACAATCATTTTTAAAAACAATACTTTTGAGTTTGTCATCTGATGTTTAAAATGTTCAAAGATTTCCCACATTCAGACTCAAATGTAAAGACTATGCACGCTAATTATATATTTCTTAAAAGTAACATTTTTTCTTTGCTTTCAGCAATTTATGCATTCTTATCAATATTGAATGTGTAGACTGTAACTTACCGTCCCGGTCGTGTCCCGAGGAGTTGACGGTCTGCGTCTGTTTGGTATAGGTGACGGACTCCTTGGGGGGGATATTGGTAGCTTGCACCGATACGACACTGAGCTGCGGCATGGAGCGACGCTGAGGACTGGGTTCAAACAAGAAGTAAACATGAATTATTCCCTCCTGCTCCAAACTTGATAAAGACAATAAAAAAACTTAACCATAAATGTAATATTTTATAATGAATTATCAACACTGAATGAGATTGCCGAGTCATTCAACAGCCATGCCTGCCACAACACTGGAAAGTGTCACAAGAAAGAATTGATAGAAAAACCTGAAATACTTCTTATAAACGTATTTCAGTAATACGAGGAATATTATAATTTTTGAAAATGTATCATTTAAATAGAGATGGAATACCATGGTCGACCATCATTTTTATATATTTATAAAAAATATAAATTATTTTAAGTAACAAAAATCATGCAGAAGTTTAAACTAAAAATGGTAAATACAGAATTTACCCCGAGACCTCTAAGCAAACTGTACACCGTGATGTAAATGGAACGAGTATAACATCTTTGCTGCAGCATACAACATATAAATAAAGTAGGGGCCAGGATTTACCCCTGTGGAGCTGGCAGTAGACTGGAATCTGGAGTGCCTGCGGCGGTGGGCAGCGACGACAACGGCGGCAAGGAAGAGAGGGAAGATAGAGATGAAAGCACTTCATGCACAGGGGCCACCCCCAGCGAGGACAGCATCTCATCAAGATCTCGGCGGCTCTCTCCACCGACACCTCCTGCCGCGCGCAACTGCAATTAAACACTCATGCATTTACATTGCACAACAGAACTACTACAATCTTAAAACTTATCTCTCCAACATTTTTATAATTTCAAACAAATGTATTAATGTTTTTAAAAAAATCCTAATTTTAACATGAAAAAAGGGAGAAACCAGCCAACCTTTTCACATTCAAATTAATCCATCGGCATATCGCCCAAATTACCTAAGTATTATCATATCTTAATAAAAAAAAACATTTTTAAAATCTGTTTTTTTTCTGTGCTTCCCAAGAAATAAATTAAGAAAGTTATGACAATGTTTTCAGCTGAATTTAAAAAAAAACAATCATTATTTTGAAAATTTCATTATAGGTAGATGTGCAAAATCAATTTAATATGAACATCTTTCTATACAGCAACAATGTATTGTATAAATATTTATTGCTGAAAAAGAGAAAAAGATATTTATTTATTAGACTTTATTGACATACTTGTATTTGTTGTTATAGAGGTGAATATATAATAATATAACATGATAAACATTGCAATTAAGTATATATTTGTAGTTTATTGTGTGGGATGGAGTAGATTCCACCTCTGATATATACAGCATTGTCCTGGCTACATTACTAGACTGGCATCTGTGTTAAAGTAGCCAGTTTTTTTGGTGCTGTTGTGGTATTATTTAATTCAAGAAAGATAAAGATTCAACAGGAATAAAAATAAATAAATATATATACCGCGTGTCTCATAGCTAGTAGCAAAAACTTTGGGGGTCTTCTTCATTCAATTTTCAACAGAAAATGTTATTTACACTTTGGTAAAATATGGTAATGTGAATTTTTGATCAAAGATCTTGTGTTTTTGTAATATTGCATAAAATGCCATACAAGTATAGTAATTCGGGGTACGTAAATATGATTCTGATTTTGGGGGAACCTACAATTTAAGAATACTTTATATTTAGCTTCATATTGACTGACATGTCTTTATCAAACCATATTTTAATTAAGTATTTATTTAAAATGCGCTTTAAATAATTTAAAAAATGATTCCCGATTTGACAACACAAGGCGGGCGATATATCGCTAGAACATGAGTAGACTTGTCAATGATTAGGTGCAGGCAGTTTGTGTCTTGTATGATTGATGATTCTTTATTTGTGACATGTAAACTGTTATGAGTGTACACTACTACTGTCATTTTGGTTGAAATGCTTGTTTGTAGAGTGTACATCGTAGCCCTCTATTTGTTTGAGTAAGTACAAGTTATGACATTACTCAAGTTGATTTGTAAAAGAACCTGAGGTACTTAGATTCTGCAATAGACTTATTTTTTAAAAAAGTAATGTTAATCATTGAAAATGATAAATAAACTATTTGACATATTCCACAATGACGTAGCTGCTAAACGTAAGAACAAGCAAGTTTTTTTTAAAAAACAAACCTTGAAATAATATTTTCAGGAGTATGAAACTTATTTTAACGAAGCTAATCTTAAAAATAGAACAATAATAGGAATCAACGATTGCAATAACTACGTGCGGATCAATAAATCATCTTACAGTCGCTTCTTCCACATCTTTCTGTTCTTTCTCCCGGCGTCTGCGATCCTTCTCCTCCCGTAATGCCTGGAGCTTGGCTTTCTTACGCTCCAACTCGGCCTTGCGGTCCGACATTGTTGCTTTGTTCTGAAAATAAAATTAATTTAATGAACATCCGAGGAACTCGAAAGAAGCAACGGGATTGCAAATGCACAAGTGGGACACAAACCTTAACAATCAAGAATCAATTAGATGTATTCATAAATTGAGTAGCAGGAATCAGTTTCGTTAATAACATGAATTCAGTTACAAATCCATCGACTGACAATAAAATAAAACTCATCAATTTTTTACGATATAATGCAGCAGGGTGGAAGCGAATTCCATGAGTAGATGCGAGTAGACGTCAAAACTGAGATGACGTCACGGTAGGCGACATAGCATTTTTTCTGACAGTAATTATTTTAACAGCACAAAAATCAATCTATAGTATGTAGGTACTGCACGTTCTCATACAAATTCGACTTGTTACATTTTATATTTATTTTAAAATATTATGTTCATACTGATGTACACGTGCTTCAAGTTAGGCTAACAATTGATGTACACGTCGATACGTTAAGTGCCAATTGACATGTATAGTTACACAGGTGTAGTTGTCATACGAGAGAGGCGGCCTCTAGCTTATATGTTGCCTCTCTCTGACGTGCAATCAAATTTACGGTTAGCGGAAGCCACTGAGGAGGGACAGGTTGAATGATATAAATACGAAAAAACAGATATATATTTATGTTTTATATTATTTGCGTCATGGGCAGGTGTATATTCTTATGCTAACTTGATCATAAATTAATTTTTACCTTATATTAATCCGCGTTTTTCTCTGGAGTCTTCTTCCGAGGTCCGGTCTTAGGCTGAGCGGAGTAGCATCATTGGCAACTGATTCCAGGTCGACTTAGCAGCTGCTCCAGGCTGGCTGGGCGGCTGTTTCCAAATTGCTTTCAGGCTGGCTCGATGACTGACTAGGCGGCTGCTCCCCAACTGCTTTCAAACTAGCTGACGACTGGCAGGACGGTTACTTGTCGACTTCTTTCAGGCTGGCTCGATGAATGGTTGCTTGCAGCCTAGTTCAATAACTGGCTAAGCGATTTGTTGACGATTACTTCGGTCAATTTTCTCCCTCGCATACTGACTTACTTCCATTCTAATTTCTCGCGGCTGATCTTCAGACTTGTTCAATACTCTCATGTCGGTGGACTCGCTCTCAACTCCTGTTGCGGATCGCTTTCAGGTTCAATGATAGACCGCGGTCCGAGGCTAACTGATGGGCTCTTCCAAATTCTGTGACGAACTTATTGTAAAATAGCTTTCGATCTATTTTAAAGGCTTTTAGCGTGGGTGTGTCTTCGCCTACCAGTTGGCCCTCGCTGTGGGATCGGTAATCTATTCCATTGGTCTAATTCTATCTATATAATCTAATTTGATCTTTTTTGCCCCGCCCCCTTCTTATTTTTAATTAAGATTGATTTATTTTTATACATAATCACACTAATTTTTTTGTTAACTACATCTTTAGGGGACGGGATTTCAAATTCACCGCCGTCTTAGCCAGTATCGATGCTAGCGACATAGCGCTGCCGGCTACTGCTATAGATCTGACCATGGTCTGACCAAATCCCTCACCAACGATCTCTCTTCTGTTTCATCACTCCGCAAGGGCAGTCTTGCCGGCCCATGCGCGCCGAGCGAGATCGCCGACTCACTTCGAATATTTCATAGTTCACGCTCACCTTCTGCATCTCTTCATTATTTCCGTAACTGTATTCTTTGTTCTATCATACTGTCACAATTAACATCAACACGCCAATCATTTTTCATTTAACCACCGACCTAACCTCCAAACATTATTCATAAAAATCTTATATTTAGTCACATATAGGGGTTTTTATAACGTAACTTTTCACAGATATTCATCTCATTACATTATTATATTTTGATATGGAAACTATTTAATGAAATGGGATTGCCTAGGCATATTTGTGGTAGATTCATTCGTGATCGAGTAAAGATAAGGAATTTGTGTGAATACGTTTGCAAAAGGCTCGCATAGGTGATTTGGCCATATGGAACGAATGAATGAGTAGAAAATAGTAAGAAAGATATGACACAAAATATATAGATATGGAAGAGACGAAAATGGAATACCAGTACTGACAAATGTGACGCTCTATCCTCTTTGCCTACGTGGTCATGATATATCTGGCTGCGATAATAATCTTTTATGAGATGGATTGATTTTAAAGCATGGTTAATTTGCGAATTTATTACTAATGCAAAAATAATCTAAGGTAAATTTTGATTAAAGATGATTGTCGCGTGTAGTTTTGAATCGTTCTATGAAAAGTCCAACGCCTTACTAACGGCTTGATAACTAGACGGCGGCACGTTTGTAGTTTCGATACCTTTGTTTGTTAGCACCATAGATAAAGAATATTTATCAACGCTTGTCATCTCCCTGACATCGGTAGTCGGTTATTTTCCAAAACATTAGTATTTATAACTAAACCACGCGGGACATGCCGCCTGTGAAAGATGACTGCATCACTGAGAAGTGCTTTATTGAGATTTTGAATGGCTGCGATCGAAATTCAGCTAACATCAATTCAGTAGACATACGCGCTTGTAACAAGCCTGTGACAAAAGTGAGTGACATCATACTACACTTAAGTTTTTTTGTTAATTAGTACACTTAGAATCAGTAATCGCTTTTGATATCTTGTTGGTTGGGCGTTTTGTCGATGTTATGTATTTTACCGTTGCTATCATTAGAAAAATAATTAGTTTTAATTATTGCGGTCTCTATTAGAAATGTTTATTGTTTTATAATTTGTTAAGTATTTCTGACATAAATATGGATGCATGATCTTTTTCAATTATTTAATTTATATGAGAAAAAAGAAAACAAAACGCTTCTGCTTTTCATTGCCATGTGTTCAGCTTCTTCACTTAGATGAAAAGTTTCGAAATAAATGACGTTCAGATAGTATTGGAGAATCAACCAACCCATGCTACCGGACACGTGCGATTCATATTCTTTGATTATTTATAAAAGAAATATATATATATATGGCTACTTAGATTTCCTCCCATTCTTTCTAAGAGTCCATACACTTTTTTCTATTACAAGTAATTCATGCACATTTTTCCAGTGAATTACTTCATTTCATTTTAAATATCAATTTATCTTTAGTCTAAATTATATTTTCAAATACACCCAGCGCAACAAAAATAGCCGCACCTATTGAAAATATAATTTCGGCAGTTTTGTTCACTTTATCAACTGTGTTTTGCTAACAGTTATATTTTATGTAAATGAGGCAACATATATACATATTTTGGTTTTAATAAATATACATTTTGTAGCATAATAACAACATCAAGGGCTTAATTATTGAAGACTGCATTTATTAGGAAAAAATTCCATAAATATCTCTTCGAACTAAATCAGTCATTCTTAATTCAAAATGATTTCTATATCGATGTGTTATTTATTTTTGACACAAATATTTTAGATTATATTAAATTAGAAGGATTTTAAAGCGAATTTATTATTTTAAACATCAAATCAATATTTAGTTTCCACTGTAATTTCTTCATACCACACGCTTTCTATGTTTTTTAATTCTTTAATAGTTTTGGGTGATTTTTTGCTGATATTTTTACTCATTATGGACCACAGATTTTCAATAATATTTAATTCGAGACTGTTTTCTAGTCATGAAAGTGATTTCAATCCCAACGATTCTTTGAACTGTGATACCTGTGAACAAAAGGAATTTATTGTTGGGAATGTTCACCGAGTATCTTTCCCATCGCTCACAAACCAATTTTATTTTTCTTTGGCCCATTACAGTCATTTTTTATTTATTTCCTTGACCAATGAAGGTTTTTTTACGGGTCTTCTTGCTCGTAAACCCATATTGTTGAATAGTTCAGACCCTAACACTAGCACTGGTGGTGTCTTGGAGTTCCACTGAAGTAGAAGCAAAACGATTTTTCTAAGAAAGCCGTTTCAAAATGTGATCATCTCGATACGAAGTACTACGTTTTAAGCCAGTTCTCACTTTCCTGGAATTTTTGGAGAAATCTTCTTACCAATGACTAATTACACTGAATTTGCCTTGCTATAGCACAATTATAAAAGCTTTCTTTTGATAATGCAACTATCATTGCTTTTTTTGCTCACTTAGTTGAAGTCTCGGTTAAGCTAATAACACTAATAAAATGACCACTCACTACAAAAACGAGCAATAAAGTGAAGAAATGTAGGGTTCTTCAGGTACTTGATAAGCGAATTGCCCTTCCTGGAGGCGGACCGCTTTCTCCCGTTACCTACTTTGAGTTTTACTGACGCTTCTTGGGAATTTTTGTACCTAATTAGGGGGTGCGGCTATTTTTATTGCACTGGGTGTACATCTGTTATAAAAGTGAGTGATGTGTATTTACTAAGACTACCATTAAAAAAAAATCCAATACTGGTTCTCGGATTAGATGTTATTGTATTAAATAAAAAATATTTTTTCCGAATCTGAATATACCTCAGTTGAAATAATTCAAATGAATCCACGTAATAAAATTGTATAGAAAATATGTTCATAAAATACGCACAATTTTTATAATCTAGATAAAACAACCTTAAAGCAAAGTAAATTCAGTTTTACATTTGATTTAATTACATTTATTTAAAATTATTGTAAACTTATAAGGAAAACTAGGAATCTAGGAGAAACTCAATGTGATAGAAAAATTTCAAAAATAATACAATTTTATTGAAGAACAGAATGTAATCAATAAAATAAGAAAATGGTAATAAATGTTGGATGAAATCAGTTTGTATTCATACATTTATGCTATTAATAGTAACATAAACAAGATCTTTTATTGTCATTTTTAAAGTGTATATTAAAAGACAAATCCTATTGGTGCTGATTGTGAACACCGATTCTGATTGTGATTGAATACATTAATAATAGTTTATTACAAACAAAGGTAATTAGCAGAAAAGCAATCGTCGATAGCCGATTGCTTCTAGGCCGCTATGTTTCCGTAGAATTTATATTTCAATGCGGAAATCCCATATTATATTGCTTTAACTATGCACCACGTTGCGTACTTTGTCTTTATTTCCAGTAAAAAAAATCACAACATTAGCAATAACCTAGAGTTATCTTAAATTGATATGATCATCGTCAGAATGTTATTAAAAGCATAAACACAAAGGATATAGTGAACTTAAAGAAATTAAATAATATGAACATGTAAAAAAATTTACTTAAAATCTTAAGTGAATACAATATTTTATGTGAAACCATTTTGAACTGCAATGCAAAAATTATCGGGTAATTATATCTAAGAATTATTCACAGCAGTTTTAACAAATATTAGGCATGGGTAACATTTATTGCACAATGTGCGAAGATTGTAAAAGAATATTAATATTTATTATTTGCTAATCTGTACTGCCATCTAGCGGTTTTTTTAAAGATTACTTTGGTATTTGAAGACTGCTTTGGTATTAGACAATGATATACAGATCCAATAGCGACGAAGCACAGTCATATTATTAGATTATTCAGCACAAACATAGTATTTATTTTGTTTCCCTCTGTTGTATAATTTTAATTTCCTCACCAAGTGTTATATGATAATATCAAGACAGGATTTAATATTTACCCGAGTTATCATTCTTAATAAATCTTATCTCATTGATCTAAAAAAAGATATTTTTTTTGTATGCAAGCGTATAAAACTGTATCTACATAACAGTCCTTAGGTAATCAAATGTAGTGTACCTCTTGTGAAAAAATTATTATACTTGTGCAAAAAAATATGTAATTGATCTTAAATCTAACAGTTTGAAAATTTAGTAATGTATTTGAATTACATAATAAATATATGGGGAGACTATATTTGTATGTTTTACATTTTATAAACATATCTGTAGTTTATGGATAATTTTTCTAAATCAGTTTTTTGAAACTGAGATGTTTGTCACAGGAAAAATACTCCTCTCCTAAATATATTTTAGTTTCCATTTTATCTGTAGAACTTTTACACTGATTACCCTACCAGTTAATATAAGTGGCTCGGGCCCCGCTGGGCCCAACAACAGTGATCACTTTTTGTTAGTCTTTCCTACCAGTAATATAATATTAAGGAGAACACATTCTTATTGTGAAGTTGTAACATAGATTTGTGATATTTTTTTAAATACTAATTAAAATATATATCTTTCTAATTTATACATTTAATTTATATTTTTAAAAAAATGACATAATTATTTTGTATGTCTGTATGAACAACATTACCCTCGTCCTTAGTCAAGTTACTGATATTTTTACAGAAAAATTTAATCCTTTGAAGTTGGGGTCCTCTATTATTATTTTAATTGTAAATTCATGATAATTTGACAAATAAAAATGAAACCTTTCGATACTGATTGAAGATTTTAATCAAATCGAGGGGTGCCATTTGCACATGCGCGGACAACGGTAATGGAAGTTGTCATCATTACTTAGCTAGTAACTAACAAGAGGTCACTACATCACGTCTCTATATAACATGGCGGACACTGTCCTTTAAAATTCTTTGCATTAAGGTAGACATAATGACAATGTGGGCGTGAGAGTGAGGTTATAAAACATTTGATGACAATGGATTGAGTGAAGTAATAATGAATTCATTAAGCAAACATGAATAATATTCATGTTGTAGTTGTTGTTGCTTGACAGATTTGAAGTTTAATAAGACTGATGTTATTTGACCTTTTCACGGGACCTTGTGCAAAGGGTGCGGTATGGGCCACAACATTGATTGCTCTCTTTACTATTTTATAATTATGTAATTAGCAAGAGTTGCTAGTGCTAGTATTATTAAATATAATTGCTAATTGTACTCAAAATTGAGCACCATATTTTTAATATTCATTATTATTTTCAATATTCATATATTTTTTGTTTTGTCTCTTATGGTATGAGAGATGTTATTACCTATAAAAAAAATCTTAATTTTGTACTCGCGGTGCAATCGACATCCAATTTTTGATAAAATCTGACATAATACATTTAACTCTGCATTACTTTTTAATTAAATTAAAAAAAATATAAAATGAAACCACAAAATTGGTTTCGTGGTTTCATACAAAATTATTGTATTTTATTTAATCTAATATGTCAAACCACAAAGTGATTGCTTTCTACGAAAATATACTTTTTAATTGTTTTTGTTAAAGAATAGAGTAACTCAAAGTGTCATAAGGTCATCAGGTCATTAAGCATTTTGTTCGAACATACCCCTGAAACTATAAATTAAGACAAATTAAACATACCATATGGTTGAAAAAGCCATTGTTTAAAAATTTTGAGTAAATTATATATTTCTAATTAAAATAATAATATCTTCAGTGTGACATTAAACCCATAACATAACATAAGGAATCAGATGTATAAAAAGAAGGCATAAATGTGTGGTACTCGTTATCTTTGCTTAATTATATATTATAGATCTTTAAGCTATTCTGTTCTGAATTCAGTTTAATATGTTACGTTGAAGAGGAATGGGAATTACATTGCAAGTATCACCGAGGGAGAGTGTTAGGTGATGTGAAATCAGCTTAATGCTATACATTTTTTAAATATTTACAATGCTCGTTAGGTCAGGTTATATCGACTTCAAGTTCTGCTAATTTTTTTCTATACTTCCAATACTTGTAAGCACGAATTTAATTTGTGAAAATGCAGAGATAGTTGATAGGTGGGTAGTTAGTAGAATGTAGTTATGGAAGGGATGTCTAACAAAAGTGGAGAAAGGGGTGTGATGTATTTTTTGGATGCCCTTTTTTTACGCCAGTAAAATTAAATTTAAGCATTTCTGCAGCAATGTATGGCAGGCAATCATGAGAGATGTGTAAATGGAATGTTATGGTAATCCACCGGTAGCGGCTATCAGATATTGTTACGGTTGGGGGAGCGGTTGTGTAATTGTGGAATAATTAGCATTAATGAATGAGTGGAATAATTAAGTGTTGCTGTAAAAGATTCCAGTGAAAGTCATCAGTGTTACCTAAATACGGGTGTATTTGTTTAGCAATTGCAAAAATCACATTGTTTATAATGTTTAAATACACTTTATCAGTGTTTAATTAATTGAGATTTAACACTGTTTTGAAGTGAGCTCTTGTGGGTCTTTTTAATAAGGCGGTCATTCTTGTCCTGTCTGGAATAGAATAAAAGAATGATGTTCAAGTGGGGATTTCACTCTTCTTGTTGTCTATTTATAAACTGTCACTCTGCTTTCCTTCGGTACAGAATATATATTTGACAAGGCATTCCAAAATAAAATTAAAATAATATTTATCTAAGTAAGTTAAGCAAAAAATAGATTATTTTGTTTATTTCTCAAAATGGGCCAGTTTAATCTATAAACCGGCCCAATATATATAATGTATATGATAGTTTAACGTATAAACCTAAAGATAAAAATTTATAAATAATTAACTAAGGTTTGGCATCTACATTGTGGTCATTCCACAAATACTAAATTAATGCAGATTACTATATTAGACTCCTTTCATCTTGCACAGATTAATATAACCCGCTCTACATGCAGCATGCGTTAAACAGATTTGCACCTCTATCTCTGTGGTTTGACAATGAGTAGTTTTCTCTCTTTCTTCAATTAATTTTATTTGTACTTATTCTTTTTCTTTTTAAGGGACATTCTCTTGTTTCTGTTCTGTGCCAAATCTTTGCTTATCAATAGCTTCTGCACGTGCTTCTCCATAGTTGCACACGAGTGCACACTCCATACGGTCAGTTAGGAATTAAAAATAGAATTCTCCAAAGTAAATAACCATTAATTTCATAATTAAATAATTTATCATGTAAAATATTTTCAAGTAGTATTTTATAGATATTTTTGAAAATTCATAATTTTTATTCACTGCCCAAAAAAATCCACACAAATTCATGCAACAAATAATTTAAACGACGTGTTGATTATTACTGATCAATATTTCTGTGCCAAGCTTGAAAGAACCCGCTATCGTGGCGCTCCACTGTGTTGTAATAAATGTGCACCAAACGTATTGTGCGCAACTGGCCCATTTTTTCAGAGAATGCGCCCAGCATGTTAAATGACATTCATTATAATTTTTGTCGTTTAGACCAGCGTTGTACATATTTTGGATTATAAACGGTTGATGCATTCATAAAATGTATTAATCAATCGACAGTTCAACACATTTTTGAATTATCTAATCTCATCATTTATTTTGCTCATCTACGACTTCCTGTATTCATTCCATAAAAATGATTATGTCCCTGAACAAATTGCTTTACCCATCCGAATAATTAATTACCTATTTTTATATGGAGAAAAAATTTGCAGTCAAATAAAAGGACTAATTATACACAGTTAATTAAATACGGCACCTGTGCAAACTGCGCCGGTGCTTACATGTATTGTGAGAATGTTTTGTCAAGAACAATTGAAGCAATCTGTTGTTTATGAGCTCTAGTCGCAATGTACAGTCCGTTCCTAAAGTTTATATCACAATTGTAATATTACAATTATACAGTTTATGACAAGGTAGTATAACTGAAATGAATAATATTTATACACATGTATGTGACTTGTAAAATTGATTATGCTAATAATTAATTAAGTTAACATTGATTTTGTCACGTTACCATCATCATTCTTCCTCAGTTCTTCAAATTTATTAAGATACTAGCAATAACGATCATCATAACATATATCAAGATATAAGCAATCATTTTATTAAGATTCAATACTCTGAAATACAAATAATCAATATTTACAAGTCATAATCATATCTCAACATATACCATTTAGGTGTGGTACGTGCCTCACCGTATTGTATTTGGTATAGTATTAAATAAACTAAAATAAAAGCATAATTTAAAAATTAAGCATTTCTTGCAATGTAGAAATAATGCATTTTGAAATATTGTCACAAAAATAACTATTCATATTTGAATTGATACATATAATACCCGATACCCATATTAAAAATAATATTTCCTCACTGTACCACTGGGTTAACAATTTCTTTGAGGGATGCGGTAGGTATCTCCTCCGACTCGTCATATCATTTAATTTGTTTAATCATGATTTCATTTATAATTTTTATTCTTGAAGTGATATAAAAACTCGAGAAACAGAAATGCCACTTCATTAGTTGGCGCATTTGACAATTAGGATTTAGCGTTTCAAAAATAATGATGAGAATTCAAAATATTGCATTCTGCGTGTCGGTTTTACTGTGTCATAATTTTTCGTCAATTTTATAAAGTTTAAAAGCTTTAAAGTGATAACTTTTTCATAAAAACTCAATATAAACTACATATATGGATTAAAACTATAATTTCAACAAATGAAGATGTCAATTCCTTATGAAATCACGTGTTTTAAGTCAATCAATCATTTTTACACATCTTCCGAGTATTCAAATTGTTTACTTAGATAGTAGATATGAATGTTTGCTTAGATATAAAATATTTAAGATTAATGTGGAAAGTAACCATGTAAGACCCTGCATAACTAAACTTAACATATTCTGAAGAATGTGAAAAAATATATGAGTGTATGGTAGTCTGCTTTTTTTCCACATCTATATAACATGCATGAATAAAATGTAAATCCTTTCTTCTTAGAATCTACGGAGCAAATGAATAGGTATGTTTATTTAAATATAATTTATCTTTAAACAGTGAAGTGATTCGGTAGCGAGTGTGTAGAGAGGGAGGATGTGTGATATGAGCACACGCAAACAGACAGCCGGCGCTGTTAGCTGATTAATAGAACAAGTGAACATTTTAATGAGTGTAGTCACACCGGGCGGACCTCTCTTCTGGCGCCACTTTCCATTTCTTTTTATTCATTTGACGTTGCCAGTTCTAATGTGCCACTACTTATTTTAATTTAAATAGTTTTTAGTTGTGCAGTTATTGTCTCCGCCACTTCCTCTTATTATTTACTGTGATAACTTGAAATGTTTTCTTTTTTGTTTTAGTAAAACAATTTATTTTTTGTGTTTTATAATTTACTTTGATGGTGTGTTTTGCAGTATTTGATTAGTGTGTAGACTTGATATGTGTGGTGTACTGTGCTGCTATACATCTGGTTGGACACTGTTTGCTCCGCACATCATCTAGCTCTGCATGAACCCTTCCCCGAGCACCATTACCAGCACCGTCAACACGGCAGACTCTCACCCGGAAGCCGGGATCCATCATGACAAACTCTCAGGTAGGTCCTCGCTATACTCTCTTTCATCTTCTTTTGCCTTTTTATGCACCTTTCTGCAAGCTTTGTACCGTAGTCATCCATGAAGGTGAGTGTACCGATTGAATCATATTTGATAATCCTTATCATATTTGAATTGTCATTGATTTGCAGAAATTTTTGTTATCTGAATTGTTGCAACAAAACTCACATTTATCATTGATAGATAGATATCTTTGATTGCTAAATTTGATGGAGTTACTCGGAACAAATAAAAATGGTTCACCGGTTTTCACAGAAAGAATTTTTGTTATACCTATCTGGATTTTATATGTCGAAATATTAATTAAATATAAATTTTAAATAGTATTACGTTATAATTTCTGGGTTAATAATATACAAAGTTGTAGGAAGGTTGATATGCAACTATTTGTTCTCAAAATGTTGAAATTTTTTATATTCACGCCAACGAGTATGTTTTTTTTAAAAGCAATGTAAATATGTCATTGTACCATTTATGTTTCAATAAAATAGGCCCGAAGCTGGGACTTGAAATCAGGAGGAATTGTGCTGCATCAGCCTTAAAATGAAATTGTTTCATAGACTTTCCAACTGTACCATATTCATACTTTATATAATAATTTTTTTTTTTTGAAAATTAAAAATTCTATTATGTTGCATTTATATTAGTTATATAATATTATATGTACTGTGTGTACGCATCGTAATCCATTGTCTCGGTTATAAGATGTTGCTTTCATTATATAGTATTAAAAAATATTCAAATGGTTTTGGTGTATTTCTCCCTTTTCCTACATTCCTATATTCTTGTATCTTCTCTTCTAACACAGAGCATCAACATGTATATATATATGCTTTCTTCTGTTTAAAACAATCTATTTGAAACAATCGGCATCTAAGGTATCAGTTTTCATAAATCTGCTGCATTATAGCACTATCATTGAAAGTAAAAAAGGAACATGTTCAACGTCTTTAAGATGTGGTGTTAGCGTTGCATGCTACGCATACCATGGATTGAGAGAAACAAATGATTGTCTCCTTCAGGAACTCTGCACCAAAGAAGAAATGTCTTCACAACATACAGGAAAATATTTTGGGTATGTTGCTAGAATAGATAGAGATTGGTGACCACGGGGATCATACAGGGATGGAGGGTGAGAGGTTGATCTTCAATAAGATGGAGATAAGAGATCGAGTCTGACACAGGACCGGAGGAGTATTTCAAGTTATTAAATCGAGCTGCGATTGTGCAAAGGCGATGATACATTTTATTTATGTGTCTGTTTCATTTGAAATTACGATAAACTTAATATACTTATTGGTCCACCAGCTCAATACTTCACACTCGCTGGCTACATATCATATTCACGAGTGCAGTGCGGTTATGGTTTATTAAACTAATTATATTATTTATGGTAATCCTATTTTTCATATTGCAAACTTATTTTGGAAAATACGTAGCTAAAATATTAGTATACCAACTATTCCAAGCACGCATCTCTATTAAAAAAAATAATTTCATATGGTTTAAGATAAAAGGCTTATAATTATTATACGCTATTAACCCATCCCATCTACCTACTGCCATCTTTTGTTTTCATTATAATACGGACGACTTTGTATACTCACTCGAATTCAGTAGTCCATTTGGTTAGATCAAGGTAGACTGGGTTAGGTTAGGTTAGTATAATTTGGTTTTCATGTATTTCTAAACAGTTTCAATTTGTATTAAAAAAATGGAATTAAAAGATATTTATTTTTAATTCGGATACTGTTAATTCATGGTGGAATTCCATTTGATTGATTTATTAAAACACTTAGGACTGATCCCATCACCGTCCCTGTGAAAGCTAATTTAATTTTTTAAGGCTTTCCTACCCTCTATGTTTTAATCACGTCTGTTCTTTATATTTTTTCACCATTATAAAATTCTATATATGATTAGATATTTTGCTAATTAATTAAATAGCTCATCCATATAGAATAGAGTACGTTTGTTGAATAGTCAATGAGAAACATGAAATTAGACAAGAGGAGGGAGAACCTATCAACAATTTCTATTGTGCAAAAAGCATCAGTTCACAGCTGGAGGGACTTATGCACTCACAATGCCCAAGTATGGGAAATATGCTTTTTGTTGTGTGTGAAATTCAATTTATTGTTTTGACTTGCATATATTAAATATGTGTGTACAACCCGACCAGTTTTACAACTTTACTAATAAGCGTTCAGAATTTTTTAGGTCGCCTGCGCCTTGTACACCGGGCTCTGCTTGCCAAGTAAATATTATAGTACAATATCCGCAGAAAAATTTTATGAGGAAAGATTCATTCTGAATAATATATAGTCATAATTATAATATTATATAAATTGATTATTTTTGCAGAAAGTTGAATAAAATTGTAATCCATATTAAAATTTTATTTAAATATATGCGGACTTTCACTGTTATGTCCGAATCTGTAACCACCGCTGGCAAACCATCAAAGTATTTAGTTTGGAAAGCACAGATCATTAGCATGTTCTCTGAATATGCATGGAACAGTGCTGTGAAAGATTCTATTAGGCTACCTTTAATTATCCGTACCTCGATTATCCGAATTTTCAATTATCCGGATTGTATAAAAAACAAAACATTTTAAACAGAAAAATGATCAAATAAGAAAAGATAAAAGTATTGTTATTACTCGACAATGCACCGTCGCATCAGTCAATATAATGTGTATATGAGATTGATAAAATGTTTACGGTAAAATATCTTCCACCAAATGTTACGTCTGTAATTCAGCCGGTGGATCAGAGTGCAGTAGAAACATTTAAGCTCTTATATTGAAAACAGTTTCTTCGACAACTATTGTTTGCAGATGAAAGTAATGAAGGATCAGTCATCAATTTCTGCAAGAAAATTGATTTAAAGAATTGTTGTCACATGGCAGCAGAGAGTTGGAATTCTGTAGATGTGAACAACAAAATTTTTGAAAGATCGTTAATGAGTTCCAGTAACAGTAATGCAACCGATGTTGTTTTATCAACTGTAAGAGTTGTGGTAGATATCACAGAAGCAGTCATACTGTAATATGCAGTGAATCTGATGAAGAAGTCAAACGATGGTTGAATTGCGATGCAAATGATCCTGGATCCAAATTTTGAATGATGAGGAAATAATTAAGGCAGTTTCTGACTTACCCTCAGAAGAACAAGACCATGAAGACAAGGAGCAAGTTGTTGAGGGGGGAGATATCGGTCCTACACGTTCTGAAGCATGTCAGTGCTTAGATATTGCAATGAGGTGGTTCGAGAGAGAGAGAGACAGGAAGAATTTGATTCAAGGCAACTTATGTGTCTCAAAAGACTCAATACTCTGGATGTACACTATTACATGCAATCTAAAACATTGTACATACTCTGTATCCGGGGTATTGCAGTGACAATAAGTTTTTTTTGCACATCATAGAAAGAAATGAATATTTAAATGATTCTTATCCAAAATATCTATTTAGATAGAGCTAACAATCTATGCTCGACGTTGCCAAGGATTCATAGAGAGAGTGGGGGGGTGCCTTTGTTTTGCACAGAGTCTGAAGAGTAATGATGTATGTAAAATTTGGTTCAGGTAGGGTGAAGGTGCAATGTCAAGGGGGGATGCAGTGGGGCAACATTATTCTCCTTATTCACATACTTTCTACATTATATATGCGTATATCTATAATCGAATTTTGTACAATTCGAGGAATGCAATAAAATATATTTCAGCGTTATTTTATTATTATTAATATGATAGTATCACAGAAAAACTTCTAAAATATCTATTTTTCTAATTAAATTCTTATTAAATTTTTTCCTTAGTTGGTACCTATTTACAATTTCTTTTACCGAGTTCATTTATTCTGCTTCTTAATCTATATATGACAATATCTATGAACCCTCAAATCAATTTCCCCAATATTAAAATAATTAATTTAAAAAATTGCTAGGTTGCATAAATTGCATTCACTAAATTACCCGTGTAATTCATTCAGTACATACTCGTAATATTTTTTTTAAAGAAAGTAAAGTAATCCCTCATCATTCCATTTAAATAAATTTTTTAAATATTAAAAAAAAAACAAAATTTATTGTCAAAACAGTGTTATCTTAAAACCGGTGGTCGAAAAGGGATTGCAGTTTTCCATTTAGATAAATTGCTAATTTAAAAAATGTTTAATGTATTAAGAATATTTAATTAATGTAAAGAGATCGACTGATGACACAAATGCACATCATGTGGTGGTCCTATGACTATGGTTAATATACGATAATAATATTAATGAATTCTGAATGTTATGAAGAAATTAGGGGTCCTAAATTAAAACTTTAAATTTAGGGATGATTAGTGCTTTTGCGCTTGGTACTGACTTTTTTATAAACAATATTTCGAAGTGATACAATGGTTTTAACATTTGTACGCTGTAAATGCCTTTCCTATCTGGTGCTTGTATCAGATCCAACAAACTAAATCCTAAAATATGTTTTTCATCAAATGATTACATTACAATCAACAATATTTTATGAGATATGCATGATGAACTTTCAGTATGTTTCCAGCTATGGTTTCGAGGGGTGCGAAGCTCAAAGTTCCGCCACGTATACGGGGTGTCTTTCAAAAGAGAGCGGTGCTACGACAACATTAAGATCACCAGGAACGCTCACGACTCTAACTTTTGCGCCGTCAACCCCAAATTTGTGGCCATCGTAACGGAAGTTGCCGGGGGAGGTGCTTTCCTCGTCTTGCCTTTAGATAATGTAAGTTTTTTTATTTTAACGTATACGTAATTAGAATATGAAAAATGCCCTACATCATTCATGCATTCCAGGAATCTTATGTAACACAAGTTTTACACCATTCACTTTATTCCCATTCACCGTCACCGTCTCAATATTTTTCTCAGGTTTTCCATTCCTATTGATTACACTTCCTAAATACGCAAACCTTTCTACTTCCAAACACTCACACCTGGCAGTATTTCGACCTTTGTCTTACTTTTATCCTTAAATACCGTCACCTTTGACATGCTACATCAATCATATTATGGTACATTGTGCATTCTACTTACCAGACTCAAATCTTGTTAATTATTTGCCATTAACACTGCATGCAAGCAAATCACTCATTTTTGCTTCTATATTCCAGTTTTCTCATACAATTCTCCATTTACAAGTTAAATAGCCATAGTGACATTATACAGTCTTTTGTACAATTAAACCATGTTGAAAGAGAATGGTTGGAGACCATATTTTATATACACGGGTACTCATAAATATCAGCATTTATGTATTCCGTTTCCATATTTTATTGTCATTATTGTTATATAAGTATATATTATGAAAATGATCGCTTTGATATGGACTCTGTTATGTGAACTTATAAATGAATTAAACAAATATCAGTTCTGTCACGCCTCTGGCTAAACAGAATTCCTGTCTATTATTCTCCAATTTATCAATAATAAAAGTGTAATAATATTTAATTACCATCTTTGTATCCGAGTACAGAAGATATGGCTCCCTCAACCCCTTACAAACCTCTCTGTTGCTCGTATCGTAGATTCATTGTCTGCCAGATCGAACCCCATCGATCCGGCTTCAGTTACAGTACAGTATTCAGTTACAGTCATCTTATAAGATGCCCCACCCGTTGCCATTTCAGCATAGCCACCCAATGTCTAATGTCTCTGAGTTTGGTTTAGCTACATATCTACTCATTTGCCCTTTGTTTACACACATCTGCCTCGGTCAAGCCATCTCAGTCAATGTTCAGTTACATGTCAAAAGACAAATAGCACTCGGCTGGACAGGCTTCAGATACCTCAAGATTGTCTTCAAATCAAACATACCACGACACTTCAGCGATGCGTACTGCCTGTTCTGAGACACGGATGTGAAACATGGATATAACGATGCAGAGGTCTTGGGAGGTGTGTAGATGCTTCCTGTACCCAGGGGCATTTTGCATGTCAGCGATTCAAAATCCTCAAAAATAGTTTTCTTTCCTCAGACTGGCCGCTTGGACTTCAACGCCAGTCGGGTGACCGGACATCGCGGGCCAGTGTTAGACATCAAATGGAATCCGTTCAACGACAACATCATCGCTTCATGCTCCGACGATACGACAGTATGTGCTTTTACTTTCTATTTTCATAATGTATATTGTTGAGTTCGGTCCTATCACCTAGGGAGGCTGGACGATCTCAGGGACAGCAGGGGAGAATACGAAATAATGTGGGTATGTTGCCGGATTCAGATCACGTACTTACCTCGTACGACATCTGATGATCATCAACGGAGGAAATGTGTATTCGTATAGGTATGTATGTGTTGGTGTGAAGTGAAAGTTATTCTAAAATAAAAGCAAAATTAAATGTAACAAACAAGAGAAATTTTATTCATGAAAAATTTATAAACTAGCTGAATCTGGAGGAGATTCACGAGATTTCTTGCTGTACAAAACAAACTTAATTCTATTTCCACATAACACCAGTTCAATAAAAAATATCAAAATCGCAATAAATCAACCATTGAGAATTTGTCCATAACTTATCTGGTACGTCCTTGTTGCAGCGCTCCGTCCACGTCCATGACGTTAAGTAGGTTCCGAGATGAGAATTCCTGTTTGCAGAGTGTCAGTTATCTTGACAAACTTCCCACGTAGAGTGTAGGAATATCATCCCAAAATGACTTTCTGGGTAGTCAGCAATTTATCAGGACCCAAAAATCTCTGCCAGACATCCAATTTATTCCGAGTGCCTGGCCCAATCAGCCGATTCACTCCTCGCGGCGGTCCGTGCGCACCTCTTCATCTCACAGGATCCGTTCATCGCCAATTAATATGGTTCGCCTGATCACTATTTTCACACACACTAATTTTGTAGGGATTTCTGACCGCGTGACCGAGCGGCTGTCATAGTGGCCAACACGTTATACTTGCGGCCGGTGCGCGTCTGATTCTCGCACCTCGGCTCTCCGTTCCCGTCGCAATATTTCCATAGAAAAAATTGGAGCCGGTGATACCAACAAATAATTCTCAAAACCATGTTGTTAAAGTGACATCTATTAAATTTGTTGTCAATTGTTTAGTAGTGTACAGCAAATCACCATGGAAGGTTATAGCGTTGTGCAAATTATCAAATTTTATTATCGAAGTCACTGCCCCGTTCGAGAAACATTCCGCGATTTTTATCCCGCCACAACCGTCCTGCCGAGTCGACTATTTGACGTTTGGTGGCCTAATTCGAGTCAACCAGTTACGGTAAATAATTGGCCAACACCAGTACGTCACTGAAACGCAAGATCTGCTGAAAACATCGCTGCTGTGCGTGAGAAAGTATGAGAAAACCCAAGGCAGTCAATTTTTCTACGTTCACAAGAACTTGGCCTTTCTGTGACTTCAACATGGCGAATTTTGCGTCGGGGCTTGGGTCTGCACCTGTATAAAATCTAACTTACCTAGGAACTTAAGGTAAACGGCTATAGACAACGCCGTGTATTCGCTGATTGGGCTCTGGAGCAGTTGGAAGTTGACCCAAATTTCATCAAAAAAATCATCTTTAGCGAAGAGACCCATTTTTGGATGAATGGATATGTGAACAAGCAAAATTGTCAGATTTGGGGCAATACCAATCCATACGAGATACACCAGCACCAAATGCATCCTGAGAAAGTCACTGTTTGGTGCGGATTTTGGTTTGGCAGAATCGTCGGTCCGTACTTCTTTCAAAACGAAACAGGCATTGCCATAATCGTCAACGGCGAACGCTACAGATCGATGATAAGCAACTTCTTGTGGCCTAAACTGGATGATATGAATACCGATAATATGTGGTTCCAACAGGACGGCGCTACGTGCCACACAGTACATGCCACGATGGACATTCTGCACTTGCAATTTGAGGGCATGGTTATCTCGCGCGGCGGTGACATGAACTAACCACCGAGATCGTGCGATTTAACACCTTTAGACTTCTTCCTTTGGGGCTATCTTAAATCGCAAGGCTTTGCGAATAAACCGCAAACAATTGACGCCCTCAAAGTCAACATAACAAATGCAATTTATACAAAAGTCATTAAAAATTGAACCTCCCGAATACGTGCCACCAAGCAAAGCTGCGGCAGATATTTGAACAACGTTATATTCCACACTTAATGCCATAAATATACTTTCAAATGAAAAAAAAATTAAGTGGATATCTCACACACAACTTTTTTTATTTACATTTTAAAATCGAGCGTCCTTATTGAAAGACCCTATATTTTAATATTTTTATAAATTCAACATTTTAAAATTACATGACGAAATTTGTTTCGTAACAATATATGAATATAGAATGTTGAACCTGCGTGAAGAGAACCTTTCATGCAGGTTCAACATTTGTGATTCAATAATTTTCTAATAAATATTTTGATTAAACAATGTGACAGTATTAATATAATTTTGGCTTTGATATGAGAATGCTCGGTTATTACATTGACTGAATTGTAAAACCGGAAGCACATTCATTTTCTATGAAGGAAAATACATAGGTTAGATAAGAAAAATTAAATAAATATTTATTTATTGATCAACTTCGATTTTGTCTCCTTCAAAGTAGTTCCCGTCGGATATAATGCCACCTATGCTACTGGTTTTCTCATTATTCAAAACACCTCACGAACTTGGTTTTTGTGATGGTGTTCAGCTGCTCCTGCGATTTTTGTTTTATCTCATTTATGATGTCAAAACGTTCTCCTTTCAATGTTTTTTTGATCTTCGGAAAGAGAACAAAGTCACAGGGAGCTAAATCAGGTGAATATGGAGGCTGTTGCAGCACTCTGGTCAGGTTTTTGGCCAAAAATGAATGAATAAGGAGAGAAGCTTGAGCGGGTGCATTACTGTGATGCAAAATACAAGAGTTGTTGGCCCATAATTCTGGTCTATTACGACAGATATTATCACGCAATTGTCGTAAAACTTCAAGATAATACTTCTTATTGACTGTACAACTTCTTGGCAAGAATTCATGATGCACTATGCCCTTGTAATCGAAGTAAATAGTAAAGAGAACCTTCATATTCGATGCAACTTGACGGGATTTTTTCAGTATTGGCTCCTGTGGTAGCTTCCATTGTGAAGATCGGGCCATTGTTTCAACGTCGTAGCCATACACCTGTGTTTCGTCACCTGTTATGATGCGTTGAAGCAAGTTTGAGTCAGTAGCAACACTAGCCAACGATTCCTCAGACATTTTTACAATACTCTTTTTGTTGACAATTTAATAATTTTAGAACAAATTTGGCTGCCACTCTTCTCATACCCAAACTATCGGTTAAAATTGCTTCACATGGCCTGAGCAAGATATTAACTTCTTCTGCGAGCTCTCTAACGGTAAATCGTCGGTTTAAAAGAACGATTTCCTTGACTTTTGCACAGTTTTCATCGTTGATTGATGTGCTTGGTCATCCAGACCTGGTATCATCTTCCACATCTTCACGGTTCTCTATAAAACATTTGTATTGTAATAAATTCTTCTTTCTGATATAATTTCTTCGCCGAAGGCCGTCTGCAACATTTTCACTACTTCACTGCACTTAATTTTATTTTTAACGCAAAATTTAATACAAATTCTCTGATCAGTCGTTTTTAAAAATAGCAGAGCGTCTTAAGTGGTGTTAGTTAATTGGCTGTCAAACTAAATAGGGTCAAAACTTGACATGTACGTCGCTCACATAGTCACCAACCTGAGAAAGATACAGAAACTCCATCGGTAACATACTGCCTGCGAAATTCGAAATTTGTTGTTTCTTTTTGATCAAACCTCCTAATTTAACATAATCTTGTGGTTATGTTTCTTATTTGTTAGAAAGATTTATCATCTTGAAACATTCAGAAGAGATGAAATGTAGCGGCTATTAAAATAAAACATAGTTAATTATAATTTCAAGAAATCAAAATAGACATAATACTTAATGTCAAATTATGGAAAAGCAAAATTCTGAAATTGTTTCAATTCTTTCATTGTGTTGTATTATTGTGTACTGAAATTAAAACATTTAATTGAGTAATACATCATAGTGTGTAATTTAGGCGACAAATTACTCTTGAATCCATTTTATTCACAGGGTTGGCACACCAACAATAATCACAAATTATTATGTATAGTAACTTTTTAAAATTATATTTCATGCTCTCGAGTTCACATTAACATTATTGTAGCCTTGTTTGCATTTCTCCAAGACTGTTTTGTTTACAATAATTAGTTTAAAAATAAGTACACACTTTTTATTTTCTCAAAGTTACCTGCATATCTAATATGAATCTCTCTGATCTCCATTTTGTGTGCAGGTGAAGCTATGGCACATCCCGGATGGCGGACTGTCCATGCACCTGACGGAGTGGCTGGTGGAGCTCAGAGGGCACAAGCGCCGCGCCGCCTATCTCGAATGGCATCCTTGCGCTGAGAATGTACTGCTCAGTGCCGGATTTGACTACCTGGTGAGTGAAAATACCAGTTCACCCATCCTCGTTTTGCCTCTGAACGTAAATTATTTCATCTGGTAACTCTATTAAATTACTAGTGTCACATGTGCTGCGGTCTTAATCTGCATATTTTTATTTTATTTTTTCCATCGCAGTTATGATATTATACTATATTAAAGTTAAAACTTTTGTAATACATATTTGATAATGTTTCTATGGATATCTCTTTATTTATATGTATATCGGTTTTGTAATTTGTAAATCAGTGCTATATGGTATGTTAGAGTTCTACAAAAAATTAAAACACAAAATTTCATTATCACATGTAAAATTTTTTTTCAACTATTGATTGAACTATTGACTACAAGATACTTCACTACGCACTGGTGGTGTTTTATATTTTATTCTGGCTGGTTTCAGACAGACTTCTCTGCAGTATAAAATAAGTACATAATCCTTAATTTATAATATTGCTAATAAACATCTCGAGGTGCAAAAATTAATTAAACTTTTAACATTTTTAGCACTTTCAGTATTTTATTAGACTTTTAGCAAAAAGTCAAACTATACCTGTGTGTGTATGTGATATGACATATAATATGTACTACGGCATAATGTATACTTATTTCTTAGAATATTTTGCAAAGTTTTATGTAAATTGCAATTAATTATTAATATGACATTATATATAATATATGTACATAGTATGTTATGATAACTAATATATGTAATTGTATTAATTCACTTTGTTGTAGATTATAGTATGGGACGTGGGCAAGGGTGAAGCCATGAACGTAATAGACTGTCACAGCGACGTGATCTACAGCATGTCCTTCAACAGGGATGGCTCGCTGCTCGCCACCACATGCAAGGACAAAAAACTCAGAATTATTGAGCCGCGATCCGGGATTCTTGTATCCGTAAGAAACATTATTTTAAAAATATTGCGCCAGCTCCATCTGTAAGCAATCATTGAGAGTACTATTTTTTTTTTCAGGAGGGACTTTGTCATCAAGGAACAAAGGCCTCCAAGGCCTGCTTCCTGGGCTCTTGCGGACGTGTGTTGACCGTGGGTTTCAGCCGTCATAGCGACCGCCAGTATTGTGTGTGGGACCAGCACCAGTTGGATCGTCCCCTGGTCTGCGAGACCATTGATAGCTCTTCAGGGGTCGTGTTCCCCTACTACGATTACGACACTAACATGGTAATGTTATTTATTTCTTCTCCAACTAATTCCTATCCGGAAGATTATCTTTTTGTTAATTCTTTTGGTTTTTCGCAACACTGTATGGGTGTCTTCTATAGTAGTACAGTAAAATCCCGTTTATTCGAAGTTGAGGGGACCGAAAATCAAGAAAAAAGTTTGAATAACAAATTAGGATAATGAATATAAAAATTTCAAAAATGATTATCTTTTTGTTAATTCTTTTGGTTTTTCGCAACACTGTATGGGTGTCTTCTATAGTAGTACAGTAAAATCCCGTTTATTCGAAGTTGAGGGGACCGAAAATCAAGAAAAAAGTTTGAATAACAAATTAGGATAATGAATATAAAAATTTCAAAAATTCAATTCTTTTTTACACACTAACTTTTTTCATAGCAACTCGAAGTAATTATATACACCTATATCCACACATTTAAAATTAACAAACACATGACTATGTGTATTTTGCAGATTACGGACACTTGAATAAAATATTCGAATCTGCCAAAAATTGCTTCGAATAACGATATTCAATTTACAAATATGAAAACTTTCCAGAGGGACCACATTCTGCTCCAAAACTTCGACTTGTGGCGAATTTTGAATAAACGTTCTTCGAATAAACGGGATTTTACGGTAGTAATGTGAAACAAAAGTAATATGTAATTATATTTCATTGAATGTATGAAGTTAACAACTTCAGCTGAAGTTTTATGTAATGATTGACGATTGTAACATGGACATATTTTCATCTTCAGGTATACCTGGCGGGGAAGGGAGACGGGAACATCCGTTACTACGAAGTGGTGGATGAGGCACCTTATATACACTTTCTCAATCAGTTCTTATCTGGAAATCCACAGGTCGGTCTACCATGTCTGTGTTATACTGTTAAACTCGTTTTACAAATTTAGAATCCTGCTTTTGAAAATGTTCAATCCAACAATCCATTAATATATTTCATAATATGTTAATTGGAAAACTCACGTAATTTGTAATAATTATAAACCTCTGCATCATAAGTCAATACATTATTAAAAAAGTGATCAAAATGCACAATTGAAAGGAATATGGAGGATTCGGTATTACATTATGTATTTATATAATTATGTGAATTTTATATCATTTTTGTGCTTTTTGAGTTTTCCCGGAACCGTTGTAGTTCCACGCTACAATGCGATTTTATTTAATATAAGACTTGGTTTATTAAACTTTTAGGAAAAGCATTGGTGATCCTCTTTTTAGAGTTTGATTCAGTTCGGAATTAATTAGAACAGTTTCACGCAATTGAGTATTTTTTAATTCAGAATATTGCAAACACAAAACAATATTTTAATTGTGTTTAAATGTAGAGCCGCTTCAAACATAGTTTTGGCATGAAACATAAAAAATAATTCAAAAATAAAAATTTGACAGTTGAATCGCGGCATTTTTATAAAATGAGTCGTATATAAATTACGAAGGTACTTACCGGTAACGGCGGCAACCACTTCAAAATATGATACTATGAACCCAAGAAGAAGTTTGAATTGTTTTACTACCTTGTCGGCAGACCGCCGCGCACCGCCGAAAAGGCCATAAACCGTTCGCATACGGCAGATGCAGTGGCGCGGCTTTGTAAGTGCGAAATAATATTTTCATCTTTTAACATTTTTTTATTTCGTTATAAATTTACGTAAATGTATTGGCATTTTTTCGTACGGGACAAAAATGATTTTGTTATAAATATTAACGGGATTTCGTTATATAAATGCATTTTTGTATGAAAAATTGGTTTTAGGGACTAAATTTCGATTTTTTTTTCGATATACGTCATTTTTCGCTATATCGGGTTTCGTTATATCGCGGTTTTACTGTACTACTGAAACTTTTGTTTGAATATTAGATCTATTCCGCCTGCAAATATTCTCAGGAAATTAAACAATCATTAAATAAAGTACACTATAACTAATGACTATATGTAACACTAAATTAAGAATAATATTAACATTTTTCAGGCATGTTTCAACTTGAAAAAATCATCTATTTTTCATTTGTTGAGACTTCTGCGATATAAAATTTACCACAGTATCAAATAAGCGCATACTACCGCCGGTGTCTCAGGATCACTCGAAAAATTTCATGTAAAATAATAAGATAAGTCATTTAAGGAAAATGAAGATTATTAACACAACAAACACAGTTATTAGAAATACAATTGTTCATAAATACGTGAAATAATACAAAAAGTCAATACATTTTAACAACACAAACACAGTTATTAGTAAAAATAATCAAATGGGGAATTTAGAATAGGTGAAAAACAATTTTAAACGCATCCAAGTAAAAGCAATTAGCGCAAAAAATATACATATCTCTATTCTATGGCGCAAACTATCTGTGCAAATCAAAGTAGCCAACTGAAGAAAGCGTACATGGAATTCCACAATTTTTGGGATTCCATCATAATATTATATATACATAAAGCAGGTTTCACACAAAGTATGCTTATACGCGTATTGTGTCGGTAGGTATCGCAAAATACATAAAGAACGCTTCACACGGACGCGCACAGTTTTTTTGACCGAACGCATTGTTAATTTTTTATAACTTATAATTATGTGAAGTGAAAGTGTATTGATTTATGATGCGAGGGCCTGAAAATTATTTTGTTCTACGAGTTACCAGGGTTTTCGTATTAAAGGGGTTAATTTAGTATGAAACTGACAATTTGAGTCTTGAAGTGTTTTGAAGGATGTTTGTTAAAAGGGGTTTGAATTAATACGGTTTTACTGTATTACTAATTGCTGGTTATTGTGTGAATACTGAGATGTTCAACTGTAAAGAGGTGTTTTCCTTTCTAGCGTGGTCTTGGATTCATGCCGAAGCGCGGGGTGAACGTATCCCAGTGTGAGGTCTTCAGATTCTACAAGCTGCATACCTCGCGGGGGCTGTGCGAGCCCATCTCCATGGTGGTGCCCAGGAAATCAGATCATTTCCAGGTTAGAACATAAATAAATAAATGTGTACATTTGTAATTAGCCTAAAATTCAGAGAACTAATTTGAATATACCAGGTATGTAAATATGAAATTGGAATTTGCCCATAGATGGCCCTAGCTGTCAATGTAGTTACCGTCAAACCGCGTCATTGGCGCCATTTTCTTGTTTTGACATCTGACAAAGATTTTCAACTCATAACAATACAAGTTTCATATAACAGCATAGTTTTTAATAGCGTTGAACATGTCGAATTTTGTGCCTGCGATTTGCGGACAGCATTGATTTTCTGTTACCATTTGAAGAAAACTGCTGCAGAATCGCACTGAATGCTTGTAGAAGCTTACGGTGAGTAAGCTCTTGGTAAATCACAGTGCTTTGAATGGTTTAAAAAATTCAAAAGTGGCGATTTTGACACGAGAAACGAATAAACTTTTTCTGTGGTCTCTCAGACCACAGAAAAAGTTTGAAGACAGAGAATTGCAAGCAATGTTGAATGATGATGACGCTCAAATGCAACAACTTGCTGATCAGTTAAATGTGACATGAGAAGCCTTCTCCATATGTTTGAAAGCCATGGGAAAGATCCAGAAGATGGGAAAATAGGTTCCACATGAACTGAATGAAAGACAGCAGGAAAACCGAAAAACCACTTGAGAAATGCTACTCGTCAGGTACAAAAGAAAGTCATTTCTTCATCGAATTGTGACTGGCGATGAAAAGTGGATATATTTTGAGAATCCCAAGTGTAAAAGATCATGGGTAACTCTAGGCGAACCATCGACATCGACTGCAAGGCCGAATCGCTATGGATGGAAGACAATGCTCTGTGTTTGGTGGGATCAGAAGGGTGTGATCTATTATGAGCTGTTAAAACCTGGCAAAACTGTTAATACTAAACGCTACTAACAACAAAAAATAATAATAATAATAATAATAAAGATAATGCACCATCACACACAGCAAAACCGGTCAAGGAAACGATTGAGGCATTTAGTTGGGAAATACTTTTGCATGCGGGTTGCTCACCAGACTTGGCTCCGTCCGATTACTACTTATTTGCATCAATGGGGCACGCACTTGCTGAGCAGCGCTTCACTTCTTACGAAAATGGCTCGATGATTGGTTTGAATCCAAAGAGCAACAGTTTTTTTGGCGTGGCATCCACAAATTGTCAGAGAGATGGGAAAAATGTATGGGCGAATAAAATATTTTGTTTCATTTTCATACAATAAACGTGTATTTTCTATACAAAAATTCCGGTTTCATATTTACGTACCTGGTATATTTTGAAACTCTTATTTTTTAATCACTCATAAGAATTTTTTCTATCTACAATCTACAGAGGGAAGCTCCTCTTTGCGTCTGAGCAGCTTCGCTGTAGGCGGGGTTCACTCAGTGATGAATCTCTTCAAAGGAAAGTGACAATGTTTACTAATCCCACATGTTTAATGGCAAATTCCAATCTGAGCTCTTGACGAGCGTAAGATTGATCAGTCGTTAGCCGAGTTATTAGTTATCCTAAAGTCACCCACAGGAGGACCTGTACCCCGACACGGCGGCCCCCCTCCCCTCTCTGTCTGCGCGAGAGTGGATGACCGGGAGGAACGCACCGCCGCTGCTCTTCAGCATGAAGACAGGTAGTGCTCTCGCTTCATCTTGCATGAAAGATTCTCACCCTTATCCAATAGAGCGAGTGTTTATTTTTTATTGCATTTTCTATAGTTTTGCACTGCCTGAGTAATATAAAAAAGATTGTTGTTATTGGGGGTTTATCTTTATAAATCCTGTAAAAATAATGTCTGAAATGACAATTTGCCATCATATTTAGTATTAGATTAGGTCTATAAATTAGTTTATTTTAATTGCAGATCTTTATTTATACATAGTACATATATATTAAACAAGATTCCTCATTGTTTTCTACAGGACTGCCACCAGCTTATATGTGACATTATACAGACCGGTGTTAGAATTAAGTCTTTGTTATAATATGATCAGTATTTAAATGATCAATATTGAATATTATTTTAATTTGTATATTTCCATCAATATAAGCGAAGGCATCTTGCAGTTTGGCTACAAGATTACGCGGACTGATCTTGGATCTTGAGGACTAGAGATTTGAGATTTATGTAATGTAAGCACAATTTTATAGATCAGTGATTCTGTCACTAAATTACGGGTTTTCTAGGAATTTAAGGTCCAAATCAAATATGTATACCCATATGTAGTTTATTTATTTTTTCCAAATATCATCTTAGCACGTTCTTTATATGCAAGTAATAGATTTTGTATTGATTGGCAAAACAAAATTCTCAGTGTAGTATTGAATCCTTTATAAAAAATCATTTCAGATGAAACCTACAAAACCTTAAGTCTTCCATTGTGCTTTGTAGTGATAACATTAATACTTATATATCTGTGTACCTTTGCAGCTTCCCAACCCATCCATTATGGTGTAAACCGGTTCAATTCTGATATCCGTTCAGAAGGTAGGATTTATTCCTCTTTCTTTATACATTCTCCGTCGTCATCTGTCCGCTTTCGTCCTTCTAACTCTCACATTGGCCATTGTACCCCATGTTTATTCATTTCTCATTATTACTGTATTATGATACCTAATGCATATTTTAGTGAATGCGCTTTGTGTAATACTATGTGTTGTCACTTATTGCATGCTGGCAGACCTGAGATAGAAATGGTTCCATCAATATATTATTTATGTTTTATTATTTTAACATTATCAATTACAGTCATTATTTCACTCATTGTTTTAACCATCATTTTTTAATTGTATTTGTTTATTATGTGAAGTAAACAAAACACTTCTGATATGCAATACATTATGAAATATGTAATTGAACTAGTTCATACATGTTACAAACTATATACTAGTTCATACATATTAAAAACTATATTCTAGTTCATACATATTACAAACTATATGCTAGTTCATACATATTACTATATTTTTTGATGCAATGGATAATTCAAAGGGTGGCATTATTTATCATTAAAAGCCTGCACTTTTTTTTTTTACTGAAATATGAGATTTTGTTTATGTCCTGAGATATATTTCAGTATACTCGGTTAGTTTTTTAACATAGATAAAACTCCTGTACTGCTATGTACTACATACTAAGATAATGTCATGCAGGTTTACATATCAATTGTTTATAATATTTTTCAAAGTACTTAATTAATTAAAATTAGAATGTTAAGCATTTAGTCAATTACAATTGTCCATAGCTAGGGAGTTTTCTAGTATGTACACTGAAAATGAGTATTGGTCATTATTTTTCAAAAAAGTAAAGATATTGTTTTAATTATTAAAAGTTTTTTGTGGTACATATTTTATTTTTATTAGTGTTATGTTTTGTTGCGTGTTATAAAATAAATGTGTATGAGTCTCAGCTACGTGCATCATACCACCCCTGCGTAAAATAAGTTTTTTTCTTACATATTTCATTTTCTTTGGTGTTTACAAAGATATTAAACATCTGTTCTTAGATATTACACCACCTGCAAACATAAAATATTACGCACTTATCTAATACATTATTTTTAAAGACACATTTTATCCGGGAAGCCTCTGAAGAAACATATTGTATGTTAAAAAAATTAAACAAGTTTTGTCCTTTATATATGAATTAGCTTCGAAGGCAGGTTTTAAGCAACTGAACATGTCATTGCTTGTTTATGATATACTTGTTATTAATTAATACTTGCATTATTCTCGTTGTGTTTAATATTCCCAGGGGTGAGCATCTCCACCCACAAACCACGCGTGTACAACAAGGAAGCGCCCGCCCTGCAGCCGCAGGACAATAACAATAAGAAGAAGTTTGCTTTCCTCAGCTGCGAGACGGTTCCTGATTACCGGCCTCTGCATTCCTGGCAGATGAGGAACGACGAGGATATTAATACTGTGCAGGTGAGATAGGTCGATTTTCCAGAATTAAGTTATAACTGTACAGGCAAGATGGTCAATCAATGCACCGCAGAGTTGTAGTCTTCTAGACCGCAACCATAGATGTGGCCTTTAAGTTAAGAACAACACGGTCAGTTTTTATTTTCTTTTCTTTACATACTAAATCTTGTATGTTAAAAGACAAACCATATTTTTTGTAGAAATCCATCCAAGGCCATAAGCATTTTATTTGTATTTTACGAGGTTGGATGTAAATGGTTTTACAATATGTATAAATGATTTAATTTATTTTGAATAATTTGATATTCTCCATGCGCAAGGTGACTGAGAAGAGTCAGAAGACCAGCGCCAATCAGGCTACCAAGTTCCATCGCCTACAACAGATGTTCGGAGCCCAGCCAGTGGGCGGGGACGAGCAGGTCCCGCTGTACCGGCAAATCAACCAGGGAGACGTATTCTCCACGGAAAATGAAGTAAGACTAAAAAAATAATTTTTATTCTTATTCCCTTCAATATCTACAAAATGATCTCTAACTATTCAATGATTTGTATTTTTTCTCTTGATCGTTAACATCACAGGATATGCCTAATTTAGATTTATTTAGTTCTCTTTTGATTTTTTAAAATAATATGATTTAATTCCTCAACTTAAAATAATTACTTCTTCAATATTTGCAAAATTACTTTGTGGAAACATATTATATAAATAAAAAGATAAACACTTTGTTTAATACTACTATTTATTGATACATCAACCTATATTCAACCTTCTAACTTTCAACTGTATTCAACCTTCAAGTTTCTACTATACAAGGCTATTCTCAGACCTATCCTCGCCTGTGCAGCCTCCATATGGGGTCACGCAACCGAATTGAACATGAGCAGACTTCAGATCTTCCAGAACAGGGTCCTCAGACTAGCACACACCTCCACCATGACTTGGGAATTCCTCCCATAAAGGAATTCATTAAACAACTCGCCAACAATTTTTATGTTGGGATTCCTCAGCACCAAAATCCATCAATAAACGTCCTCGCCGCGTATGACGTAAATATTCCCCTACGTTTCATGCGACCGAAAGATATCCTCCTTTAGGAATTTAATACTGCCATAAGCGGCTATATTATCGTAAAACATTGATTAGGCCTACAGGGAAAAAGCATTTAAAAAAAACGCACCTACCACTCTACCTCGAAGGTGGTGTGGAAATGAGTGAATTGGTGCTTACAAATGTATTCAATTGAAACTTTCTAATTTGTATATCGTGAGAATAGTTGCTCGTACAAAAAAATTGTAATAAACACATGTGTTATGTTATGTTGTTTTGTGGTAAACCGCTTATAATATCAATATTGAAAATTGGTTTTATGAAAACATTAGCCGTACTTTTGTTTCCGTAACTACCCACTACTCAGCAAATCTAATCCTGTTTAATTTAGTAACTAATCCCTACAAACTTGATCGTATTCATTAAACTCGTAAATTCAGTAAATAAAAATATATAACGAGTTTTAACATTATATTGTCTTTGACAATTTTAAAATGATTAAAAAAATCTCAAAGAATGACAACGCAACATTTTGAAACAAACAAAAACACAATATAAATATCGACCTTAATAAATAAACAAAATTAGTATGAAAATTGACTTATGGTGTTATTGTAAGTAACGCCTTTTACGTTCGGGTGTTTTTAAGAATTGCCGAAAACTCAAATGGCCTTCTTACATTCTACAAGACCTGGCTTCAAAATTTTTCTCTGTACAAGAACATAGTTTGACTCTCTGAATATAATCTCTTTGCAATAAATAGTGGTTTTAAACAAGAGTCTTTTTCTTATTATTAATTAAAAATAATTCATTTATAATGCAATAATAATATATTTACGAATAAACTATGTTGTATGTATAAACTAGATTCAAATTATGTTAAATAAAAATGATTTCTAATACATTATGAAATGCTACAGCTTCGCTTGGCCTTCAATCGGCAAGGCGAGGAACTGCGGGTGGTGAAGAAGCAGCTCCTCAATAGTCAGCAGAGAGTCCGCGAGCTGGAGCAGCAGCTAACTCGGCTGCAAGCTCTGCAGAACGCACATTAGGCTCAGGGATCCATTCACCACACACAATCTCCACCGAGCAGCTATTATTGTTTCACAATCAATACTCAAAATGGAATACTCTCCACAAGGATGCACTCTATAAACTCAAATGTGAGCAGCTGGAAATTTGAAGAGTAGCAAGCCGCGGAACGTATCATGTTAGGAATAACAGCATTACGTTTAGTAGGTCAGCTCAAAGCTGATGGTATTCTTACTTAATTGGTAGCATTTTATATCAAAAATGGTTGCAGAGCGATTGCACTCTTCCACAAATCTATTCTTAATTAGTACATTCCAATATTGCGAGTCCACACATTCCTGGCAATTTTCACTGACTGCATTACCAAACATTGGCACTCCAAATATGTGTGGTATCTTGGATAAAAAATGCTTTTTTATACATTACATTTTCCATATAATCACTCTATGCCTACTTTTATGTTGCGCGCCAACATAATGCCATTCGGAAATGTGACACAGTGATTGGTCACATTACTTTATTAATATTTCAATTGATTATGGTTTGTACTCGGAAATTTAATGTCATGACACTAAAAGTAACGCATTTACAAATTTCTGGGTGATTTGACTTAACATGCATTCCAATTCACGAGGATTTAATTCTTAACAGAAATGTGTAACTTTTTTATTTATATAATTTTCTGTATTTACATTGTAACATTTACCCTGAATATTGCAATGTTAGGGAGTAATGAGTCTAATCTAAATTTGCAGGTTTAGGTTTAGCAATTAACCTGAATTAATGTTTTCTTAATTATTTGACACAAGATGTCAACATTATATATACCATCGATTGTATTGTTTAAGTGTTGTATATTATACTGTGTTATGTTAGATGTATATTAAGTTGTGTTATGTTAAATGTATATTTATTTTATAATTTTATTCAATTCTGACGATGACTGTTGTCAATTTTAATTTGTAGCAACCAGGGAACACCTTTATCATTTAGTAATATGGAAAATGTTTCCTTTTTGTGCTTTTGATATCAAATGGTTGATTATAGGATTAATTTATTAGTTTTATCTCAATCTAACGTGGTAAAAAAGTGGAATCTCCGTGATGTCGCCGGGAGTTTAGTTTGTCTAGTTATTTGTAAAATTAATATTTGTGTTCTCACATCACCCGTTGACTGGTTTCATTTCTATTATTTTTAAACCGAGAAGTCAAAATGCAAAGTTTTTCGCTGGACAGCAAGAGCGTGTGTATTCATATGGTACTATTTTTTTTATATTCTTAGCGTGACTTGCTTTTACTGAAAAGATTTTTTCCACGGAATCCACATTAAAATTATGTAGAATTTATAAAAATTGCACAATGAAGCACTAATATGTTTGGTATATTAATTAGACAATAATAATATTTTGCGTATCTTTTGAAATTATTTTTAAAACAAAATAAAGCTTTATCTCTTTGTATATTTTTAATTGTAGCGTGTTTATCTAGGGATGGCGATAAGATACTATATTATGAAATGTATTTTTATGCGGAGGCTTCGCAGTATAGCAGATAGTCATAAGCCAACTTTTAAAACCTAATTTTATAGCGGACAAATATTTTTACATGAAATTCACGGTTAGAGAATTAAGGCTTATCTCGCATGAAAATTATTGTTGCAATTGTAGCGCAGGCGATTGCTGAGGAACTGTTTTGTACATTTATTTATATTTTGTAAAATTGATTATTAAAATAATTATTTTCAATTGCGGACTGAAATTTGTGTAAATCGAAAATAACTAAATGAGGCTAGTCTTAAAGTTTGTCTTTGCGGTTGAAAGTATGATACAATTTATTTCCACTTATCGCCACAAGTAACATTCAACACCAGCTCTCTTCAATATTTTAACTGATGCATTAGAGAAAAGATTTTAAAATTATTATTCACAACTATGTCGTATTAATTTAGCGCACAATGAGATCAGAAAAGGCGGGAAGCTCTAACGATGTCAATGGTCATACGGAAGTACCATTCTTCGGGACTGATGAATATACAATAGACAACACCATTATTTACACTTTAAAAATATTTAATATCAATCGGAACAAAACAAAACTATATGAACAAAATCAACATATTTTTATATAAAGAAATCTCTTTGAAAGAGAGGATGTGAACAACCACTAATATGTATGTATATATTATTCATCCTAAACATATTAAATGTTAGCAAAGTGTTTCTGTCTTCAGTCTGCGGATCAACAACTCTGAATAGTTATCAGAGCTTCTCTGCAGTCGGAGGTCAGAGGTCAGGACACTCGCATTCATTTGTGATAAGATGCTACAAATTATCAGTATTATATACACGAGAGTGATATTATCATTGTAATAAATATACTTTTCCAGAATATATGAACGTTGACTTTACTAAAGAGAAATATAATCACGGCACGATGAAGACAGAGGTCACTACAGACAATCTTAAATGTAACATCCCAATTGTGGATGTTTGCAATAATTCTCCTAGAGAAGGATCAAATTAATTAAGATAGATGTCAGTCTCGAGTACAGAATTGAACCTAGATAAACTTGAAATTTGTTTACAAAACGTACGGCTACATATTATTTTTCTGCAATCGAGAATTATAATGCTACATTGGATATGTTGATTATTAATAGCAGCCAGCCACAATAAAGTTATATTATAAAGTATGACAAAACCAGGTCGAGTCAAAAAATAAATATGATTTAAAGTGTAACTGTATAACTCAAAAAGTGTGATATATAAAAATATTTTTTAAATACATGATATTCCAATTATGTAATTCTGTTTATGTTTGTAGTGTTGTAAAATTAAAAGACGAAACTAATTCATCAGCGCTGATAGCACACAAAAATATGACAGCATTATATATTAAATTTAACAAAATTAGTAAATGCTATTTTTTCTTAAATGTAAGAAAAATGTAAGTAAAAAGGTATTTATTGCACAAAAATAATTCATATGATTTACAAAGATTTCATTTAAGGGTATGGATTATGTGTGATAAAACTTAAATTAGAGCTATTCAATAATTTCTGAGCCCGGGGTACGAAGATGCTTTGCCTTTTTTCAATGATGTATCTCATTTGATTATCACATTCTAATAAAAATGTTTTTAATGTCATTGATTTCGATTTATTTTCACTACCACACAATCTTTATAATAGATCATATTTGTTTTTGGAATGGATTATGCTAATATTTCATATTTTTTTAATGAATAAAGTTAGTTATTAATCTACTTTTAAAACTAATATTTTTCCCATCTAGATGAGGTGTGCTAGTAAAACAGTATCAAAAGACATTCACATCGACAAGCACTGCCTCAAATTACCTTTCAGACGACCAAAGATTTTCACAATATTTGAAGTCAACTAACTTTTTTAATTGCTTATTTAAGTGTTAAATATTACTTAAAATTTATATATGTATATATATATGTATGTACAAGGCAATGTTGATTAAAAATGATAATTCTAAAATCATATTGGGAATGTAACTAATAGATGCGAGGAAATGGTTGTTCAGAAGTGAAAATACATATAAACAGTTACATTTGATTCCTTAGTACAATTGTTACGCATAAACAAAAACATGAAAAATGTATGCAAATAAATAACAATAAGTTATACATTACATAAACCGTTGTACATTAGTTACAACAATTCACTTTAATTCCCTCATTAGATTACCCCTAAAACATGACACTTCTCAAATGTTCCACTTCAATGAACAGTGACCTGCGAGGCGTGCGCTCCTATTTTATCTGGTCAACCGGTTGACCAGGAGGAGCGCCGGCAGGCAGAGGAGCCAGAGGGAGTAAGCGATGGAGGATGAGGAGTTACAGCCGTCCGCATTACAGGTGTACACGCACGACCTGTACTCCAGCTGGTCTCCCAGGTGCTGGACGTAGTTACAGTAGTTTCCCAAGTCCAGCGCCGAGCAATATCTCTTTGTGCCTATTCCTCCTGCAAGTCAAGTATTTTGCGATGAAATCAAAGTGTGTAATTTAGTCTATTGGAAATGGTAATATGAAGTATATATTTTAGGTGATAAAATGTTATATATTTTTGAATAGAGTTTGATTATTTCTTTACGATTTTTATTTTTTCTTCAAATTTATAATATAGGATGGGACTACGATTACATTATATGTATAGCTTTTGACTGCCTTTGGGAGTATAAGTATAAAGTGAAATACCATGTGTACAAGTTTAGAATTAAAATGTGTAGTCTTGCAAATGAAATCATTTTTAGTGTCTGGCAGGAAACTACAAACTACCATGTTACGTATGTATTAGCAAATGGTAAATGTGTATCTCAAGGCCTCATTATTTAATATTGCTGTTGGACGGCAGGAACTGTAATAAGTTAATCACTTTTCCCAAATCACTTGAAAATCAATAATTATTCAATTGTATTAATGGTTTTACAATTCATGCAGTAGTTAGTAAGATGGTTTTTGTAATAAATCTGAGCATGCTACCTTGTCCGCTTGCTAAGCATGCGCAATAAACTTGAAATTGATTAAAAAAAATGTATATTTCATTGTCATCTCCCTCAGTCCCCCGAGTCCCCTGAGCGGCAAGTGCCCGGTGGTACTACCTTGTTACTTGATACGCTACGAGAAGAACTGAACTGACCCAACAACGCGGTGCTCTTGATACAGTATTGGGCCTCAAACACACCGTCGCACTCTTCAGCCTCGAAGGTATTATCCGGCTCGTTGATGAGCACGTCTGTGCAGTCGATGGACTTGGCAGAGTCGCACTGGAAGCACTTGATAGTCGACACTTCACATGGGGTTCATCCGTAATAAGCAGCGTGAATTAAAGAAAGCAGTCGGGTTAGTGTTAATTTTGCTTAGAAAATAATGGTAAATATTTTGAGTGTGAGGCTTGTAGCAGATCGACGTTACCGTGTTTTCTGAAAGAAAGCAGTTATTTTAGAAGCGTTAGTGATTGAATACATGCATTTGATTTTTCTGAAAATAAGGCTGCATTAAATAATTAGGTGTTTATCAATCGGTCCTACCCATAACCGTGTCAATACATATTGAAAACCTAATGTTTTAACAGTATTATTGAATCCGCACACCAGTAATGAAATTTGTTAGTTATTGCAAATTATTGCAATATTATTGCAAATTATTGCAAATCGTGTCAAAACAGTATTAATAATGGTGGTAATGTGAACAATCTCAGAACTCATTAAAGGCGCATGTACACGGGTGAGACTTGCCTAAGAGACAAAACTCCAGGAGTTGTGATTTTTGCCTATTATTGGATTTTGTACGCAGAGCAGAATGTCGCAACTGTCAACCAACAAATTTCTGATATAAGAAATCAGTCTCACCCGTGTACACCAGTGATGAGTTAAACCATTATTTTAGCTGTGATTATGAGATTTGTGTTCAATTGTGATGAATTGGTAATTAATAATTTGTAATTCGAAGAGCAATCACTAGGAAGTAATCCTATATCAGTTAAATCTATCACTAATCATTGTTAGAATTGATCACCAATCACTCAATAATGATTTATCTCATCACTAGTGTGTATGCATTTTTAAGATATTATATTAGTAAGCTAGTTTTTATTTTGTCACTCACAGATTAGTTGCAACCATAAATGTGTGAGAAAACATTTACTGCGTAACAAAGGCTGAATCTTTGGGAGATAAAAATTAATATTCTAATTTATTTAAATCTTTTTCTAGTTTCATAGAATACAAAAAGTGTTTTTAGTTTTACATTTCAGTTATAAAAAAACAAGTGAAATTAAAATTATTAAGAAGTCTCATTTTCAACATAAAATAATGATCCGGGCCAAATGTATCCATAACATTAACCAAGATAACTTTCAGGAATCTGCAGAAATTACACTTAGAAACCTATTATATATTAGAAACAAAATACAAGTATGTGTTAGTAGTTGTGAGTCCATCCCGTTACCGTGTGTCGCTGTATGCATGCAGCGGGACTCCCTTAAGTACCTTCGAAACGGCCAATGTGCTTAATACAGTAGCTGGCTCCATACACATCGTCGCATCCTCGCGGAGACAGATCCTGGTTGTCTTCCAAAAATTCGTTACACAGGAAGGGGTTGGTGGGGTCGGTGCCCACACACTGGTAGCAATCTATCGCCACCACTACGTACACAAAGATCTCGCTTAGAGTTTGTTCATGAAATATTTTAACATATTCGAATGATCAGTGATTATGATGACCTCGTTCATACATCAGTAAATATCTTAGTTCGCGCCACCCTCAGAAAATTTCACGCTACATCAGAAAAAGTGATAAAACAGTTACATCATACAGAGTGACTACATGTGTTCAGAGTACCGTCCCGATAATGTCAAACTTATGTTTTGACACTTTATAAAATCACACATTTAGTTTTAAAATTAATTAATAATTAATCTCCTTTCACGTCCCAGTGAATTATTTGTGAATTCAGTTCCTACCCATATATTTGTAATGCATACCTAGTATTTTTTTCTAAATTAAATTTTAAAATTTAACATGATTTCATTTCTTACTTTCTTTTATACTACACAAATGATACACAAACATGAGATGTCTACAATCACGAATTTAATGGATTTAAAAAATCCAACACGGTCGGGAATAATAACTAAACATGCATTTAGTATATGAGCGTATATTTAGTATATATCAACATTGATTTAGCGAACCAGTACATATTTATTATGAAAGGACGTCTCTGAATATAGATAGTTCTAGATTTAATGTGAAGCAATTTTGAGGAAAAGACTGCGTGACATTTCACTTGGTCATCATGTTACTCCGTCGTGTTTTCGTAGTTCGAGCAACATTATTTCCAACACCTGTCGGGCGCTCTCCGCAGCGGGCGCGATGTGCACATATTGTTCAATTACAAATATTCCAGCAATATTAAAAATATTCTTCAATAATCCTCAATTAATTTTCAATTGCAGAGGATCCGTGTCCGGATTGTGCCATCCGCCGGTAGTTGCGAAAATTTAATACACAAAACGTGCCATTCTCAAAATGTTGCAAATACGGACCAAGTTTTCACGGCCGTTCAGAATCTTCTATGCAGAAATGACTGGGCTATTCTGTCGTGTTTCCGATCTCTATGGCGTTCCGAATCCCATTACAATAAACTTACATCATTGTATCAGTAGTCAATATTTAAAAAATAAATAAGGTTACATTAAGGCTGTTTGGCTTACAATACCGCGAATGTAATTAATATAGTTTTTCTTGTTTACTCTCTCATAATTTCAAATTAGCTCATGTACAACGAACGGCACGCGCTGTAGGTATATTCCGGCTACTTACTTGATACAATTTATACTAGTTTAATTTCATACATAATCTTATTATGTTCGTTTGTTTTTAGAGTGTCCTGTCAGGTCAATGGACGCGTTGTTTACATTTAGCCCCTCTTGAGAAGTCCCAGCACTGAAGGGTTGATATTATGATATTAACCAACTAGTTCAATGAACTTATTAAACTGTTTAGACTAGCTTAAAAACAGTGTTTATGTCAATCTAGACAAAGGATATAATTTATAAAAGGCAGCGATAGATGATCGCTGTGTCTTGGGTATCGACCGTAGGAAGTTCTTCTCAAATAAATAAATCAATTTCTCTCGCAGTGTTTCAATTCGACACTACTCGTGTGAGAAATATAATTCGCGAACAAGCAAACAACAAACAGATCGCGAATGTATAATGAATATTTGAAGAATAAGATAGAATACAACGGATAAAAGAATACACCCCAACCGAAAAGTGTTTTAGAAGCAGGTGATCCTGTATTAATTTCGCTCAGCAAAGCATCCCGAGTGTATCGTTTGACTCTACATTTGTGTCGTTCACCGTTTGTAAGTAATTTCATTTATTATGTTGGCCTGATTCTGCCCAACTACGACCAAGTATAAGTTCGCTGTTATATTTTGTAATATTTCGTCATAGTTGTGACGCACTCAGATTTAAATGTGTTAAATATCGCCGTAAGATGGAAATATTACCATTTTGGCAGATGATGGTTTGTTTCGAAATATTCAAATATAAACATTACACGGACGTGAGGATCTACGTCTTCAGTCTATTTTTGAGCGTTTGGATAAAAGAGTCCCGATGATAGGATTCGAAAATTTACACTTACTTTTGATTAAAAAATATTCACTAACATTATAATACATACGTAAGTTATACCGTCCTAGGAGAATCGATTTATGATTCGAACGGCAACTAAAATTAATTCTAACGATGTATCGATTTTTATTTAGATAAGATCCAAATAAAAATTGTTTGAAATTTGTTTTAAAAATAATTTTTATCGAATTCAAAATAACGAACTGTAATTGCAATTGAAAGGATATAATGAGCCGAAGCTGTATTTGTAAGAATCCCACGAAGTCCAATCCGAGCCCATATTATTATTATTTTCAAAATAGCCAACATTCTCACATACATTAATAATTGTTTTAAATATGAATGAAATATATTAATTAGAAAGATATACATATAAAATCAATTTTATCGAAAAATACTGTTGTTGCGCCACTGGGAATCGAACCTGTGTCTCTTTCCTAACTGGGGAAGGTGCATTATCCAACTATGCTACAGCGACAATATTTTTAGTGACAATTTTCGACCCTATATGTTACCTTTTTGATATTAATACATTTAATCGTTCCATTATTTGAAAGAGACATTTACCTTATTTTTACAGAATCTCAAATACCTTTGAGTAAACTGATAGCAGACGCCAGAATTATCAATTTATTTTTATTAAATTTTGGACACATTGATACAACTTTATTATTAGGAGAACACATTCTTATTGTGAAGTTGTAACTATTCAAAACATAGGTCTGTGATATTTTAAATATGAATTAAATATATTAATTAATTGGATAATGCACCTTCCCCGGTTAGGAAAGAGATCCAGGTTCGAATCCCGGTGGCGCAACAACAATATTTTTCGATAAAATTGATTTTATATGTATATCTTTCTAATTAATATATTTAATTCATATTTAAAATATCACAGAGCGTCTGTTCTGTATAATTACAACTTCACAATAAGAATGTGTTCTCCTAATAATAATTGTTTTATTTAAAAAATAATAATTAGCCTACTGAATAGACTTTGAAGGAGAACGAAACGCGAACGCGTGTCGATGGCGGCGATTGATTTACGCATTAGAAGCCGAGAATCGATGGCTCGAGTGGTCCTTCAGGAGAAAGCTGAGACGGGTGGGTACCTGTTCCAAGTTCCAAGTTCCAAGGTTGGGTGAGATGCCTTCGTGGAGAAAATTATCTTAAATTATTTATCGCTACAGAATTAAAGGCACCGATAGCGATACGTGTTGAGTTCATAATTGCTAGTAGGGACGGGACGCTTCAACCATAAGTATTTGTAATTCTTCAAACAATTACCGGAACGCTAGAAGCAGTTCAAGTACCAATCGCAGTCAAATGACGGTTTACTAAAACTAATTGTTAGCAAGTCCATCAAAGGTGAATATATTGCAATCGATCGAGACATTTCGACAAAAAATATTTTTTACATTCTTACACTAATTGATGTGAAACAAAAAAGTCCCCCTCCCCCCATTTTTTTTTTAAATTACTAAAAAAATATTCTCATCTCAGAAAAATGTGTTTAACATCTCTCGGGTCGTGGACACGGGCCATAAGTTTGACGTAATTACATTAACAATTTTTTAAAATTCACTTGTTCGAAAATTAAAATATGTTCTTTCGCGTCCCGGTAATCAAAAATAATACGTACCTAGTACCTACTTATACAAAGTACAAATGTCAAGCAATGTTTACACGTAATTATAAGAGTACTCACTCGATATTCTTCTTGACAGTCTTGAAAAATGTATATTTTATTTGTAAGTGTAAATATTTACCCTCTTAATACAATCATTAACAATATACTGTCGTTACAATGTGTGTTGCATCAATTCAAATATCAATTAACAGGTTATTATCAGAAATAGTTTGTAAGTTCTGAAATCATTATATTAGAAACAAATTGGAATGTTGATGGCGGCAGATGCGCGCGCGACATTTCAAAAATGGAACTAATGCAAAAAAAAAACTGTACGATTATCTGAAAAGTATGATATATAGAATTCTCTTCTTATAAGTGTTTATTTTAAAATGTCCATATATGGGTTCTAAGGGCACAATAAAGAGGTTACTGGGGGTATCTTATCACGGCAGATAACGGTGGGCTGTCGATATGTTAACAAGGGGCTCGCTTAATCTCAGAGCTATTTGCAGTGTTCTAGGGGAAAGGGGCGGATTTTTTATCACTCTTCGCAATAATTTTTAAAGCAATCGAACGTTACTTAATATACTTACATTATGTACAGAAATAGGTACCGTAATCTGGGGTGAATAGGGGTAGGCTTCAATGTTTCCATCGTTATAAATCGACACGTGCAAGAAGTATATAATATAACCGATGTGTTTTATTTAGTCGACAGTCCTCTATGTGTTCCTATTCACTTATCTAAATTTGATTCGATTATGAACTAAACAGAACATTCCATAAATGAGCTATGTCCCTATTAACCTTGCCACCGGGGTCAATAGGGACAAGTAGTGGGGTCAATAGGGACAGTACAATATATTAAATTCAATTTTTACGAGATAATAATAGACGTATTTAGGTAAAGATATCACGTAAAATCAAACTCAAATAAAAAAAGAGAAAAACATTTTCAACCGTTGTATTTGCGTGGTAGGCGGCATACCAAAAGAGATTTTAATTTTCATTGCAAAAACATTTATTGAAACCTGTATTGTAAACCAAAAGTTTATTGGTTTATTTCAATTTTGAATATTAAATATGGGAAAGCAGATTCTTCTCTGCCTTCGTTCTTTTTCCAAAAGAATTCTTCCTCGAATTTCTAAGACCTCTGTCCCCTTGGATAAGATGTGAGAGTTCTCGGCTTTGTCTGCTTGTCTACCAACAAGATCATAGTTTTTATACAGATTATTTAACTTTGTTAGAAATAAATAAAGCGTGTAAAATTAACAAAGATATTACAAATAACCAACTAAATTTAATCACAAGTCTAAAAATGTTGTATCATTAAGTCAATTTCCACATCTTTCATTACTGTAACTATTTAAGTTAGGTACTATATTTATTTTTAAATAGATTTTTAAAAACATTAGAATATTGTGACGTACTGGTATATGGTTTTAGTTAGTTACCTAATTTGACATCCTGACGAAGGAAATGGTATTTTACGAAACCGGTCTGTTGGTGTAATAAAAAGTAAAGTTAAGTAATCTATACAAAAATGAACAAAATAAACCACAAAGTTCAATTTGCAAATATTAAGAATAAAAAAAGATAGATAATAGATTATCTGCAAGTACAGTGACAATGCTAAAATAGTGTAACTTATACTGTGTCTCTATTAATTTCATAACATGTCCCTATTCACCCCACGACTTGTCCTTCGACTGCAAAAAACCCCGAAACTGAGTTATAAGCGACACTTGGCAGTAAAACCAGTAGAAAAGTAATGCGAAATTTTACTTTACACCAGCCTTCAGCATAAAATTCTTCTTTGTGAAATATTAAGATTAAACGAAAAACCTAATTTTTTTAATAGATTTATTATACAAGCATAGTTTTGCGGTGTAAAATTTTATCCGTTAACTTACAAAATCTTTGAAATTTAATAATTATAAATATTATTATGTGACATGTAATAGTGTTACCAGTAGGTAAAAAAATATCCAATTTTTAAGCATAAAATATTTGAAGTCTAAAACTGAAGCCAAAGTGGCGTAATAAGGGTTGAAAATTTTTCCTGCCGATTGTCCTATTCCCTCCAGTTTACGGTACTATTATTTTCGTCTTAATTGTATGTTTCAAAACGGAACACTGGATTGAAGCTGAACTTTTCTTTAGTAAATGATTATACAGAGTGATAAATAGCTGTCCTCAAAACTGTGCACAATTACGGTAATGGGCAAAAACTGTGCACGTGTGAAGTATGAAGGATAATTCTTCAAAGCGTCGTTCGCAAAAATGTTGCGTTGAACATCTAAGAACATCTGGAAGCAATATCGTTTTTAAACATTGTTAGACTATAGACAAAAAACGGTTGGGTCTCTTTTATTATGCACCCGAAGTAAATGTATTTTAGGAGAAATTTTAAAAGGCAACAAAGCCTTATGTTTCATAATACATTGAAACCATCTTAAGAAATACTGATTTGATCTGAGAATATTGTTTTTTCTTAATTTAACAAGGGGTTCGCTCGAGCGCCTCCGGCCCATCCCTGGGTATTAAAATAGACAGAAAGAGAGAAGCTAGTTATCAATAACTGATTTATTGTCCGCGCCAATTGAGCCCTTATTTGATACGTCCGAGGTTGGCAGAGTCAATCGGCGCGGTCTCTCGAGTTGACCGACAGGTGATGACCGGTCGGCGGAAGCGCATCAGGGCGGACGCACCGCCGACGTTGACACCAGACACATACACAGACACATGCTCGGCCGCAGTATTCAGAGCGCGGAAAAGTGAGCTCGTCGCGAGAAAGCGAAATCCAAGGATTTAATGGTGGTTATCATAACAAACGACTGAACTACGGAAGTCGTTCAACCGACGCTCACTTCCAGTGCTCGCGCACGGCTACACTCAACAAGGGAGAGGTCTAAAAAATAACAACACAAAAGGCCGTGGAAAGATGTATGTTGGACCCACGAAGATACGAGAGAGGAAACGTGAGGTTAAGAGAACAGACGAGTACAAGTGGCTCGGGGGGCTGACAATCGTTGAACAAATACAGTCATCCGATGTTACCCGGGGGGAATCAAGAGACCGCCCTAAAACCCGCAGTGAACAGTGGGCGCGAGAAGAGGCCCTTGAGCCGGCAATGAACAGTGGGCGCGAGAAGAAGAGGCCCTTGAGCCGGCAATGAACAGTGGGCGCGAGAAGAAGAGGCCCTTGAGCCGGCAATGAACAGTGGGCGCGAGAAGAAGAGGCCCTTGAGCCGGCAATGAACAGTGGGCGCGAGAAGAAGAGGCCCTTGAGCCGGCAATGAGCAGTGGATAGAGAAAGTGGGATGGTGATGATGATAAAATACAATTTAGTATTTTAATAAAATTGTCCAACAATTCTTCCTTGTCCACATTCCTACGTATATGAGTAATAACAGTTCATAATGATTATCGACTACGGATCAGGGTCAGGGGTAACATTGCGCCCAGTGGTCACCGGGTCATTCAATTAACCTTCGCAATTAGATCGCATTTCATTATATCTTTATTATTCTCGACTTCGTCGCTGATTTCTTTTAATATCCACCATTTAAAGTAAACATAAGGGCGGAGTTTACCGGCATAACTTAATTCTGTAAATAAAATCACATTTGCAATCAATTAGAAAATATTTAATAATTATATCAAAATCTTTAGCACGTCCGACACGCGGGCTCGTTACTTATCACTTCCCAAACATAGATGTCTTTAATGTAGAAAGATATTAGATAAATTGTAATCAATTGTATTATTGTATACGCCATACTTATAATACTTTACACCGAGGATAAATTTTCGAGAATATTTTTTTCTACGCTCTTTACAAGGATTACGCTCTAACAAGAATTTAATTTGGGAACGATATTTTTTTAAATGTTTTAGTTTCGCGTAATAGAACTAACATAATAAATATTGAACATATGATACTAATTATGAAATTCCACAGAAATGTTTAGGTACAAAATATAGCAGAAGATAAAAAAAAGGTGGGAGAAAGGGTGGGGAGGTTGCAACAGTTGTTGTGGTAAAGGGAGAGCGAGATGTGTTTGTAGGTAAAATTGAGATTGTGGTGGTTCATAAAAAGAACTCTTTAAACGTAGTAGTAGGCAGAAAGGAAACTGGATTCATGGAAATGATCACATGAACAGAACGTCTTTTCTTTATATTCACTTTTCCTTTTGCATAGTATTTCAATCATGGATATTTTTTATTTTGATAAAAATAATTTCATAATTGTATGAGACAGACAACGGATGAATATGTCTCCTTCAGTACAGACTTCGATCTAGTCAATGAGACAGTGAACATCACTTACATTACGAAGATTGTTCACCTTTTTTATATACTTTAAGAATTGTTTATAATGTATAATACGCCGATTAACGCCGATTCTATCAATAATACAAAAAGATTGTTGCTAATTTTTAATAATGAATAGTTTATTCCCTTTGTTTTATAAAACACTGCGAGTTATAGTTATTAGTTAGTTTTTCATCCTGATCAATGAAAAGGTATTATCCCAAAGGTAAAACAAAGTGAATAGACTGTTCATTACGTATTTTAATAGTTTATTTTGAATTTTGATTACCATGTCGTGGCCTCGTTTCCCGAGATTTTGACGCAAGACGCAAGTCACTATTTCTGGTAAAGCCTGGGAGAATTAATACAATGCTGAAAAGATAGACAATATTTTCGGTTTGCTATGTTTCACTTTCAGCAGAAATTTAATTAGAATTTTGTAATGCACCCCTCCGGCCCGGCTGAGGCTGGAGGCACTCATGTGAGGTGCGACGATAGAGGTATAGAGGTAGCGGAAGCGCAGCCTACTGGAAACTCCTGATATCTGACAATGTGAAGCCCCGCCGTGCGCCGTTCGCAGCGCAGGTACCTCGTCGCGGTTCCTTCCACATGTTGACTTCCAAATCAATTATAAAATGTGCGCACAATCTGCAATAATCCTACTTTTTAATATAATATGAATTATTTCTTAGTTTTGTACCTATCATATCAAAATTGTTGAATTTTAGCTCTTCTAGAGATATTTTAAAACCTCTATAAACATGTTCTCAAATTTTCACGACCGTTCAAAATCCGCTGCGGGGTCCATCATCAGCCATCGGCTGACATCAGCGACACTCGGCTACGATGAGCTGAAACATCAGATTCTCCTTACATCATCTCTACGATATGGTAATAACTAGATGATCCGGATAATAATTCCGGTACGCCCCGTGTATGGTAATCAAGCCTACCACCTGTAGTAAAATCATTGAAAATGAATGAATGAATGAATGCACGTAAATTACTCATTTTTTGTATTGATAAAAGGCAACATCAGTCTTGTTATAGTTTAACCAGCGAACTGAGGTCGGAAGATTTTAAGCTATCTACATCATCAGGTACGACATTGGGCTGCTGAGCAGTGAAGAAATGGGTCGCGCAACTCAGGAAAAACCGCGTGTACGGCACATTCAATTCGATGCGATAGCTAAACTGTAATGGTGTGTGTCCACGGATGAGACTTGGATCTCTCATCTCAGAGAATGTGTAGCGTCATTAAACTCTAGGTACAAAATACAATAAGCTCGCTTTCGCGTAACTGTGCACTGTCCTTTACGCGTTCTCGAGGCGAGTCTCTGAGACAAAACTCATCCGTGTTTTAAGAGACAGATCGAACGAGAGACAGATAGTTGACTCACAATTTACTATAAATGGTTTGTTTACAACCCGCTAGGGGCAAAGCTATGTTCAGATAGAAATGAAATCATCTTCCTGCGCGTGTGGATTTTCTGAGCACGTGCAAGAAATGAAATAATAGCAAAAAAAACTTGGTTAATGTTTAATACGACTATTCTAAATAGGCAAGGCGTAACTGACTCTGGAGAGGAGCTAGTTTCGCTATTTATTTTTAGAAAACTGCTGAAAAGTTGGCTTATATTCTTCATCAGTTTATGGTCAGTATTTTTTAAATGTAACACCCGATAAATGCAGTCGATAATTCCGACTCCACAAAAGATATAGATCTATCGTGATGAAGAGAAAAGTACTCTGCGCCTTGTACTCTGACTCGAAAGTGGTGTGGAAAGGAGTGCACGTTTCATGAGAAACAAAGGTTACAACTCTGCAAATCCAATTATCTTCAAAACGGTTTACAGGAAATTTCCTAAGCTACAAATTTGATTACAAATATTTTTTCTGTAAAAGTGACCGTTAGCGAGATATTCACGAAAAACCGTTTTTGGTGACTTTTGACCCCAAGTAAAATTTTTAGCAGCACTCGTATCGATTGGGACATTTTGTTTAAATATCCATACCAAAATCCAGCTTTCCAGCAGCAGCAGCAGCAGCTCCAGAAGTTGGGCCATTTTTTTGTCTAATTTCACTGGACTATTGTACGTAGATAAACATCGCTGAGTGAGATAGTTCATCGGTACTGCGCGTGGCATGCCTATTACTGGGAAATTACCGAGAAATCAGAAATCAGGGAATTGATGATGATGTAAAGATTTTGAATGAAATGTCAGAAGACATAAGAAAGGAGGAGAAACTACATAGATTCAAAATGAAACTAAGCAAATATGTGAATGATAAGTTGTAGTCAAAATTAACGATTTTGCATATAAAGGTGTCCAGCGGAAAATTTTCAAGTTTAATACTAAATTAAAATAAAAACTACAATGTTATTCTCATATTTTATTTATACAAAATGGAGTTTAACGATGCTAACTTAACGTTTTATAAACAATATCGTCTAAATGTTGTCCATTTCTCTCGAGACACTTTTGCAATCGGATTCTTAAATTTGCGAACACGCGAGAGCAAAGCGTTGGTTCAATGGCAGCAACTTCACGGCGGATATTTTCTTGTAGAGCGTGAATTGTTCGAGGATTTTTGCTGTAAACTCTCGATTTAAGGTATCCCCACAAAAAAAGTCGCACGGTGTAAGGTCCGGTGACCGAGGTATCCAGGGTATGTCTCCGTACTTGCTGATTAATTTATTGGGAAAAATTTCCCTCAGCTTCTCCATTGAACTGTAGCTATGTGTGGAGTGGCCCCGTATTGCTGAACCTGGGAAACAGGTGCAGTTGCGGTACTAAAAACTCGTCGATCATTCGGCAACACACGTCAGCAGTGACTGTCTCTCGCTGGTTAAAAAAATAAGGGCCGATTATACTTCGGGCAGACATTGAACACCACACTGTCGTTTTTGGATAATGCAAACGTTTTTGATGGCGTTCCCTTGGATTGTCCGGGGCACCAGTATCTCATGTTCTGTTTATTAACATAGCCATCGATATGAAAATGTGCTTCATTAGTAAACAATATGTTTCCAAGCGTTCGTGCTGTTCCAAAACAAGATTTCACGTAAAGAATGGTCATTTTCGTTGAGAAACTGCACGATTTGCAGTTTGTATGAGTGAAACTGTTTATGTATAAACTGGGTGATAACGTGCACTATTGATTTTTTTATTCTGATTTACGCGGATTGCGCGTAATTTCACGTCGAACTTGAGTTACATGTTCTGGCGTCGCTGTTGACGTTGATGGTTCCGGCGGAGTTTGGTTAACCATTGTTCCTTCTTGTTTGAACTTTTGAACCCAACACCGGATAAGTTGCGTGTTCGACCCATCGTCGTACAAAAAGCGCGACGCGCACGAACCAATGAATCACCGCACTTTAAATATTGCTCAACCGCGAACGTGCGATGCACTCCCGACCAGTGACTCATTGCAATTGGCAAATCCGCAAATCACGCGCGTCGAACAATACCCCTCCCACTTACCTCATCCTGATGGTTTACGAGCAATTACAATTTAATCTTGAAATTTTTCCACTGAACACCCTATATAAATATACCTACTTATGTATGCACTATATTAAGAACACATAAATAAATAAATAAAAAACCACCTACTCATTCGTCCAACGTATTTTTTAATAAATTTACGGTTTTAGATATAAGACAACTGTTATAACCGCCATTGCTCTCAACAACTCATGTCAACACAATACTAGATATAGACTACTTGACTTAGACGAAATACCCAGAACAAAGACTACACAGGGACATAAAAAAAAGAATATCCAAAACAAGAGCATATCCACATTCAAGAAACAATCACCAGCTGGTTCATAAAATAGGTAGAAAATTTCCTCTTTATCAGAACATAAATATTTAAAGTTTAAAAATAAAATTAATTATTGCAAATAACAGAAATTACTCCTTTTTACATGATAAGTAAAATTAGCCTTCCGAAATGGACTCACTCTAGAATGACTTCTATTTTATGTTTACTACCTATACACCATATTTCTTCGCTCTTTTCCTCATGTATAACGTGTTTTTATCAATGAATGACGAATTACAATGAAATAAAGCTAATATAAGCACGCTACCCTGATACAGGCGTCGCCTATTTGAGCAGCGTCATCCGATAAACTATTATATAATTTTAATATACTATATATATATATATATATATATTTTTATTTTATTTATTTAATTTAGCGAAATACATTGGCACAATAAATTCAATTTTAATATATGGTTACATAGATCATATGGTTGCATACATACATGTTTTTTTTTTCGCTTACCTCTCCAAAAAAGAGACCAGCTCTTGTGCTTGGAGAGGGAGTTACACTACAACAATTTTATATAATACCTTACATGTTCTGTTCATTGTCCATTTGTGTGCTTCTGAAGTATTCTGTAATACTGTTTATTGTCCAATTATGTGTTTTTGAAGTGTTTATTTAGTTTCTCTTTAAACTCTTTTATATCCTTTATTTCTTTAATTTGTGTAGGGAGGCTATTGAAATGTTTTATCCCTAAATATATAGAATTTTGCTGATAGTGTTTGGTGTTACATTTAGGGATTTTAAAGATATTTTTATATGTAAAACTGTTTCACTTGTAAAATTAAAAAAAAAATACACTGTAACAAGGGTTAAATAAATAATATGTATATTTACTTGGTATAAATTTGTATTAAGGTTCGTAACTGAATACGAAGGAACATTGATATTAATTGCGATCGTTTCGAGCAGAGATCGAGCGTACTTCTTAGTCATTGGTGAAGTAGACATTACGCTAATTTGTTTACGAAATAAGTTCCCGATGACTGTGTTATGTATTGCGGTGAAAACAAATGTATTTAGTTCAGTCAGTGTGAATCAATTATTCGTAATGAGCAGGGGCGTGGACAGACTGGATATAAACAAAAAAACTGTGCTTTACTAAAAATTCTGAACAAAAAAAATTTTCATAATCTTTATTTTATGAAAAGACCCTGTGAAATTTGAACCGTTATTATCCGGATTAGCGTAACCCACGATTGTTGTCTAGCCAGAAAAATTGCGAACAACTTCATGTTGATACTTGTAGGCAATTTGCCAGCACGTAAGTTTGAGTTTCCATTTACGTTGTTTGTTCAGTCCGTATGACAATCATACTGAACTAAATATTTTCTTACTGAACCTATATTGGCATCTTTAGGTCTCCCAGTTTTAATGAATTTTTCAAACAATTTGTGCTTAATTCTGTTGCCTTACGGAAAATTGCGCGCAATGACACCTTCTACATATATTTACATATTTGATTTCCAAACTGCAGACAGACCGAGCATTTCGTTTTTATGATGTATTCCAACGTCATTTCGTATGTTGTTTGCATAGATAAAAGTTATAGATTATAAATCTGTCAAGCGAGCGAGTTTGCATTTTTTGGGATATTATTATAGATATTTAATGAAATGTTGAAATAAATTTATTTCTGTTATGAGTTTCGGCTATGGTTATTTTTAACTAACGGACGAATATTTTTAATTGAGCTATAAACAGTGGCGTAACAACAAAAATTAGACCCCAATGTAGAATAGAAAAAGGGCCCATTAAATAAGTACTGTTTACATATAAAATATATGAAAATTAATAGTACGTGATTTATCCATTAAATAATAAGAATAAAATTAATCTCTTGTCTCCTATAATATTCAGTTTCACGAAAAAAAAAAAAATACTTGCCTAGCTTTAAGGGCGCTTTACAGCGATGGTCTGGTCCTTAACCCTACACATTACTGCTACGTACATACATACATTGACAATATTTTCACACGTTCGCGTATTAAACGCGGGTAACGATATTTTAAATTGTACAATTCCATTTCTTGACGTTGTGGATTGTAGATATTAATTAACAGTCCATACTGACACTGGGAAAGGTATCGATACTCGCAAAAATATCGATGCCAAATGAATTGAATGGCGTGAACTTTTTCGGTCCATATCTAACGTGGGTCCCGGTGCACCGCGTTGGCATAGTTACACCACTGGCTATAAATGTTTAATTCATCTGGTTTTATTTATCTACAACCCGCGAAGAAGCATAATTATGAAAACTGAACAAAGATGCGATAACATATCGAGTTATTATCTTAGACAGGTACCTATAGAATGACTTCTGCTACATGTTAGAAATTTTACATATTTATGTAGGGTATGAAAAATAAAAATATATTTTTAGGTTGTACCGGTTGGACTTTGATAGCCAATTATCCATATTATAATTGCGCTTGTCATTTTATATTACGCAAAAATGTACAAAACCACAGCTAACATTTTAAATGTATAAACTTAGTCAAATCGTCAATTTATGGTTGCATAAAGGCTATGTTCGTTTGAATAATCATAAATTGGCATTCCAATAAATGCTGATGGATTGTACTTTTTTCTAGACTAAAAATAATTAATCATTTTGAAAAAAATAATTTCTGAAAAATAATTTATAAAATGATGTGTGTGAGTTTATTCTTGTTGTATATGTAGAACTATGATCACTAATTCATGTACATACTATGTATTAAATATACGTAATAGTTTTTAATTAGAAAGTGACTAGAATCAAAGTAGATACCCCAAACGGTATTCGATATTTAGGGATTATTTTGGGCGGGATGGCTGCTAATTGCTTTTCAAAGAACTCTACTCTATACTTAAAGAAGCCATTTGCTATATTGTTCAACAATATTTATTGCATTTTAGAATATATTGTTCCCTTAACGATTTTTAAGACAAAATTGTAATAAAAAAACATTTTGACATATTCTGATAATGACATGCAATTTTCAATACGAGAAAATAAAATCTATAAATAATTACAACACTTATAAGAAAATAAATAGCATAGTTGTGAATGAAAACTAAAGTTGAACTGTTTGAGGTTATTAAAACTAGCATTACTGTAGTGTGAAATTAACAGGAACTTAAAAACAACGTTCGATTGTTTCAATAATGTAATATTGTATACAGTTCATTGACGATATTCGTAATCCTCATTGAATATTATGATGTAGAAAACGTTTACATAAACACGCCCATTTTTAAAAACAATGCCGTTGTGTAGGCAAAAGTTTCAACGCAAGTTGATCGTACTTGTTTATATTAATTTACCTGTTCTCGTCGTCAACGCAAACAACGCGACGGTGAAGACCACCGCTTTATCCATTTTGTGAAACATTGTATTTTATTGAATCGTAGTAAACACTAAACAAAATCACATATAGTGTCACTGATTTGAACGGAAGAGAAGACCTTATCAAACGTCCACCTATCCACGACGGAACCTCACATAGTACGGAATGCAGCTATAGATGGCTGTTGCGGGCAGTCGGCCGATGCGACGTCACTCTTTAGTTTACTAATCCATCGCCGATACAGGTGGGCACTGCGGGCAGTGACCAGCGGTCCCGCAACGGTGTCTCCGGCCAGATCGATGCCCTCAATCCTCGCCAGGTGAGGATCCAAAATTAATGTTGCAGAACTTATAGATTCATGGAGAAATTATCAATTATGCATCATATTTAAAGTCGATAATGCAGTTCGACATTTTAAACACAAATGTATTTATCAGCGGGTACCCCAGAAATATTTAAGGCTAAAGTAGAGTTTAATGTAAGCTCATAAAAAATAATTAAAATATACGTTTTAGGTAAAGAAAGTATGGTGAAAAAATATTTCGGCTAAATATTACAGATAGTTCTGAAGAAAAACACGTTCGGAAAGTTAATATTTTAAAATTTGACAAGTGCTTTTTCAGTGTCAGTTTCAAAATCTGATTATAGATAACATTCCGACGCATATTCTTCTGTAAAACCTGTTTTTATGCTTTTGTCTGAAACCAAGCGCTTTATTTATTTTTAAAAATTCTGGTAGTTGATAAAATTAAAATTCCGTATCGTCTTCTCCTTTTATTGCCGTATCCTACGTTTTGGTAAAATGTTAGTACATAAACAAGGGAATTTTTTTATTTTACATCAATCCAGGAATTATTTCTGCGAAGTTTTGTAATTTTTGTAACCAGTTAATCCCAACATTGCCTATCACGTAGCAAAATATAAGCCGAAATTTACGTGATGCTATATACTCTGCATATTATGATGGTAACAAAATATCACTCTTATACAATTATACGCAATAATTATTAAAGCAATCGAATGTTACTTAATATACTTATATTATGTAACAATACGCTATATAATGTAAAAAAAATATCAATAGCTGAAAAATATACTTACCTACCTTAGATTGCAAGAGTGAAGAGTTCAAAGATTGACGTAAATATAAATACTATCTTCTTGTTCCAATTCCATGTTTAAAAATAGAACACTGAAATGAAACTGAAGTTCTCCTTAGTAAATGATGGTTTAAAATAATAAATATTAAGAACTGTCCTTCTCAAAACTGTGCACAATAACAATAAAGCAAAAAAAATTGCACGTGTTAAGTATGAAGGATAATCCTTCAAAGCTTCGTTCACAAAAATATTGCGTTGAACATCTAAGAACATCTGGAAGTAATATCGTTTTTAAACATTGTTAGACTATAGACAAAAAACGGCTGGGTCTCTTTTATTATGCACCCGAAGTAAATGTATTTTAGGAGAAATTTTAAAAGACAACAAAATCTTGTTTCATAATACATTTAAATCATCTACAGAAATTGCAGTTAGGTACTGATTTGATCTGAGAATATTGTTTTTTATTCATTTAACAAGGGGCTCGCCGGCTTAAGTCAAATTTAATAAGGGGCCTCCTCCAGACCATCTCTGCTACTAACGACGTTGCGCCTGCCAAAAGAAAACGATTTTAGAATTTTTGATAAAAAAAATCAGGTTAATAGCTAATAATGTTGCTTTTCGATTCAAATATATATTTTTTAAAATAAGAAGTGTCCCTAAAACGAGATTTAATTATATTTTTTTCACATCAATCAACCAATCACGCTTCACAGTTTGAATATATCTGACTCAGGATCATTAGAATAGAGGTACGTCAAAAGTTTTCATGACGTATCAAACAAAAGTATCTTTCCTGGGGTCTTAAATATATCCTGTCTTTTTCCTGTCGTTAAATATATCGGCGAATCATTGAGCAACGTGAGTAAACATTTTAAATATTTTTTAAATTCAGAAAATTACCTTCTAACAGAATTGTAAACGTACTTTTAACACACCTTAATTTACTTACATTTTTACTTTGGGTAAAACTAAAACATGATGTGTATTATACTTGCAATACTTCATTTTTTCTTCTTCTAATCATTCTAGCAAGTAGCACAATGAATAATTTACATTATTCCAGGCTGTACCTGTAATGTGGAATGAGTAACTCATACTGGAGCGATATTGTAACCATGGTGATAATGACTCATTCCAAAGCAAAACGCTAAATTTATTCTAAATCTAAATACCTACCTAATTATTACGTTTCCCCATCTATTTCTATGATTTTCTGGATGTCTTGTTATTAATTGAATGCACCATACTTCAACCTCATAGTCTTGTTCATTTTGAACTTAAAATAGGCACAATAAACCATCCACTATTAAAAATGGTCCCATACTGTCAAATTATTTGTGTAGCTATGCATATACTGATTGAATATATACTTTATTTTTCATATTAATTACTACTCTTGATAGATGTCTTTGAATTGTAATATATTGTATTAATAAAATAAAACAGCATTTTGCAGCATTATTTGCAGTTTCACTATAATCCGCCATTTTCTATATGAGTATTTTGTTCAATGAAAAATATGTCTAATATGTAAAATATTTACCTACTAAATGTAAATAGGTCTTGATTCTCGTCTTCTTTACTATCCTGTTCCAGGTTCAATGAGTCAACCTGGCAGTCAATCACAAAATTAGGGGAACTTTTTTGGGTCAAGACATTTTTTTGGACTTTGTAAACATTTTTTATAATAAAACTGTATTTCAATAACTGTGGACTGACTTCATTTAAAAATAATTTATAGAAAAAAATATTAACCTTAATACTGTACATGCAACTAACCATAACTAACCTAGCGATTAACGGCGAGTTAACCAGGATGATCCGAGAGCACTAATCGATGTTAAGCTAAGCTTAATCAGGATTAAGCCCGATATTATAATTTTCTCTCAACATTCAGTCCCATCGATTTAAAATTGAATGTATAAAAAAGTTCTAATATATAATATAATTTGAAAAAAATTAATTTGGTAAATTTGTTAAATAAAATCTGAAATTAGTAATGGCATTATAAACAGACCTAAAACATTTTGAGAATGTCCAGCTGCATGCAAAAATAATTGTAGTATTCTGCACATACCAAACCAAAATATAAACTGACTACTTTGGTCTCCTTCACTTAAATACAGTTTCTGAAAATAATGCTGATATTATGTACCAATAAAACTACACTGGAACTTCTATATTCGTCACATTTTGATAACAAACAAATGTTTCCATTTTTGTTAATATTTTCTATATCTGTCACTTGTCTGGCAATGCTGTCTAACTGGGCTAAAATGCAGAATATGGTCGAAAAGTGGCACTCAAATGCTGCCATAGTCAACCAAAATATAAATGGATTCAATGATAGTGTGATTGACTCCTTCATGAAGGTTTTAAATACAGACAGAAACAGGCAACATTGGGTAAGTTCTTTGTTAAATCGAGTGCTACTGAATCATCGGCAAACGTAAACCATCACCAGAATTAGAGTTACCTGATGTTTAAATATTCTCCTAAATATTAGTAACTTTTCTCCTCTTCCGCTTCTACCATCATCTTCTTACCTTCTCAGTACAATAAAGGTAAAGTTTTGATATAAAATTTATTAATTTGTGTACTATTTTTGGGGGCTGGGAACAAATTAATTGAATTTCAGTTATTTGTTATGGGAAAAACTGTTTCTATAATGGTCAGGCCCTCGGAACGGATTAATAACGAATATAGAGGTTTCACTATATATTAATTAAAAAGGCACTGTCTCGATTAATATCGGATCAGATAAAAATCAGTCTTCAGAGGAATTCAAACACCTTTCTCTTACATAAACTATATCGGAGTGGTGTATCAATTAGGAATTAGGTGGATATATGTGATCTTTTTGTTCTGGAGGTAGGAGTCTATTTCTATTGTTGGAAATTTTAAAATTGGAAAACTAATGCTAGTAATTTTTTCATTCTATGTACATATGTATGTAACAAATTAAATTATGTCCTATATACCTTCATTCATACCCCTGACCTAGGCCAGATTTTAAACACAATTTTTTATATATATTACAGTGGAAAAAGTACACACTAGGTGCTATAACACTTGACAGCATTTTATATAAAACTTCTAATTTCGTTTTAAGTTAAGCATTATTTTTATTCCATTTTAGATTTATATCCGTAGAAATCATTTTACTTTGTCAATTCATCTGTTTACTGCACAATTTTGTTTGTAATTTTTCAGGTTTCCACGGCCATTTAGAATTAACTATCGAGCTTTCAGAACTATTCTGTTAGCCGTTTGACGTTTAAAATTCCTTTGTAGAGCTATCAGCGAAACCAGAAAGACATTTGAATTTTAATTGAGATATAATAATAGAGTGAGGTTACCTACCATATGCAGCATGTACGTGCTGCTTTAGAATTTCTCTTGCCCATGTCTATCTACTGTTATTTCTCTAAACAAGACTAGTCACTAGTCTTTTCTATCCTCTGTCCTCCGAATTTAGCTGCTTCCTGCGTCTAGTGAGCTGGGGGATAATCTAAACTTAGGATTCCAGTACGGAGCCTCCAACCTAGAACTGAAGGTGCCCAACCTGATGCCATTTCAGGTTTTTTATTTGGTAACTTGCCTCTTAGTCTGTAATCTATTTGATAAAATTTCAAATAGTTAAATTTGATACCACACTGCATTAGAAATAAAGAAAGAATGGTTTATAATTTCAAAAAATTTATTAAAGCAAATATAAATCACCAAATAAGGGACACAGATACAAAACATGATACAATGGTACGCATGTATAAATGATAAAAAAATCAAGTACAAAAGTAAAGTTCAGGTAACCAACTACCTCGAACTGCAGTGAAAAGTATTTATTAGAAATACAATAATTTATTATTTTGTTTCTCAAATTACTGTGGTGATTATGTAAATTCTTACCTGCTCCTTTTTATCAAGATAAATAAATATCTGCAAGTTACGCCGTATTTGCAATACTAAAGTATTTTAAAACACAACAATAAAATACTCTAAATACTAATTATAGCGAATATATAAAACTACATTAATAGTTTTTTCAATTTTTTAAAAATATAATCAAACATTCACAGCTAAGGAAATGCAGGGATTCGGTGCGAGAAGGTCATACCAAGACTCGGGTGAAATTGAATGGCGATGAACTGAAAATTTTAAACTTTGAAAAATAACACAAAAAAATATTTAAGTCCATCTTAAAGTGTCTTGCTAGTGACCTGATCTAGCACCGAGCCTTTTAATTATCAAATTATGTGGCTTATAACACAATCCAATCACAGCATCACAAATAATGATTCTATATATACACATCGCCATGTGAAGCATAAAACATCTTCACTGAACATAAATAACAACACCTGCGAAGGCGAAGGTTATCGGAAAACTTCAAACAAACTTAATTTAAACTATATGTATATATATATATATTTTCTCAATACCGTATGTGTTTTTGAGGATTTTCCTTTGAACAGTAGAACTTGGTTATAATGAGGAAATACTTATTATTTTGATTCAGGCCTGTTTTCAGACAACTCTTCACTGTTATAGTGGCCTACTTCACTGATATAACGTACTAAAATATTGTTAACAAGTAAATAAAATACACTACACGGTCTAAAAATCCTAATTCTTGAAGTCATAAAATCAAAAGCAGTGTCTGCCGACGACGTTCTACGTCGAACTACTAGAGATAGTTTTGATTGTAGCCAATCTCCAAACTAAGAATAGAGTGGTTCGAAGCATGATTGATACTATTAATCAAAAATAAGAGGATTTAGGAATAATTAAGGAATCAATTAAGAGCTGATCTAAGTTCTGAAGTTATCCTGTGTAGCTGCTGCTGCTGCTGCTTCTGATAGTATTAAAGTGAATATGAGTTGTTGGTCCACCTAAGCAAACTATTTTAATATATCCTGAGAAGACTGAATGAAGCACCTCAGAAGGAACTAAATCTTTAATTCAAGCCACTTTAGACCCATCCGCAGATGGGTTTCAGCCTGTTAGTGCAAGAGGTTTTGGTATTCTTATCGAAACAGCTACTCAAAGTGGAATAAACGCTTTGAAATCGCCACACGAAAAGCTATTCTCAAAAGAACTTAGGGTCGTAGAGTCAACGGGAAGGCTTCCGAGGGTTGTAATATATAATATCCCTCGGGATATGGAGGAAGCTTCTCTTCTGAAAGTAATTTATTTTTAAAATATCAAAGATTCATGTATTATATCGAAAGAGGAATTTGTTAAGTTAACAAAGCGTGTATTTATGTTCGGGCGTCGTGAAGGTTCATCAGTAAATTGCATTTATACAATGCTACCAGAAGTTCCTAGAACCCTGTCTAACTTACCTATAATCAGCTGACGGACTTTTTGCAAAATTAATGCAGTTTAATTGACACGTCTAGGGTTGAACCGATTCATACCCCATGAGTCCATACTCCACCGGTTAATATTGGTTCATACGTGGAACGAGGAAGAAAAATGGTACATATTGTAGATAATTTTAAAGGCGGTGATAACAGCAACGATCCAAATAATAAAAATAAATGGTTCAGGAGTCACATAATTGAAGATTGTTATAAATTCGGTAAATTAACCAATGACGGTCGCAAGGATTGGATCAGTAACAAATATTTGTGCTACAAATGCTTTGGCACACATACGGCATCGAGTTGTAGAGTTCCATGTCATCAATGCGGAAATATCGATCACAACAAAATGATATGTACGGATAATATTTTGGTGGGAAACAAGCAATCTTTTTCTCCACCCACTCTCATTGGTTCACCGGGAAGACATTCTCTTACAATTCACAGTATCGGAACAAGGAAAGGCGCGAGAGTTATGCGTCACAAAGCAATAGACTGGAGTTCGGTCCAGTGCAATTATGTCAACAATATTCAGAATAGCAATTACAGACGAGTAATGTCACATCGCTACCAAAATTATCAGACAATATTTTACCCACAATATTGTTAAAGTTAAAACTTCACAATGTGACTTTATATATGCGCGGGCTTTATTGGATCTCGGTTCGCAGATTACGATTATTAGAAGTGGTTTTGTGACAAGATTAGGATTAAAGCGATAATACTCTCAAACCTCTTTAGTAGGTATTGGCGGAATACAGTCAATTGGTAGTCGGAATATTGTATTTACTTCAGAGATTGGAAATGGATATAATTTTTGATTGCGACATTTTAGGTAAAATACTAATTGGTGAAAAAATTTATTTAGGTTCAGGGGGACCTTATGCTTTAGGTACAATATTTGATTTTGCTATTTTCAGGCCAGGGCAAACTATACAATTTGACAACTCTGTGTCACATGATAATTTGGAAAACTTGCAGAGGCCGTAGAGAAATTTAGGCGTCTTGAGGAACTCGTTACACAGGTGAAGAGATTAAAATTTTGGGTCAGAGTAGAAGCTCTACTGCTAGTTGGTGGAAGCTCCACTGTTGGCATGACAGCGCTGCTTGTAAGACAGCCAGATATCCCTGCCAATCGATCTGCTGAGGCGATTTGTGGAAGGCTGGGCCCCCATTTATAGAGAACCCAGTGTACCTACCTTAATTCCCCACCAATAAAGGAATCTCTTAGTTTGCTGATGACCGAGCCAGTGCTGGCGGATGAGGTCTCTAAGGCTAGAGTTCGCATGTCCACCGCTGCTGGTCCCGACGGAGTTACCGTGAGACAGTGAGAAAAGACCCCACGTCCTGTCATCCTGATTGTGTTAAACCTTCTTTTATTAATAAGTAAGACCCCCTATTTGTTTGACCCAAGCGAAAACTGTCTTCATTCTGAAGAAAGGTAAGACCAGAGGGCCATTATGTTATCAGCTAATTTCAGTAACGTCAGTTATTTTACGATAATTTCACAAAACTTTGGCAAACAGGCTAGGCAGAGCTAACATTCTTGATGCAAGGCAACACAACACGCACCTTTATTAATGCATATGGAATTTGTGAAAATCTAACTACTTTACAAGCTGCCGTAGTTCATTCAAGAGAAAAAAAAGTCACTATTTATGTGTTCAGTTGACGTCCCTGAAAGTTTCCTAAGTTACATCAGGGCCCTTTACGATGGTGCTTCGTAAAACGATGGCTTCGCACGAGTTTAGAGATTTAAAAACATTTGCAAATATGTGAATTACATGAACAAATTATTTTTCGGGTGTCAAAAACGCATATGAACTGCAAATAATCAGATTTTACAAATTATCGGTAGAAATTAGTATGAAATGTTATTTTTGTAGCAATTTTTTTGAAAAAAGTGTGAATTCTGTAATAATATGAAATATAAGGTTATGAATTAACGAAGTTTTACTGTATTTTGTGTTTTTACCATTGAATTCTGTTTGCTTTGTTTATTGACTAATTATTATTAATATTTATAATCATGTTTGTTTTATTTTATTGGTTCTTCTTTCTTCTCCTCAGCCATATATTGTTTCTTTTACATTGTCTGCTTTTTCTTACTACATATACTTATGTATTATTTCTTTATATGTTTGTGTAAATAATAAAATTGTTAATCTGTTGGGGTCAATGAGGGCAGTTTTGGTCTTGAGAGTTGTGCGATGACGCTCAATCACTTGTGCGGGTGTGGCTGCTCAGCTTTCTTGTTAGCATTAAAAAATGTCAACCTGGAGGCGAAAGAGAATGATCGAAATAGGAGCCTTGAGCTTATTGAACCAATATAGCAAAACCACTGCCAAAGAAATGGGCTTGGGCGAATCAGCGGGGAAAGAAGACCCTTGAGCTTGACTCTAGTCTGGTATTGTAGGGTGCGAGAGAGAAGTAAATAATGGTGGCAAAACATCTGATCGAGACACAGTCGCAGGTGTTACATTTCTCATTAAGGCGCCAATAATAATTCAAATTTTCACATTTTTTTATGTAAATGTGGGTTTTTATTATTAATTTATATCAGAATCACACATCAATATCATGATTTGACTTTTTTTAAAACTATTACTTAGATAGGATCTTTACATTCATTTAAAACTAATAAACTGAATGTTATTTGCCATAATTAGGACAATACAAGCATTATAAGAAAGACCATCAGATGCATTTTACGCGTGTCACAATATTATATTTTCTTGGATAAACGAAATATATTTTCTTATAACCTTGAAGCCAAGATTATGTAGACAAAGTAACAAAATATTAAAAATTAATAGTGTTATAAACCATCCAATTTGCAGGACATATTACCATTTTTTTACATTTTTAAAATATTTTGTTTTAGTGAAAACATATGTTTTAAAATAATATATTGTATATTTATTTACTCACATGCTTTGAGGCTTCAACTACTATTTAAAATCATGTTTGATATCAAAAATGCAATAATCGATCCTTTTAATTGCTCAAGTTTTTTCACGTCATTCCGCCGATTGCGAGTGGCATGACAGACGTTGAACCGAAGAGGTCATAATTTTCGTTAAAAATATATGTTTTCACGGATATTTTATTCAAAACATTAGTAGCAAATTTTATAAATTAGATATTTCTTTATTGATTTTAAAGGAAAATAATATTTCCTCGAATACAGTAAACATTTGATGTGTTATTTTAATGTTGTCTTTTAAACACTAGCTGTCTGTTTCATAAATAGTATGTAATTATGAAATAGACGTATCACCAAAATGACAACATTGCGTTTTAATCAATAATATTAAACAAAATAATAAATTGAAACTGTCATAATAATTTTAAATTTAGAACATTGATTTAAGCGATCATTAAAATATACAGTAAAATCCTGTTTATTCGAAGTTAAGAGAACTGAAAATCAAAATAAAAGTTTGAATAACAATTTACGACAATGAAAATAAAAAATTCAAATATTTGATTTTTTTTACATACTAACTTTTTTCATTACAACTAAGTAAATGAATATACCTATATCCACACATTTTAAAATCACAAACAAGTTGCCAAAATACAGTGTAAACATTATTTTATTTTACGTTATATTATTTAAAAAAAATTAGATTATTATGGTCTTTCTTTTCGCGCCATTTTTAATAACAAATAATAATCAAAATTGTCAACATTTCTCCACTGTATTAAAGTTAGCAATAAAAATTCCCAGCGCTTTTAAAACTTTGTTTTATGGTGGTCGCGGTGGCATTTCGCACTCGCCTGTGACGTCTTGTTCTTTACCTTCTTCACTCTCCGCCTCCTTATTCCTTTTCCTCCATGACATTTCTCGCTTTTCAATGCTAAAGTTCTATTTGTCATCGTGTTTAATATTGTCGACGTAATGACGTTATTAATGAATGGGGTCGCGAATTCTTCTGTTAATTTTGTTTTGGATAATATTTTTTGTCAATCTCTTGTATTAATTCAATTTTATAGCAACTGTTGTCGTATTGTACGAGTTTCGCATTGGTGCTATTTTTGAGAATATAAAATTATCAGTCAAAATCAGATTTTTTTAAAAAATTTAATGAAATATGGAAAAGTCCGAGAAACCAAATCAAGCATTTGCGAATTCGTTATTTGTATATTCTAATATAATAATAATAGAGAAATACAAATAATTGTCTTTACATACAAAACAATGGCAATAAAATAATTAACAAGGTACGAGAAAATCTGAAATGTCTATATTAAAATGAATACAAATTAAATAATTTATAAAACATCAAAGTCTGGAGGAACCTAACCGCTTACTAGCGTTTTGTACAACAAAATATACAAACGTTACATAAACAAAAATGATGATGGTGATAATACAAAGCAGAAGATTGGCAAGCATTGACATTCGCAGACCAGCAACTGGGAGAAATACATTACTTATAAGGGCGCAAGGTAATATTAGCTATCTTTTTCTAATGTAGTTTAATAAAAATGTAAAACGTAAACCAATGTAAAACGAGTGACAGAAAAATGCATGCGAGTGAAGTTAAAACGTTGCGGTAAGGAAGATAAGGATTAAAAAATCGAGGACGCACTAGATATATTTGTCATCTTTTTTTAATATACTGAAAATGATTGAGGAAACAAACAATGCGAACCTACGTACTTTCGTCAGTCAGCTGCTAAACCTTTTCTTGTTAATTTGTAATACGTATATTCCAGATTACGGACATTTGACAAAAAAAATCGAATTAGGTTAAAAATAAACTGATAAATTCATCTGATAGGGTCCAAAGATAGCTTCGAATAACAATATTCGATTTACAAGTATAATTTAGTATGAAAACTTTCCAGAAGGACTACAGTCTGCTTCAAAACTTTGACTTGCGGCGAATTTCGAATAAATGGGTTTTTATTGTATGTAGGTACTTTGTCTGATTTCAAAACATATTCATATATATGAATTAGGTACTCCAATAAATTATTTAATTTTTGGTGGATTAATTCAAATGACAACACGCATTCCATAATATTAATATGAAAAACTTGAATAAGCCTCTAGACACGAGTTATTTTTGACACTTGTATTGAATGTGAGAAAATCAACAACTTTATTGTCGTCTGTTTCTATTCAAACCTTCCTCTCTCACATGATTTATGTAACAAATAACGTCATTAATTATTTCTATTACTTATAAGAATTGAACTATTAGCATCATCTTGAAAGCATATGTAATTTGTGTAAAATTTCTCAAATTTCAAACGGGAAAAATAGAGATAGTATAAAACGAATATTAACCCATTGATTGCGTTGATAAATATGCATGACATCTTTCATACGCGGCACTCTTTGGCGGCATTATTTATTTATTTTATTTATTGACATACATATTATTGTTATAACAGGTGAATATATTGGTAATATGTTTATTGTGTGGAATGGAGTAGACTCCACCTCTGATATATACAGCGTTGTCCTGGATACTCTGCTAGACTGAAGTCTGTCTTAAAGTAGCCAGTTTTTTTCATGCTGTTATTTAAGATTCGACAAGAATAAAAATAGAGATAAAAAAATAAATATATATACATATATATATATTAAAAGAAAATGCGTTACGATAATGCTACAAATTTATGATTTGTTATTATGTATGTATTTTAAAGTTATGCATATACGACACTTACGATGCGGACATACGTTAGTTGGCTGTAGATTTGAGTTTAGCCAATAAAGTTGTTGCAACAGTTGCCCGAGATACCGAGACCTTGACTATCATTATTTAGTTCAGTTTCTTCGACGATATAAATTATAAAATAAAATGTGTCTCGGCATCATTGGAAACAAATATTTTTATGCCGAATCGGTGACATTTTGACAGGATAAACTGTTTAAATGACATTCTCGTATCATGCTATTAACAAAGAAACAAATTCAATAGTTAATCAGTCGAATCAGTTTAAAAACTTGAAAAATGTATAATATGTACACTACACCAAACACGTTTTAAATATAGTGTTATGAATTAATTTCAGTGAATTTATGACAATATTTCATTTGGGCCTAAACATTATATCCGTGCAGGACTCTGCAAGTTGGCGAGACCTTGAGGCGGGCGGGAGAATTGAATAACTGAACGATACTGGATGATACGAGGACAAATATTGACAGATGTCGGTAGGATAAAGATTCCAATTAGTACAATTTTCACCACTCCTCTGTGTGTATGTACGTACTAGCGGCGGGCGAAACACGGCGACTCTTATATGAGTCACCCGCGCTGTGGGCATGTAAGGTGCGACTCATATATGAGTCACCCGCGGGGGATGGGTTAATACTAAGTTCTAAGTATTAACATTCCATTAGATCAGCACTTTAGAGAAATATTAGTAAATTAAGTGCCGACAGTTAATAAATTTCTGTGTACAATATACAGTCATTCAATAACAGTTTCGCAATCTATTTTACAATTTAATCTAAAAAGAGTTTGATTTGAAATAAGTCTATTATAAATCTACTATTGATTGATCATATTACTTTGTGTATATAAATATTATATTTAGATATTCTTCACAAAATCATAAAACTTTATGTTATCCATAGATATCAACAAAATAACATTACGCATCCGTATTTTGTGACTAAATTTACTTAATTCAGAAAATAATTTTAAAATGTCAATTTTATTGCCAATACGTGTTTTGAAATGGCTGAAAATCACAGATCCAATGATACAAACATGTACAATTTATAAAACAATTAACTTATACATAGTTTTTAAATTATCACTTTTAAAATACTGACGGCCTCACAATTTTCAATAATATTATTAAATAAGTTCTTAAGCAAAATCAGAAAAGCACAAGTTTCAGATTATAAATGATGATGTCACGGTATGACTACATTTTAATTTCCTAGAAAACAACAATAATTGCACAAAACATTGGGTAAAATGGCCACAAACACATCATTGCATCCAAGGATGGGCACTAAATAAACTTACTTGATTAATTACAACAAATAATATTAAAAATTGTTTTAACAAAAATACACGTCTAATAAATAAATAAAATTAATGTGACTGAAAATTTTCCATAATTTGAATGGATATGACAAGAAACCGTGGAAACTGTCGGAGCAGCACCGGAGCATTACTACACGTATTGGTAACTTAGGGCTGTCCATATATCATAATATACTATAATCCAAATATCATTATGATTACACTCCTATCATCCATAAAATTAAAAGATTTAACAAAATTCCACACAACCTTAAAAAGATAATTTTGTTATTTCAAACAGTACACAAATTTCTAAGCTAAATTGCGATAATTTCTTTTCATAAATATATTTTTCAGTTATACGAATTTATGCGTCGCTAACTTTCCGAGATCTTTAGTAGAGTCCCACACGTCGTCCACACTACTCAAGGAGCTAGACGCACCGGTCTTGCTGCAGAAGTTCTTCCTAACCCGGTACTTCTCCTTGGCGTTGTCTGTGTACTTGATAAACTGAGATATCTTCAACCTCTTGGTGACGGGCTTGGTGGCGAGCTGCGCGGGCTGCTTCTGGTACGCTGAGCCCTCTTTGTTACGCAGCTTCAGTTTCTTGTGCGAGGAGGCGCCCATCACGTCCAGCTTCTGCTTGGGCACATCCTTCTGACCCTTCAGGTCCACTTTTAACGCTCGAGCCTCAAATGCTCGTTGCTTATTAATCCTGTTGGACTCCATTAGGCTCCTGCAGCCTCCCTTGGGACCTTCTCCGAGTCCTTCGTCGGCTGGCTTGGATTTGGATCCTAACCGAAGTCTTCGGCTCGGGGATTTACTTTTCAGAGGACCCTTAAAGGCGGCGCTGTGTTTGCTCACTGCAGGTTTCTTCATAGATGCCGAGGACAGGTTTCTTTGAGCTTTGGATGTGAATGAAGGATCGGAATGAATTTTTGACCTGGCTGACAGGAATTTAGATGAGAGCAGTCGCGACGAGGAGTTGGGTCGCACTGAGGTTAGATTAGTCTCCGCAAGGAGATTTTCTTTTCGTTCAGGATCGCGGCAGCCGGGACGGCGGGAGACAGCACGAGGTGCTCGGAGAGCGGAGGCCCTCGGTCCTGATATCTGGAAATGTAAGGATATTCAAATAAGAGTTTGCAAAAATAAAAAAGAATTTCCTCGGTAGATTTTATCATTGCATCCTGTATCTTTAAATATATTGTTCCTGAAGTTGGTGAAAAATTAGATCAACAGAAACATTAGGAAATGGACCATATAATGTACCTTCGTACAATTAGTGGATATTATTTCTAAACTATTTCTTATTTATCTGAATAATATGAAACTTGGTTTTACAGATGTGTCTGTGCATTAAAAATACCACTAAATATCAAGCTTTAACTACACATATACAATAATTTAGAAGAGAATATATGAAAAGTTTTCATAAAAATAATACGCTTCAAATTTTTCAGGTATTCAATTTTTGTTCACTTAGAAGAAAATTGAGGTCCACGAAGAAACAAATCAAGAATTTTGTTTTAAGATGTACTTGTAAATTGAACAATTATGAGTTGTATACCCAAATAGTTATAACTCTTCAGGCGATTCTGATGGTCCACTCGTGTGTCAAAAAGGCATGTATCATTTTATTTTACAAGCTGACTGCGATCACCATACTCTCCTCTACAAAGATTAATTTAAATGAAAGTGTTTAGAGTAAATTTGTAACATTTACCGATGGCAGTTTGCTTTATAGTGGTGGGTAGAGGGAGGCCTAGATCAATGATCTTAAATGTAATTGAATTGCAATTTAAATATTGTGTAATACAAATAATTTTACAAGAGACAATTACACCGCAAGATGGTTACCAAAAATATCAGTTTATTGTCAATTCACAGTCTACGTACCTGGAATTTGATATTGGTGTGGCAATATCTATTCATGATAAAGTGTGTCTACAACCAGATGATACATTTGACAAATGTTCAAATCCAATTGGAAGTTGCAATCAACATACTAAAATTAGTACAATAAAACTCCGTAAATTCGTAACCCTATATTTCGTATTTTCACGGAATTTGCACATTCTTCAAAAAAATTTCCCCTAAATAACATTTCATACTAATTTCTACCGATAATTTGTAAAATCTGATTATTCGCAGTACATATGCGTTTTTGACACCCAAAATAAATAATTTGTTCACGTAATTCGCATATTTGCAAATGTTTTACATCCCTAAACTCGCGTGACTATGCATTTGACCTTCACCCCTTCGTAACCCTTTGCAACTAGCCCCGCCTACCAGCCAATCACGACGCCGTTCCTTATTGTAAAAATGGCACGCTGGCATGGTAGGTGCCGAACTGAGTTTTGCCATAATTTGTTGTTAAAATAATATTTTCTTTGAATTACTTGATCTAGTTTCTATGTCTATGAAACATTGCGATTTGCATATGTAGGTACTAAAGAAACTACACAAATCTTTCATATTTAAATACGTTGACATATTTTTTTTTTTTTTTACATTTTGTTCTCTAAAATGGTACCAACATCTTGTAATTCATATAAATCCTTGATCATTTGGATAATTGGAGCTTATTTTGAAAATCAACAAAAAATTGATATCAAAGGTAAAATTGGCAGAAAAAATAGATTCGCGAATACCTTTCTCGGGATACCTTTGAAGAATCGCGGGAAAATAATAAGCTTCAACCAACAAGGCCAGCGAGACATAAAGATTTAAAATTATTTTTCACGCGCATTTTAAATATTCCAATTCGGATGGAAAAGGCGAGTTTGACCGCCAATCAAATTAATGTGTGTGATTTTGTTGACTTGTGAGACTGTCGCGTCACCACTCACCACACCTTTCTTATTCAGGAGAAATACGTTATTTGATAAACATAAAAAGCTGAAATAATGGAGTTCATGTTTCAGTATGAAAAACACGATGTTAACAGCGGCGGCGCGCACTAAATCGCGGACGCAGTAATTTAACGCGTTTTTACAAAAAAAATCTTTGTAATGTTGCCTTTAAAAAACTTTATTATCATTATTCGTAATTCGGATTTTTTTTTTAAATTTTCGGTCCTGTAAGTTACGAATTAACGGAGTTTTACTATATATACAATTTTTTTCAAAAAACTTTTGAGTTTGAATCCAAAGGTGTCTGTAAATCTGAAAATGTCATAATTTTCCACTGTATTTTTTTTTAACAGACGCCATTAATATCAACAAAAATAGTATAAAATCCCGAGCAATCAGTACAAGTAACACTAACAACATGCTTTAGTAAATTGTTTCTTTGTATGAGAGATGATCAAATGAATAATAATAAGAAAATTATCAACTTCTCCGGGATTAGACAATGCTATCTCCTTTGGATAATGGCGCGCAGTATTCTGAGAGACAGAGCAACGCACTACAGAAATAAGTGACCGTTTCACTACAAGCACTAATATTAGTGTGCACGGAGTTACACTGGCATAGCAAATCCAGCGCTGTGAACTGTACGCCATTATTAACACAAGTACAGAGAATGCAGCTATTCCCAGAAAGATGTAAAAGCGATGAATTTCAGACTTAAGTTAGGCAAGGTTAACTTTAGAATGATATAATGAAGATGCAATGATTTAGAAAAGCATCTTACCGTGTATGTATAAATCTATAATTACACTAGGCTTTACAATTTGTCTTCTGGATTTGGGCAAGAAATTTTGATATTCACTGAAATTAAAAACAAAACAAAAAAAACATATAATCTCCATAAAATCCTCGATATGTAGATATTATTTGTGTCCAAGAGTTTGATTATTAAGGATGCCAATTTGTGTGCGGGATGGAGTGGCGTTTGATATTCAAAGCATTTTTAATGAAATTATAAGAGAAAATAACATGTGTGGTAGTGTGATGAAGTTGTACATTTAGATAAGAGAGAACATAAATGGGTATAATGTTATTGAGTAATAAATACAATCAAAACAAAATAAAATTTAAAAAATCATCTTAAATTATTACCATGAGCGCATGACGGTGCAAACGCGACAAGATGATGTGCAACGAGGTAAATAAAGAAACTGAGGTGAAGGAGACTAATATTTAGAATGAAGAATGCATATCTCGCATCTTGCTGTAGAGTCCGCAAGTATTGACTGCATAACGCTGTAAGAATGATAAGCCTGACTACTTTTTATATTAATTAATATGCTGTACGTTAAGTTGCATCACCAACATGAAGTGCTCGAGTAACGGCAGTCTAGCTAGACAGATGATAGTATCACGGTCCATCGTATTAGATAATTATGCACCGAGGCACCCAGATAAGATACAATAGTAGCACCGACCTGCGAGGGTCTCTGTTGACGCTGCTGTGTCCGTAACCAGTCTCGAAGTCCATTGAGATTCCGGTGTTCCGAGTTGAGTACCCGACTGTTGGGATGGTGACCTGTCAAGTCCAGGATGGAAGCCCCCAAGGATCTTCCCACCTGGAAGCGAGAAGATTAGTTAGAACGCAAAAAATTTAATTTATTACTTTATCCCAATCAATCCCAAAAATATGAATTTCTGTACGTGAGAATGTGAATATGATTGACTGAGTGTTTACTCTTTTATGGGAAAGTTATGAAGGTGATAACTGAAATAGCGGTACAAAACTACATTGCTAATAGTGTAAACGAGTAAAGCAAAGCACCTCCTCGAACAGCTGCGGGGTGTACTTGGGCGGCGAGAGGGGCTGCACCCCAGGGCTGGAAGGCGCGTCCCGGGCAGGCGGAGGAAGGCTGTTCACCAGCCGGCCGGTGTTGTAGTTGCACTCCAAGGTGTAGGAGCGGGTCAAGCCCGTGGCCTTCAGGACGGCTACGCGACCCGAGCCCTCGCGGGACATTCCATCACGTCTGTCCCTGTAACATTTATCATTGGGAATCCGCACAAAACTAACAACCTCGTTTATGTTAAAATTTTAAAACATCACAAAAAATTGTTGTGCACAAGCGGTGGCATAACAGAAAAATTTAGGCCCCGATGCAAATGGTTTGATCAAAACATGCGCAATTTTGACACTATTTTTTTGGTACATTTATCCCTGACGTATCTCGACATTGGTAGTCATATCCTTGATAGGTATCAATGATAAAATTACCTGAAAAAAATCAAATTCCGAAATCTCTGGGTTGGAACTTGAAAATTCACAGGAGAAATAATAAACTTCAACCATCAATCCCAGCGAGACATGAGTTTTTAATTATTTTTCACACACATTTTAAATATTCTAATTCTGATGGAAAAAGCAAGTTTGATCGCCAATCAAATTATGTGTGTGATTTTATTGCATCACGTGACTGGTCAAAGTGGTGAATCGCTGCGTCACCACACACCTTATTATTCAGGAGAAATATGTTATTTGATAAACATTCGACACATAAGAAGCTGAAACAATGGACATTTATCATGTTTCAGTATGAAAATCACAACAGCGGCGGCGCGCACAAAATTTCTTTCTAATCTTACCTTTAAAAAACTTATTATTCGTAATTCGGATTTTTTTTTAAATTTCGGTTCCGCAAGTTACGAATTAACGGAGTTTTACAAAGTTAGGAATTAACAGATCTTTCTAATTAATACATTTAATTAGTATTTAAAATATCACAGACCTATGTTCTGAATAATTACAACTTCACAATAAGAACGGGTTCTCCTTATTAATATATATTTTCGTTTACAGTTATCGATTTCTTGAAATATAAAGATTTTTTTACAAAATGGCAGAGGCTAATGGAGATATTGCAGTATGTCCGTTATTACTGCAGAGTCCAATGATGATTTTCTGATAGATTCTGTTTCAATTTATTTACTTATCTATATGATATATATATAATTGTGGTTAGACTTGTCTCACTAGAAAAATATGTGTCGAGATGGATTTCATGACCTTTATATCACTCGCGTTAATAATAAAGCATTTTCCGATACATGTTTTAGCCCTCACCTAAGATACATATTCCTCTCAGTGAAGTTACACGAGGTGTAGTGGAAGTGGATGTTGTTGAGCGCCATGATGCGTGGCAGCAGCATGCACTCCACACTGCTTTCCAGTTCCTCAAAGTGGTTCCCGTACATGAATATGCCCTTCTTGGAGGCGTGGCCGTGCATGTCCATGTACAGAAAGAGCCCCGATTCCCGCTCCGTGGTGGGGCTGCGAGCCTTCAACGGACACGCTCGAGGCTGCTGTTGCTTCTGCTTCTTCCTCCAATCGGACTTGCTCTTCGGAGAGTCCTGAGAAGAATAGTTTCATCATTCATTCGGTGCAGGGAGTTGAAATGTTATCTGGATGCAATTGAAAAATAAATATAGTGATAGTGCTATTGATAATGATAATGAACTAAGTACAAACCGGTATATTTTTATTAAAATCTCTACTACTGTGACCTCGGTTGGACAGGACGAAGGACCCATCTCGGTTTACAGTACTGCTTCCCAACAGTTTAAGCTTCTGATCATCTGTAGCTGTTATGGTCGCAGGAGTGCTCAGAGCGGCGTGGCAATTTACACATTGCGAGTGTTTCATCTCCTGGTCTGATGTCGCACTGGCATCCTGCAAAGGATGTCATTGTTAATACTTCAATAAATATCATACTTGAATTTATAAATGATTTTTTTCATTGTACAACATGAGGTTCATTGGATTGGTTGAGATACTTGTAGCATGCAATAAAGTTGGTAGCTATCTACTTATAAAAATAGATGGTTGTTGTAATTATGTAGTGAGATCCCAGGATTATGGGTCAGGCAGGAGCTCATTTTATTTTCTAAATGATTTTTTAATGTCTTTTTTTCCCAATTCCTTAATTTCCGATATTCTAGTATCCTACATGCAGCTAGAGCGTATAATCTTTTACTACTAAAAGTGCATCAGCGTTATCGATTTGATACTTTTACAAACTACAATAAAACCCCGTTCATTCAAAATTCGCCGCAAGTCGAAGTTTTAGAGCAGAATGTGGTCCCTCTGGAAAGTTTTAATACTAAATTATACTTATTAATCGAATATCGTTATTCAAAGCTATTTTTGGACCCTTCGCCTAATTTGATTTTTTTTGTCAGCAATCTGGAAAATACACATGCGCTACGCGATGTGCCTGTCCAAAGTCCAAGACCATCAAAATGGGTAGTTCCATGATTCATGACGCATAAAGTTTTTTCTCATTGTTTGTTCTCTCACTCACTCTCAGTATACTAGAAAAGATGACAAATATATCTTGTGCGTCCTCGATTTGAAATATTTATTTTCTACCGCGATGCTTTTTTCTCTCGCTCGTTTTCTGTACATTAGAAAAAGATAGCAAATATTATCTTTGCGCCCTTATAGGTAACGCAGTTCTCTAGTTCTCCCAGCTGCAGCTGCAAATGTCAGTGGTTGCCAATATTCTGTTCCGTATTATTACCATCATTATTTTTATTTACGTAGCGTTTGTATATTTTGTTGTACAAACGTTAGTACGCGGTTAAGGTCCTCAGATTTTTCCGTGTTTTATAAATTATTTAATTTGTATTCATTTTAATACAGACATTTCTCTTTCTATTTAAGTTTAGTGTCAAGACATTTTAAAGAATGTGTAGTTAGCGTTTCTCAGATTTTCTCGTATCTTGTTAATTATTTTATTGCCATTGTTTTATATGTAAAACATTATTTGTTTTTCTCTAATATTTACGTGTTAGACATTTTGAAATTTGCGAATGCATGGTTTGCGTTCCTTAGACTTTTCCATATTTCATTAAATTTAAATTAAAACATTTTTATAATTTTATATTCTCGATAATAGCATTAATGCGAAACTCGTACGAAACGCCGACAGTTGCTAAAAATTGAATTAATACAAGAGATTGACAAAAAATATTATTCAAAACAAAATTAACAGAAAAATACGCGACCCCATTAATGAGGTTGTCGACAATATTAAACACGACAGAAAGAACTTTAACGTTGAAAGGCGAGTGCCAAATGTTGCCGCGACCACCACAAAACAAATGTTTTAAAAGCGCTGGAAACTTTTGTAGCTAACTTCAGCGGAGAAATGGCGGGTTGATAAGTTCGACTATGCGAAAAGATAGTCCATTATAATAGTGTTTTTAAAAAAAAATAATATTGTGATTTGTTTAAACTGTATTTTGACAACTTGTTTGTTAATTTTAAATGTGTGGATATAGGCGTATATAATTACTTCGAGTTGCTATGAAAAAAGTTAGTATGTAAAAAAGAATTGAATTTTAGAAATTTTTAATATTCATTATCCTAAATCGTTATTCGAACTTTTTTCTTGATTTTCGGTCCTCTCAACTTCGAATAAACGGGATTTTACTGTACTTTCTATCCACAAACATCTGAGGTATTTAATATTAATATGTACATGAATTGGAAGGGTAAAAAAGTTGAACAAAAACCCTCTAATCAATGATTAATAATTAACTTTGTGATACCTTATATCTTGCAGGCAGCATGTTAGATATCCCGGGCATCCTGGCTTCCAGCTCCTTGATGGTTTTCACGCACATCATGCACCACGACTGACTAAACTTCAGCGATTCAGCTACTGACATACCCCCAGTACTGAAAATGATTTTGACATTAAGATGCAATAAAAATAATAAATCACAATGTGTGATCGAGGCACAAGAATGTCTATCCATAGAGATATACATACTTCACTTCATTTGTTTCCGTAGATAAGTAGTATTTGATACTCTGTATTACCTTATTAAAGATAACTTGAGGGCGTCTCCCAGCGGATGTGTGCCGCACATGACAGAATCATCATCATCACTGGTCAGGTCTGGCGCTGCGCTCTTGTTGTCTGCGATGAATGGGGACACGAGAGGTTTGATCAGGTGGTCTACTGCACACTCATCATCCAAGCTCGTGGGATTGAATCCATCCATTGATTGTTGTAGTTCATTTAATTTCATATCCTCCACCTATTTAAAATAAATAGAATAGTATTTAAACTTTAAATACTTGCAGTGGGAATAGACAATTCAACATATCTATACTGGATAGACTTCACATAGATGTGACTATACGAGACACTGGACTGGACACCAGATATTGCACACTACATATACATTGTAACGATAGAATTTAATCCCTCAAGTTGTACATTTTTATAACTCGAAACGTTTATATGAGGTAAACACTGAATCTAATCTGAAGTTGGCGTCGCGGGTGACTGGGTAGTCTCTATTTGGGATGGAGCAATTATCAGCACATCCAGCGTGACAGCCACGCTCCCATACTATGGAGGATCGAGTGGGGTTTAATATTGTTCCACATGCTTGTCGAGTTGTATCTGTGAACATATGCCAGAATGGAGAGATCGATTACTTGATATTTATTTTGCATTAAACAAACCTACTGAATTTACCTCTTTCATTAATTAGGTTAGGTTCCCAGTCCGAATTACACGACACATTATAAATTTACTACAGATGAAAGAAAAGTCGTCAGCTGAAGGTAAGTGCGCAGGACTCAATTCCAGCCGAACCCACATTTTCATGTCAACCACTGTCTAGCCGATGGGTTTGTCCTGGCGTTCTATCCGCCAGAGCCAGAACGTAACATAACAACATATTAATGTATATTTTTTAGAAATGCTGTACAGTATAAAACGCGATATAGACATCCAGGACCAATAAATAAAAATTCGTACTACGAATTATACATATAACCGAATATAAATAAAAAAAATCATTCTATAATTTTACGCGTCGTCGAAAAAATTTCGCAGCGGCTTCAAAAAGATCGCAAATTCTGCAAACAAAGAAGGAAAAAGGCCATGGGAGAATGTAATACCTACTTATTTTTAGTAGTTTTGTTATTAAACAATCAGTAAGCAAATGGATAATCAAGGAATTAAAATTAAGGGAACAGAACTCATCAACATATTGGAAGATATTTTGGTAAAATTCCAGAATTTGCAAAACACAACCATATTTTAATTGTGTATACAATGTAGAGCGCTTCAACAATTACATAGTTTTGGGCATGAAACATAAAAAAATAATTCAAAATAGAAATTTGACAGTTGAATGCCGGCATTTTTAATAAAATGGTGTCTATAATTACGAAGGTACTTACCGGTAACGGCGGCAACATTCAAAATTATGACACTTTGAACCAAGAAGATTAGAATATGTTTTTTACCTTGTCGGAGACGCCGCGCACGCCCGAACGGCATTAAAACCGTTGCATACGGCGATGCAGCCGAGCGCTGGCTTTGTAAGTGGCTAAATAATATTTTCATTTTTACATTTTTTTATTTCGTTAATAAATTTAGTACATGTATATTGGATTTTTGTACGGACAAACAGCATTTTTGTTATAATAAATATTAACGGGATTTCTTTATATACATGCATTTTTGAATGCAAACTTGGTTTTAGGGGACTAAATTTCGATTTTTTTTCGATATACGTCATTTTTCGCAATTGGTTTCTGTTATATCGCGGTTTTCCCAGTATAATGATCATAATATGTATACACGATACATCGCCATACTTTTGATATCTGTTTTAAATTTAGTTGACTTTAAGTTACAATGATATGACAATTTAACATTCTGAAGTAAGTGGGCATCATTGCTAATTTAGTCTTAAGACTAGTGTCAAATAGTACTTTTTGCCATTCGAAAGATAAGGCAGACTCAGTAGTCTATAGGTAACTGATATACATTTTATTAAGATTTAAAAAATTTCAAATAGTGTTTCAGATGCAATGAATTAATAAAAAAAATAATGTTACTCCAAGACGAGACGGCATTCAGTTCAGTTCATCTTTGTCCCTTCTTCAGTCGGGAAAACTCAAATATTTACTTTAGTTTAATAGTCAAACATGTTAAATTGCACAATAATGTTAAGTAAAATAAGCAAAAATAAAACACGCAAGTACCTGATCAGCCAACGTCGGGCTGGTGATGAGAAGAGACGAAGAAGTGTCATCTTCGCTGTCAACCTTGATCTTGCTCTTGTGTGAGCAGCCGCCGGTGTTGGCCGCTGCAGATTTGCTCTGAAGCGGAGGACGGTTCAGTGTGTACAAATTAAATCCCGATAAATTAGACCAACGCCTGTTCAGGTCTTTTGTCTCATTCGTCTTCTTCCTTTTGCTATTTGTCTGATACGACTTTAAGTTTTCCTGATGAGTGCATTGAAAACACATCATTAAAGAAAAGTAAATCAACAAAAATACTTACCTTTGCGAGGAGAATGAACTTTGACAAGATCAATAGAAAAAGCATTAAGGTTTGCCCCATTGAATAGACTGAAATATTTCTACATCAGAAAACAATGACAACATTAGTAAAGTTCCAAACGCAAAGAAAACTGCCAAAAAAGGCCCTACTGTAGAACCTCATAATTCAAACACTTTTATTTCTATATTTGTAAAAAATAGCAAAGTTTTAAAAACAGTCAAAAATAATACTTTGTCCTGGAACATGGTTAATGAGGTTTCTAATCAACCGGATATGTCAAGAACATTTGAAGGAAGAGATAAAAATACTCTTCGAGGTACGAAGGACTAATATTTTGAAAATTTCTTCAAACTAAACTGGTCCCTTGCATTTGAAATTGATGAGATTCTACTGTACTAGAAAATGTACAAATTATGATATTTATTATGCCACACCAATTATTCTTCAAAACACTATTATTGTTAAACATTTTTTCAAGTACACAGAATAATTTACCTGATCAGGATTGTCAAAGTCTTTGTTGAGCAAGAAGTCTGAAGAGTTGCAGTCAGATTCGCACGTAGGTGGTATGATTATATTCTCAGTACTGTCATAAATGTCTTCCTTCTCAAAACCATAGTGATAATACCTGAATGATTGTTCATTATTAAAAACATCTAAATATTTGATTAATTATATATTATCTGGATAAATGTGTGTACGGGTTTAGAAAATCCCAAGTAATGATGGAATAATTTTTAAAATAGGACAAAAAATCTAGAAACTGCTAGAGCTCCGAGGTGTTTAAACAAAACATATAGGAGAACATAACAAAACAATGAATCAAAATCCCCCACGTCTATTTTGTCAACTTTTTGATTTTCGCCACATATTGACATGCATCTGTGGAAAAAATAGGAGGGTCCAGAATCATTAATCCTCAATTCAATGGCTAACGAATGTCCTTTCTCAATGAGAATTAGACCAGAAATGAGAAAAAAATTTAAACATCTTGCTTTCCAGCTCTTCATGCTCTGCCGGGCGAATGTGTCGATGTGTATTACTTTCCTTCAACTTACATATATGATTTTTAAATTTCGGTAGATTTTTCAAAATTATCAAGTTGGTGATACCATATTTGTTTGCGATATTTCCCTTACTGTCTATTTAAAAGTATATTTTAAACAATTAATTTAATAATTTGGATAATAGGTAAATTAATTTCATAGAGTTTGAAAAATACTTAAATGATTATTGTAGTTTAAAATTAGCTGAAAGGCAAAAGCTTTTTTAAATCTACGATTTTGACTAATTGACTAAAATTACTGAAAAGACAAATGCGGTTACCTGATCAGCGCCCTTGCCCCGTAGATTGTGGGATGAAGATCGAGCGCCGGTGCCAAGTAAACCCTGTTGAGGTTAACCCCGCGTGTATCAGTGCGGTACTGCCCTCGCGCTACCCCGTCGGGGTTCAGGAAGGGGATCAATTTGAACACGTACAACCGGCGGAGGGTCAAAGCGACTGGATCGTGGCGGCTTAGCAGGAGGCTGAGGAATCCGTTCAACACGAAGCTGGACGGTGTCTCTCCAGGATGCACGCGTGCCGAAAGGATAATTACCTTAAATATATAACGCTTATTTATGATATTTGTAACGTTTACCATTTTTAAATTTTAAAACTTTTTTTTTGGGTTAAAGCAGGAATAACCATAATTATTTCTGTTATTTTTGACACAGCTGGTACAGACTTCGTATTGACAGTTTTGAACAGCGAAATTGTAAATATGACTTGATTATATTGTTTTTATTCTAAACTGTAATAAGTTGATTTTTAATCTTTGAGTAACTTGTGCAATATTCTGGCAAATACAGAAATAAAATAATATTTATTGAAAACTATTAAATGCATGTAACCATTGGGTGAAATCGACTACAGTATTACTACTGCCTTGAAATATAATATATGATGTACTAAGAGAGGAAATGTTCAGAGCATTGCTATTTTAAACCACTATTTAGTGATGAGATACATATCATTCAAAACCATTTGGAAGCCCAATAACATACTGCACTCTTATGTAATAATATGTCTAAAATCACAAATCATTTTACATTTCAAATTAGCAGTGCTGTGCTGTATGTACACTACACACAAAAATGTTCTCAAGTCAAATAATTTCTTTATTTTTCAATTATACTTTGTATTCTGACATTTGTTCCTAGGATAATACAGAATGAAAAATCTCAATCTAAGCGCGTATAAATAATAATTTGCAATCACTTCCATCGACTGGAATTTCAGGTCTACAGCGTGTTTGCACTAGTTTAATTTTGAATGACAAAACATGAATTTCGCAGTTAAATTTTCTGGTACGCATTATGTAATGGAATGAGAAACTATTTTAATATTAAAAATAATATTTCAAAATGTTAATCAATTTTGTAATTTTTTACTGCCCGATTAATCTGCACCTGGGTTAATGTGACCCCGGACAAACGAGAGTCAACTGTAATATTGAAAACATATACAGCCTATAATATTTCCACAGTGATGTCTCAGTGGCATACGATTGACAACATTTAAAAAAAATCTTTATATTTAAAAGAACAGAAAACCAACCTTTTTATTAAGAAATTTAAATGGCCTCTGACATGAAAGATCAGGAAACAAGTTCTTCAGTCGATCCTCTCGTACATTGGTGATGCCGTGACGTGAGCTGATAGTTAGTAGGTCCAGGCGTCTCCTCTCCAAGGAGTAACACACACATTCCCGGCAGTAGTAGATATCGTCCTCGGTTCCGGCTCCCGGAGACAGCATGCGGGTGTCAATGGCTCCCAGAGTATTTTGGAGTTCCGCATAGGTGTAGGGATAGGTGAAGGCAAAAAATGATGTTGCTGCTTTGTTTTCTGGAGATCGATACTTGAAGCTCAGGGTGAAAATGTTTTCCAGTGACTGAAAATAATAAAGGTATCTTTTGTAGAAATTTTAAAAAATCATTTGAACTTTTAGGTTATATAGAATTTGTGCAATGTTTGGTCTCCTGCGTCCAGGTTTAAAGGTAGTCCAGGAAAAATGACCAGCATTAGTCAAGATACGTTTGTATTTGTGGGGTTCAAACTAGTGTTCACCTATGCATATTTTCTTGCTTGTTATATGAAAGTTAATTAAATGTATAAACTACGAGAATTACATTTAGATGCATCACATTTGTGACATCACACTTAGCCATATGCACAATCATTTCAAATAAAATAATTCTATTTAGTCTTTTGTCACTTGACTGGATATGTAAAAAGTAATCATCTCTGGATGTTCTATTTTCTCAAATAAATTAATCAATTGAGGTTTTCACACTCTACTTAGGTAGATACTTACAATATGTGTGAATTTGAAAAAATGATATTTTTCCTGTCATTATTGACAACCTTTCACTTAGTTATAATTTATTTTCAATAACTAAACAAAAGAATATCGTCACATATTGAATTACTTTCTTTATTAAATGCAAAGTATATGTCTTTATGATGGTGTCATTTACATTTAAAAAATAATATACTATAATTGATTATGGCTGAAAAAACCAAACTCATTTGGTTAGGATATTTTAGCTATTGCTGTATGCATTGGCATAGAGACGAATTATAAACTGTACAATGTTTAGTGTGGATGAATGTATATATGGACCTTTGTAAGCCTTTGTTACCATCACAGACCAGTAAATGAATAGACATGAAATAAAATGTACAATAGGAGAGGGGTTTGGAACATTAATTGCGGAACGAGGGGCATTCTACACACATTATTTGTGGAAATATAAATATAATAGTTTATTACATATTTAAAAGTAAAAAATTTTATTTTTCGAAAATTAAATATTTGTGTTAACAAGACGTATTTTTTACATTGTCATTTTATCAGCATTTTAATTTTTGTTTCAATCGAGTCATATATTTAAAAAAGTCGCAGACCTATTTTATTGCATAAGTGGTATCAAAATGATCACGCGGGTGACATCAAATTGAAAATTTGAAACAAGGATTTCGTATTAGTTCATGTCTATATATTTGGTAGTCTGTGATTGATTACCATCAAGAAAAACATGAAAAAAAAATTCTCAGTTGAGATAGACAACCTTCTAGTTGCGAAAGTTAATGAAATATTAAAATGCAATTCATCAGGATGATATAAAGATACAATATACTTACAAAATATGTTGGTCTGTCCTTGATTCTCTCCCAACAATTCTTTCCGGGAATAGTCTTGGTAACGGGGGCCATACCTTGGCTGTACATCTTCCCCTGGCGATTCAGATTCACGATGTTCAGCTTCACCAAAGCCAGGGGCGGAGCCGACTGCACTCCGAAGTAAAACCAAGTTCTGTTGCCATTCTCAAACTCTGTTCCGGCACAATCTGGTCGTGTCCAAACATTAAATTCGTACTCCGGTGTTTCGATTGCGTTGGTTATTGAATTTGTGCTAGGGACTGGACCAAAAAAAAGAATCTAGCTATTAAAAGTGCAATAAATTAAATTGAATTAAAAATAGACATCAAATGCAATGTTGGCTTACCAATATTATTTTTAGGAATCTGCTCCACATGTCCCAAATTACCCGAATCAAAATTATGGACAAAGACAAAACCCCCGCACTCAATAACGGAGTCCATCGCCGGTTAATGTGGGATCTAAGTTGTCAGTGAAGCTACATCATCTGAAAATGACAAATAACTTCAATATTTAGGTTAAAACAGTCAAATTTTAATTACCCATACCTACAGATCAATAAGTTTCTTGGTTATAAATTTGTAAAATCATCATGTTCTCATATATTTTGTTTACATATTTCCCAAATATTGCAGATTTGATACTAGGTTGCAATTGTTCATGTTTTGTAAATGGAATTTGACGTTTTCATGTGTTTTTGGCTAAACAAATTACGTAATTTTTTTTGTATGTCAACATTGATTGACAAACAGCTGATTGGCATTATTGCCAATTGCACACATTGTTTGGAATAAAAAAGTGTCAAAAATATTAAGAAGCAAAATACCTTAATTCTCGGAAATCACTCGAGCATAGAATTAAACTTAGCTTTAATTTAGTTCAGATGACTATATTGCTGCGGCACTAGTCAGCGGCTTTGCCGTACGCCATTACATTCAAAATGGTTGCGAAACAAAGGAGAGCGGATCTTTCGGGTTTTCCGTATGCCACCTCACAAATAAAACCCCGATCTGAATACATTAAATATATTTGATATTTACCCTGAAAAATTACAAAACATCATTCTGGATAGATATGTTCATTTTAAATGACCATTTGACATTTCCAATTTCAACTTCTGTGATAATTTAATGATTTTGTTTCCTCCCTGCTCGTGTGGCTGACGAATAAGCATAGTCTACGCGTATTGAGTAAGTAAGTACTATCACAAAACAGATAACTTTGACCGGTATAAAAATTGAAATATAAATTTTGTGTAGTGTAATTTATTATGCTGAACTGTAATAATATAATGAACTTGTTCTGATATATACAGCTTATTTGTTAGTCTTTGAATTTGAAGTTGAACACAGTTACAACCACAAATATATTTCGTCAAAATTCATTGAAACAATGGATCTTTTGAAATATTATATAAATGCTTTTTTTTAGTGTTACTAAGCAGAGCCTGCAGGTAATATATTTAATAATACCCACCTTTTCAAAACCTCAACTCGTGTAAAAGAGATTAAATATTAATGACATTTCACTGAAAATCTATGTAGTCTAATTATTCTGCATCATTATATTGCATCTTTTTATACAGTATTTTGATAGAAAAAAAACAGAAAAATTAAAACATTTAAATAAATAGGGATATTGACTAAAATTTTTAACTAATTTGGATTGCGTGTTTATAAATAAAGCTGCTAAATTAACATCCTTTCGAAAGTATACTTGTCCCACTCCTATCCACACGAATCCTAAATTAATGTTTTTTTTTTTGCCTAAAAATAGTAAAATAAAGGTGTTTGGCGCATGTCAGGTACTCTGACATGTTGTTCTGGCAAGTTGGGGCTTGGAAAACTTGCGTTGAGTTTTTTATCATTTGTTTCCTTGCATTTTTTATTTGACTAAATTTTAGATTTATTTTCTCCCCCTTCTTTATCCCCTGTTATGCAGTAATAAGACATAATATAGAGTGTATGGTATCTATATATGGTTGACATCTAATAAATAGTATCTACATATCTAGTACAGGGTGAATACTATGTTCCAGGCCGATTTTGTTTGGCCGCCAATTTGGTTTGGCAGATATTTGTCAGTTCACATTTGGTAATCATAGAGAGTAATTGATTACAATTTATTAACGAGTATCAAACATCTTAACAATCTGTTGAAGTAATTAAAACACTAAAACAAACATACATATCTGACTTTTGGAAAAAAATCATCATGAGCGACGAAGCTCATTTCGATTTGGCGGGTTTTCCTCAATTGATCCACTAACAACCTTTACACCCACGCAGAGTAACTGTATAGATCGCCATGTGGGTCAGCAGGATCGTTGGGCTCTATTTCTTTCAGGATGCAAGAGGCAATGGTGTAAAAAATTTTTGGTAGCCGGATTGCGTCGATTGGACCTGCATATGTGGTTTCAACAGGACGGTGCCACCTTACACAGCCCGACCTACGCTTGAAATTTTGATGAATGAAACAACATCGGCCTGGAACATTATATTCACCCTTTATGTAAAATAACGAAACGTTCATATAAGAAATAATATAATTAGTCGCGTGTTCGTGTAAACACCCTTCGATAGCTAGTTAGTTGGTTCTGAGTTTTCTATTGGTAACGTCAAGTATGCACTTTCAAAATGATACAGACAAAGCCACTAACTGTTGGCTGGTTGCAATCTTTCAGACTGCAATCCGATCTGCGCTGTATCTCTCGGGTGTTCTGCTTATGATCTTCATTGACCTGTTCCCGTTGGTCAGTCTCCGACAATTCGGCCAATAAAAATGAGATCTGGATCTCGTGCGCCCACTGTTAACGTTCTGTTAGATTAGGTCCGATACCGATGGCGGCTACATAATTTCTGGTGTCTCAAGTTACTTGGAATACTTACACAAAACCGAGAGGTACATACTACATATTTTTAAAAACTCAGAACTGCCAATCGAAGCATGTATAACGCGCAAACAATGCGTGTACACTTTTCTAAAAGAAAATTTAGTTCCAATGTTCAATACATACATGCAATCATTTTAATTCCACTTTGATCCCAAAGGATAGAAGTACCGCAAGGGTTAGAAACGATCAATTAAACTTACAGACAGGTTAAAGCTGTGTCGCCAAGATTTCTGTGTAATCGGCTAATCTCTTTGTCGATCAATGCTTTTCAAAATAGTAGTGCAATCGGTTAATTTATTTGGTTTTACAAACATGACCAATGCTATTCATTCAATAGTCATTCTCGACGCCTTTAATTTCAGAATAGTCATTCTCGACGCCTTTAATTTCAGAATAGTCATTCTCGACGCCTTTAATTTCAGAATAGTCATTCTCGACGCCTTTAATTTCAGAATAGTCATTCTCGACGCCTTTAATTTCAGAATAGTCATTTCTGACGAATGTTAAATAATTCTACATACAATTCGACAACAAGCAGAAGGTAACGGCTACGCACCTTTGTTAGGAATATTTATTTATTTATTTTATATCTATCAACGCCATTGTGGGCTTTTACGTAAGAATAAAAATTTAATTAATTTAAATACAACAGTACATTTTTAATATAATATTTCAATACATAATAATCGTATAATTTACGTACAAATATTTCTTCAATTCAGGTATGCTCTTGCAACGAGCAATGTTAACGAAATTTAATTTGTTACCAAGCAGATGCATTCGTATTATTGGCGAGTTAATAGCATCATTATTTATATGTGTTCCTACAGAAAGCACTTCGTGTTGTCTCATTTGACTTGGTACTTTATACGAAACCATTTGTGTTAACTCAAGGCACAGTCCAACATGCTATTGATCATTTTATATAGAAATACTACATCGCTCACATCTCTTCTCCAGGCTAATTTTTTTTCAAATGAAGTAGACTCATTAAATAATCGTAATTTATATTTTCGTTGAAATGAATAAATCTTAGAAATTTATGTTGCACTCTTTCGATTTTTATAATATGTGAGCCAGAGTAAGGAGACCACAGAATGGAGTTAAATTCCAGCGTACTTGTTACAATACATAGATGTGTAGCGATCGTAATTCGAATCTACCGCCATCTCAGTCGGCATCGACGCTAGCGACAGCACTGCCGGCTGCTGCCACAAGTCTGGCTCGATTCACCGCCAGACAGTCTCTCCAGTTTCAGCGTTTCACAATGGCGGTCTTGCCGGCTCGCCTTAGCCGAGCAAGACCACCAATTCATTTCATTTCATAATTTCTTACATCTTCATTCACTGTATTCATTTCTATCTGTCTTCATCGCATTTATCATTTGTCACAATAAACCTCAACATACGCGCCAATCATTTGTGTTTCATTTAACCACCGACCTAACCCCCAAACTTCTATTGAAACTTATTTGTTAAAATTTTTCTACATTAAGATATAGTTCGTTAGCACAGCACTATATATAAAGCAAATTTAGGTTATTTTGCAAAGTAATACAGTCATTTGTGTTAGAAATTGCTTTATATATTTTAAGATCATCTGCAAACAACAGAACGTGAACTCCATTAAAAGTGTCAACAATGTCGTTTATGAATAGTAAAAATAAAACATGTCCAAGGTGGGACCTTTGTGATACTCCACTGGACGCTTTAAATTGAAAAGATTTATAATTATGTATTTTAACGTAAAGGTGTCTGAAGTTAGGTAGCTTTCGATCCATTTTAAGGTGTTGTTGCTAATTCCTAGAGCTTTTAATAGTAGTTTATGTGAAACCTTGTCGAATGACTTGCTAAAGTCCGTATATATCGCGTCCGTCTGCAAATCGTTATTCATATTTTTATTAATATACTGTTCGTACAAGAGTAAATCTCTTAGTGTTGATTTGAAATAACTTTTTTTGTGTTTATTATAAATTTCTTTAGAAACACAGATTTTAAATAGTTTTGCATGTATATGTGTCTGTTGTTTGATATATCATTTTTATCTCCTTTTTTGATAATTGAAGATATATAACTAATTTTACATTTATCTGGGAATACTCCGGACTGCAAAGAAAAGTTAAATATTTTTGTTAATGCATTCGTAAGTTGGTTTCTACATTAAATTAAAAAAGGTGGAGGAACATTGTCTGGGCGTGCTGATTATTTTATGTCGAGTTGCTTAACTCTACTGTCTACATTTTGTTATACGAAGCTGTAATCATTATTATCAATTTTATTAGTTAATTGATGTACTATTGGAGTATCAGTGGTAACAGTATTATTATAGACTTCAGCAAAGCATTCAGTGAAAAATATATTGTATTGACTCGTACACAATGGCCTGAGAACAGCCGTTCACCCCTACCACAACCTCGAAGGTATAAAGCCGAATCCAGAGACCTTAATGTCGGCTTATTTGTCCCGCTAGACTTCACTATTCTAGTGGTTGAGTTCTTTTTCTTTCTCCTTGTCTGGACCAGATTTGTGCTTAGGTAGGTGCTGCCCAAACTTGTGTGAAGTATGAGCCGCGACGATCTGATGGCCTCGACGTATTCAGATTCCCGGGGACATCACGCTTGAAACCGCGAGGCGAGTGAGAGATCCCGAATATACGGATCCCGCCTTAATTAAGATACAGTAAACACCCACCGCTTACCAGGACCGATTTATGAGCAAAATATCCCATATCGGTCCTTCACATTCACACACGGCATGGCTGCCAACCGAAGACCATTCACTGTTCGTACAGTGCAGTAAAATTTATTCAGGAAAACAACATGATGAATCCAAGAATTTTTCCAGGGGAGGGGATATTCTTTCTAGAAATCACTCGAAGTAAATCCTTTGGTGCATTGGAGGTTTAAAGGTATGACTAAAAAATAACTGCCTGTTGCCGTGACAGAAATATTTTGAATTAATATAAAAGACATATTGCGAGTTTCGAACGATAAATTAAATTAGGGAGGGGAGGGAGGGGGGGGGGGGAGAAGGGCGATCACCCCTACTTCCCCAGCCCCTGGATTTGTCTTTTTTCCTCACCTACCCACACTAAAGGGAAAAATAAGACAATATACAAAAACAAAAAAGATTTATTCCGGCAAAGGGAAGCCAGAACCGACAGATATAAAACCAAGAGAAAGCAAGGCAGATGGCCCTTACATTTTTTCTAAACACCAGGCCCTCTCAAAATCTCCCAGCGAGACACCCACAGGCCCACGGACTCTCGGAAAAGACCGAAATAAAGATTACTATAATTAAGATATATACTTTCATAGTGTTAGTGAGTGTCAGAGACTTGTAGCGAATAAACAACGACATCTGTGGCCCGAGCCGCGAACCTTGTTTAGCCGTTACACCAGACCCTGAAGCAGTGTGTGGCGAGCGAGCCATAAAAGTCAAGAGAGGGAAGGTCGCGGAGCGGGAAGGACTCGCGCTGGTGTGTGAGGGAAACGACTTATTCTACTCCGCGGTCTGCGCAAGTTAGCAGCATTATCTAGTATTTCTCTTACTGTAGTGATTTGTACTTACTTACCTACAGTTTACAACCTACCTGAATATCTTTGTACAACCAAGAGCGACCAAATAAACAACAAGATAAGACCAAAGGTATGGTTATTTGGGGGTTAGGACGGTGGTTAAATGAAATGCTTGTTTGGCGTGTGGAGGGGTGTTTATTGTCGGTATGATAAAAACAATGAAGACAGATAGAAATGAATACAGTGGTGAATGAATGAAGATGTAGAAGGTGCACGTGTCTTATGAGATGAAATGAAGCGAGTTGGCGGTCTTGCTCGGGGAGCGCGAGCCGGCAAGACCGCCGTTGTGAAACGATGAAACTCGAGAGACTGCTTGGCTTATAGCAGCAGCCGGCAGCGCTGTTGCTAGCGCCAATGCCGACTGAGATGGCGGTAGATTTGAATTCCGATCGCTACAGTTATTTAGTGTTACACATCCCTGATGTTATTACAGTTTCACATAATATTCCTTCTGATATTTGGAGTCGAGTAATTGCTTAAGTCACTGGTCAACCTGAGTAAACAGTTTTTGGGGGTTAGGTCGGTGGTTAAATTAAAAAAAGGTGAGTGATTGGCGTACGGGTGTTTATTAAGTCGGATAGAACAACGAAGATAGATGAGATTGAACACAATTAATGAGTGAAGATGCAGAGATGAAGAAGGTGTGCGTGTGTTACGAAGTGAATCGGCGGTCTCGCTCGGCACGCGTGGGCCAGCAAGACCGCCATTGTGAAGCGATATCAGAGAGACTGCTTGGCGGTGAATGATCGCGCCAGACTTGTAGCAGCAGCCGGCAGCGCTGTCGCTAGCGTCGATGCCGACTGAGATGGCGGTGGATTTGAATTCTGATCCCTACAAGTCTTTACTATCAAAATAGTAACTGCCTCGGGACCAGCTACACACCTAATACCTGTCACTATTGTTATTGTTATTTCCACTACCCTTGTACCCTGTTGAGCTTCTTCTACTGTTATTATTGAAACATAAATTTCATTGTTTCGATGTTTCTACGACTTGTCACTTATCCACAAAAATTTATCCCGAGAAGTTTCAAACTGATTTATAAAATACCTATAATTTAAGTCACTTAGAATACACAATAGGTTTGTTTGAATAAACTCATATACGTGTTTCAAAAATTACCGAATTTGTAGCCATGTTTCAGGCTACACAGTAAATGAGGAAAACTGCGTTGTCTCTCAAATGATTCGTAGATACATGACTTAAGTTAACATTTCATTGTTTTAATATTTTTCCGGTTTTATTCATTAATGCCGGTGGATTCAATTGCTATTCTCCCGCTCCACACAGAGATACGATAATGGAATTAGGTGGACATACGCGATAATAATCATGTTACTTCGTTTTTGCGGCGGAAAACCAATTTCGTAGGGTTAAGTGAAACCTTTGTGAAGAACGGACGTCAGACTCATTCTGTTGATAAAAAACGACTAAGGAAAATTTAACCCACTGAATTAGTAGCAAATTGAATAGTCTATCTAAAGATCAAACACGTATAAATAAAAGCACATTCACACAAAGTATTCTTGGCGATCTAAAGCAAAAAATGAATATTAAAAATGATCAACTTTTTGTGTACATTTATGTTTTGATTTGTGCGCTATACAATCTGTAAACCTGTTTTCAAGTCATAATGAAACATAATTAGCTTACTAGAAAAACTCGTTTTGAAATTCGCTTAAAGGATGATATAATATTTTATATACTCAGACAGCGGTGTGCTGCTAATACTTTAACAAGGGGCTCGCTTAATCTCAGAGCTGTTCGCGGTGTCCCGGAGAATTATTCCCCTTATTGGTAATAATTGTTTATACGCAATCGAATATTACTTAATATACTTTTGGGGGTTAGGACGGTGCTGAGGTGTTTATTGTCTGTATGTTAAAAACAATGAAGACAGATAGAAATGAATACAGTGAATGAAGATGTAGAAGGTGCATGTGTGCATGAAATGAAATGAAGCGAGTTGGCGGTCTTGCTCGGCGAGCGCGAGCCGGCAAGACCGCCGTTGTGAAACGATGAAACTGGAGAGACTGCTTGGCGGTGAATGCTCGAGCCCGACTTGTAGCAGCAGCCGGCAGCGCTGTTGCTAGCGCCGATGCCGACTGAGATGGCGGCAGATTTGAATTCCGATCGCTACATACTTATATAATATAATCGATCGCTTTGGTAGTTACTTTGTGGTGTAACTTTTTAATTTTAAAATAGTTTGTGAAGAGCATTCCTTCCCAGTATGCGGCCCTGAAAGGGGCCCTTTTTGGGACCACCCAAACGATAATGAATATAGTGATTGGGGAAATAATACGAGGTGATCTCCCGTAGATGGACGCTATGCGTATTGAACAACGCCATTTGAACAGATTGAAATATTAAAATTAATAAATCACGGGGGATCGCCCCACTCCGTAACATGTGGGATATCGCGGGCACTAATGATAATAAAATAATAACAAACCCGCGATATCCCTACCTGTAACATTTTATTTGAAATGAAATTAAATGTAAGCGTTAACAGAATCTGCTGACTCGAGCGCAATGACGCCCGACTGGGCAGAAGTTTCCGATTTGCCGATGAGCCGGATCGCATGGGGGCGGGGCTGGGGTTGTAAGCCCGCTCCCAATTAGTCCGGCGTGAGATGGGGCGCTTGTCGCGGCCGCTTTTATTCTGGACTTTTGGAAACGGATTTGACTCTTGGCTGCTACACTGGGCTACGATTTGGACCCTGTGCACAGCTGTACAGACATGTCAGCTCGAGCAAAAAGAGTGAACTGGCAAACCACACCTGCAAAAACAGTTCTTGATTCTTCCTGTACGGAACACTTTACATAAGAACCCGTGTTCTTATGTATAATAAAACGTGGGAATTTGATCGTAAGAACAGGGTGCAGGTGTTCTTTTATATATACTTTATACATGAATTGTCGGATTATTGTAACACTCCTCCTGGTCTAGACCTACACCCTCTGTCAGGAAAGAACGTGGAATGTGGATCAGCAGCTGTTGAGAAGATTAGGTACTATCTTGACTGCCAGCCTGCTATACGCGGCACCGGTAGCCGCGAGCACTTGTCCATCAGGTGTCTCTACTTCAATATATACAATAGAAAGATCGCAATTAAGGTAGCTTGGACACGTCTTGCGAATGCCAGAGAAACGATGTATCTTCTTGGTATCTCCGGAGAAAAAGCGGCCCAAGGGGGTAAGCTGGGATAAAGAGCTAAAAAGATTCTTTGAAGGCGGATTGGGCCTTGACAGAGCCACTGGTACCGAAGAGACGCAACACAGGAGGAAATGATGTGCCTTGTCGGGTTGTTGGGCTTCTAATCTTCTTAGGATAGGGGGATGAAGAATGTAATGTTGATGATGACGATATATATGTGTATATTATGTATAAGATATAACTGATTTTGTGGAAAATGAGAGGAAACCCACCACTTCCCGTAGACCGTTCTATGAAAAAAGCTCCCATATCGGCCCTACTCATTCGCCGCCAGGTTGGATTTTTTTATAACTCCCGTAGTTCTTATCTGATTTTACTGAAAAATGTATGAAGTTGATATTTCAATTAAATTCGTCAATTATCCTGATCTTATTTAAAACTAAACTCCGTTGATATTGGACCTAGAGAAAAAAGTAAAAAAACGAAATCTATCTGATTCTTGCGATCAGTGCCAGAAGGGTTTTTCGATTTAGCGCTGTTTTAAATGTTTACTTTTATTAAAGTCGATACTTATATTATTATATTTAAAAATGGTGAAAAATGAACCTTTGTAAGGCGTGTATTTTTATCAATCTTGACTGTATGGCAACACTAGATATCTGAATATTGTATTAGGCGGGAAATGGACGGGAACACGAAGAATGAATGCGGTGTACTCCATACTTCGGCCTCTGAGAGCGCGGATGGAGTTAAATCGGTAAGCCGATTGGAAAATAGAAAATCGAACGCGGGGATCACAGCCAGGTGTTATTTTGTTGTTAAGTTCCTACTTTATTCAACATTTAAGACGGATTCAAACTAAGTCTGAACTGGGTGACTAGACGTGCCGTGTTGAGAACATCTTCATTTAATAAATAACAAATAAACACTTGTGACGGTACAGATTTCTCTACTTACGCCAACAAATATTGCACGGGCTCTGCAATTTCAGATCGGTTTAATAAAGGCGTAGATTATGACAAAAAAAAACCGATAATGCATGAGGAGAAGAAGAAGAAGAAAGAAAAAGAAATCCTTTTACATGTCTGTTACATTTCGAATAAATATTGTTAGTCATCTTCGAAACACTCTGGCATGTTGTAAACTTTTTTACACTTAAATAAATTACATATGGTGCTTTCATAATTCATGTTCATGTTACATAAAACTAAAACATAAAAGAAAAAAATCTGATTGCTAGAATTAAGTAAAGTTATGTGCTACTCACGCCCGTAGCCTACTCTACCAAATCAAACAAGAGGTAAACAAAGCGAGATAGAGTATACATAGCAGATAAGGCAGTTCAAAGTTGTGCTATTTTCTTTTCAATTACTATTTACTATAGCATGTTGTATTGTAGTACACGAGCCAAATATTTTCCTGGATCTGTTCGCTATCATCCTCAGGATCAGGATATTTTCACATCAAATCCCGATCTCGTAGCGCCCCAACCGAAACCAAATTTTGAATAACTTCAACGTGAACAGCCCACCGATCTGATTATTCCGAAAACTTAATTGAACATCTGCCGAGCGTGTTTGCGATAATTGTTAGAAAGTTTAAATGTAACTTTGATTTGTTACAAATATATGTAAATACGCGATGTAACACCGATCCGAGCCGCAGTTCCTGGCTCGACGGAAACCACGGCCGCCTCCAGCCCGGCCGTGTCGGCAATTAACAAACTTGGAAGGGGTTCAATTACGCGCCTATTAGGTTGTGTGAGGCTCCTAACCTGCCCCTCCGGCCCCGCTCGCTCCACCCCCCACCAACGCCCAGATGGAAGATGTTGAAAAAGTGAGAAGACGAACATCTATTAAATATACAGTATAATAAATATAATAATTAGCAAAGCGCCTGCGGAAAACAAATCACTAACGCGAGTGCACAGCATTGCATTGCATATATTAATTATATTAAATGATCATCAATCTATATGAAATCCCTTATTATATTGCTTTAACAATGTAACATGTAACAAAATATGAGTAAAATGATACATGGTATATACATATGTACAGCTATATTAAATTGATATGATAATCGTCAGAATGTTATTAACTTAAAGAAATGAAATAATACGGACATGTAAAAAAAATTAACTTAAAATCTCAAGTGAACACGATATTTCATATTCAAGAATTATTCAAATATTAGACATCAGTGACATCTACTGCACATTGCGAAAAGATTATAAATGAATATTCATTATTATTTTTTACACATCTGTACTGCCATTTAGCGGATTTCTAAAGAACATACACTAACATTCGATTCGATGAATGCAACGTAACGCAATTATTATGTGAATTTATATTATTATATATCCCATAAACATACTGACTTTGTATTTAAGATCGCCATAAGCAGCCAAGGAAACGAAATGAAAATATTTTATTTATCGCCTAGATATTTTTTGACTAATTTAAAAACAAAAAATATATGACAAACACAAAACGTGACACTTTAAAAATTAAATTCTCAATAGCAATTTTTTAGCAGTATAATAACACATAAGACCACCACATAAAAGCCAACCTATGTAAATCTAAAGATCACACAGACTTCTTTGTTTAACGCTAGTTATAACTATATTGTTGTTACATTAAACAAGTGAGTTACAAGCCATACATATACAGTAATAATATCTTATTTATATAGATAAGAAATCTGAACAAGCCGTGCAAAGCTGTAATTATTAGTGTCAAAATACATTTAGTAAGTTCGCAAGAGTCCGGCGTAATGAACTAAACAAGTACAATTCGGAGCCACCGGGAGGGAGAGGGTTGCACCGAGTAGGTGATATAAACACGACCCCGTATTTGCAGGAAGTTCAAAACGGAACATAATAAATTGTGTGTCATTTAAAGGGTTGTCGGTGCAAACCCCAGGCAATAAGTTATATCTCGGATGTAAGTAAACAGTGAGGACGCGGCGTCGGGAGGTAGGATGTTCTATATTTAAAATAATTTGATTAACCGTATTCATTTATGCAGAAGTTAACTATCATCTATCATCTGGAAGATTAATGACACAACTCGTAATGCAATTGTTAAGGTTAGCACGCCTATTCTCAAATCTCACTAAATTTAAATAAAAAAATGGTCTTGTACATGTATCGGATATTATAAAAATGAGTTCAAGATTTTAGTGGGGTCCAGTGATCATTACGAAGAGTAAGAAAGCTAAGCGGGCGTAGGTCCGAGAACCAATTGTGACAAAGATGAAGGAATGAAAACGAATTATCTGTTCATATCGCAGTTTGTGACAAGAGTTATTTCACGAAGCATCCACCAGAGGTCTCCATTTTTGCGAGACAATGTGCGCAAGGGCAAATAGCTAGCGCGTTATTTATTCTTAATATTGTGTATACATATTGTGAGGTGTACTGACGATATATCCTCCACCGCCTAGCCACAACGAAGAGCATGATATGCGAGTCCGGGAATCAGATGCTTTGCTACTTACCATAGTGTGTAGATCCATCTTAACCGTCTTCTGGGAAAATAAAAGTAAAGTTTGAGAGGTGTCTTATGAAATGAAATTAAGCGAGTTGGCGGTCTTGCTCGGCGAGCGCGAGCCGGCAATACCGCCGTTGTGAAACGATGAAACTGGAGAGACTGCTTGGCGGTGAATGATCGAGCCAGGCTTGTAGCAGCAGCTGGCAGCGCTGTCGCTAGCGTCGATGCCGACTGAGATGGCGGTGGATTTGAATTCCGATCGCTACAATTATGTTAATTGCCCAAACAATTTGTCCTTGTTGCTACTCGACTATCCATTTGCCTGTAGGTCCGAACCATAAAATTAATGGCAACGTTACGTGAATTCGGGAGATACTTTTCTAACTCGAGAGTGGCTGCAGTGCACGATAAAGGTATTCAGTTTGAAGTAAAGGAACAGTTCCAGTTCTCCATATCATTAAGCTATAATTATACACTTGCATAGTTCTTCTTGTAAACATGAAGGGGTAATGCAGTGTTGTATATATTTATTTACAAATATCGAAGGATGCGAAGTTGAAATTCAAACGAAAATTATCATAGCAAGAGCCACCATGACTAAGTTAAATAAGATATACGATAGCACAATCGCTCTATAATCTGGTATTAAAACAAGTACAAACAAATACAAAGAAATATGCTGGATGCAATTGAAATTGGTACCGAGTCGCACGAAGCCACAGACCAGTACCATAAATAGACATGAAATAAAGTGTATATATAGGAGAGGGGTTCGGAACATTAGTTGCGAGGCGCGGGGTATTCTACATACATTATTTGTGGAAACATAATTCGATAGTTTATGACGCATTTATGCGATGGTAAATGTATTTACTCTTCGAAAATTAAATATTTGTGTAAACAAGACGTATTTATTACATTAATGCATATTATATTGTCAGCGTTCAAATTTTCGTTCCAATCGAGTCATATATTTTAAAAAAGTCGCGGAGCTATTTGATTGCTTAAGTGGTACCAAAGTGATCACGTGAGTGATACCAAAATGAATATATTGAAACAAAGAATTTTCGTAAGTTCATGTCTATATATTTGGTAGTCTGTGCATGAAGCGTATTTTGTGGACGGCTATAAACTTGACCAGTCTCCAGGAACTCGAGAACGCATTTAGAAGACGATCAATGATGTACTTCCAAGAAGTTTATCTAAATTAGAGTGGAAATCCGGGGTGTTATTTGACGCTTGAGTGGTCAAATTATTCAAAATGACGACTATTGTGGATAAGAGAGTAGAGATAGACTCAATTATCTATCTCTACTCTCTTCCCCGCCGACCTCCACACCTTTTACCACCTCGAGTATATTTAACCTCTTTTTGTACCGGGTCCAGTCGTAACTAAAGGAAACATATAATATAAAAGGAGGTGCTCATTGTAAATCGTAACCATATTTCTATAACTTCGATTAAGTTGACTTGTTTATCTCAACACGCTGGAGAATGGTATCGCGATTTGTAATCTAATTGGTTAGATTTACATTTTGTATCGTATCAATCGCCTCCATGATCCGCAACATCGCCGATGGCCTCTGAACGTACCCTGAATGTAAAATGGGGAACTTATCAAACTCAAAAACATGGCTGCGACCCTAGAGGGTGCCAACACTATTTTTATCGCAGCCACCTTCCTAGATCTCTGGCTAACCCTTCACATTGCAGACCTCTCCCTGCACACACTTCCTAATGTAATCGTGCTCAAGTTTCAATACACTCGTGACAACTGTTAGTACTCTTTATTGTTCATCCTGATCTGATCGTGTGTGCGCACCCACTTATTATTCAAACGAACAGGTGTAATTTATTAGGTCACTCATCTACTCACATACACAACTTTCCGATACCTCTACCACATCTTGACGTAACACACACGTAAGCATCGTAACCATAACCCCCCCAAAGTGGTAACACACAATTTATTCCCAAGCTCTGTTGGATGATTTCGATTCTGTTTCGCAAATATTAATCTAGTGGAATAGGTCGTATCGAACCGTATTGTGAAACCTGTCCCGGTGACACCGTGTCGTCAGTTCTTCAGGAGCAACTGAGTCTGATGGTGAATTAGTGGTAATGGTTAACAATTAACAATCAGATGGAAACAAATATCAATCACCGCTGCTGTGTAAGCATGGCGCGGATCTTATAAAACGGTTCAAATTTGGAACAATTATTATGAAGCGATTCTTATCGACTTTCAAGAGGAAATCCGAGATGAATAAAATCATTAAATTCCTTTAATTAAAGGTTGATTACCAGAGTGCCTTATCTCGCCTCCATTAATCCTCACAAAGTATCCGACACGACTTGTTTTCAAAGGATTCCGCTCATTTATTATCTGGCGTTCAACAGTAATCAAATTACAGGTAGATATTGGAATCGAACAAATTAGCGAAATGACTGTATTTTAAACAAATTCGGGTTAGCGGTCTAATAAATTTTAGTTTTAATGTATTTTTATGATCGTAAAACTCTCCATCGAGGTTATCCATATCGGGTTATCGATAACAGCTAAAGCGGCGCAATTGGTTTCAATTCAATATTACATTTTCCATTTATATCAAGTCGTTAAAAAAATAATGAATTTTTAACACCATCTTAAAACAATGATAGTGTGTACAATTAATATGTAGTGGATTGGTTTAAACAGCAACCTTAAACGTTCGTATGAATGCAGATTGTAAAATGAAAACTCGATTTGTATAACAGCTAAATTTCAAAGTTCGCGTGAGCGCAGATTGAGATTGAGTCGTAGGTAAACATTGTATTCTAAGCTTTTACCGCTTAGAATATAATAACTACCCACCACCTTATAATTTTTAGAGAATGAATTATACTATTAATATTTTCAAAATTATAATTTATAATCTTGAGAAAAAAAAGTCATAAATAAATCTTTCCTTGTTGTAATTGAGAGAATAATTATTAGTAATTAATAAACAATATGCGACACTTCAGTCTATGATATTATTATACTTTTAAAATTAGCAATATTAACTTTGTGGTTAAAATTCATACTTTTATTTATTATCTTTGTTTTATTAACCACTAAATTGAGTTTAAATACATCTACCGGTTTCATACCATTTTCTTCTTCAGGATGTCATAACTTATGACATCATACTTATCACCACCATCACCATATTAAATAATTTCATAAGTTATGACATGCTGAAGAAGAAAATGGTATTTTTCGAAACCGGTAGATGTATTTAAACTAAATTAAGTGGTTAATAAAACAAAGATAATAAATAAAAATATAATATTATTGACTAAAATTAAATCTGACTATAAATTATCGGTTATGTTTAAGTGATAAACATAGAAAGCAATAGAAAAGTAATATAAAGCACAGTATACATATATGTAGTACCTATATGTTCGGTAGAATTCCTCGATTTTACGTCATCATCACCAGTTTCTTCATTGCATCCTCACGTCTTGTGACATGTCAGAAGGATCCAGCATTCGCAATTGTGTTGAGGACGAAATACGTTATTTATTTATTGTGAGGGACTCATAGCCGTCAGCACCATATCTCTAATATAAGTATTAGAGATAGAAGCTAAGACAGCAAGAACGCAGAAGATATAAGTATCTTCCGCGTTCTTGTTGTCTTAGCTTCTCAGACTCACGCAAAAGTGTTCTGACAATATCCATTTTGGTGGACCTGGTGATATTTCTGTCTTGTCAAATTTTCTTAGTATTCCAACCAACACAACTAACCGATTATTGTTTAGAGAAGTTTCGATCCGCGAGGCACAGCGTATAGCGAGCGGAACGCGTGCCACTAGTCACTAGTCACTAGTCACTAGGTGAAAACTGTCAACTTGAGACGATCACCCTCGTATTAAATAATTTCATTCGCTCGTGATACACCCGAATAAATGAGCGACTGCTCGCGGAACACGAACACTTCGCATTCCTTAAACGCCTATTTACAACTGACATAACGAAATGGCGACGTTTTTCACCCAACTCCAAAATGGCGCCCGCTACGTGGGGCCGTCCATCACGCGCCGCTGAAATATGGCTGTTCATTACACGGAGATAAAAATGTGTACATCATCTGGTGGCTGATGGCAGCTGCGATTACCCCCACCCCCACCCCACCCGCCGACAAATTGGGCACATTTCTCTTCGCCTGATGGCCCCGCGCGAGACAGCGGTGCAATTTATGCAGGGACCGGGGATACTTGTGTCATTAGGCGAGATATTGAAAATGGCCTAATCAAGAACCGAAATAGGTCAATCAGCATCTTTTGAACTCACGAGGGCTCGTCCTCATCACGGCGGGGGAGTAACATGCTGGTTGTTTATTTCGAAAACGATCAAAATCAAAATGATTCCCATCGTACTCCAAAGTTGTTCTTATATTGAATCTGCTAGATTAGCACACTCAATGAAAGTTCTACTGTGATTGCATTTGTTTCGATTACCAGTTAAATTCCAAAACCTTTACAATTTAAACTTTTTTCAAGTAACATTGATGAAAGTAGGTGTTGTATATAAAGTATTTTGTGGTCTTAAATCCGAAAACCACGCTAAATACTGTAACACGTACAGTTTTTTTATTACAGGGGTTGGTGGTCGAATGAAAAAAAAGATATTTTTGCAATCTAATGTTTATTTAATATAAACATGTAAAATATGTTAAATCTAGACATTTTACTAAGGATCATGTGCAATGAAAAATATAAAATGTTACATGAAGATATCATACAGCGACAAAATATTTCACATTTTTCTGTTGTGTTTAGTATAATTATTTCTTTTTAAAAACCAGCAGTAGTCGTCCAACATAGATGGGTTCCAGCGTCCCTGGTATCGTGTTTCCATTGTCCTGATGTTTTGATAAAATCTCTCTCTTTGTTCGTCACTCATTGTACCAAAATTTTCCGGAAAACAACCAAATGCGAGTGCAAAAATGCATTTTTACGGACATGCGACATCCTTGTAGTTCATAGGCTTTTAAGGACATGCAACATCCTAGTAGTTCATAGGCTTTTAAGGACATGCAACATCCTAGTAGTTCATAGGCTTTTAAGGACATGCAACATCCTAGTAGTTCATAGGCTTTTAAGGACATGCAACATCCTAGTAGTTCATAGGCTTTTAAGGACATGCAACATCCTAGTAGTTCATAGGCTTTTAAGGACATGTGACATCCTAGTAGTTCATAGGCTTTTAAGGACATGCAACATCCTAGTAGTTCATAGGCTTTTAAGGACATGTGACATCGTAGTAGTTCATAGGCTTTTAAGGACATGTGACATCGTAATAGTTCATAGGCTTTTAAGGACATGTGACATCGTAGTAGTTCATAGGCAGTTCCAAGCGACCAATTCCTTGTCATTTAATTTTTCTTGAAAAAGGAAATCATTTAAAAGTTTCCTTATTTGAGGTCAAATAAAGATGTCTTTTAGATGAAGAATTAGAATCACCAGGAAACATAACATTATTCACGTTTAAAGGCGCAATCGGCACTGGTAATTCCTGGCTATGAGGAACTGGCCTTAGTGCAGAAGGCAACTTTGGATTCTCAATTTTGTCCTTTTGCTTTTTTGAATACCCTACTGTTTTAGTGTGACATGGTCAGAAGGTTCTCTCCACACCGCAGGAGCAGCAAACGGCATATAATTTTACTTGCGATGCTTCCACTGCACTAAATTTACGCGAAAACTCAAACTGCAAACACGAGGGGGTCAACTTTTAACTTGATCTCCAATTTGGCACTTGAAATATAAAAGATCTAGTCTGTAACATTAAAATAAATCGTCCACATATATAACAAAACTTATCCGCTTGATTTTCGAACATCGACAACTAGAACATGCCATTTTATATAAAATACGACAAAAATACTTGTGTACTGTACACGAGATAGAAACAAACCAAATATAAGAGAAACATAAAAGTGCACTTCGTGCAGGTTCGTAGGATACGTTGAAAATACCACCGCTACCTCTCGTGGTAATTCTTCCTACATTGTTAAAAGTTAGATACAAGTAATTTCAATAATCCCATGATATAAAGGAGCAAACAGGTAGTTGAAAATGGGACGTGCTAGGCCACTTCTGTGAAAGGGTGTTTTAATAACTACTTAAATGAAACACAAAAATAGCATTTTCATTAATGTTACAAAAATCAATTTATTTTAGTTGCTATCGAGATTCGAACCTGTCTGGGGAAATGGGTTATCAGTTATTATTTTTTCTGTACATTCTGATACATTTAATTTGTATTAAAATTCCACACAAGTATGTTTTGAAAAAACTGCAACTTCACAGTGTGTTCTTTAATATCACTGATTGATTTTACAGTTTCTTCGGGGTGTAACATGTTCATTTTAAAAAATATATCATTTTTATTTTAGCTTAGTAATAATATACGCACACAATATTTTTTTAAAGTTGTATCACTAGTTTCGGGAAGTGCAGTTCTTCCCATATACAGGTGTAAATTGAATTAAAATTAAATACAGTTGGCTATTGGGGCGGAGAGGCATGTAAGGGTGGGAGTGGCTTTATTGTTGTGTAGTACCTACAGAGTGAAAATAAATTAATATATTAAACAAATATATAATGTGTTCTCCTTAAAAGTTTATGATATGTGTATGTGATGTGGTATTACATAGAATTTCGTTTAGACAAATATTTTTTAGTTATCAGCTTTTTAAGTATTTTAATTTCGGCTTCCGCTATTTCAGCTACATATCTATCTCATTATGTATTTCTGTGGAATAGGTCAACACCATAATGACACCGTTGGTCTGAAAATAGTAAGTCAAGCGGCGGCAAACAGTTCAATAATAAAATAATCCAAGTATCGAAAGGAACAATGCATTACGGAGCCTAACGCATTGAAATCATTAATCTTCATTCCATTACTTTTAATACAGTATGTGCTTTCTCATTTATAGACGTCTTGCACATTTGAAATGTATTTTTACCATACGATTTTAATAATTTTATTAGACTCGCATTAAAATGAATGAATTGATAGAATTCAATAGGTATAAATTATTTACTTCAATTTTTGTCCAATTACATAGAAAATGAAAACTTTAAGGTCGCTTAACTATTGATATTTTTCTCAAAGACTCACCCTGTAGTTTGTTGTTGTTGTGTGTCCCTCCGATTAATGATTTCACGTTGCCCTGGCTACTGTGTTAAACGAGTTTTTGTTTTAATTACGTAATAAAGTGTAATACTATTTTACTTTAATTGATTATCATCATTTAACACGTCAACAGCTTTTTTTTTTACAGTGGTACATTCTGTGTAGTGCTTAAGCTTTATGAAATAATAGCAATATCTTTAAATATACATTAATTAATGAGTAGCTTTTTGGTCTAGTGATCTGGTGGTCGGTGGTTTGCGCCTTGTTCCAGGAGACCAGCAGGTTAGTCCTATTTTCATAGTACAAGCGTTAAGCTTAGTTTGAAAATAGTCAGAATATTGATGTGCCATGCGTTCCGTGTACGCATCTTTATTTAAAAAATATATATAGTTATAATTATTATTTCTAATTTTGAAACTGTTAATTCATGGAGGAATTCCATTTTAATGATTTAATTAAAACACTTTTTAACTTTTTTCCCATTATTTATTAATTTTATTACCATTTTCGGTTTTAATAATAATAATAATAATGTGTTTATTCCAGCGTGATCAGGTTTTTTTTAACCCATTTCGCCATACAGATAATGCATATTATGTTATATATAAAGGTTATGAAATAAATATAATGCTATGAAAAAGAAAAACAAGGAAAATATTAATAAATAATAAAAAGTAAAAAGTTCACACATATATACACACAAAATATAAATATGACATATAAAACTACTTCAGTCACGGCTATTGTATATGTAGCTATTCTATAGGCGTTGCCATTCTCTGGTCTTCAGCCTTTTACGGCCATATTCAGACAGGTACATTTTCTATTACAATTAGGTACAATTAAAATATTATTTTGTATTGTTTTGGAAAATATTCATAAAACATAAAAGTCATAACTATATGTTAACGTGAATGAAATGAAAGCAGTTCCAGGCTTTCATTTCTGCGTGCTAATTACTTTGAAGTGTTGACAACATCAAATATTTCTCAGAACTGAATATTAATGAATTATATAATTATAATTTATAATTAGATTCATATTTAGGTAGACGTTTAATTATAAATATAACAAACCTGTCATAGTTTGTTGGAAAATAATGACTAGTTATATTAGTATGTTATAATTTTGAGAAAAAATATTTAAATAAAAAATTATAACTCGCACGTTATGGTAAAAAATAATTTGCAGGTAAAATTGACATAATAATTTTTTTACGTAACTTATGTTATATCTGTACTGATTTAGCTTTAACCTTATGACCAGAGATTATTTTACAGGCCTAGTTTTGAGTGTCTAGCGATCATTTTATAGGCCTAGTTAGAGATGTCTTGCGATCATTTTATAGATCTAATTAGAGATGAAACAAAACAGAGGTTTTGGATTTTTTCAGTTTGTCAATGTAGAACAATATTTTTCAAGCGGTGTGCCGCAAGTGTCCTCTCGGTGCGCTGCCAAAGTTTTACCTATAAAGAGCAAAATAGAAGATCAAACCTTCCATTAACTCATGTCCGTAACAATAATCGATTGGAATGCAGCTAGTTGGGTGCAATTAAGTCATACATGTGCACACATTTTAAAATTAGCTTCAATGCACGAATTCTGGTGTAAAGATTTATGTATAAAGTTGTGAAAAACATTGTAGAAATGAAAAAAGATTGGACATGACAAATTTGAAGCGAATATTGAACTGTTTGTAGCGTAGTCGTTAGAATTAAGGAAAGGTTTCACTATGATCCATCAAAGGGAATTTGATCTCTGAGAGTCAGTGAAGGTACGTGTGTACTGGATATATCATTATAATCTGAGCGCAAAATATACGGACTGATGAGTTATGAACTCTGCACTCTGTTAAATATGCACGCTCGAGTCGGATCTCCGAGAGAAATCACATCTGTGGGTTTTGGTGGGAGTGAGGGGTACAACGTATTAGGGTTGGAGGCTAAATCGAGACATGACGTCTGCGCAAGATCTGGCATTATCAGACGACTGTAGAAATCGAAGACGCACGGCAGAATAGCCTATAAAAGTGTAATTTCTTTCGAAAAAAATATAGGGACCTGAATCTGGGACTTTTCATTTTCTTATGATATTCTATTTTACTTATAATGCTCTCCCAGCTGAGGTAGATCAGTTACTTTGCTCTATTCACCGAAGAATGATACGCGCTAAAGTATCGCAACTTTACCAAAAAAAAGTGAATTTTTCATTTAATTATCTCAACTTTTCATTTCATTTGAAAATGGGATGGATTTGTCAGCTAACTATTGTGACGTACGTGATCTGAGTCTCGTTCACACTCGCCGGCTAGATCAGTGGAGAAACATAAAATGCGAGTAGGGAACTCAGAACTAATCTTGCTGACGACTTTTCTCTTCACTTGTGATACATTTATAGTATCTTGTGTAATTCAAATGGACAGGAATCTAAACTACATTACTGAAATAAGTTACAATTAACTACGTTAGTTCATTATAAGAAACAGAGCGATATTTATAAGTACAACCTAGTGTAAACCTAAAAAAATAGTCTGCGCAGAATGTCCAACGTTGAAGATAGGGAACCGCCATCCAATCCAGCGCAGACAGAAAAATGAAACAATACCACTAAACCTTGGACTCGGGACGCGCTTCTTCCACGTTTTGAACTCGTTCTTATAACTTGTCGCCGCGTACTGGCTTGTAAAGATTTGGCTTATAGGTCTGAGTCATCCGCTACCCTTATCGGTACATCGTGGCCAGCCCGTCCATATCCCGTTTGCGACATCGTCCAACATTAGTTCTAGAGTTCTTCATCCCGCGTCCAAAATGGAAACAAACTATTTCCAGTGTCACATTATAGATTTATAAATCTACAAGTTTAAATGAACTCGTTCTACGGCCGACAGACCTGAACGCCAAAAAGTGTGGCTGGTCGCTATGCCCTTCAACAAGTAAAATGGCGTCTTCAGCGCTGTGGGCGTCGCTCGATGCGTTTTCGAACCGGTCCCCGACCGCAGACGATTGCACACGCGCGAGAGTGTTGCCATTATTCAAAAATTTATTCCCAACCGACTTATTTAGATGATTTTAAATAATTCATTTATACTAACGTATTTATAACGTTACACTATATTCTCAGGCCTATTCTCAAAATTGCAATATTGAAATGAAGGTGATTGTTACACCAACCAATGATTTAAAATCATTTTCTTCTTCATTTCTACATGCCAACATTGACACTTACTCCTAGTGACCTCGAACAGTGGTATGGCTCGTAAACGCACCTTCACAAGTCTTAAGTCCCGAGTCGAGCTAGAGTATCTCTAAACACTCCACACACCCTTCTTTTCCCCTAGCAAATTGTCTTATTTATCTCTCCTCTGTTTATATTTTTATTTCTATTTTTTATCCCAATTTTCTTAATTTTAAGCTAATTATCTATTTAATAAGTCGCTTTCAAATAATTGTCTTCACTGTATCAAATATTTTTTTATTTCAGAAAAACATGTAATTGGTAAAATTTTTGTTATACTTTTATTATGATTTTTGTTTATATAGATCGACTGTTTGCTTTTCAAATAAGTCTCTGTACTGTGGTACTCTTCTATGTTTACTGCACTCTAAAGTAGTAGACAGAATATTTTTTTTTCTAGGCTGTCATCTGTCATACAGATGCATAATGTGGCCGAAAAATTGGAAATCAATTAAATGATAATGATAATTATATTTAATTCTACGTCAGCAAGATCGAAAAGTGCGCATAAACACGCTTATGGTTTGGCATAGCACGCAAAGTTTATAATATGTCGATGCTTGGTGTATCACGGTATTTTGGCAGAGGATCAAGTGTGATACTTTAGTTAAAAGATTGAAAATCATTGGTTAATGAGGTCAACTATCTACTACCAAGAGACATTTCAATTTCATAATTTATCTTGTTTTCAATTATTATCTAATCATCTTTATACGTCATAAGCATTGTCACGTTATATAAACATCTTGTTTGAACAAGAGAGTTGGAGAAAACGGGATGTAGAAATTTGAAAGAGGGACAGGAATATGGAATAGGGGGGCTGAAAGACCAACCGAAACCAGGAAGAAACACGACCCATCTGAGAGTTGCTCCTTTCAGTGTCGGGATTTTCTTTTTCCACTGGATCCACAGGTTTTCTGGCTCCAAGAAACCACACTCCGTTGATAGCGCGAAGTGGGATGACATGCACTATGTATAGTGGCAGATGAAGATGATTACACAAAAACAGTGCACTATTAGTCTGACACAGTAGGGCGATACTTCACAAGTCAACGATTTGTTCTCACACGGCGGGAAGAACTTGGCGGCAGTCAACGCACCCAACGGTCAACAATTACTGTCAGTTTGCACATCTCAACTGATCCAAACCACACTAAAAGGTCATGTTTTGGGGTACAGTAGAGGGGGTAATAGGTAGGTATCGGAAAGGGTCCATTCTATATGTCGCGTCTACGTGCGCGCGAGACGGCGATCGGCGATCCATCATTAAGATCGAACACATCTAATAGACGTTTCCTCTAATATTCAGAGAAAAATAATCTCAAACTAAAGAGAAGATCGAATGAACCAACTACATTTAGAAAGAAACTACTACATCTTGATATTTTTAGTGGACTAAATCTTTTGAAAACAAAAACCAAATGCAAGATTTAAATGACATGTTCATGTCGATTGCCCTTTAAAGTTAAAACGTCAAACTATTTATCTTTACGTCTCGAGACTAGGCTGAGAGAGCGTTTTGGAAACAATAAAGAAATTTGCTGCCAAGACATGGCGCTCGTGTCGACATCGCTGGGAGCATTTCGAATGTACGTATTTACAAAGAATTTAATTGAAAACAATTTTGTTGCATATTTTTATTACGAAACCATCCTGGGTCAGGGTTTTATATTTTGCTTGGGTGAAGTTTCACAGCTATTTGTAGATAAATTAAAATGCCTTTACTATTGTGTGATTTAGTGAATAATTTGTTATTTAATAGAATAAAGTAAAGTTCACAATCGATACTTGTTGATAATAATAGTATTTTTATTTATTATCTTTGTTTTATTAACCACTAAAATGAGTTTAAATACATCTACCGGTTTCGAAAAATACCATTTTCTTCTTCAGGATGTCATAACTAACTAAAACATATATTGTTTCTTTGACAGAATCTATTTTTAAAAAAAAAAAATTTTTTTGAAGATGAAAATGGTATTTTTCGAAACTGGTAGATGTATTTAAACTCATTTTAGTGGTTAATAAAACAAAGATAATAAATAAAAATATGAATCTTAACCACAAAGATAACATTGCTGATTTTAAAAGGATAATAATAGTAATAATAATAAACTGCCCTAATTTAGTACTATTTCAAGTTTAAAACTCTATAAACAGAGACATCGTAACTGAAAAGTCGTGCTCTTGAAACGACGAGGTGTTATCTGACACTTCCATCAAATTGTTATACCGAACTTTCAAGTTTTTAATTGGTATTGGAGTTACACTGGAGTTGTTGACGTTTTGTTATTGAGCGAGTCAGACTGTTGAAGTTGAAGAATTTACATTTGTGCATGTCGGACATGAACGTTGTATTCTGCTATTGTGCATGGTGCATGTCGCGTTGGCTTTGTGCGTATCAGAAAAGTCTATTGTTACTTGTACACCTTTGCTATTGCGTGTATGGTGCGGGTTGTGCTCATTTCGTGCTATCAGCGAAGTGATTTTGTGCTAAACAGCGAAATGGGGAGACCTGTAGCCACAGAGAGAAAATAAATTCAGACAAGAGGAGCATTACTGCAGGTAGGTCGTATTCTTTCTGGTGTCTGATTAGTCCTCGAGCCTTTTCCTTTCCTTTTTCCTGTTCCAAACTCCTTCCATGCGTCCCACATACCATTACCTATCCCTTGCGCTATCGGTAATTTTGACCAAAATGTCAGTTGGTACTTTGTTGTTCCAAGGTCAGTAAGTATCAATTATATATCCTAAATACTAATTTAATGTATTAATTATAAATATATACATATAAAATCAATTTTGTCGAAAAATATTGTTTTTACGCTACCGGGATTCGAACCTGGATCTCTATTTCCAATCCGGGGAAATAATTAAGTAATTTAAATCATCACAGACCGTCTGTTCTGAATAATTACAACTTCACAATAAGAATGTGTTCTCCTTAATAATTATATATCCATCCCATACACGAAAAGATCAGGACACAACAGGTAGATTCCCTTTGAATTATACTTTCGTCTTAACTCAAGTGTTTCGAGATGAGATGGTTCGATGAGACTTTGATCTCTCATCTCAGAGATTTATCGAAATAGGTCGGAGAGTTCAGTGCTTTGAGCACAACAAACATGCGGCAATGATTCATAGTGTGTTTTGAGACGTATCTCTGAGAGAAATTTCATCTGTGTTCACGTGTCGTTTACGAGTACAGCCCGTCCGCTCAGAGTCACCCAACTTTTCCTCAGCCCGTTATGAAGCGAGATTAAACTTCAAGAATGATGAAACATTCTTGTATGCCGAGCTGGCGAGTTTCTAATGTAAGAGTCCCACCAGTCCTCTGAGATACATCCGCATTGTTTATTTACGAGTTCCTAGAGATAACACAAGCAAAATAAAAAAACCTTAACGAATTTCCAGACATTTTAAAGGGATCGTGTTAATCGCTTGTAAGAAACGAAACGAAAGTTAACGTTTTTATTTTTTGCGTATATAAAAACAATGCCCATAATAAGAAAGCTGTCAGACGGAAAAATAAAAACCTTCAGGGAGGGAAGGGAGGGGAGAAAGGCTGTTTTAACATGGATTAAATTGGTTAAGCGAAACATTATCATAAATATTATCTTCGGTACCTACACACTTTGTTTATGTTTTCTCGGGGATTTCGCTCCAGGAAGGCGGTTCAAAATATAATACAATACACTTTTAATTCGATTACGTTTCATACAATTTATTTCATTTTACACAATTTAATAATCTAAAGGATAGGAAGTGTAGCCTGATATATTCGATGGTGCGGACTAAATAAATATCGTTGATATATAATATACAAATATAATACAAAAAAATTGTTTTCGACATTTACATACAGTTTATCGACAGGTCGTTAACGATCCTGGTAGGTAGACCTACAAAAACGTTTAAGTACGAGTTAATCCAGAAAATAAATAGTTCTTAGCCTTCAAAATTAAGAAAATATTTTATTATACAATTTTATAATTTTTAAACACAAAATACTTTAATCTATTTTTCACATAATTATATTATACATTTATCATTCATATTTTACATATCTGTTGACGAGCTCTAAAGACCCGCTGGTCCACCAGTTAATTTCAAGCCACCATTCATTATTACCGAGAAGGTCTGGACTACACAGTGGATGATCGAAAATCTCCCACCCACATCTGCCCGAGCCTTTGGACACTATTTGTAACTACACCATTGTAATTACATTTAATTATGTCCTCGACGGTATCGCGGTTCTAATTCGTCCAATCGTGTCATTGTCAGTGATACTGAATCGGTGCACGGGAATAATCCGGCTTCTGGTCGATATAGCTACTCTAATTGACTTTAGAGTGTTATAATTTTTCTATTCAACCTCTTATTTTCAAACTCATGTAATATGTAAACCTTAATGGTCTTTCTATTTTTATTACACAGATTTTATTCCCTATCCCATTTTTTCCCCTTAATTTTTCAATAATTAAACATTTATCTCTCCTCTTTCTCATCATCAATTTATTAAGTATGATTCAAATTATAGTCTTACACTGTATCTACTATATTGTTGCTAAAAATGCACAAATGGACTGCTAAAAAGCTACAGTTTAAGCTTCCATTTTAAATAAATATAAATATCGGCAAGGTTGTTACAAAATTTGTTTTGTTACTATTAACCAGCGATCCGCTTTGTCAGACATACTACATTTGATAATTTATTATTATAGATTATTTCGTACAGTACCTACTTCACAAATTTCAGTTCTCGTTAGGTAGATACAAAGCCTATAATAATATATTAAGTAATAAAATCCAGAAAATTATTCTAATTTTGAAATTCATGTGTTTAAATTACAGTAGAAATAAAATCCTTCGATTATATATTTTTTAAATTAAATTTACGCGCAAAGAAGAAATGCTCACAGACACATAAGGTGTATTGGTTTCATACATTCACAATATTGTCTTTATGTTATTTATTATTTTACAATTAAAAGAATTGTTTTTAATTATTTCTGAAAATAGTATATAATGTTGTAAAGTTTTGTTAACTTTAGGTTGTTGCTTGGTGAAAATGTGAACGTATAATTAATATATTTGCATAATTTTCTTAAAAAATTAAATTAATACATTGTATGAATTGAGATGCTACTTTGTTTTTTAATTTTAGTTATATATTTTTATATTTATCTTTCATTTAACAATAGTTATCATTAGTATATTTATTCATTCAAATATGATCGTTCTTCTTCTCGCTCTATGTTACTTTATGCATGTAAAAATTTGTAAAAAGTCATATGAATGTTAATTCTATTTCAAATACCAAATACTACTATTAATAATACTAATTAAATGTATTGATTAGAAAGATATACATATTAAATCAATTGTATCGGAAAAAATTGTTATTATTTCTAATTGATACATTGAATTAGTATTTAAAATATCACAAACCTATGTTCTGAATAATTACAAGTTTGCGATTATGAGTCTAATTGAATTACCAAAAATATGAACACATTTTTAAAAAGTACCGATGGTTGAGCGCACCGTCACAGAAGCCTGGAAGGTTCAAATGCTGTTTTCTGCCAAGCCTGGCTTTCATCACATTTGGCAGAAGATCAACAGAATCTGGCATCTCTTGGCACACGTCTTCTGTGTACTCCGCAATCTAGAGAAAGGGATTACCTACGAGGGAGCAAATCTGGAAGAGGTGCATTCTGAAGCCTCGGATCAATATTCTTTGGCATGCATTTTTTTATTTCTCTGGGAAAAATGCTGAACTAGAGCACGTACCTTTAAAACGTACAAATGTACTAAAAAACTAGAACAAACAGTTTACAATACGTGTTTATTTATGAGATTATTCTCGATTTATTTATTTATTTATTAACGCCCATGTGCAGTGGCGGGTTTACGGTACAGGCGCCTGCCCCCCCCAAAATTGTGATTTAATGTATGGTAGGTATGGTATCGGATCTTCTTCTCTTGTATGGTATATATGTAGGTACGGAATCAGATCAGGTATCTTATCATGTAATTAATACGCGTTCGACTCTTGCAGGATTGCTTTAGTGGGAAATCTTAACATTTTAAAGCAGTTCACTCACGGCTTTGATGCGCTATTATTTCGCTTTAACATAAGCGCGTGTACAGGTAATGTAGGTACAAAACTCTTAGTTGAGAATAAATTGCGTGATTTATGTGGGTATGAGAAGTGAATCTATTTCCATCTAGAAAGAACAATTGCATTAGTGAGTGTAAGAGTGTATTGATGCCAGTGGGCGGGTTGTCGTTTCAAATTAGTTCAAAACACGGTATAAACACGGTAAAAGTATGTATGGAAAGTTTGAATTTTGTAAATTAGGAAAGCTTATATTTATGTTATAGTTTATATTTGTTAATTTTTTTAATGTATTAGTTTTAATTTTGTATTTTTATAGTTTTCAAACATTTGTCTTGGTCGAATGCATTTGTTGATTTTTCCATTGTTATAAATATATAACTACGTACTTGCACTACAAAAGCGATATATTAAAATAAATATTTCTGAAAACATTATATGTTCCAATAAACCTTTTTTTCTGTACATAAACATACTTAACGCTCTTTTTATCACACGGCGACAGTAAAACACAAAATATATGCTGCAAAAAAATGGTGTATATGATCTGTGTACAAATCTGTACTGAACGGTGTACAAATCTGAGGTCTGTATGTGTTGGTGTTCATTTGCACGAGATTTACGGTATCATGTATGTGTCAAATCTATATTTAAATAAAAAGTAATCCATGTCTTTGAAATGAGCTGTCATACAAATACAATTGTTTTTTCTAAATGAAAATTGGTTTAGCAAGCCACAAAGCAGAAAGACTGCCGGGCTGGTCGGCAGGAGGAAACGTTTGCTGTTCACTCGGCGTCTTTGATTGTCCGGTGGTGGCCCTGTTCGGGGCGTATCAGATTATGTCTGGTGCTGCCTTTCCGCTACTGGCTGGGGTAATCCCTGCAGATTTGTTGGGTTTAGAGCTGAGCGCCCGCTGCTCTTTGAGTAAGGGCAGTGGTGTAGTGCTAAATAAAAAAGTACCAGGGCGGTATTTGATTTTAATCCCCCTCTCCTTTTTTTCCTTTCATGTATTCCTACGGAAATTGGAAATTGAATATATTTAACGATAAAAAATAAATTTGAATCAGCAACAAATTAGGTTTTGCAAACGTTAAAACCATGCATATGTCAAAAAAATTATCGAGCTGTAAATTTATGGATGACTGTTTATTTAAGTTGAGTTCACATATTTCATCTGTCTCCGAGTGCATGTGCTCAATGGTTGAAAGAATGGGATACCGCCGCACGCCCAGATGATCTTAACAAAAAAAACTATAAATTTCCTCGTATGACTTTCACGTTGTGAAGATGCTCCAGTTCTATACAATTTTTTGCATACTCGTAATATCCGTCCGCTGCACGATATTAGTTTAATGTACAAAATTATATGCGAAAAAGTTTGTATCAAAATATTTTTTAAATATGCTTGTAAAGTAAGCTCCGTGTTAAAAAAGTGACAGGGCGGCCCCTTGACTCGAAAAGAAGTATCAGGGCTCCGCCCTGACTCACTACATTACTGTGTCTGGGGGTGAGTCACTCAGGACCCACGTTCAGAACAATACAGGGCTTTATGCTCGCGAACGAGGGAAATGAACATGAAAGATGGGACGCGGTACCACTGGGGATATTGACTTATTCCTTTCTCCCTGTGATGAAGTAAGAGCTGTTTGATCACCTGCAGTGCAGCTGCAGCTGCGTGAGGCATATCCTCTGGCGATGTAAATTGTTGACGGATGTAGGAGAGGATATGCTTGAAGGATTATAAAAAGTAGTTCATGACTCTGTTGGAAATTCCAACCTACTATAGTAAAGTAGAAACCAGGATCTATTACGGATCTTCCTTGGCGTGTGGGTGGGGATCTGATTGGTTTTGTCCTCCGGAAGGTTTTTTCTTCCAAGACTGCTCCTCTGCAAAGTGTGAAGGGGCGCCACAAGGTAAAATTCAATTAACTGACGGAGCAGAACTAATAGAGAACTCATTTTATAATAATCTCCTAATAAGCTTTATAGATTTTATCTCAGGCGTTGCTTTGTTAAGTGGAATCAAAGCGGGAGTGTATAATTTCCATATTTCCATAATGATTCCGAGATGGAATGGGACCCTTGTTGTGCGTTACCGGTCGGCAGATGTCGTTCCATGTCTCATACGCCACAAATCCAAAAATCTTGCATACCGGTGTTGTAAAGGCACTTGGTGCATCTTGGAGTAGTGGCTGGTCTCCTGAACACATTTTCTCGGCGAGGGAAGGTTACGACTGTGTTCTCCGACAGTTTAAACAGCGCTGTATTTTGAAAATATTACTGGGGCCGCGTTAACTGTCTACGAGATGCATCACCGTAACATAGCGTAACGTAGCTTTTTAAGTGATTGAATGGGCGATGGAAATTGAGTTGATACAAAGTTATTAGATAAATTTAAATAAATTGAGCAGGTATTTTAGCATTTTAGGATCTCCATGCTACCGTCAGACATTTTGCAAAGGAACAGAAGTACCGCTACGTATGGGTCAAGAATGGACTAATATTTCTTAGGAAAAATGACACATCCGCACCTATACTAATTAGGATCAGAGATGCACTAAGAAAGCTGTCCGTTGACTGCTTGAAGATCACGGCGGAGGTCGATTTCCAGATATTCAGCAGCCACCCATTCGCTACTTCTATCAAAATAAGTGTCCACCTCTTCTTCCTCTTTTTATCCTTTCCAACCCTTCAAAACCCCTTGTATAATGACTGGCCAACATCAACCATTACAACCTATGTAAGTACTATCGTTGTAACACCTTCACCGATCTTTTCACCTTTTCATTTCATGACGGTAGAACCACTAACGGTCTCTTTCTTCTATTTCTCATCTATAACATATATCTCATTGCTCAATACGATATCCAACTATTTAATTTTCCAACGATGTCATCACTAAATGTATACTTTCAAAATGCACGAGGCTTGCGTACGAAAACTGATATATTTCTAAATAACGTTGTATGTAATGGAATGGGACTGCGTGGGAATTGTGGAAAGCTGGTTAATAGATAATATCAATAATTGTGAAATATTCGATTCCAGGTACTCAGTATTCAGACGGGATAGGGAATACTCCCGCACCGGTCAAAAATTAGGGGGTGGCGTAATTCTTGCCCTAAATTCAGATCTCAATGCCGTTGAACTTCCCCAATGGCGGACTATGGCAGAGGACACATGGGATCGTATCCCCATTATATCCGACTCAAAATGTCGCAACCTGCGCATGCGCTGTACCTATACACCCGGAGGATCCTCGCACTCTCTGCTTTTGCAAATATTTACTGATAAACTAAACATGATTATTCAAAGCTCTGCTCCTTCTGATATTTTTCCCGCACTCGGTGACTTCAACCTCCCTGACATCTCGTGGGAAGGCATCAGCAATTGCACATATATTTCTCCAACTTCAATAAGTGTAGAATTCTGTGACTCGATAGATTTTCTAGGACTGAACCGGTTTAACAACTCGGTGAACTGTACGGGTAGAATTTTCGACTTGGTTCTCTGTAATGATACTATAATAGAGGCGAGGACGTGTGATGACCCATTAGTCGCAGAGGACATATATCACAAAGCAATTAATATAACACTTTCGGTTACAGTGGACGCTCCCCTGGCCCCTGATAAACAGGCTGAAGAAAAAAGTTGTCTTATTTCGAATCGGAGACTATGTAACAATCAATAACGAGCTGAACTCCTTCAATTGGAATTCATTATTTGCTCTGATTTGATTGTTAAAGAGGGGAGGGATTAGGGCAGAGCCCTGTTGTCTCCAAAATTAACGTTATTTTAATAAATATCCAACAAGGTTCGTGCTTTCGATGATTTGTCTCTTGTATTTTTTATCTATGGTTATCGTAATTTGGTGTTATCTATGAATGATAGCCTTAAATGTCAAATGTACCGTGAAAATCAGAGGTATTGGTGATATTGTAAATAATAACCGACTTCATAATGCTGAATCATTTGGTATACTGTATTAGTTATGTATTTAATTACGCGTGGGTTATTTATTAGACTAGAAATTTTTTTATGAGAAATTTAATTGTGTTGAAATCTATTTTCTTCACTCTCATTATCACCGCTCGGCGATGCTGAACTTACCCAGAAAATATCGGCGCGTGAAACGAAACTCTCATCAGCATTAAATACACTCAGTACTGACAACATGTAGCAATACTAATGCAGCAAGCAGCGCTTCACTTTTTCTATGGCTACCTGACAATGGCTCTAATAATTGTCTCCGATAACAATATGCAGTGCAGTTAATTCATTGTACGGATTAAATTGTACAAACAGTCAGCGGTTCCTTTCTCATAGCTTGCTGCCTGCCTCACTCACACACGAGAGTTGTGGATGAATATTGGGGCATCACTACTCTCACACTATATAACTTTCAAGTTTTTTTTGTTCTATTCGACATACATTCATTCGTTAATCCACACATGTTCATTCGACCAATCATATCTTCATAGTGCCATCACTAATCCTCAGAGCTGCGCTGCATATTTGAAAAAAATATTTTCTTTCTTACGCACGCATAATTGATAACCGTTTATTTTCATAGCAGATTACAATTGTTATAATATTAAAAAAATTGATACGAGTTAATTTCGGCTCGAGTAACAGAAATGTTTAACAACGCAATCGGAAAGATGGGAATATATAGCAATGAGTTAATTTGGGAATTCAAGGGAGCAGATTATGAGGACTTACGGGAGACGGACAGGATCGCTTGATTCACCCGATGATGACACTGATCCTTCACTCCTTATCTCCTGAAGCTCACGTTTGAGTTTTCACACTAATTCTCTGATGAGTATTATTCCACACAATGGTCACATAAGCTCGGCGATCTCCAAGAGCTCGATGGCCAACCTGCTATGGGGAAAATAGTGACAATAATAGATACAATAATATAATTAATTCACACATACGCGAATGCAATACTTCAGAATTGCACATGTAACACGGCGTAAGGCTTCATGTGCGCGCTCCCATACAACTGCACGGTCAAGGATCGACCGCTTAGTCGAGTGTATGCGCACGCCAATTCACGGCAATGTACATAGATGTCGACCGATTGTTGTTTTGTTTTGTCAAAAGACGTTCGATAAAGTTTCGATACAACTAAATAGTCGAACAATTAAACATTGTATACATGCGCCTATCTTAACGACTGCGAAGAAGTGCGTGACCCTTGCCATTTACAAATTGATAATATCACAACATGAACTGCGAATAGCAACACACACACACACACACACACACATATATATATATATAGCCGATGTTTTAGGTTAAACTATCAATAATAACTGGTCTGGATAGCAATGCAGGGTTCCCGAGTCCACCTGTCAGAGACGAGCGAATTCATGAATACTCGACGAGGAAGATGAGAACCAGTACAGGTACAGGATGTTTATTCCGACAGCGAGGCTCGACACGTGCACGCAAACGTTTCCTAAAATCTACCTACATTCGTACAATGATCTATTCTGGCCTTAATCCTTTACGTATCGCATAGTAACGTAAAATAAACTTTACAAATTCATCGCACTCGTGTAGATTATTTAACTTTGTTTTTTAACCACTTTATTAATTGATACGCCAATCGGTTTCAGAAAATACCATTGATAAAAATTTGGAATTGTCTGTTTTACATATATACAATGTTGGTGTTAAATTTAATAATTTGGTATCATTAGAAATAAATAAAGCGTTAAGAAAAATATTATAAAAAACCAACTAAATTTAATCACAAATTTTTAGAAAATTTTTCACCTTCGTAACAATTTAATTTAGGTACAAGATTTATTTTTAATAATTATTATTTAAAAAATATTAGAATAACGTGATATATATGATTTTGGTGAGTTCATTCGACATCCTAGCAAAGGAAATTATATATATCGAAACCGGTTGGTGTATTAATTAATTAGGTACTTTTAAAATCTTTGTGGTTAAGATTCATATTTTTATTTATTATCTTTGTTTTATTAGGAAAGATTTATTATTATCTTTGTTTTTTTAGGAAAGATTTATTATCTTTGTTCTTTTAGGAAATTTTTTTTTCCTAAAAATTATTCGAGTAAATTTGTATTAAGTAATGATTTGAGTTAGGTACTAAATTTTTTTTTTTAAAAATAGATTCTGTCAAAGAAACAATATGTTTTAGTTAGTTATGACATCTTGAAGAAGAAAATGGTATTTTTCGAAACTGGTAGATGTATTTAAACTCATTTTAGTGGTTAATAAAACAAAGATAATAAAAAAATAAATAATAATAATTAAGTGGTTAAAAAAAACAAAGGTAAAAAATCTATATAAAAATATTATCAATAATTATTATATATTAATTTTGTTTTAATTTAGTTTTATTTCAAAATTTGAATTCAGATGCGCCTCTACACGTACACACACATATACAAATCTTCTTTATCTTCTTACGCTTTCTCGTAAGCATACGTGTCCATGTTGTACATACATTATATGTATATTTTAACATCTCCCAATAAAAACAGTCGTAAAAGTACCCAAATTCAACGGAATAGAAATCGCTCGCGGTTTAGATTGTTTTTACAAAAGTCTACACACGAGACCCGTCCCGCGGGCGAGCGGGGTGGGGTGGACCAACCCTGCTGGGAGGGAAAACGAGGCTGCGATAAGAAACAGCGAGCACATAAGCCGCCATATTATTCCACATCCGCACACACGACTTGAAGTGACAATTCGTGCTTCGGTACGCGTCACTAACATCAACCCAGTTAAATGACAGTTCCGGAAGTATGCACAATGTAAAAACAATTCTGTAAGCAGTAAGATGCTATATATAATACGAAATTACTACATTTATTTATTTATTCGGTAGCGTTCTGGTTTGAAGGTTTCGTACTGAATATTGGACAGATTTTAAGAAATACGAATGAAAAAATTGATATTTATTTGTATCCTTCGTATTCCGATGTTTATCTGCATACCTTTTACCACTAATGACACAATACATCATTCTAGTTCATTTTCACATTCATTTCTGATTTATGTTTATAAAAAAAAATGTCCCGGTTTTCCCTTCAGAATCAGTTTAGATAACTACATGTAGGTATATATGAATAATTTTAATTTAAAACGCGCATTTTTTTATGGTAAATTGTGCCCATCGACGAATTAAAAAGTTGCAAAAATATATTTTCCTTTTATTATTTGGAATATTAAAATGAAGAAAAAAAACGCCACGTCATTCATCGACACGCTTAACATGTGATGCATAAAAAATATCCCATCGTTTTTATTTACAAAATATTCTTGTGTCATCGCCCTTTGATATATTTAAGTTAAAATTGAAAAGTCTATCGTCATCATTTATCATTTGCCTCCTCGTGTTCTTGATTTATGATTTTCATATTCACGATAATTTCTGCGTTTTTTAATGTGCGAAGTTCTGATGTATTAGTATACATGTTATACGAATATATATGTTACACGCGGTAAGGTTAGGTTAGGTACACGCGCTCTAACCCGCGTGTAACCTAACGCTAGCTACTTTCTTCTATTTTAGTTAGATAGAATTTGTATCAAATTTGATACAAATTCTTATTGTGTTCGTTTGTTTAGATTAACCAGTCTGACCACTGAAGGGTCGTGCTATAGTTTACAAGCGAAATTCTGGAGATAATGCTCCTTTGAGAATCATTACTTAATATAGAAGATGATTTGAATTCCGGGTTGCGTGCCGGATAAACAAGGCAATAAATTCAATGATATCAAATTAGCACACTCGTTCACAAATCGTATATTGATATCTGTCGTCTTTTCTTCTGTCTATGGTAAGGAGAAATCTTATTTACCATAGAAATTGTCTATCCACGATTTTTACATGTCATCTAGTAATTAATGATTAAACAAAAGACGTAAACAAAACTATTAAAAATATCTGTTCCAAGTCATAACATTCCTTAAATCATTTCTAATTAACGGAAGGTCAAAGTTGATAGACTAAAAGATAGAAATGTGAGTTCAAAGTGTAGGTACATACAGAACATATATGTAGCCTTATATTATTGTTGTAATAAATCATTTATCTTCAAACACACATGGTGTGAAAAATTCGTAAAAATGTAAAACCTAGATCTCTCATAAAATCCATAATTTTGTGTGGGCTTACTCAACTTCTTTAAAAGTTCAAATTCATAAAATATTTCAACCGCTGTATAAAGTGCCTATTTTTTAATATTTTTTGCTATGCAAATACAGTACAAAGTATGTATTCACACTTCTACTTATGTGAGTGAATACATAAATAAATAATTAAGTTTTATATCACAAAAACACACATATTTAGGTATGTTCATCTTAAAGCGAGATATATTTTTATTGAGGATGTATAACATAATGTAATACAACACTAGTGTAATAACTAGTATCCAAATAATAATATTTTCAAATTTATTATTATTAAAAGCAGGTACTAAATAATCCAATTATCAAATATTTAGACAATTTCTTCTAAATTGTAAAAAACTTTATATAATGTTATTTAAAAAAGTTAATTATTTTCAGTTTCCTTACTCAATTACGCGTATACTACTTAGTATCACGTAATTGAAAACATATTGCAAGTGATTATTACGCTAAGAAGATAGAACAAAATAGTTAATTATTTTCAGTTTCCTTACTCAATTACGCGTATACTACTTAGTATCACGTAATTGAAAACATATTGCAAGTGATTATTACGCTAAGAAGATAGAACAAAATAGTTAATTATTTTCAGTTTCCTTACTCAATTACGCGTATACTACTTAGTATCATGTAATTGAAAACATATTGCAAGTGATTATTACGCTAAGAAGATAGAACAAAATAGTTAATTATTTTCAGTTTCCTTACTCAATTACGCGTATACTACTTAGTATCACGTAATTGAAAACATATTGCAAGTGATTATTACGCTAAGAAGATAGAACAAAATAGTTAATTATTTTCAGTTTCCTTACTCAATTACGCGTATACTACTTAGTATCATGTAATTGAAAACATATTGCAAGTGATTATTACGCTAAGAAGATAGAACAAAATAGTTAATTATTTTCAGTTTCCTTACTCAATTACGCGTATACTACTTAGTATCACGTAATTGAAAACATATTGCAAGTGATTATTACGCTAAGAAGATAGAACAAAATAGTTAATTATTTTCAGTTTCCTTACTCAATTACGCGTATACTACTTAGTATCATGTAATTGAAAACATATTGCAAGTGATTATTACGCTAAGAAGATAGAACAAAATAGTTAATTATTTTCAGTTTCCTTACTCAATTACGCGTATACTACTTAGTATCACGTAATTGAAAACATATTGCAAGTGATTATTACGCTAAGAAGATAGAACAAAATAGTTAATTATTTTCAGTTTCCTTACTCAATTACGCGTATACTACTTAGTATCATGTAATTGAAAACATATTGCAAGTGATTATTACGCTAAGAAGATAGAACAAAATAGTTAATTATTTTCAGTTTCCTTACTCAATTACGCGTATACTGCTTAGTATCACGTAATTGAAAACATATTGCAAGTTATTATTACGCTAAGAAGATAGAACAAAATAGTTACGGAGAAGACTTGCATTTTTCGAGAGATTAAATCATTATAGTTTTAAAATGAGTCGTGATGTTACTTTACCGTCATTACTAACTTTTAACTGATTCAGTTTTAGGTTAAATGCCTGCCAGTGATAGTGGCAATGAATATTTCCTAGACAGATTGTTAATGAAAACGAATAAGATCGTATATTTTTACGTCAATAATTTTATCTTAATAGCAAAACCATCCCCATAATTCAATTAATTATCATTATTATTATGTGATACAAGTCTTCACACGTGTATCATACCCTCCTGCATAAAATATTTCCTAATTATTCTATTTGAAACAATGTTCTTATATATTACAGTCCATCCATGAACCTTCTTTAAATGTTTCGATATTTATATAAGCTCGTATTTTACAGGCGCTATTTCTACCAATCTATTTTTAACGTTCTGGAGGAGCTTCTGACAAAATATCTAAAGGGATGTTTTTTAGAGGTTTGTTTTTCGAATTTTCAACACTTTCCAGCGACAGTCAATTTGATAACTCATAGCTGATTTGTGCTCAGTTTGGTTTGCCATTTCATTATAAATAGACTTAGCCATAATAACGCTTGCAAATTTATTTCGAAAATCGTGGTTCAGTTCGCGAAACTTACCGTGAGCTACGTCCATTTTACGGTTGACAAGTAATTCGATAAGCCATGGATCGTTTTCGCACCACGCATACTCTAATTGATAATACGCATCCGCAGAGATGTCGTACAGTGCGCACCGAAGAAACTGTTGCTGCGGTGGAGCGTGGTATTGAGGAGGACCCGAATGAACAGCAATTTTTCGACTTTTTTGTTCCTCAATTGAATGGAATTACTGTGGAAGAGCTGTGGTTGAGCTGTGGTTTCAACAATACGGCGCAATAGGAAACATTCAACGAGCGCATAATTTTGCCTAATGGGCTTGTGAATTGGCTTCTGAGATCGTGTGATTTAACACCAGAGACGATAGACGACTTGGAAGCCAACATTCGTCGCGTTATTACAGATATACGTCCCCAGCGGCTCCAAAAATGACAATTTTCTTACATTAAAATTATTTGGGGGACTAAAATCGCAGAGTTCTTGTTTTGCATACAAAAGGCACCGAAATCAATATCCAACATATACTTTTTAAATGAAATTCAAATAAATCAAAATTAAATGAATCAAATAGAGAGACCTACAGAAAAAATCTATCTATCGAATAAATATTTACTTCCTACTGGGATAGACAAATATTTTCTGTATATCTTTCTAGTTAATTAATTTAATTTTGATTAAGATATACTTATATACCCATTTGACACCAGAATCTAATGGGGTAATAGCAAGATGGTAAAGCGCTCACTTAGCGTGTGAAAGGCAGCAGGGTGGATATTTGATGCTCCGAAATCATTTAAATTTCAAAAAAAGTTATGGAGACGCCAGTTACAAAGATGAAAATAAAACATGTGGTAAAAGCGAGTCTATAAAAATGTTTCAAATGTTCTAATACTGATTGCTTGACACTACTGACTAATGGCTGAATAGACATTATGTGCTGAAATAATGATACAACATTTATATGAAACGTTAGCAGATGAATATAATATGATCAAAGATAAATATTCCGTAATTTAAAATAACTTTGCGTACGAACGTTCTGGAACATCTAGTCGAACTCTATAGAGAAAGCATTCATTTTCCCTAAGTGAAAAGTACCATATATCATCACCGGAATATTCTCGTGAAAGAATATCGCAAATTATCCTAGTGCAGCGCGCGCGGAGCTCGGCAGCCTTATCTGCCGCTGCCCGTGCAGTGCCTTCAGCAGGAGTGAAAAGGATTCGCAATAATATTTTCTATTTTTGTTTGCCAGTTGGTCATATTTCATTACGTTCGAGTTTCATTTAAAAAAAGATGAAATGACGTCCGCACCAGACGCGAGCGGCTGAAAATATTATTATCACCTTATTTCAGACTTTTTAATTAATTAATATTCCTACACAAGTAGAAAAAATTTTTGCAAGACATTTTCACCGGGAAATAAATATTTTTCTTATTTTATACACGGATGAAATTTTCAATTAGAAACATTTTCTAAGACAGGGATTACGATTGTGTCATTCGCCGTGTATACACCGAGTCTCGCGCTTGTTGTACGTCAACCGTCATTGAACATTGACGTTCCATTCGTTAGTTGGGTGAATTTGAATCTCACCGGCCCAGCAGTCAAACAGTATAAAGGTCCGTAACGTATACGGAATAAATATAAATATTACAATTTTCAGAATAAGTCTCGCCGTTAAATTGCCATCGTATATACGCATTTCACTTTCTACAATTTGATTATAATTTGATATGAAAAATATTTACAGGATGGCAAATAAAATACACTCAGCGAGTGTTGAAGACAACAGGAACAGAAGACCTGGCATCATCAGATAAACCGCTAAAAGCTTCAACAACCGAAAAGCACGCTGACAAGACGTATGAAAGTGAGCGAGGCAAGGTTGGTATCCGTTCGTTATGAATCCGGTCTTCTTAGATATCCGTACGTATAGAATCATTCCACTCAGTTAACAATTTTGGTTCTAGAGAAGTTTACGGATGCGACATTCCACGTTCAGAGTAATACCATCATTCATCTCATACCACGATACGCCACAAAATAAACCAAAACAAACAATGCAACTCTGTGTCGCTCGTTCCTCTCCCGTCGTCCTGACTCACCCTCGACTCGGTATCGCGCGAACTTCTGCTTATGAAGCACAAAACACACGATAACTTCTAAAACTGTATTGCGGACTGCCGAACACGGTGACCAGTTTTTAAGCTTTTCATTCTTATATATATATAAAAAACAAATTAATTAAATATTTGCCTCTTTTTTGGTAAAATCACACTATACAATGTATCTTTGTTTTCCGGTTCAACAATCTAAATAATTTTTTAGTTCAATAGTAGCCGAATAACTCTTTCTAAATTGTCTTTTGAACGACTGTTTCCACATACTACGTAGTATTATCTATGTAAGTATACACATAAAACTGAATATTTGTCTGTCTGTCTGTTCTCCATACAATTCAACAACATTTTAGGACCATCCCCGCTAGCCTGGCCACCCCACGCGCGCCTCGCAATATTAATGTGTATTATATGGAACGTCATCTAAATTGTGCAATCAGTTGCAAAATAAAATATAGTCACCCTTCTCCACTTCTGTTTGTATTGTAATATTTTAAACAATTATTACGCGCACTGCCTAAAGGAAATATGTATTTTAGATTAATCTCAAACCTCCTCGGGAACTCTTCAGGCTCCGTGTCTTCCAGAAAAGACATTTTACGCCACCGAGGATACATTTTTTGGGTGAATTAATATATACAATGTTTTTATTTTTTATAGTTGTCACTAAGCAGTCGATATGGAAGATATAAAAATGGATAAGTAATTTATTGATTGTACACTGTTATGTGACTGATTGTGACGATAACTATGATTAACTGTTGGGGGTTTAGGGATTGTACTGATTGTGTGTTGTGGGAGTCACTCGGATGGGGTGACTGATGTTTGTAGGTTATTAATATAATAATGATTTGTTTAAGGTGAGTTTGAGGGCCCTAACTCCTCAGATATTCACATACGCATGCATGTGAATGTCGCAGTGTATATACATGTTACGAAGCATGCGTCTGAATATAAGTGTTAGTGTTGCGACTAGAGCATGTTGATGAAATAAAATAAGACTTACAATCGATTGGCGTTTATTGTCGAATGATACACAAATAAATTTACACTATTTGGACGTTAAATTGCAAGTTAAAGTTCGGGATCAGCGAAGCTCACAGGATGTAGTTCCGAGAGATGAGTCCGATAAGGTGGCCAGGGAAAAAGTAATCGTTTCTCGAACCGGTCGCATCGCGATGTATTGTTGTCTAAATTTTCGGGCGGAATGGCTGTCAAGTGTCTGGTTTAACAGCCAGATCTGTGAGGCGCGAGCAGGCCCCTACAGAGATTTACTTTCTAGTGTACAAGTTATCGCTTGAAGAATTACGAATAATCAGTTACCAATCATTGTTACAATAACGGTTTAAATAATGATTTAACAATCACTAATTGATATTGAGAAATATATTGATTACACATTTTGTTAATTTGTATTATTCTTTATGTCCATATATATCATGCAAGCTCAAGCTGTCAGGATTTGTGACCCTTTTGTAGACGTACATGCGAGTGAAATACCCTCCCAACAAATTACCGTTACTCGCGGTACAGTTTTTGTTTTCCATTTCAAAGCTGCTAACGATTGGCAAATGAAAGAAATTGGCTAATGTGACATAATTTTACCCTGAAACGATCTGTTTTCTTCCTTGAAATGTGACGTTTGTTGTTTAACAAAATCACGTTTACAACACTTGTTTAATTTTCACTGTTAAAGGTAACGTCCTTATTTAAAATAAATTCTCGCGCGCCAAAAAGGAGCAAGATCCTGAACGCGCAGCCAAACTATAAATGATTCTGTCAAAGTGCGGAGTTCCCCAGGCAGTTCGGCAGAGATCCCTCCTGGATATATCATTATAATATGGGCTCCGTGAGGCATTGCCGCTTTATGTTTAAATTGAACTGCCATCGACAACATCCAAAGTCTTTTGTGTTTAAAATTGGAACGGAGTGAGTCGGAGGACGCTCCCTTGCAGATTAAAAATCCACTTGGAAGTCAATTCAAGGGAAAAACTTTAATGGCCTTAGTTAATCCGATAAATCGTGTTGTGAGGAGGCATCCGACGATAAATGATATATTATCACGTGAATGTAATGAAGCAATCTACTAATGGATGTATCTAGAATTAATCGCGTTCATATCGACGATTTCCTCTTCAAATAATCATTTTGTACGGCATTCAGAAATCGAAATTTCATTATTAATTTTTACAAATACCCTCAAAATATTCTCAGGTTTTAATGACCATTTAGGTATTGAATTGATCGTGTTTAATTACGAGAGTCACTCGAATGGAGCGAGTGATATTCAAGGTTGTGTTTATCAGAAGGTTTGTTAAAGTTCGTGACTAGCGAAGCTCACTGAAGGCAGTAGCCGAGAGATGCGTCCGAGAAGATAGCCAACGCAAAAATGATCGCGTCAGCTGCTTTCCGGACCGGCTGTATCGCGATGTATTGTCGTCTGAATTCTGTCGGCATTCGGCGGCGTGGAATGAGATGTAGCCAGTTCTGAGAGGCGCGAGCGGGGCTTCCACAACCTTTTAGAATTTCTGAGTTATTCTGGCCGGCGTTTCGGAAGACTCTAAATAGAAGAAAGTTTTTGTAACTTGTCAGGATTGATATGTACATTATGTCATGTTTACAAGGAGACTCGTTTCGAAAGCGCGTAAAGGACAGTATGACATTTGTCAGTTCGTATTTGGTAATCGTAGAGAATAGTTGATTACAATTTATTATGGAGCATCTAACGCCTCAACAACGTGTTGAAGTCATTAAAACCTTTTATCTGAATAACAATCATTAATGGTGATCCCTAATATCACATGTTGGAAAACTTCTGATCGGTGCCACCGCCCGTGCTACGCTTGAAAATTTGCTGGAAATTTTTCCCGGCCTCATAATATCAAAAAGTGGTGATATCGACTGGCTTCCATGATCACCTGATTTGACTGCTGCTGGGGTGCTTGAAAAAAAGGTCTACGCCAATAAGCCAACAATGCTACCGATGCTACAAGACAATATTCGAAATGAAATTGCTGAAATAACACGCCAATGTTATGAAATATATGGTTAAAAGAGCACGCATTTGTGTCACTTGGCCAATATCATATTTTATACATAATTGTAATAAACAAAATAATCGGTAAATAAAAATAAAATTAAATAATTCTATTCCATTTTTCAAGTTATTCATAACCAATATCGGCCTGGAACATAATTTTCACCCGCAAAGTCGGTGTGGTGACTTTTGCCGAAAAATCTCTGAGACAAGAGATCCGTGTTTACCCACAGCTGCAACTAGTTAGGGGTGAGTGGTGGTATTATGTTAATTAGCCTTCTATTGCAAGAAACTGTCAATGTCTGAAAATTTGACACTCGTCTAGTAACTACTATCCTGGTGATATGTTTAATCATTGTCCAAGCGCTTACTTTATAGTAAGAATCTGAATGTGACACTTTCGCATATTTCGTCATCACCGGACGTACAATCATGTGATGCCGAAAAGGTTTCAGAGAAAACTGTGGTTGCAGAAAAGTAGGTTTACAGTAATTATCGCGAAAAATCATTTCTCAATTCCTCTGAGAAAATTATAGAATCAAATGATTTTGATGAACAATATGAATTTGATCGTATCGATATTTTAAAGTAAAATTAAATTGTAATTAAAAATTTTGATGATGATCCAGAGAGTGAACTTGCACCGCTGGAAATTGAAGATGATGAAGAAGAATGTTGAGAATAAAAACTTATATCGCTATTGGTAGTCAGGGGTGGACCGAGTAGCTCTTGACGCCATTCACTAAGAGGCTGCAGTGTTTTTGTTCAAACATTTATACAATGAATAATTATACCGATTTGGATGGATAAATTAACAATCAAGGTGGATTAGATTTACAGGGGAAATCGTATAATAAAAACGCGCCTTGCATTCTACCTGGTTGGTGGTGTAAAAACGAATGCAATAATTTGTTATTTGTTAAATATAAACAAAATTACCTACCATTGGCCTACCAATGTTTCAGCTGGATAGATTACAATCTATTCTAAATGCGGCTGCACGGATAATGTATAGAGTTTCCAAATTCTCTCATATAACATCCCTTTTACATCAACTACATTGGCTCCGATTCCCTGAAAGAGTTGAATTTAAATTGTGCTGGTTGATGTACAAGGCGATAACACAACATGGCGCCTCTATATCTTCAAGAACTTTGTATCCCAGACAATTTGAATGGTAAACGTCAAACTCTCAGATCAGCCTCTACTTCAGTTGCAGGAAGGGTTGTAGAACCGATCAGCCGTTGCCAGAAGTCTAAAATTAGTGAACGGGCATTCGCAGTGGCAGGCCCAAAAGCGTGGAACTCTTTGCCCTCCGTTATTAGAAACAGTGCATCGGAGACTTTATTTAAGAAGAAACTAAAAACGCACTTTTTCAAAAAATCATTTCCATAAGTGAAAATAACGATTTTTTAATTTTAAAAAACATATTATGTGTAAAGCGCCCTTGAGGTGAAAGTTTTTACGAAAATGGCGCTATACAAATTATCCATTATTATTATTATTATTATTATTAATATTTTTTATAAATAATTGTTTTATTAATACTAAATATTTTTCAATTTTCTCGTAAAGTGCATCACGCGTGTTGCTCAGCAAAGTATATAGCGTTATCCCGTAAACGAATTCATTGTTATCCCGGAAAAATGCACAATCTTGTACGTAATCATGTATTCTATTACTTTTATTATAGTTTTGGTTTTGGTGTCCTGCTGATATTTTAAGGATTTTGTCAGCTTTGCAGGAATTTTTCCGACAGTTGGCCCTTTTTTTCGTCTAATTTGACTGGACTATAAAATATAAAAGCGGTGCCTCTTTCACTCATCTCCTCGTCGTGATCTTCCAGCACGCAGAATGAAACGCCTACCGCCTCGCCTTCTGAGTGCTTTGGTCCATTGGACTGCGAATTGTTGATGTAACGCTGCTTTATCTAACTGCCGACCGAGGCGGAGTGATACCAGAAATACGACTGAGGCTGTTCGCGGGATTTTTAAATCTGATTCATTCAGACTACCACTTCAAATTTAACTATTTATATAAATATTAGAAATGGCAAAAATACAGCAACAAATGTAGGTATTTATTTTACGCGATAATGGCACTCTTTCATGTGATTATTGCCATAAATTTATTTTGCTATACCTCACAGTCGGACATGAGAAAATTATTAATGCAAGATATTTCATGTTATGAAGATCAAAAATGTAAACATATTACAAATTATTAGGTTTTTAAAGGATTTAATTGGTTTTATTTAAATTTTAATTAAGTATTAATCGTTAATTTAACACACGATAAAAATTGTACTGATGGTAATTTAAAACATGAATTCATTTTGATATAAAAATAAATTAGTTTACGTAAAAATGGTTAAAATACCTGATTGCATATTAGCAGTATACTTAAATTCGTGAATCGTGAGTTTAAATATTTTTGATACAAAGACGTTATATAAAAAAGGACCGTTATTTATATAACCTTAGGTTTTTGAGAGAAAATTATGCTATATTTTTGACGAATAAAATCATAATAATTGGCTCATTAATGTATTAAAATTGTACTATGGGGTCGAAATGGGTGAAGATTAAAAATTTTCTCAATGTCTTAATTATGTTTTGGTATTTGGTATATACATTACTAACGTAAATTCCTTGTTTAAATATTTTCAATTTGGTGTCACCAATATGATCATTTTGGTACCACTTACGTAATCAAATAGCTCCGCAACTTTTTTTAAATATATGACTCGCTTGGAACAAAGATTTAAATGCTGACAATATAATATGCATTAATGTAAAAATGTACGTCTTGTTTACACAAAGATTTAATTTTCGATGCGTAAATACTTTTACTGTTGCATAAAAGTGTCATAAACTATCGGATTTATGTTTTCACAAATAATATGTGTAGAATGCCCTTCGTCCCGCAAATAATGTTCCAAACCCTTGTTCTATATATAGGATGTTCTAAGATGTAACCGTAAGGATCCAACATGTAACCGAAGGGTAAATACTTTAATTATAATTCAATCACTAGTGCACAGTTTACTGTAATTTATTTTAATCTAATTTCATGATTAACGATCTTATCTAGAAACGAGATGTTTCCTTTTGGTCTACGTTAAATCTCTTCCATTAATTCTTTCTACCCATCTTATTTCGTAGGCTTGAGAAGTTGAGAAGATACTACGCGACTATGGCATCACTGGCATGCTCTACTTTGGATGGATGACTAGAGAGATATGATTTGGATGACGATGACATCTGACTCGTAAGGAGTCTTTGAAATACGATAGAATGTGCACGGATGAGCATGAAATTTGAGGTTAAGCCATCTTTTGTTAAATTTTGGATCTTGTTGTCACCAGCCTGCCCTGAAGCTCATTGATTTCACGCTCAACCCGACGGAGTTTAGATTATTTCATTTGGATTAGATTCCATTTTATACAGTAAAATATCTTTTAATTTTTCTCTCCCGGGTGTATTAATAATAAATTTTCCCAGTTTAGGACGAAGGCAGAATGTGACTCCATATGTTCTCCACTGACTAGCCGGTAATGGGCCGTTCTTTACCCTCACAACTTAACTCAACTTTACTCTAAGACGGAATTTATTTCCTATACATCTCGATGACAAGTAAATAAATATTGCCATAGACAACATAGATGTTTTCGTATATGCATTAAAAAAAATCATTAGATGTCCCTAGGTACAATATGTTTCTAGTTTGAACACCTCCCCCTACACTTTATTTCATGTCTATTCATTTACTGGTTTGTGATTTTTACAAATCGACAATACAATTTTTAAAAATGTATTATTATAGAACAGATAAAAATATGTAATAGTTCTGAGGAAAAGTTGCTTTCGGTGCAGTATTGCAAGCCGATACTAATGTAGCAACAGCGTTGCACCCGGCTTTCGACACTGTAACCAACCATAATACCAACATTCACACGGCACATCAGCCCTGATGATGATGAATCCCGCAATGGGATCCGAAACATCAGTCAGAGAGGTCGAATAGCTCAGAAAACTCTGATTAGAAAAATATAGATGAAATGTTTAACATAAAATTGTAGTAGCGTTAAATTATATCATTTGACTTTGATGGTTTTTATTGTATGAAACATTAATTAATTAATTAATTAATAACATTAACAGACCATATTAATTATCGTTTAAATATCAACGCGCTATGTTTAATATATATTTGGATTAATCAGAAGCGCTGGGACCTGTAATACATTAGGGGCAGATAAGTAATCAGCTATCGCCGGTTGATGCTAGGGCCTGAGGGCGGCTATTGTGGCCGCTTGCCTATGCGGCCATTGGTGACCGCTGTGTGGTTAGGGTCTCAATTGAATCTATATTTCAATGACAGTGTCGTGAGTTTATTTTCAAATTACGATATTTATAGCACAAAAGTATTACAAGAGCTATTTTGCATCTAGCCCCTCGGATCTACAAAAACGTCCACGATCTAGAACAGTGATTCCCAAAGTGGTCTATATATCGACCCCCGGGGGTCTATGATGACCTGCAAGGGGTCTACGTCAGCGAAAAAAAAATTTGGGGGTCCATGAAATGAAAATGGGGGTCCACGATAGTGGATCTCAACATACACTGATAGTACCTATTTACTTACATTATAATCTTATAATATAAAGACATATACATTATTTATAAAAGTACCTATGAAGTAAAAAAATTATTATATATGTTTATAAAATTGTGTAAGTTGTAGTAGGATGTAGGCATTCGCTTTATGATTTAAGTTTTTAACACTAAACTTCACTATAATTAGAAATTTACAAAAATCAATATCATGTAAGTAGTGGGTCTACATGGCAAGGGGTCTACGACACAAAAAAGTTTGGAAACCTCTGATCTAGAAGGTTCGGTTCCGGAACGCGTTCGCCCCGTCGGCCCCGCTTCATCAGATTTCTCTGCCTCAATTATCAATAGTCGTGTGATGAGACTGTACTTGACATTGAGCTGTGCGAAATTGTGTTTTGTGTCACTTATTTACGACAATCTCATCGTGCCGTGCCCGCGTTCTTTTAAAACTGAACTACATTCCACGTGTCATCGTCTACAGCATTTTGTTTCGCGATCAAGCGTTATTGTTGTACGCTTCGCCAAACGACATCTGAACGCATCTGATATCGCATTAATTCGGGTCCAGCATTCTTAACCATCTTGTGGGTTAGGCTACATCCACTATTTCATCCGACCACGCATCCTGAAGGGAGACTCCATCGGCCTTCTCAGTTGTACTTCTGCATCGAAAGAACTTCTTCATCTACATCCCGGGTCCTGGAGATTGCCCCATCCTCTACCGGCTATCCCGCCATCATATATCTGCACCACTAGACCTATTGTGCAGGTCTGCTCCGTCATCTTGTTGTGTATATTTGTAGTGAATCAAGGTATTTATCTTTTAATGCTAATTATTTTCGTAAGCATGAAGTGATATCAGTCCAGCTGAACCAGTGATTTCCGCCCAGCGGAACTGACTTTGAATTTGACTATTCATGCTAAGAGTTCTGGAGAATTTAGTATATTTTATTTGATAACCTTTGAAAATTAATGGGTGATTTGCCGCGCTCTATGTCTTCATGTAAATTCTGGATCGTTTACTGTCACTAATTTTAAGTCTCATCCTTCAAACCTCGTTTTAACATTTACAATAATATTCATTACGTTGTGTATTGAATAAACCTATATTTTTAACAGTAAACTCAACCTCTATTTATTGAAGCGTTCCCGTAGTTGTACTGTCTCTGTTCCCACAGCCCACTATTGAGAGAAAAAAAGATCTCTTGTTCGATAGCTAGCCGGGAAAAGAATTCTAAAAGGTAATACTGTATTTACATTACACCTGTATATCTTCCTTTAATACAATTTCAACTTAACAAACAAAGCGGCGTTTAGAGAGCTTCCCCAAAACAAACCACACATAAACTTCCACCTTTGAAAGTAGTACTATTAGCTATCAAAACGAACAAAAATAATATCTAGATGGTGATATAAGACTTGCAGATAGACAATAATAAATACAAAAATGTTATTTATCAGTATATTGTGCAATCAAGTAAAGACTGAATCTGATGAATGGTTTTCTCAGCAGATTTTGACAAATATTAGGTTGCCATTTGGCGTCGCTTTGATATTGTAACTGAGAAAGTGTTTTATTATATAGTAAGAGATCTCTCTTACCATAGACAGCATAGATAAGAAAATACCAGTCGTCGTACGATTTCGCTAATCTATATTTTTTCTTACTTGCAATAAAGATAATGAACACATCATTTCAAATTGAATATATATTTACGGATGTACTGTAATTGAATATATAAAAGAGGAAAAATTTAAGTAATCTTAACCTAACTTACCCCTGCTCACGCCTCACAGTCCTGGCTGTTTAACCAAGCACTTTACAGCCACAATGACAATGATACTATTCCGAATACAATAGATAGTTATAGATAAAAGATGGGGAAGCGTAATATTCTATGGAAGGCACAATATGCATGAATATAATAATGCAATATGGATAAAAAAAGACTTGCAATATTTGAATATGTCCAAGAACACACAATTACTGGATTTTCACCTACAAAGGCACTGTTATTAAACAAATAATAGATATCTCATACGAAGCTATTTGTCCTAGAACACACAATTACTGAAATTTCATCTACAAATTATTAAACAAATAATAGAAATAATAGATGAAATTATACATATATACAACTTTCAAAAATTAGATAGATGTGGAGGTTGATTGAGTGGAATAGTGAACGATACATTATGTAAAGTGATCACTTAAGCCAGCCGAAGACAGGTCGTAAGCTTTGTAATTACCCATATTTTTCCATTAATAAAAAATAGCTTCGTCTCTATGAGATATCTATTATTTATTTAAAAAAAGATTGTTCAACCACGAATATGTCCAGTTAGCGTTAAAGTACTCGAAAAAATGTGAGCAATTGGCAGGCTCACCATGTGACGCAGAGAAAGGAAATGTTGGATCATGAATTCTGGGTAAAATTATCTTTAATTATTGTATGCTGCTAACTTGCAAAGTATTACGAAAGCCGAATAGTTGCTGCTAGATAGCAACAATTAAATTAAGGCGAGAATAGTTTTATCCGATAGTCAGCGCACTAATTATTCTAGAAACTGCAAAACACTTTCGTGTAAATCGAATTATTCCAGTTATCTGAGTTGAAACAATTGAAAAGGATAAAATAAGAGAGGTTTGGACCAGACCGTACATTTAACAACTTATTATTATTAGTCTATTCAAGATAGTGTTAGAATCTAGTTGATTTGTAATCCCTAATTTCTAATCTCACTTAGCCTGTTCTACATTATGATTAATATATTTTTTGTTAAAATACATAGGCGAATCAAAATAAAATAGAACACTTGGTTTTATAACTTTTTTATGATTATTCTTGATTAATTTAGATTTAGATTTCAAACACCGTATTGAACACTACATTTCAAGTTATTCGGACTTTCACCTACTTTGGATTTCTCGATGGTATCAGTTTGATTTTACATATTTGGAATCATCGCGACTGATTATTCCACCTGTAAGTTAGCTATCAAAACGAACAAAAATTACATCTAGATGATGATATAAGAATTGCGAATCACAGATAAAATCGGATGAATGGTTTTCTCAGCAGATTTTGACAAATTTTATCTATCTAACTCATTATCATCTACTTCTAGCATCGGGGTACCTCAGGGATCAGTTCTCGGACCATTATTGTATATTTTATATACGAAAGATATATTATATATAATAATATTGTCAGGGTTGTGGCCCCGCTGTTATACAGACTATAATTAATTAAATTAGTTCATTTATTTATTCTGTAAGCCGGATGAGACAGAGGTATTAAAAGGAAAATTGCAAGATGCATCGACAAAATAGGCGAGTGGATGGCACAAAACAGACTAACATTGAATCCATCCAAAACAGAGCTACTATGGACAGCAACATTTATAAGGTAAAACTTAATACATTAATTCATTAATTAACATGTGTTATTAATTAGTGTTCTTGGATATATTAAAATATTAATTAATTAATGTTGGCGAATATTAATCTGCAGTTAAGTTGTTGGGCGTGCACATTGATTAAGACTTTCAATGAATATACAAATCAGCAAATCTTTCAGTGCATGCTAATATCAACTGGGAGAGATTAAAAGTATTCGGAGACATCTTTTTCTTGAGGCAGCCCGTCTACTTATAAATGTATTTATATGTTCTGGCCTGCCAATGTTTCAGCTGGATAGATTACAACTAAATGAGGCAGCACGCATAATAAGTGGAGTTTCCAAATTATCTCATATAACATTCCTTTTGCATGAGCTACATTGGCCTCGATTCCTTGAAAGAGTTGAATTTAAATTGTGCTGATTGATGTACAAGGCGACACATGACATGGCACCTCTGCATCTTCAAGAGCTTTATATCACAGTCAATTTGAATGGTAAACGTCAAACTCTCAGGTCAGCCTTTACTTCTGTCGCAGGAAAGGTTGTATAACCGACTAGCCGTTGCCAAAAGTCTAAATTTATCCCCGTCATAAGAAACAGTGCATCAGAGACTTTATTTAAAAAGAGACTAAAAACGCACATTTTCAAAGCATAATTCCATAAGTTCAAATAACAATTTTTAATTTAAAAAACAAAGATAATGTAGAACTATAAACTGCTTATGTGTAAAGCGCCCTTGAGGTAAATTTTTTTACGAAAATGGCGCTATAAATATTATTATTATGAAGTGAAAGGGATGGGTAGGGAGGGGAGGGGAGGGGGATGGGATGATATTTACTTGTACTTTACCCGTTTTACGAATTTCACCTCGTGCCAAATGTAATTAGTTCGGATAAACTCCATACGTACCGTAATTTAATATCTGTTTCGGCAGTTGATCAATCTCCCGAGACTGGCGGGCTAGCGTCGAGAGGAGGGGAAGAACCGCCCCCGGGAACTTAAACCATAAACTAGCAACTAGAACTAATCCACTTCTGGCTTACTTACTGCCGCAGCTTACCCGCCCACTCTTTCTTCGCCCTCTCACCAGGCTTCGGATTGTATCATTCATTCAATGGAGATGGTGCTGTGTGGAAGGGTGCTCCAGAAATTCATTTACAGAGACTCATTATCATCAGCCTTTCTCAACCCACTCCTCCGCTAGTTTTTTTTGCCATATCACTCCCACTGCTCCGATAATTTCGTATACCCACTGAGATTTTATTTATTTACATAGAAATGAAAAAATGTATTCTGGAGCATTAAGGCGGTGACTTCAATAATAATTAAAATTTTTGCGTTTATTACGAAAATATGGGTTTTTATTATTAATTTATATCCGATGTAATACTCTCGATTTGACTTTTTTTAAAGCTATTACTTAGGTAGAATCTTTATACTAATTTAAAACTAATAAACTGAATATTATTTGCAATAATTAAGATAATACAAGCATTATAAAAAAGACCGCGACCATTACATGCATTTATAGCGTGCTACAAAATTATCTTTATTTTGGTAAATCATTGCATAAACGAAATATATTTTCTTATAATCTTAAAGCCAAGATTGCGGAAATAAATCTCAATTGAAATTGAAGAAATATTAAATATGAATAGTGTTAATAAACCTTTCAATTTGCAGGATATATTACTAATTTTCGACGAAAATTTCTTCTCTTTCTGTTCAAACCTTCCTCTCTCGCATGATTTAGGCAACAAATAACGTCGTTAATTATTTCTCTGGAACTTAAGAATTTTACTATTAACCCCGTCTTGAAAGCATACCTAATTCGTGTATAATTTTTTTTTTCACAACTTAAATACACATTTTAATCCAAAACAAAGGAAGATTTCATAGTTTAAGCCAGTATTGAACTTAATATATAAATTATTTTAATACATATTTAAAAATGGTCGAGATACAGCTAATCAACGGAAACTTTTTCGTTTCCGTTTTTACTACCCACAAACATATACTTTTTATTCTCTTCATAACTGAAATTTTTTTTTTACGGAAATACTTATGAATAATTGTGATAAAATAATAAAAGTTCAATAGGATACGCCAGTGCAGTGTTAAATCAAACCAGCTGTTATATTCCTGTCTAAATCAGCTGACGTTTGGCATTTTGGTGTATACCTACTATCTAATAGTAAAAAATCCAGTTAATTAGATCGAGCTGCTATTAACTAACTCTGATAACACTGTCTGTAACACATATATGTGCACTATGACAAGCAGAACAACTTATCATGCTCATTATTACCATATCAAATGTAGGAACATATCCAAAGAAGGTTTTAAAAAGATGTTTACTAAATAAATTGATTCATGGAACTGCCCGACATGCAAAACATATAAAAGCATTCGGGTGAACCTCAAATCACTCATCTCACCCCCAATGCAGGGGAGTCTTCTTCCTCCCTCATCACTATCGATGCACAAGCGGCGGCGCAATACACTCATCACCTAGAAGAGCTGTGATCTTCTTTGGTGCTAAATTTGAAGAAAACTTTAAACATTGGAAAGATATCGCAGGTCAAAACACAATTTGTAAGTAGCCAATATGAAGATCGTAAGGCAAAAACTGCAGTCATCGAATCCAGGTGTATCCAAATAGAAATAATGAATGAAAAGCAAAACCGAATTGGTAAGAAGAATTGAAGCACTAGAAATCAAAATTGAATAACAAGAGTATCAACAAATAGCTTCCAATGTAGAAATTCGTCAAAATCGACCGCTGAACTCACAAATTGTGTGAAAACAATCGTCTCAGATGTCAACTGGAAAGGGTCGCAGAGTACGATTCTGAATGGCGTGGCAGCACAATGGTGCTCGGAATGCCGAGAAGACTCCGCGCCCGATCATTGTGAAATTTGTTAACCGGTCCAGTCGGGACTCGTTCCTCAATAAGTTCATAATAAATTATGTAAAGGTAATTGCGTACCTCCATTTTTAAGAATAGCACAGAAACTAAACTTATTTATATTTTCGAACACATTACTAAAAAAAAACAAATTCTACTAGCCGAAACAAAAAAGATAGCTGTCGAGAAGAATTTCAAATATGTATAGATTAAGAATGGACGCATTTATATTCGCAAAAATAACGGTGAACCATTTTTTTGTATTAAATCTGAGTTAGACCTGTCAAAACTTTAATGTTTACTTAAATCTACCCGCAGTGTTCCCTTCAGGTAATCATAAATTATTAATGTCTTTTGAATTCATAAATCATAGATGCATATTAAAAAGAATGGTTGCCACACGATGATTTAAATTTGGCTTTATTTACCATAAACAAATTGATGACCATATTTAATAACTTTCTTTAGCTATTCATAATAATTATCAATGTCACTGTCACAGTTTGCAATAATATACCGAAAACATACGTATTTGATAAGAAAACTTTTTCTTGCAGTTGCTATCTTTTTGAAGATATAAATTTAAAATTATTCTTGCTCTTTCATCATTTCACTTTTTTATACACCTTAATGTTAATGTATCCATATATTAGGATCAAAACTTGCTCGAAACACTGTATTCTTACAAAATTCTTAACTACTTATGCACCATTTCATTTTAAGTGTCTTTTGTCAACTTATTATCATTATTTAGATAGAAAATTTGAAAAACTTTGTACACAAACAACTTTGTACCTGGAATGGCTAACATAGTTGATTTGGTAAACACCATACATGTATTTCAACCAATCAACACTACAATTATTGACCAACCAGAAAACTGCTAAAAATATTTGTCTAATGATAAAAATACTCTAAGATACTTAATAATACGGAGCATTAATATTCATTTATTAATTATTAATAATTAATATTCATTTTGACGACTTTCTTGTACTGCAACACACATAGTCTTAACATAGACTTCCTAATTATTAGTCTTACGGATTGGCATCATGAGATGTTCAGTTTAATTGACTTATTTTTATGTTTGGTATAACGTAGAATCCATTGTTATCAGGACAATCCGTGAAGGATCGCTCTCATATTTGTGTATTATGAATGATATTTGGGAACTGCATTAGGGGTGATTTCTTGGATTTAACATATCATTTGGAGGCTAAAAACCACTGCCTGTCGATAGATGAAATCCCATGCGGGAAGTCTAATCAGCTACCTGCTGTGTGTGCCTAGACTGGTCGTGTTACAAGTGTTAATTTAACAGCAAAACCTCTTTCATTTGTCTCTCTGTGTCAATTTATAAATGTTCCTCAGTCAAGGATGGCAGGAGGTTAGCATGTATTCATGGTGTCTGAAGACTTACAATCTCATATCAACCACTGTCTAGTCGGTGGCGTTACCCTGGCGTTCGATCCGCCGGAGTCAGAACGTATATGGTATTACTGAAAATTATGTTTTTATGACTTTCAAAATTCTCGTTTCTGTAGAAAAAAAAATCCATTGATTACTCAGCAGTCCTTTATGAGTAGAATAATCTATCAAAATTTGAAGTCGATCGGTGAAATGTCGTGTACACTGTATTACCCTTTTTTGAAAAATGCGTTTTCGAGAAAGTTCCGTTTAAAGTTTAAAGTTCGAATCTATGCATGTAATTTTTTAAATTTATTTATTTATATGATAAGTAAAAGGGCCAGCGGGGAGAGCGCGCAGCTGCCTTGCGCTTACTACATACTTGCATACTCCCGTTACTTCGTGAAGAATGCCTGATCGTTTTGAAATTTTATCGAGATATTTTTCACATACAATACTTTGAAAATATGTCAAAAAATGGATTTTTCAACCCAGACGTAAACATATAAAACGGTATAACATAAACGGTAATAGTATAAGAAAAATACATTAGAAAATATATTAGTGCACTATTGCTAGATTACCAAAATTCAGAATTGAATAAATTTATTCGTTTTCATTAAAAAATGTTCTCAGCTGTTTTTGGATTTTCTTTTCTGTTGCCGAGTTACGATCATTTTAATTATTTTATTTTCGACTTTCGTCCACTACAGGGTTAAGTACCACGTAATACTATATTAGAACTATAAATTTTGCTAATGTAATGGTATTATGATACATTGCAGCATTTCAAAAATTGTCTGTATAATATATGTAAATTCATTTTGATATACTCAGACAAATTTCACAAAAGTTATTTATCATTATAACTCCGCTTCTGTAAAGGGATAGCGAGGGTTTAAATAGTTTAAAGTTTCTAATTTTAAGTATAGTGAGATATTATTTTTAGGAAAATAAGGGCTCCATCTGTGAGGACTGAAAGATATTATTCCGCAAGAGCTAATAATCTTAAAATCGTTTCAAGAATGAAAACTACTTTTAGTCAAAGATTATTAACTTTTCAGGTTCCCAGAATATATAATCAAATTGGAAATAATATTAAAGTTTTAAGTGACATTAAAGCTTTTAAAAATAAAGTTTTAAATTTATTGTTAAAATTAGGTAGAGCAGATACTGACACTAAACTGTTGTGTGTTGTGAAATATTATGTGTACTCTTATACTGCATTATAATTTTTAATCTTATATATTTTCAAGATTAAGATGTCTCACAGAGACGAAGTTATTTTTTTTATGAGAAGTATGGAAGTCTTGGGCATTACAGGGCTTACGACCTGTCATCAGCTGACTTAAGTGATCACCTTTCACAATGTAACGTTCACCTATTTACCCACGCTACCACATCTATCAAATTTTATTTGGAAGTTGTGTATATTAAATTATGATGGAACATATTTATTACCAATTATGCTGTCGCCATCTATTGACATTTTTTGAAAATTGAATTTGAAAAATTGAAAATTTATCATTTAAAAAATAATAGCTTCGTCTCTGTGAGATATCTTAATCTTGATGACAATCTCCCAGGGGATAAAATCCAGTAATTAGTTCCTATAAAGATTTGGACATACTCAAAATATTATATATTTTCACTTAGTTTTACCTTGTATATGCTTTTATTTTATTTATACATTATTGTATTGCACATTAGTATTTTTGTTCTCTGATTTTATATGTTTTCACTTTTACTTTGTCTTGTACGGACTTTCATTTTGTATTTAATTGTGTTTTGCCTCATATTCAATGAGTTACATTGGTTTGTGAAATATAATTTATTTGCCAATTTACCCTAAAACAGGGTTGCCTAGTTGGGAAATGTATTTTAAAAATCTGTTTAAAAAATATATACCTAACAAACTATTTTTTTAGTTATACAATTATTATTATTTATATTATATATGTCTAAGAAATACATAAATAAATCAAAATCAAATCATTTAATAGTCGAATATTTTACAAATACATATTGTAATAAAATAATGTTGATATTTTTCTCAAAGTGTTAAACATATTCTAAACATAATTGACTTAAGAAAAATCCTCTGAATTTTGGACCACTAACTTTATGACACCTGATTTTATGACCACCCTGAAGAAATCCTCGAAATCCCAAAGAAATGCCATTGTCATAAAATTGTATTCTCCATGAATAGAAAAATAACAAATAAATGAATTAAGACCCGCAATAAAAATTGAATACCCGTAGAAAAGTAATCGCAAAAAGCCTTCTATTTGACGAGTTCAATGTAACAACACGACGATGTTATATCATGCAATTAGAAAACACGAGTGCTTCCTAAAAGGGTGTCTTAAGCCATCTGTCAACCCCTGTTATTGTACCCTCAGTGTCCACACATCAGAGGCGTACAGAAAATTTGGGAAAATAAGTGTCCTAACAATTTTCATTTTAGTGCCTTTAAAGATTTCAGGAAAGGATTTTCACCGAAAGAGAGGTAAAAACCTTTATTATCCAATTGAAAAAAACCGAGGGTGATATTTGAAAAAGATTATCTGGAAATGGTGTCAGTTTTACAATTGACAATTTCATCATGTCATCCCATAAATAATGCGGTTTTTTCAATTACATGAACTAAAAGATGAGATAAACTACCTGCTTCAAGTAAAATGAGCAAGTTTTGAAGAGTACAGTTCGATTTTGTAGTATAGTATATTTTAGATTAAAAAATAACTTGTTTATCGTAATTTAAAAAAAAAAAAGTGTAAAAATACCGCAATATTTATGGAATGACCATATACATTTTAGAATATCTGTACTTTGCCTATAATATCAGTTACAAATGCGTTATTTCAATTTCATTAATTGGATAGTGGCGGTTTTGCTTCTAAACCTCTCAAATATGGTAAGGCTAATTTATGATATAAAATTGTGGAACTGAACCAGGAAATATCTTCCACTTAAAAATCATTGTGAAGACAGTGTTTTGTGGGCGGCCGTGACCATTTTTTGTTACACATTTTACGTTAATTAAATGACCAATTTTATGTTGCATGTTTTTGTTTAAACAATTCATAATAACGTTTTCCCATCTATTTCTGTAACTTTCTGAACGTCTTGGACATCGTGTCATTATGGCTGTATAGTGCTTGATTAAATGGTCAGGTCTATGGGTAGGGTAAAAACGAACGTGTTTTTAATATCTTCAGGTTCAGTTCAACTACTACTTCAATGTTTTCTCTTTTATACATTCTATAACAGTACGTAAACATATATTTAATTTGAAATGAAGTGTAAATTGTCTTTATTACAAGTAAGAAAAAAACATATATGACATCTGTTATCTTTTCTTATCTATACTGTCTATGGTATACCATAAAATTAAACACTTTCCGAAATGTAAAATAACGATTTTTGGTTATGTTTTTCATACGATTCCAAATAACATTTTTGTGTTTCTTATTGTCTATGCGCGAACAAAGGTGGAGTGAGGTTGATTTTGGGGAAAGCTCTATCATTGAAATAAAGATTCTTTTGACACACTAACCGCGCAGCGGTCACCAATACCCGCGTAGCGCCCACTATTAGCTACGAAGCGGCCACTATAGCCGCTCGACCTAGACCCTGAATATGCAGCGGTTACTAATGGCCACGTAGCGATAACTATTGTCCTCGAAGCGGCTACTATAGACGCCTTCAGGGCCAAGCAGTTTATCGCTTATCTGCTAGTTACAAAGATTATTTTCGAAAAAAACCTGATCTAAGGCGGTGGTCGTATATCGCTAGAACTTTGTAACCAAATAAGAAAGTACAACATAAAGTTTCTTACGAAACAATGAACTCTGCTTAGAGGAATTTGTGGCCAGAAGTAGTGACTGAAAGGAACATTGAAGCTGTACCTATAGTGGAGGATATTGTCTCTCTGGGTGGTCTGGATGTGAGTGATGGTGAGGAACCGCAAGAACTTGAGATGGAGGAGCATAACACTAAGATAGATACGCTCTCTTTAGGCTCGGTGGAGGAGGAGATAGAGGAAGCCCCTACTTTATTAATCAAGGAAATCTTTGTTAAATGAATGGACGTCAAAAACTTTGCGGAGTAGTACCACCTCAACAAAGTCCAATTAATCCATAATAGTAAATAATAGTAATAAATTAATCCATCTGTAATGACCAGATAATGTCATATATCCGAAATATCCATCAAACTGTATGTTTCTGAATAAAATAAAAAAAATAAATAAACATAAATCCTGAGGAGAAGGCAGAAGCATAGCTTTTCTGACATATTTTTAGTACATAAACATAAAACCTGATGTTCCTCAATAAGGTCCAAATAAAGTTTGTTAAATTTTCATTTATTTCATCTAATTGCTTTTGTATTTATGTATTTTGGTATCAGCAGTGTTTAAATTATTTTATACAATCCTTAAATGTATAATATGCCATTAACAAAAGGATTTTTTTTCATGGGAACAGAATAATCATTTTCCCTTTATTTCTTATGAGATAAATTCATTCGATATACGTCCTATTCGGTATAAATCCAAGGATCTGGAACGGATTAAGGACGTATACCGAGGTACCGCTACCGCTGTATTAGTTTGTTAGTTAGAATAAAAAATGAAAGACTATTCATATTATTAATGAATTACGCTGTTCGGTTTGAGCGTTTCGGATAATATTGTCTGAAATAAACCACTCCGTAACTTTGCTCTCAATAAAGTGTTCTGGCATTCAATTTACTGTTGGCAAATCGCGCAATGCGGGCCCGAGAGCCCTTCCGTAGGCCTAATATAGGGCCTGCTTCGGGCCTACGGTGGCGCCCAGAAGGGGTATAAATTGGCCGTGTAATGGCAGGGAAAGCGAGTACTGTCATTCTGTTTGAGTCCTTGTTAGAAGGAACCCATTTCCCGCCCAATAAGGGAGGGATTCAATCCCTCGCGCGTGGCTGGAGTACTCAAATATCTTATTACTCCGAAACACTGGAAGAAATAAAATCCGGTACACACTCCCACGGATTGGAAGCACAGCAGTCTTCACATTAAATGTCAGAAATGGAATCAGAGACGAAATCTCGTAAAAGCCATTTATTCCGATCATAATTGAAGCAATTTATTCGCAATTTTATTTTTTGAAAAACATCGAATGACAGGTCTAATTCAATATTTAAATTTATTCGAAGTCACAACAAAGATGTAAAATAAGGTTATCCGTATGTTTCAAGTGATGAATCATTTTTATATTTTAAATGCCCACCGTTTTTGAAATGGGCATGTTTTTTTATTTGATTGACAGAGGAGGACTAGGGGAACAAATATCGCCAAAAGGTTATTACTTGTTTAAGCATCTCGACAACTTCATATAGGGTAAGGTCGTTAATAACTAAACTGCCGCTGAAAGTGCATTTCGAGATTTTATCCCCCGAACTCCAGAACTTTACTCCATCGGAATAAATAATGTTGTAACTAATTGGCCAAATGAATTTATTCTAATACTGCTTATTTCGAGTAATAATCTAACTATATTAAAAATATATATTTGAATTTGAAGGTCTTAAACCACAATTATAATTTTACTAACCTATTTCAATTTTTCAAAAGAGTAATAACTCAACCTAAGCGTTTTTTTTTTAAATAATCGTTTTAATTTAGTGGTCTCACTAAATGAGGTATGGAGGGCTATTCCCTTCATAATATGTACGTACCTGAATATAACTGGCTAATAAGGATAAGTTCTCATCAACTTTAAAGTCATCCCGGTACCGATCCACAAATTGACGACAATGCATCGCGGCTATTCACTTCTCCCTCGGCCAGCTTCCCGAATAGTGCATCACTACGAATAGTACTCACATCTTCACTGCTCATATCTTATCTATTATTATCCAACCATCTATCGTCGTAAGTTGTTATCTTATTTGACCAACCTATTCTAGCCACATCCACGCACACATCTACGTAGACACTCCGTGATATCGTTCTCAACCGAACGTAGTGGAGAGCTAGGAGATATAGGGTCCCAGCATCAACACATCGCACCTCTGATCTATGTAGCAACATAACTCATTCCGCACTCTTAACGTATAACTGGCGATACTCGCTTTTATACTCTATAGTTTTCTTGTGTAATACTTAATATATAATACTGATTCGATCACGGTTAAACACTTTAGCCCATCGATCACTCAATCAAAAGTTAAGAAAACATTATTGGATAGATGAGTATTTAATTTCCACTCATAAACCGTATCGCTCTTGTGCAAGACTTTTATTGAAGAACAAGATGATTCTTCACATGGCTTGACGTGACGGCGATTTCCATCTCGTTTTCTTGTTACAGAATAAAATAAAGTGACGTATTCTGCATAGCTTAACATGAAATAGAAAATATAGAGATACATACATAAATATAAAAATAATATTTTGATGACGTAGACAAATACCCACACACGATTTAAAACTACTTTGTAAATAATACGAACCGTCTAAAAGCAATGTTAATTATGAAAGTTTATAAAAAAGAACAAAGCAAAGCTGCCTCCATGAAATTGTATCAACTATTTTGGAAACTTTCAGAATGAAAATTCATGGCTCCGTAGACACGGCATTCTCTCAAACAGAGAAGTTGTACAATTTATGTTCAAGTCTACTTTGGAAACCACATTTATTTACATTGTTCAACATGCAAGCAAGCGTCACTTTATATGTGTTTACGAATTTAAAAGCGAAAAATTTACTCATCTGGTTTTTAATGTGTACATAAATAATAATATTCTTAACATTTTCAGCTAACAGAGTAACATAAAATCAGTTAGCAGAGTAACATAAATTTACACAAAAACTATACTTTTCTGTGAAAAATATGAAGATTATACTTTCGTTTTTCCAGTTTGAAATTCGATAAATTCTACGCGAATTACGTACTCTTTCAAGATGAGGACAATAAATACATTCTTATAAGAATCATCTAAACACTAAAGTACGTTATTTGTAACGTAAATTATGGCGACAGACGAAGGTTTGAATAGAAAGAGCCGACAATTGTTAATTTTCTTGCATTCGAGACAAGTGTCAAAAATAGCTCTAGCATCTAAAGTCTTTTCCAAGTTTTTTCATATTAATATTATGGAATGAAATAAAATGTGTGTTTTCATTTGTATTAATTCATCGAAAATAAAATAATTTATTGAAGTACGTCATACATATATTGAGATGGTCACTTAAATCAATGTTCTAAATTAATAATTATTAAGTCAAATGCATTTTGCGGTTTTGTTTCATGCTGCCGTTTTGCGAGTTGTTTCATAATTACGTAGTATTTTGCTATGTTTAAAAGACAACGATGTTACATATATACGGTATATTCAATTGCGACTTATATACAAAATAACGTATACAATGTTCACTTTGTTCAAGAAAACGTCGTTTTCCCTTAACGTGACGACTGCGTGTGTTTCTCGAATTGGACTGTTTTCTCAACAAAAAGTACACGAGAGGCGAAGATATACAGGCCATATGTACGCAAGAATGGTGAGAGGATCCTCATCTATATCAGCAAACAATATCAAACAGACGCCCTTTGAATACTGCTTCCTGACATGAAATAAACGTTGGACCCCAAGTGCATGGCTTCAGAAGGGGACCATGTACCAATATAATAGTTGTAATCATTTTTTGCTATGAACTTAATTATCAGTTCTCGAAACTCGATAGGTTAAATAAATTAGTCCTGTCAAAGATACTGTGATAAGATAAGTTGCTAACATAGAGTTAGTTATTTGTTTAAATTAATCAAATTACAAACACATTTTTTTTACATAGATTTAGATAGAAATACTCGTACCTAGAGAGGATCTTATGAAGCAACTTTCGGAAAATTTCAATGCAATTTTTTCTATCAGACCGGTGATATCGAAACCACCATCAGTTATTAAGTTATTCGACGAATATAACAGTTTTTGTAGATAGCGACAATAACAATAACAACATAGATAATCCTAGGTATGACATTAAGGTAAAATGTATAAGAATTTAATAATAATAATAATTAAAAAACATTTGTACCCAAGAACAACCAATGAATAATTATTTACAAATATTATGAGTGACATCAAATCGTTTTGGAACGAAGCAAAATAAAGAACGTGAAAAAAAGGTGTACAGGTTAGGTGTAGGTGATGTCTGGAAAATAACTTTTTATATTTATCTAATTGTAGGTGAACATAATTAGCACTCTCGTGCATGTTTGTAAACATCGTACATGTGTGTTATGTGTATAGTTTACTGGAAAGGAAGGAATAGAATTTAATTACATTTATTTTTTACATATAAAAATAAAAGATTTTCTATAAAACCGTTGCTTAGCACTTTGCATAGGTAGACACTAGGTATCATTATTTTTTTACATATATACCGTAAAGGTACATTATACACACATATATTTTAACTTTCGATCTTGTGAGTATTGTGGTTTTTCGACAATGTGCGTTTCTAAAAAACGTACGTTTGACGTTTATGAGTACTGAATAAAATGTGCAGTAACCATTAGTATTTCATCACATATTTTTCTAAGATAACTCTAAAACGAAGTTTTTTTTTGTGGGGGAGGGGCATGTTTACATGTCAAAAATATGCTCAATCAGAATACAATGTGGTACTCAGGAAAATTACAATTTTGAATTTTTCCAAAAATATATAAACATTTTTAATAATATTTAAATCTATTTTATATGTGTAGATTTCCATTTTCATGAGGATAGGATTATGACGGTGTCTCTACATCACATAAACATTACTTGGCTTCCGACGGGACAGACGAGTTCTGGCGTCTCTATATGTGCCGAACTAGGCGCGCGTGACACCAGTATTCAAAACATGTGAAGTGTAACAATGGCCACACGAGATCGTACTCGGAAGTAGTGCTGGTAACAGTGACCGCTTCCCGTGGAACCGGAAGTGACGCCTCGAGGATATTGAACAACTCTGTTCCCAGCCTCCTTTATGCAGGATTTCCTCTGCGAAACCAGACAAGAACTTAAATCAGATCAAAGTCTTGTATTTTAATTTAATGTATTTATAACATTTAAAGTATTTTTAAAACGAATTTGTATTAGTGCTTTCATTGTAAATAAACTCACTCAGGCTGTCAATTTTAATCGCTTATTTTGTAGGTGAGCTCACTCAAACTGTTTATTTAATTACTTTTATTATAGATGAGCTTACTCAGGTGGACGGCTTTTAATATTCACATAGCTTTCATAGGAAAATATTAGTTAAATATGAATTAAATATATTAATTATAAAGATATACATATAAAATCAATTCTATACAATTTTCGATCCTATATGTTACCTTTTTGATATTAATACATTTAATCGTTCCATCATTTAGTAATATATAATATATATATATATATATATATCCATAATGTCGCTGTAGCTTAGTTGGATAAAGCACCTTCCCCGGTCAGGAAAGAGATCCAGGTTCGAATCCCGGTGGCGCAACAACAATATTTTTCGATAGAATTGATTTTATATGTATATCTTTATAATTAATATATTTAATTAATATTTAAAATATCACAGACCTATGTTCTGTACTTCACAATAAGAATGTGTTCTCCTAAAAAAATAGTTAAATAAGATGTTATGCAGATTGATCAAACAAATGGATGCACGCAAACAAGCAAATTATCTCGCAACATTGATCGAGAACTGTCAGAATTAAAACTCTAGCCGTTGGTTACGCTAATCCGTGTAATAGTAGCTACAATTTTTTCAGAAGATAAAGACTGTTTAATTTATATTTATTTCCCAGAATCTTAAGAAATGCACAGATTTATTGCTTATATGTAGTGCACTTCTTAGACTTCTAAGATGTTATTGTGTTGGGTTGATTTATGTCATTTATTTTGTTTCATTCACTGTTCTTAATATCCAAGAGCGTAGCATTATTTTATGTATCTTTTTAATTATATTTACCTTCATGAATGTTTATATATACTTGTGGTGGACCTGTTTGTGCCCCACACCCATGGCTGCGTAAACATTCACTCAACAGGCATACAGTCCGCCTGGTACTCGCCAAATTGCAAGCAACAATACACTGCGATCTAACCAGTCTGAGTAACCACCGAGACCGCTCACTCTTCTCCTAGCCAGCACCTCGGACACATCTACTCGCACGCCCTTCGGCCCCGCCTTCAGGGGACTACGTAAATCTTATACTTTTTATAATGTAACAAAGAAGTATAAATTCAATCTGTAAATAAACGCAAGGATCGTAAGTCAAAGGTGTAAATACCGAGCCACTAAATACTCATCTTATAGATTTATTTGAATTAATAATACTAATAATTTCTAAATATGGATATCCTGGATAAATAGAGACGATTAAAAATATATTTAAAATTATTGCAACTCGTACAACGAAGAAGATTTTACTGTGGTACTTGGATAAAATATAATAGTTAGTAATTGAAATAATTATGAAATTTTCTTTAAATATGGCACCCTCACGATTTCGCGCCTGCCTCATCTCATTTTCGATGGTTACGCCTCTGTTTATATGTATATTAATCATTTTTAAAGATGCTCTATTGGTCCAGCGGTAGAGTTCGGGGCTTTGATCTTCGTCACGGAAACAGGTAATTATTTATATATTTTTAGCTGAAATAGAGTTTATATGATAAAGGGATGTAACAGAGAGGAGAAGGCTGATGATATACTGTAATATCTGTTCTCTAGAAACAGCAAATCATGTTGGGTCGTCCCTAAGATTGCTCTTACGAACGTATATCTGCTTTGTTCCCTTTAATCTCGAAGGACCGCCCACATATTACCATACTAGAGGTTCTATAAAATATGATGTGATATAAAAAAGCGTAAAGGTGTTTTTAATAAATTACTCAATGTGGCCATACCACCTCTGCACAGATTTTATTTTCTAAATCTAGAATCTAGACTAGATGGCATGGACTGTCATTGGAGGCGTAGTTAAGATGGTAGAGTACTCGCGTAACGCGTGAGAGGTACCGGGATCGATACACGGTATTTTTTTTAACAATTCTAATAAAATTTCATGAAATAATATTGAATACATATCAATGCAATAAATTCTAATACTAATAACGTAAAAATAGCAAACAAAAGTAAATACCCATTTTGGAATTCGATCGTGGCTTGTCGTATTTGCTAGAAGTCTCATTCTGATTCTGGGTGATGAAAAATATGTTTTTGAAATAAAGTATTAGCAAAAGTTTAATTAAATAATGTTTTAGTTTAAAACCACTTTATACACATATACTAAAGTCACCCAGTTTCAGTTGGACCCAACCTTCTTCAGGACAATATAGACTCAGTACAGATATTTAAATATGAGGTAAAGATGAGGGAGCTACAGGAGTGGGACAGAGTATCAGGATTACATGGGAATAACTTTAATATCGGACTACTGGATAGATTTATTTGGTTATTTAGTATCTGGTTATTATAATTGAGTGATTTATTAATTTCTGATGCTTCTAAATTGCTAAGGCGTAATCCTATTACTTTAGTATATGTGCATAATAAAGTGGTTCAAAACTAAAACATTATTTAATTTAATTATAATGTCAAGCCACAACGTGTTTGATTTCATCCAAAATTTATTAGCAAAAAGTTAGAATTAAAATGTTAGGACATTTTCTTAGGGAGTCTCTAAAAAGATATAACAAAAAATATTCTAAGTTAAATTATATATATATATATATAATCATGAATGGGTAGATCAGAATGTAAATCGAACCTATCTGATTTCTATAGTAATAGGAACCTTAGATCTGGTCGACATCGTACTCTTCGATCTCTGAATATTCGGAAATACTGCGGAGGCGGTATTTGAAACGGTAGTTCCAACAGCAAGAAATATTTGATATCATCGTTTTAAACAACATACTAGAGTAATCAGAAAGAAAAGTGGCCAAGACTCTTGGGCATATTTGGATGGGAGGATTTCGATCATCCACTGTGTAGTCCGGACTTTGCTCCAAACGATTTTCATATTTTCTCTAAGCTTACAGAGTTCCTGAAAGCAAAATCTTTTAGAGGCGATGCCGAATTACTAAATGGACTGGCGGTGAGCGACTAAAATAGTGGGACTTTAAAGCAAATATAAAAAAATATTAAATGTAGGAAGTAATTATGTACAAAAAATGATTATGGTACTACTGTGGTAATTTCGTAATTTTAATAAAAAATATTGAAAACATTATTTGCTCTTATCGTGACAATTCTTTAATATATATTTTTAAATGAATTGTTATATCCTTAACCCGATTATACGGCTGTAACCAATTGTATTTTCTTGTGTGCGGGAATTGAGGTATTCAAGAACTCGATGTACAACAATACAGTTTATTACAAATCACACAGGTATTAATGTCAATATAAGAGATGTGTTCTGATTTACGATTCCGGAGAGATATCCCTTCCACGCAGTCCTTCTTGCCAACATGCGCGCGCCATACGATCGCTACATCATGATGCATTACATTAATATTTGTGTAAGAAGACTTCTTTCATCAAAATGACAATTATTGTACCTAGTGATATTTTCACATTTATTCTAAAAATAATAATTGCGATTGGGCCAGCTTTGTAGCTATAACAGGAGGCTTTATGGAAGCGAATGTATAACCCTATCGTATTTTTGTCCTACTTTATGAAACGCTATCGCATTTCAAATTTGATGGCCCAAGCTTATTTATTTACATGCAAATAAACAATAGAACAAATATTTCAAACATTGTTATTTGTCGCCATGGCAGAGTCTTTGTGGTAATTCATTTTAATGATCAATTAAAAACACTACGCATATTGAATATCTGAGTTAACTATTCGGCTTTGATAAAACCAAGAAGCGAAAGATAATACAGCACGGAGCCAGATGTGTAATGAAGCCATGACATCAAAGATTTTTTTCTGGAGTTATCTAGAACAGCAGAGCTTTGATATTTAAATATAAACCTTTGAAAATTCTTGCGCGGAGTCAAATCACAATTTCTATAGGGATACAAGGGAATACTCTACAAAAAATATTATTTTACCAAATAATAATAAACGGTAAGCCATTGCCTTTTTTTCTTTTTAAGACGTCGACTAATCTTTAGTAATTAGACCTCTAGGGACTTGGAATTTTTCGCAATGGCAATATTATAATAGATAAAACCATTTTATAATCTTCACGCGAAATTCTGCGTTCTTGCAAATTTCGCGATGTTGCCTTGCAACATCCTTTCAAATATGCTGTATATAAAATTTTCAACGTGAATATTTTAGAACCGTATAACATATATATTTTGCAGAATATTCATTATTATGATATCCATTACTATTGTAAATATATATGTGTTTGTGTGCGAGAGCGCAGGGCGGTGATATCTGGCAGACGAAAGTGTGTGTGTGTAGCAAGAGCCGATATAAGACGCCGCGCCCTTGGAAACGGTCTCTTATCCACGGTCTTGGAATACGGATTGATTGTCACCTGACAAGCGCGTACCTCAAAGCGACACAGATTACTGCAGCCCGTTACTACAATTTAAGGAATGTAGATTTATCAGAATTTTAATATTTTGTTGATTGTTGCACTTCAAAAATAGGCAAAATTTTGGTTGTTCGGAGGTGCAAAAGTTTGTTATTAATAATAAATAAAGGTCAAAAATTATTGAAAAAAATTATTCCAAAATAAAACATTTTTCTACATTAACTTATGTTTTGTACAAAATCTATATACACGGATAAGTAAATCTTAGTTGTGGTATCTTTGGAAGTATCACCAGATTCTCTTGGAGTTCTATCCTCTCTTTGTACTCTCGAGTTGCTTTGGAATGAAACTCAGTAGATTAGTGCAACAATATTAATTTATTACAACAACGTATTTACAGTAATGGACAATTATACAATTCATATATAAATTAATTACTATTGCGAAGTGGAAAGAGACCCGTTCCCCCAGAGACAGCCTTTTATAACCAGTGTCCCCCATCACTCATCTAACACACACACGCACACACACACACACATGTCCAAAGTGACAGTTCTCACATTAGTTATTGTCAAAATTTTAATTAATTGTTCATTTAATTTCAACGAATGTTGAAGCAAAAAGTCAACTAAACAAGTTGAAAAAAAATAAATATAATAACATATTTTTAATCCTACTTTCATTTTGATGATGCCTTACTCAAAGCAGTATATAAGGTTAGGACAACATAAAAATCAAAGAGGGTACTTACTCAGTACATTAAACTTTTATTCAATAGACGGTTTTGTGCTGCTAGAGAAATACATGTAGGTCAGATGATGAATGGGAAGGCAGTGCCGCGTGCAACAAAAAACATTTTTATGAACCGGTTCATTGATTTACTTTTGATAGTATTCACAACTAACATAACACTATTTCAGACACATTTGTACATCACTTGTAGTGCAGTGGCACCGCTGGACATTCTCCGTAACCTGGTGTCCAGGCAGAGAGCTCGCTACAACACATCGAGAGTTTTATCTATTTTATCCACATCGAATCCGCCGATGTTCTGCTGGTCGGACACAGATACTGAGGGATCCAATGTCCTAGAAAATATTTATCTAGCAGTGATGTAAACTAATTCCAAATTGTGGATTCTGCACTACCCTCGTATCCACAGCTGAAATCGCTGCACAAAATATTTAACTAACTGACTAACTTACCATCAGGCCGTTTCATTCATACATCTTCTTATACAAGCTCGTCGATCATCGAAGCTTCTAACATGACCATCTTCCAGTATCGTGCCAGGTCTTCCGCGAATGTCTTCTATTTCTGGCGCCATCAACACTTGCGTCTAATGTCTTTCTTCTCATTCGTCCATTCCATATGACCAAACCACCTAAGCAATCCTTTCTTAATATTATTCACTCTTTACATTACCTCCTTATTTTTTCATTCTTTACTCTGTCATAATTAGATCTGTCACATATACGCCTATGTAAACTCATTTAATAATATTACTGTATTCAAACTTAGCTAAACGCTTGTGCTTTGAGTTACAAGTACATATGAAATAAATAAATAAAATATAAATTGAATAAATGAATATTTAATAATGGGGGTTTTCTTCTAGCCCATTTTTCTTTGAATGTTCTGACTCTTGTTGCCAGAGTCTAGTATGGCAATTAGCATTCAAGTAGATTTCGAAGAGAACGACTCTTCTCAACCAAGAAATATCAGTACAATTAGTACTCTCGTGGTACTCTATTTTAGCATAGAGTACTGCTACGATTTATTTAGACACATCATATAATATATTTTGTATAGCTAAAAAAATAAAATCAGTCTGTTACATATACTTTTAAAACAGATTTTAAAATGCATTACCCAACTAGGCAAGCCTGTTTTAAAGCAAATCATGTTTCACAAAACCAATATAACTCATTAAATACGAATGATGTAATTAATTTAGTCGACACATTGTGTCATGTATATTATTTCGCCACAGTCAACGTACTCGCCTTTTAAATTATTTGATCCTAAATTAATAAATCTTCGTAAAATAAACATTAATCCTTGTAAAGCATGCCACAATTTCGATATAAATAATCTAGAATTTATAAAAAATAATAACCATTTTTAAATAACTTCAAAATTGACTCCGCGAAAATATTAATATTACGTGCAAATTTCGTCAGACAATAGCGTTAAAATAGCGCGTACACAGGAAGTACAGTCTAAAAATAGATTATTCGAGTGCACACGTGCTGTTCTAACAAAACCAGAATGATTGCGCCACGAGTTCCCGCTGTATGGAAACCACTGCCTAGTCTTTTCTATTTCGAAGGTGTTCTGTAATTTTTGTCTTTCCCTCTCCCCAAATTTGCTGATCGCCGTTACTAGAATGGCTATATAAGCGACCCCCACTTAGTCTCCTAAGCAGAAAAAAAATCAACATCTATTCAACCTATAGGCGCGTCCGTGAAATTATCGGTTCCCGATCTTTTCCGGTCATTCTTGTAAAATGTATCAGTCTCGGTAAAACAATCTATCTAAGAATATTTTTTAACAGTTGTAATATTCGTAACTATGTGAGATAATAATTTACTCGGCATGTCACAGTGAACTTTTCCAAAATCCAAGGTAGTTACTTCGACCTATCGCACTTGTAATATACAAAAGCTTATAAGAATTTTGCCGTAATATATTATCAACAATTTCACATGCAATAGTGAACTACCCGGGTTGTACCAATAAGTGACGTCTCTTTGTGAACACCGCCGTTAATACCTAGATTCTAGATACATTTTATACTACTTTCTCCATCGCCTAACTGCTCCGGAAGACCTCGCATCCACCAAGAAGTCATCCCCTACGCCTTCTATCAGCTTCATCCAGGAAGATCGACTCTGCCCACCTGACGACTCCAGGCTGCGTGTATCAGTAGATATGCCATCACCATGTTCTACGTTTAAAACTAAGGTACCGTGCGCCCTCCAGTGTTCCGCATTTACATAAACCTCCACCTCTTCGAAATCTATACTCTGAACATTCCCGCTCTCGCCGAAAGTGATCCCTCCAGTTTTCTCCGTTTGAACCCAACTGACAATGTAAAATTATCCTCGACCATCGTAGAAATTATAATAACCTCGAATTACTTCATCAAACTTTATTTATCCTGTAATACATTTTATTTCTATCTTAAATCTTGGTTGTATATAACTATTTGTCATTTTACATTTCCATAACATTTTATTATTAAAAATTAATTATAAACCGGAGGACTGTTACTTACCAATAAGCGAGTTCTGATCAAACTTGTCCACAAAATAAAACCATACCCGACCATCTCTAGTTAAGCAAACATCTCGTTCCGTTATTTCTTGATAAGGCAAGCCGTATTTTATTATAATAATTAGACTCGGTCGAGTATGATTTTAATATCCGTTCGGTGTCTCCCCAGTGTCCATGTTCAGGCATAATCTTGTATAAACCAGTCTTCAGTTACAAGAAATTATTACTCTATTTAGATATATTGTAATTTAGTCAAGTGTGATGTGACGGCCTCTATTGAGGCCGCACACGCAGAAACACCAGGGAATGATGATTAATGAAGTGACGAGGTATCACCACCTCTTGTCTCCGATGTCTCAAGTGCCATAACCTGTGGTGAAGTTTTGGGATCCCGTGAGCGGGTAGCTGGGTTGATAGTTTATATGATTTTGGGGTTATATATATATTTTATAATTATAATTTTTTTTTTTGCTGAAACACCAAGTCCTTATATTATATCTTCTAAACTACGATATGTGATCTTCCTATGTAAACTTTTTACCTTATTTTTCGTCTCTATAACATTTCAACTCTATACTGTCATTGTTCTGTTCATAATATTTTAACTAAATATATGTCATTCCGTACTAAATGTACATAAACCTTTTATTTCGATTCCCTGACCACAAAAGCATGTGTTGAGTCGGACCTCGAGTAAACTTGAGATGAAAAAGATCTGTTCTATCCGCTGAGCTGGCAACAAACAATTGGCAACTATTAACTGGCAACAACCATCTTCAACTTCAAAGGTAGGTCTTGGAGAACCTAATCAAGGTCTTTCTAGTATTAATAAATGTACATGCATTTAAAAAAAAATAGTTTTCGTTACAACAGGAGAAGTCATGATGTTAAAAAAAGACAAAAAACTTATCTAAACAAATTATAGAGCAAAAAATTAGTTGCATATCAGCAGTGAATATTAAAAGGAAGTTTTTAAAAGGCACTTACGCAGTTGTGTACAACTCGCCAAATCAGTCATACTATATTTTTGGATTTCTTTAGGTCAACGTCTAATACTCATGGAACAAGAATTGTTTAACATTTCTGGGGACTATTGAATATTAATTGAACGTTATGTATACATATCGTGTATTAAATAGTCTTGGACTAAAACAATTCGTAGCACAACCCACCAGGAGTTGTGATAAGTCTTCAACCATAATACACTTAATAATATCAAATAATTTTTATCTTAATGTTACTACAGTTCGTGAAAATCCTAAAATATCAGATCATGAAATAATAATCACTAATTTTGAAAATGAAACTAAGATGGATACTAACCGAATTAGTATATACGGGTAGAAAAGAGATTATATAATAACACAGAAAAGTGGCATAAGGAATTGGAAAAATTCACATGGGATATTGATACCAACTTAGATATGAATAAAAAAGCAGAAAAATTGTAAATAAATTGAGCACAGTTATAAAATATACAAATAAATGAATAGAATTACAAGAATTAAAAAAAATGAGAGGCTTAAACCATATAAATTACTACGAAATATGCATACAAAAAAAAACAATTAATATTTATTATTGACATTTTAAAATGACTTCTGTGAAGAATTTTCTGGACTATTCTCTCGTGTGTATCCAACCTCCCTGGCCGAGCTTTGGATCCCGTTGCAGGGTTCATCATCAGGGCTAATGTCGCAGATGCATCTAAATAGCCCTGGAGACTCGAGAACATTAAAAAAAATCATTAAAGAATGCTCTCTAAGCACTTCAGGTACTCTGTGTAGGAATGTATAATTTTTTTATTCAAATTTTCAGGTAGGTACCGAATTTGCAAAGAAGCTCTTTACCTATCTATCGGGAGGTAAAAGAACATATTTTAAATTTATAACTTTTATTTATTGTTATTGTGTTTAGTTTGTAGAACTACAGGATTATTTTTATGAAATTTATAAAATAAATTTTTAATTAATAATTATTATTGATTAAATAAAATACAAACACTTTGTACGAAACTATGAATTTTATTACACGCCAACCGGTTTCGATTAGCTCAAGCATCGTTAGGGTGTATTTAAACCAGTTTTAAATAGTTGAGTTAAGCAAAACCGGTTGGCGTGTATTAAAATTCGTGGTTTCATATTAAGTGATCGCTTTCTAGGAAAATAAATAATTATTGAGTTTTGCTGGTTTGCGTAAAGCATTATTAAAAACTGAGAAAAAGAATCTTAATATACATCGGCTTAACCGAAATTTAAATGTCGATTGTGGTTATAACACGTCGTTTATCCGCACTTTGGAAAAGGTCTCAAAATTTAAATAATGCTTTACGCAAACTAGTAGAAATCAAAAAAAAAAAATTATTCAAATTTGATCTTAAAAATTTCATAACAAAAAATTTTATAAAGTAAGTTTGATATTTATGGCTACTGAATAAAATGTGTAGTCACCATGGTAATGTATAATTGTTAGATAATTTTTTCATTATATATATATAATAGAACGTAAAACTTTTGGGTGGGAGGGGAAACATCAAAAACAAATATTGCTTAATACTTATAATTTTAATGACTCGACTTTGAACTAACTGAAAATCACTAAAACTAAATTTCCCTTAAATTCTGCAGTTTGGAGCTCTGCATACGCTTCAAGTTATTTAAATTACTCAACTAACGACTTTCACTAGAGTTATGCACTCATATGAATGGTTTAAATGCTTTGATTGTTAAAGGCTGGGTTAAGTAAGTACCACCGGTGCACACTATATTTAGATTAATCTAACAATAGTTCAGTTTCATTATTTGTTCTCTCATTCTCAACATCTGTGTTACCCGAGTGCATGTTTTGTAACCGCATGTCTCTTTATTAGAAGATATACATACGTGTACAAAAAAAGTAGAAAAGTGAATGCAACACAAATACAAATACAGTGACCACAGTATATAATGATGGTTTATATTATTATTAAAGATATGGTCATTAAACCCCATCAAAATGCTCATGACATCACCCACCGCAGCCTGTAGATGGTACTGCAGTGGGCATGTACATGAAAATGAGATGTTACAGCATAAACCTGAACAAATTAAAAAGCATATTACATAAAATAAGCATAAAATGAAATAATATAAATAGTTACATACACGAACTTAAAAATTAATATCTATCACCAATATCATACGGGTTTCAAGAAAAAGTGTCGTGTAAACTTATTTTCTAGCTTAGTAATGAATTGGAGAATAAGTCCAACTCATTTATTGTGTTAATCTCCATTATACAATGTACACATTCGTGAAATAGAATTAAATAACGCGATATTGCTGTGGTAGGCATCTAGTCTGAACGTTTCGTGCTTCCTTAATGATCTGGTACTTGCGTGAAGCTTCACTTTAGAGATCAGTGGGATCAATTTAATTAACATTAGATCAGCAATATTACGCCTCATGTTGAGACTTTTTTTATTTATTGTTTATCATCGGCGATTCACTATATGTTTCAAAATTTCTGCGTAGATCTGCCCTGAATGATAATATTAAAATATATATATTTTTTTAACAGAGTCCCTTTTTGAAGAGATTGTTGTATACTACATAATGAGAACACCCGATTGGAGAGCTATTAAGGACACACATTGCAATCTATAACTTTTAATATTTCTGAATGGTTTTTGATTTGTTGAAAATATCTTCAATATATTGTATGTGGTCAAAATGTCAATTGAGAATTTAAGTTCTAATTCCCAGGTCTCTGACTAGCAGCGATTGTGAGAGGAGTTCACCACTTAGCGAGTAAACGTATTCCACTTTTATTTTATTCCTATTAAAGCTTGTTATATGATGCTTTTATGCACCACTGGTTCAATGTATCATACTGCACATAACGACAGAAATACAATATAAATATATTTAATACAACAGAAATGAATATTATTTTTGATATTTTTTGAGGAGATATCATTAAAAATTCGTATATAATTGATATACTTGGTAGGAAGAGCAATGTATGAGATGTACTGACTTCACGCCAACTAATTGGTGAATAATTATAATGAACGCTTATTGTACGTTAAATTTATGATCGTTTAAGATCCATTCGTCAGTTGAATTTGAATCCCGTCAGCAGTGATTAAAACGGAATAAATGTTTGGAATTGAATGTCTTCTTCTATTTGTCAACATTTCAGAATACATTATTAAAGACATCTTTGTTAATGGTGATATTAGGGTGTACATGTCTAGACTCGTTCGAGTTAGTCTTTTTTTACCAATCTCAAGTTGATTAAAATCTCAACTGAATCTCTGCAAGATATGTAAGACAAATGGTGTACAATCTATCATGAATTACATATTCATAATAAAAAAATTCTTGCTAAGAACGTAAGAATGTTAATATTTGTACATTCCTCTTCGTGCTCGGGGAACATCTGTGTGTAATGCGCGCATATTAGAACCTGGCCGATATTAGGGCCGGAGCAACGTTTGCACTTAGCGTCAAACTTTATACACCACCTACAATACCAGACATAATTTGGAAAGCATATTTGAAATGCAAATTGGATTCAAATTTTATGTAGATGGAAAATTTATGACTTTGGTTAGCTTTCTCTTGTGAAGGCAGTTCGGCGAATTTCCCATGTTTTAGTAAAACGTAATCCCCAGTGCTCGGTTCGATGATCCGCGCGTTCGATCATATTTCTTTGTTATTTTTGTTGTGAAGTACGTTTTTAAATTTGATGTTTCCTCAGCACATTTTCAGAGGCTGAGGCGACCCGTAACCCTAGAGGTGAAGTTTCCGAAATTCCACTCACCCTCGGAGCTGAAAATGGGATGCAATATACGCGGATGGGTATAGCCGCGTGAAGAGACATACTTCGACAGCTGCTCACGTTGCTGCCAATATTGCACATCAAACCAGAGTTGACTATACCCACCAACACGACAGGTGAGCAACTATTGCCGACAGGTGAGCAACTATTGCCGACAGGTGAGCAACTATTGCCTTATATCTTGCTCGCTTTCTTGTTTCCTTACTGATTTGGTTGTTACGTATAATTAATAATATCACATGTAAAATACTATTCTCTTATGATCTGTTATTTTGATAAAACATTATTTAAATATCCGTACAACTGAAAATGTATCAAATTAAATGACTGAATTAGGACAGCAAAGTCCATTGAAACCTAACCTAATTGGTGAGTATTAAATGAGAAAAAGTTTTGCTCGTAAAGATACAATACAATATATATATGCCATAAAATACTTTAATAAAAAAAGTATTTGATTAAATAAATATACAAGAATAATTTTCAACGTTTATTTTTTTCTTGAAGGTGTCACATTCGTATGACGTATAAATATTGTATAATATATAAAAGCCTATGCGTCGCGTGGGAAAATTGAAAAGAAAGTTGATACATTTCATTGAATTGATGTCAATTTTCTTTGAAATGTGGATTTGTGACATTTTTGTTATGAAGGTAAATATTTGAATAATAGTGATATTTCTGAGGCGAATATTAATTATTATTTCATAATGATTGTTTTTAAAGTTAAACTTCAAACATTTTTATTTATTTGCTTTCGTTTTGGTAAAAAAAAATGTATTTGGATTTTAAACAATATTTTATTTACTAATTAGAATTACAAAATTGTCATTAATTTTTTTTATTGGAAATTTAAAGCCGTTACGACTGTCAGCCGTGGCCATACAATAAATGAAGATACACTTATTATGAATAAAACTGTTTACATTTATCAAGTTATTTATTTAATTACAACGTGTTAAATTAGTATGTGCATGGGTCATTCCATATCGAGTGGTTCAAAATTCTCTCCAATAAAATAAACATACATTGTTTAAATACACCACTCATCCGCTGACAATTAAGAATATTTTATCGCTGGTTTCGGCGTGTACCCAATATATGAACGTATAATTCATAAAGCAATCATCTCGCGATGTTTAATAACCGTAAAATAATTGATATATATTTGAAAATAAGTTAATTTTGTACATTATTTGCATGTATGGGTGTGGCCATGGGCGTGCCTGTACCGACATTCGTCTTACGGTGGGACAACCCTGAAAACTTAGAAATCGACTGCAGCCAGCTGCAGTTGTTCCAGAACAGGCAAACAAGCAAGATGTAAGTGATTAATTGAATTAAGGTAGTTTTAAGTTATTTTCATTGAAATGGGTTACGGTAAGGTTCACCAAATTTGTCAAATAATTGTTTTCTCTTACATTTACAATTATAATAAAAATAAATGTATTCACATTTACTTTAACAATATTAGTAAAAATATGAGCGCCTGTGTGTAATCTCTTGGATGATGGCCAACGGAATCGACCGCCCGAGCATTGTTGTCGAGAGAAACTGCTGACCGGTGACTGCCGGTTAGGGATTCTGTATTCTGTATTACAAAATACAAACAATTAAAAAAATTCAACAAAAAAATCAAAACATACAAAAAAATAACAAGAATTAATAAAAAAACAACACATCGGAAGACAATAACGTATGTATTTATTTGGTAAAAGTCAGCTGAATTTTTTTTAAACATTTAATTTCATTCCATACAAAAAATGACGATGAGATGATGAAGATTTTACAATGAAACATAATCTCAAGTTTGAACAAACTGACAAAACCATTTACTTCAGAACTTTTTTTGTAAGTAGTAAATATCTTTGGACTAAATTATCCTTAATGCAAATCTTTATGGCTGACCATATAAACAACGGAAATCTTGTATTTTTTTAAAATATACTTACACATGACGGGTTACCGCTTATCGCTAGGTCGTAGGTAGTGCTGTATGCCAATAAATTTATAATAGCTGGGTCACCGCTCATCGCTGGGTCGTAGGTAGTGCTGTATGCCAATATATTTACATAAGCTGGGTCACCGCTCATCACTGGGTCGTAGGTAGTGCTGTATGCCAATATATTTACATAAGCTGGGTCACCGCTCATCGCTGGGTCGTAGATAGTGCTGTATGCCAATATATTTACATAAGCTGGGTCACCGCTCATCACTGGGTCGTAGGTAGTGCTGTATGCCAATATATTTACATAAGCTGGGTCACCGCTCATCACTGGGTCGTAGGTAGTGCTGTATGCCAATATATTTACATAAGCTGGGTCACCGCTCATCACTGGGTCGTAGGTAGTGCTGTATGCCAATATATTTACATAAGCTGGGTCACCGCTCATCACTGGGTCGTAGGTAGTGCTGTATGCCAATATATTTATACAAGTTGGGTCACCGCTCATCACATCGAAATCGTATTTATGTTAAATATTATTACTTTTACGAATTGTAATAAACCATTTTTAATTTATTGTTTAAAATTTTAGTTCAGTTTTTAATATTAATCTTATTTGCATTTTAATATAATTAACTTAAAATATAAAATTATTAATTTCAGATAAAATTATATTTTTATTTCTGGTTTTATTTAGATTATATAAATTCCATATAAAATTATATTTTTAATCGTTTAATTTTAATAAATGATAGTTTCATAATTATTTACACGAATAGATTGTGCGTAATTTTGTGTAGAAAATATTTACGTGGGGTTTTTGTGTAAACATCATTTTTAATGCACATTGATGTGCATTAGTATTATATTCTGTTCAATATTTATATTTTTTCCATTGCTTAATATTACAAGATCAGAAGTACAAACATACATACCGATCTATGTTTTCGATTACTAGGTAAGTTATTTACATTTTTTTGTTTTACTTTCCATTGAATATTTTGATTCCCTTTTTTTAAAAATTATTATTGGTAAAATTTACAGTGCTTGCGTTTATTTAAAAATTCTTATGAACTTCATTTTAATATACATACGCAATATTTAAATAAAGTTTGCTCGGTGGACGAGTGAGCGAACCACCATTTTAAGTTAGCGGAAATCGAGAGCTTAGTTAGCTATGTAAGTACCTATAGATATGTGCATATGTATTCACGATGGCATACTTTGGTAAGGTAAATCAGCTGATATAACATTTTAGTAGAAGTAATTTCTATAATATTGTATTTTGAGTGTTTTATCAATTAATTAATCAGCGAATCAATTTATAAAATTTGCTATGAATTACTTTAATGGTAATCCAACGTTTTACAAAAGATAAGTAAGAAATATTGAAAAAAAATGCTATCTTTGAATTCGCATAACTCCGTTAACTGTTAATATTTTACTAAAGTATAAATAACGTTTTCTGTTCAAAATTGAATGAAGAAGACTCCTCCAAAATTTTTGCTAATAGATATGAAATAAATCTTGTAATTGCATTGTGTGCGTTGTACTCACTGCATTATATTGAGAGTAAACTGTTATATATTATGAAATAATTCTTGTAACTGTATTGTGTGCATTATACTCACTGCTTTATACTGAGAGTAAACTGTTTTATATTATGAAATAATTCTTGTAACTGCATTGTGTGCGTTGTACTCACTGTATTATAGCTTTGATCTTGTATATTTTCCTTTACCTTGTATGCGCTTATATTCTTTTATGCACATTGGTATTTTTTTCTTTCATTTGATATATTTTCACGTTTACTTGCCTTGTATGTTTAGTTTTTTTATTTGATTGTGTTTTGCCTTCAATGAGTTATTTGGTTTTGTGAAATGTAATTTGTTTGCCAATTTGCTCTAAAAGAGGCTTTCATAGTTGTGCAATGCATTTTACCAATTTGCCCAAAAAACAGACCTGCCTATTTATTTATTGTTATCGTGTTTAGTTTGTGGAACTCCATGTTTATTTTTAATTAAATTATAATAAATATTATTATTGAGTTCCGCTAGTTTGCGTAAGCATTATTTAGATGTTACAGTTGTTTCGGCGGTTAAGGCTATTTTCATACAATTTATTATGATTTTTAAAATCTATTAATTATAATATTTTTATTTATTTAATAAACTAGTTAGGCAATGCATTTTAAAATCTTCATATCAAAAATTGTGTGTGGGGATATTTGAAATTTGAAGTATCATTTTCTTTTGAAAAATACGAATTAGTTGGATATGTGAACATTTTGTTCAGCGCTCAAAATGTAAGCCGAGCACAGCAACTTAAAGATTTGTCCTTCTACATAAAGTATTGACACGTGTGTCTCTCCTATCCGACACTTGTAACAGTTGTGGATATCTCGCAGAGGAAGCAATAAAAGCCATCCCTCGGCCGAGCCGCCCCCGCCCGGTGACTAGTGAGGGATGGTAATAATACGCCTCCGTTTTTTTTTCGCAAAAGATTTGTCCCGAACGAAATTCGACAAAGTATTCCTCCAGATTTGGTAATACGTGAAACGTGAGCTCAATTTTGTATTTTGTAAACAGTTTTCGAGCATATTGGAAACAATAAATAACGGCACTCTCCATAGTCTTATCGGCTTCTTGTCGACATCCTCCTTGCTGCCCCTATACGAGGGCTGCTTTGTGCTCCTTCTATACGTCAGCGCCATTCGTTTAAAATAATGTATTAATATTATTTTGAGAAATTTAACAATATGTCATTACCATCATAATTTTCGTCATGAAATGGACACAGAGCGCCATCCAACGATCACATTGTGACTATAGCACCACGATGTCATCATGCGCTAGATGATAGACCACAGTATGTATGACGATATAGCAAACGTTGCTAGTGCCATCAGCGGGCCGTAACTGAATGATTACTTATGTGCCGTACCTGGGCCTGACAAAATTTTAATTTCAATCTTGTCCCATGCTTTCCATCTCGTAATTATTCATAGCATTATAAAATCTAAGTGAGTATATGCTGTGATTCTTAAGAGAGTATTGTGTTTTTCTGCCAATACCTCATATTTAAATACCTATTCCGTACTGTTAAACCATGGGAAATATTAAAGTAACTTGAGCACGAATAATGCGCCAATTACGGAGGCGGTCATTCTTCGTAAAATTCTTTTGATTCATCACATATCCAATACCTCTATACTCTTATCCTAGTAGTATCGGTGGCCCAGTCTCGATAAGGCGCTTCCAGGGAATACCCCTGTTTAGAAAAGAGAGTGTGAATGAATGGTGTGTATTTATAATAGAAGAGTAACTTTTGTTTTTGTAATGATGGATTAACTCCAAATATAATCCATCTTCGAGGTGTAAGTATTACAAAGAGAAAAAAAGTGACATAAAAAAAGATCTATTAATTTGTGCATAATACTGATTTATTTAAATAAAATAGGTATTGCATGAGTAAAAGGGTAATTACAGTTAGTCACAAGTTTATTAAGTAAAAATACATTATGAAACGCGATCTGAAAAAGTAATAAACATAAGATCAGCTTAAAGATAGATAGATAGATATATTCGTTCGGCACTCTGGCGGGCGCCGGACATCATTTGGTGAATGTTTAGACATACATATTTTCTTTGGATAAGGTTTAATAAGCGAATTTAGATGATTGTGTGCAGTTTGCTACGTGTTCATAGCACTTTTATATGAAATGGAATCATGGACACTCACTAAAGCAACTTGCAGTGTTTGAGATGTGGATCTTATTTAAAAATAAGCTAGATTCATAGAGCCATGATTGCGATGATTTGGATGCGAACGAAAAAATAAACCCATACAACAATAAAAACATTCATGAGACATCCAAAATAATATCAGATCGTGCATCTCATCATTGCTAGCAGAAGAGGCCTTGGAATATGAAGGAATACAGTCCTACTATTTCTAGTTGTTGCGCATGAAATAATGGTTGCCAACATGATTGCTAACGTTCGATAACCGAACTAGCATTAAAATAAGAGATGAAGAATTAGTGAATTAGCGAGGCTGAAAGTCCTCCACTGACTAGATCAGAGCAAACCATGAAATGTGTGGCCACTTCTCAGAGTCGGATAACCTATTTACCTTGATCACCATCTAAAAATCATGACTTGTGGAATGTGTAAATAAGTTTAAACAAAAAAATATTCTATGTAAATTGTTTGTGAAGGAAAGTTGAGTTGTTCCAACAATAAAGGTAATACATATACATTATATATAAATTAATATGAAATGTTGCTTATTAATATAATTTACATAGCCTAAAGTTACTCCTTTTCCAATGTCACGATTAAATTTTTTAAATCGACCCCTTAGAATAACAAGGTTCCAACTAACATTTTGGGCTAGTTTGAGTTATTGCGTGAAATGGGTTCCAAATGCATTAATCTTTATTTCTTCTATACTCACCAACTCTATTTAATGGATATTAAATGAAATAGAAAGAGCTTAAAGTTTTAACTGCATCAGTTATTTATTACAATTTATGGAACAAGGTTCCGAGTGCACATGGAATTTTATTTCTCAAAATTTCTAATTTATTTTGTATCCCATTTCTCACTAATCAATACAGAACGTTCCGTCTGACGAACTATCAAACTTTCGTTTGTTGTTTGAATCTCTATTTATTAAAATAACAAGGCATATTTAGCAAAGTTTATATGTTTATATGTCACCTATTGAGTCAAACATTAGAACGGTTATATCTCTGTGATCCCTCGCACGTTGTGCTAAAGGTTTACTGCAACTTTTTCCCCTAAAAACTTTTTTCCACTTCTTTTAATAACTTTGTCCAACACCTTGTTGATATTTGAAAATGGTCAGTTACTTATGGACCGCTCTTGCGATGTATTTGAATTCTTTATTTTAAACAGACACGGGAGAGAATCCCAGCGAAATGTCAGCAAAACAGGGAGCCGAATTCAAAATATAAGATGGCCGCTTACCTTTCGACAGTTTATAGCTGTTTGACTTTGAATTTTGCGATGCGTTGATTGGTTTAATTTTTGCGGCCTTTTTTGACGTTTGAAATTAATGATTTTAGTTCGTACTTTGGATTGTGAAATCAGCTGTAGATGATTTACGCACATTTTTTTATGACATTGACGTTTCTGGTCAGCCATTGTTGTTTATTTTTAAAGCCATGAAATTAATTCAACAGAGGGCAGTAAGATGTCGAAATGATTGATAATATTGTTTGACGTTAATAAATTATGGATGTATATTCTTTAGAAACATTTTGTAAAGTCGTAGTAATAATCTGTTTTCACCACATTGGTTATTTTTTGATTATATTAGTTAGTTTAAGTGCGATTTTTATTTTGAATAATTCTACCAATAGGTGAGTTTGTTACGCGTTTAAAAAAAAGTATAACCTAATTTCTTTTCTTCTTCTGTTCCTACCACACTGGTTTTTTTTTATTATATTGGTTAGTGTAAGTGCGATATTAATTATGAAAAATTCTACCAATTGGTGAATTAGTTACGCATTTAAAAAAAGTATTACCTAATTCCTTCTCTTCTTCTGTTTCCACCACACTGGGTTTTTTGATTATATTGGTTAATTTGAGTGCGATTTTAATTTTGAAATTTTTTACTGATAGCAGAATGTATTACGCATTTAAAATAAAGGATACATTAATTCTACCACTTCTTCTGTTCCCACCATACTGGATTTTTTGTTTATACTGGTTAGTTTAAGTACGATTTTAATTTTGAAAAATTCTACAGATAGTTAAATTTATTATGCATTGAGATTTTAACTTTTTCACTTCTTCTTCTTCTTCTTCTTATTTTCCTATCAAAACACTTTTTATGGTTTTATCAAAGTGCATTGGTGAATTTTTTTAATCTGGAGATTGACAACAGAGTACTGCGTTTCTGCAGGGTAGGTTTGCAACCGTACGGTTGCAGCGGGTAATCTAGTAATTTATTAAAGAAATTAAATTGTGATATTTTTTAAAAATGTTTGTACAAGAAGATTTTAGTGATTCTGGATCATCTTATTAACCAACAGACAGTAAATCTGGCTCTTTCATCAACCGTTATCGGTAACCGAATTACGCACAATTTTAAATTATTTTATGAAATATTGTGACGTTGGGTATTTGGGTCGCGTACACAACTGCCCCGTCACTAATTATTGTCAAGCACCTTGACATTTCACAAATAGTTACTCTCAGGTTGGTATCACATTCGGTGTCTCAGCTTATAAAAACGGTTGAAATCCATGGTTCATTTTCAAATCGTCGCCAGACCTGTCAGACTAAAATGTAGCCGTGTGTGATTTACTTTACCTAGAGGGTAAGTATTTTTTTAATGTTCAATCACTAATGCATAATTTAATGTTAACTTGTTAATCTAATCGCATGGTAAATGATCTTTACAGGAAACATGACGTTTCCCTCTGGGCTTTGCTTTTAGAATTTAACCTCTGATTTATGCCACTAGTGCACACTTCTGTTTTTTAACTACAATTTCTACTTTGGATTTACCTTGGAGTTAGTCGCCTCACTAAAGGCGACAAATTTTATCATGATGATCTACAATAAATCACGTCTACGAATCTGATCGCGTCGGCCTGGATGCTGCGGGCCAAAACGTGATGTGATGCCAAGACGTCTGGTGTCGCATACAAGAAGGACGTCGAACTTGCGTCCAACCCGACGAGATAAGGATTTGTCGTCTGGATTTTGTTTTATTTTTGTGGTCTTGTGTTTTTATTGATTAAATGTCTTACTTTTACTAAAGACTAACATCTTTTATTTATCACCTCCAGGTATTATTATAAATTTTTCCCATTTTAGGATGAAGGCAGAATATGACCAAATGAGGTGGGTATGTGTGCTCAAGGTAAAGGAACCCGCGAATCCCATGTTCTATACTGTCTAGCCGGTGAAAGGGAAGGACGTAGGTCTTTTACCCTACAATATATTAATTTAAATCGACTCGATGAATATTTTTAAACACATATTTTATTTTTAGGGAAAAAGCGTAGAGACATTTTATTGTTACGGGGACATACAGCGTCGTGTTACATCTGATGCATCTGAATTTTTGAGAATAGCGACCGAGCACGTCGACCGCTCGAGCTTCAGCTTCAAGAACTACCTACCATTCAACAGAATAATAGAATCACTTTCATCATCGTATGTCACTACCGACTATCGAATTCTGCGAGAAAACTACTCGAGACATTGATAAACTTAACACGTTCAAGTCCATATTAGCCAAAAAATAAAGTAAGGAAAATTATGTCAAATTGTGGAAAACTAATGTGCTAAAAATGTCAGTGACAATCTTGAATGAGTGAGCATCTTGAAAAGCTTTCACAAAGTTGTCACAAAATGAAAAGCACCTGTATTATTTGAATACCACAGAAAGAAAAAATATAATTCGTCCGAAAAGTCAGCTGAAAAATATAAAAAGTTTGCTTTTAAATACAAGTTTAAAATTCACAATGATCGCATACAAGTGTAAAAAAGTATTATCTTGAGATGTGATGCATCTCATTGTAAATAATGCTCACAATATGAAAGGATCTGAATAATGTTCCTCTCAGTAAAAGATATGCTCAACACTATGTCTCGGAAAAACAGTGAATAATAGCTAGCATTGCTAAAGTTTTTACTGAAGTACATCTATTAACAGTATTTGTTTGCGTTATTTTAACAATATATGTAATTATTAAGCATTTTTGTATTTGTTGATGTTTATGATAGAGCACGCTTCATAATATTGTTAATTTACAATGTTTTTATTTATTTCTTCTACAATTATTAATAATAGTTTTTGTTTGCTTTATTTTTATCATTAAAGATTATTTTTTTGTAGTTGTCAATAATTCTACATGGAGAACAGAATATACAGAGATTATCTACGATAAACTGATAAATTGACCAATTTATTTGTTTTTTGATTTTCTTCCTTTATTACTTTAGCATAATACTATTAACACTAATACAAATTAATTGCTATTTGTTGCTACTGATAGCAACAAATATATTTTTTCGATAAATTAAATTTTCCTGTATGTATTTCTAAATTGATACATTTTATTTGTATTAAATCTGAAAAACTACAACTTTACAATAATAATGTATTCTCTTTAATAATGAATTATTAGTAGTTTTATTGAAGAAAAATACATCTAAAAGGTAATTACTGATGAATATTGTTAACACTAAATAAGTATTCCATTTGACGATAGAACCTTGTTCACTTATCAGAGATCACTTATTTGAGTAACAAGGTTCCAACTAATTTTATCACTTTCCCAAATCTTCTATTTCTATCTCACAATGGTCATTGATGATAACTGAAAATAAGTTAAGACTTTAAAATTGATCATATTTGCATACTCAAAACAAAACATACATGAATATATGTTGAAATACAATCGTACAAAACTTTGGAGCTCATTATCTCAAAACAGTGTCAGTGTCAGATGGAACCTTGTTATTCTGAGCGGTCGAAATGTGAAATCATAATACATCGTAGAAAAATCACCGATATCAATCACACTTAACTTGCGTTTTGTGGAAAATCCTTCCGAGTCCGAGTCATCCGAGTCTATAAACATGTGCGGGATTTAAGATGAGAACTCAGCATCCCTTCTATTGTCTCTTTCACATTATTCCCATCCATAGTTTGCCAAGACGTCTAATATCTCGCGGTACAGATTGGTTCATTTACGACGCAGCCGCCCATCAAATGACAAAAACAACCTCCAGAGCTATATCCGGGTACAGCTCGTCCATCAGGGTAGTTCGTCAATTAAACAATTTTTTTTTTTTTTTTTAGGAGAACACATTCTTATTGTGAAGTTGTAATTATTCAGAACATAGGTCTGTGATATTTTAAATATGAATTAAATATATTAATTATAAAGATATACATATAAAATCAAATTTTTTTTTCGATAAAATTGATTTTATATGTATATCTTTATAATTAATATATTTAATTCATATTTAAACAATTTATGCCTGTCTGACTAGAAAAGGTTTCACCGTGAATTTCTAAAGAAATGGCTGCGGATGCGGGAGCGATGGCGCAGGGCCAACCCGCTCCGAGGGAGGCCAGAGCCAGTCTCCCCGCGGAATGCTGTCCCTTCCACGCGTCCTACAAACTCGTGGCATGGACTAATTCACATATTTTAAATATGAATTAAATATATTAATTATAAAGATATACATATAAAATCAATTTTATCGAAAAATATTGTTGTTGCGCCACCGGGATTCGAACCTGGATCTCTTTCCTAACCGGGGAAGGTGCTTTATCCAACTAAGCTACAGCGACAGTATTTTTAGCGACAATTTTCGACCCTATATGTTACTTTTTTGATATTAATACATTTAATTGTTCCATCATTTGACAGAGCCATCTACCTTATTTATACAGAATCTCAAATACCTTTGAGTAAACTGATAGCAGACGCCAGAATTATCAATTTATTAGTTCAATTCAATTAGTTGGATAAAGCACCTTCCCCGGTTAGGAAAGAGATCCAGGTTCGAATCCCGGTGGCGCAACAACAATATTTTTCGATAAAATTGATTTTATATGTATATCTTTATAATGAATATATTTAATTAATATTTAAAATATCACAGACCGTCTGTTCTGAATAATTACAACTTCACAATAAGAATGTGTTCTCCTAATAATAATTCACATATACTTGGTACGGAAAAAAATAATTCTAATAATATACCACACTGCAAATTGCATGATCGCCTTCATCATCGTTATAAAAGCTGAGTCCGCCTCCTGAAAGGATCAGAGATATAAAATATTATTTACGCAGAAAAATCTTCACATAAGATTTCAGCAATTAAAACAAAACCACGAACCATTGTGTGAGTAGGTTCAGGGCTGTGCAGCAAATTCGTTAAATGGTTTTGTATTATGGGCGAGAGTTGCACTCGCGCAATACAGAATGTTCACTCTATTTGAGGTTAAATTATTTGATGCCGGAATAAAACATGAACCTCGCAAACCCGGCAGTGGCGGCCGCCTCACAGCTGACCGCCGCTAGTGGCTCCATCTCGTGCAAATGAGTTTTGCTCAACTTTCCACTAATTGCTCAGGGAATGGAAATTTATTAGAAATGTAGTGTAGCGATGTTGATAAACAGACTATGAAGTGTTTTAAAACAAACATAATCACGTTTTTTTGAGTTGATTACAAAAAACGTTACATGACTCAGTTGCATGTATTACATCACCTCTGCACTCTGCATACAATGTGTTTTTTGACTCGATTAAATAAATAATTAAACATGTGAATATAAATCGCGGTAGCGCAAAAACAATATTTTTCGACAAAATTGATTTTATATGTATATATTTATAATTAACACATTTAATTAGTATTTAGAGTATATTTTAGATTAAAAATTAACTATGTTTATCTTAATTTTGAAAAATAAATGCATAAAAATTCCGTATTACTTATGGGATGACCAAATACTTGATCTTATTATTTTTTTTATTTATCATTTCACTCAGAAACTGACTATAGTACCATTTCCCAGCAAGAGTAGATTCAAAGTGTAAAACGTCACCCTTTTCTGTTATTCTATTCTATTCTTCGTACATCTTACTCCCACTGTTCCCGCTATCCCGATTCTAATCTTTTAATACTCCAAAAATAAATAAATAAGTAAAATGAAATCGAAGTTATTTATCTATATTTGTAAATTGTGCGATGAAAAGCTTCATGGTTGTTACACCAAGAGAAGCAGTTGGAGCAAGTTGTTCCAGGCGCAAAATTGAAAGAGGCACATAGTTTTAGGGATTTTACAATTTTAAATTATTTCTCAAATGTAAATTCTTATTGTTGACTCATTGCATACCGAAAATATTGCAATGTTGAATTCATAATACATTTAAAAAAAAATTACTACAACACATTTAAATATTAGATGTATACATATCGTAAAAAAAATAGTCTATATATTTGTTAACATTGCCGTTCAGGGTATTTTTATTCCTCTCCAATGTATGTACATCATACATATCGTAAAAATAGTATTACGTATCCCCATCTATTGCAAGTCTTGGATTTTGTTTCATTGTAGTACGGTATGTAATTAACCCGCCTGTCGTTTAACGTTTTCTTCATTCTTCGTAAAAAGGCGGCAATACTCACACTCACATACACACACATGCACATTATTATAAACCAGGAAACCTAGTGGTACCAATCGGAGTGACAAGGCGCGAAGTACAAAATAAATTTCATATAATTTATTTGTTTACACGAGAGAGTGGAAAAATAAGGGATGCAGGAAGGGTGGAAGAAATTTGGGAGAAGAACAGGAATAGGGAACAGGGGCTGAAACGCTCTTTCCAGGATCTTCTTTCACTGGATTCACAGATCTTTCGGCTCCAGGACACGTGCAACGCTGTTCAGCACGTTGTACACTTGGACAAATACATTTCGGTGGTAGCGCAAAGTATCAAACATGCACGATGTATAGCACTAATCCCACGAGTCTCACGGTAGAGAGAACTCGATTACACACAGACAGTATCAGCCCCACACAGCAGGACGAACTTGGCGGTAAAGGTAAAACGCTATCTTGGCAGTTCAAAGGTCCAATTTTAACTGATACAAAAACCATACAGAGCATACAGCAGAAAGGTCGTGTTCTGGTTTAAGAAGAGGGGGTAGTGGGTAGGTACTGGATAGGAATTATATCTACGTTTCGGGCACGGCGACAGCCGATCGTTGGATAGATATAAGATAGATAGAAAATGGATTGAAAGATTCTGTTATTGTGGTTGCATGGATCTCGAGAGCTCCAATCTAAACTGTTGATTGGACTGGAATATGGAATAATGACAATCCGAGTCCTCTCACGTAGCTGGTGTTGTCTGTCCCCAGTTGTAAATGAATGGGTTCATAATTAGGGAGCATAGCATTCAAACAGACTCACAATGGAACAATTTCCTCCGTGACAGATAACTGTCATTAACAGGAATGTTGATATCACGCTTCGCAGTAAAACACATCACGCGCGAGCTGCTGCTACACCAATCACGTCTGCCCCCCGAACATGCGGGCCGATATAATGTTTTAAAATACATGTACGAGTATAATATACCAAAAACAGAAAATTGTTTTTTTACATATTTATCGGAAATTCTAGATTCTAGACATAAATATTCCAGCTATCTTTATTAGGATCCTTTCAAGATTCAGGTCTTCGAAGCCATTGTCAGAAAACTGTTTTGTTGTTTTTATATTGTTTATATACTTATGTATTAATAAAAATAAATGTGTAGGTACTGGTAAAGTAAGAAAATTAAATAAATAAACATATTTTTGAATTAAGGAGAACTCATTTCTGTTGCGAAGTTACATTTTCAGAACATTGTTCTTTAGTATTTTTATACAAATTAAATGAATCTACACACTAGAAGGATATACAGAAAAAATCTATCTATTGAATAAATATTTAGTTGCTACCGGGATAAAATAATTATTTTAAAATTTGAATAATAGATGTATCAATTGGAAATATTACAGAGTGTAAGTTCAAAATTTAGCGAAATGGCGAACGTGCTTCCCCAGATACGAGGGCCAAGTAAAAAATAAGGTTCCTTACGCTGTACACTCGCCACGCAAGATGCTAGGCGAAATCCGGCAACACCGCCTTGATTGTTGGTCCCTTAACTACATTCCCACTACCGGGAGCAAACGCTGCGACGCTCAGTAAAGGCCTGACAGCCATCCGCTATGGAACCCGCCATCGCCGTTACCGCCAGGTGTGAAATCCGTTCGGTGATTCGATTTTTAAACGCGAAGAAGCTTAAACCTGTTGAAATTCATCGACAGTTGGAAGAAGTTTATGGCACAGCTTGCATCAGCGTCCAACACGTCCGCAAATGGTGCAGGGAGTTCTCCGAAGGACGCACAGACGTCCACGACGAGCAAAGGAGTGGGAGGCCATCGGTGTCGGACGAAGTCGTAGCGAAGATTGAGCGCATTCTCCTCGAAGATCGGAGAGTAACGCTTCGGGAGCTTGCTGTCCAGGTTCCTGAGGTTTGTGAAAAAACCATCGACAACATTTTGACCGATTATACTGACCAAGGGCGTTAGGCTGCACCACGACAACGCTCGCCCGCATGTCTCTCGACAGACCACCGCTCTACTGGACAAATTCGGCTGGAAATTGCTTGACCATGCCCCCTACAGCCCTGATCTTGCTCCCAGCGACTTCCACTTGTTTCCGAAATTGAAGTAACACTTGGGTAGACAACGCTTCAATACAGATGAAGAGGTGAAAGAAGCGGTCACCAAGTTCATCGGCGGCCTAGCGGCGGAATTCTTCGAAGCGGGTTTTCAGAAGTGGATAACTCGTCAGGAAAAATGCATAGAAAAATCAGGAGACTATGTAGAAAAATAGAATAAAGTACAAGCTTTCAGATGGTTTACTTATTTATTGCAATAAAAAATACCTTATACCTGAAAAAAATGTAGGAACCTTATTTTTTACTAGCCCCTCGTAGAAAGAGGTCCAGGTTTGAATCCCGGTAACAACTAAATATTTTTTTGATAGTTAGATTTTTATTATATACATCTTTCTAGTTGATTAATTAAATGTATTATTTTATGCCTTTGCGTAATTTTAATTTGAATTTATTAAGATATATGCTGCAACATTAATTTTGATGTATATTGTATTTCATTGCCAGATCACGGTTCATACCTACTGTAACAATGCTGTTAAAAGAACAAAATAATTGTATTACAAATATTTGTTAGAGAAAAATAAGAATGACCTAAGAAAAACCTGAAACATAATCAGGGACATTACCTACACCACGCGAGAAAAAAAATCGAATACCACAGGAATCCCGTCTGATGAATTCAACATATTTTTTAGTTCAATAGGTCAATGTCTAGCTAATACTCTCCTAAAAGAGACAGAAAAGAGTTATATTACAAAAAAGAAAACAAAATTCAATATTTCTCAATCCAGCAAAAATCAACAATAATTAGTAATCTAAAAAGCAATAGCGCCCCAGGGATTGACTCGATTACGAGCGACTTTTTAAAGAACACAAAGGAACACATAATCAAACCATTAGCCTATATTTGTAATCTCAGTATGTCCACGGGCTGTTTTCCGGCCGCCCTCAAATATTCTATTGTCTGTTCTCCCTTCAAAAATGGAGATCCTGGTAACGTATCAAACTATAGATCAATCTCATTACTCAGTGTTATTTAAAAAAATGATAAAAAAGTCGTTAATAAAAGAATTACAGATTTTAAGTTAGTTTAAGTAATAACCAATACGGTTTTAGAAAAAAAAAATCCACATAAGATGCTGTTATTGAATATTACTGAATATTTTACATATAGTCTTGACTAAGGCGAACGTTGTATTAGTGTCTTTCTGGATTTAGCCAAAGCATTTGATACTGTTTATTTCTCTATTCTTCTGCGGAAACTAGAAGCTTTGGGTATTAGAGAAGTAGCTCTATATTGGTTTAAAAGTTATCTAACGGATAGACAACAAACACTTAGAATTGATAATAAAACAAGTCAGTATTGTAAAATCACTTTTGAAGTCCCGCAAGGGCGTGTTCTAGGGCCCACCCCTTTTCTGTTACATATAAATGATTTGTGTGAATTGAGTCTCACCAATGGGAAAATTGTTACATTTGTTCATGACATTGCTTTATTGTGTCGTAGAAAAACATGGAACGAAGTTTACGGATATGCTGGTATTGAATTACAAAAGATAAAATTGTGGCTTGAAATGAATCTTCTCACATTAAATATTGACAAGAGTAAATACATATGTTTTAGTGTCAATAAGGCTCGTAGTCCAAATCTTAATAATTCAAAAAACTTCATAATTGAAACACTAACACTACTCTACCTTTATCACACTCATTATATATAGCATGCAAGTGTAAGAAGCTAGAGAGAGTAAAACGTATTAAATATCTTGGCATTTGGATTGACCAACTCTTAAACTGGTCTGAGCATATCAATAAGCTTTAAAGCTGACATTTTTCTTCAGATGTCTTAGGAATGTTGTAGAGAAACGTATGTTGAGAACAATGTACATTGCTTTCTGCCAATCCCTTCTTAACAACGCGATCTTAAGTTGGGGTGGAGTTGAAAAAACTGCCCTTAACCTATTAGTAATTACACAAAAATCTATTCTCAGAATCATCTACAGAAAACCATATAGGTTTCCCTCTGACTCACTGTTTGAGAAATGTCAGCTAAAAATATTGATCCTTTATTTTCACTCCAACAAAGAGCTTCATAATTATGCTACGAGAGTAAAAAAGAATGGGCTCACCGTGAAGCCTAAAATGAAACCATACTATGGTCAATCCTTTCATATGTTTCTGGCCTCCAAAGCCTATAACATTTTGCCGAGCAGTATGAAACAATTCTCGATGGACAAACTCAAACACCATCTCAGGAGCTGGTTATTCGGTGTTGGCAGAAAGGAAACTGAGCAAAGATTTTTGGAAATGATCACATGAACAGAACATCATTTCTTTATATTCATTTTTCTGTTTGCCATTGTGTTTCAATCATGGGATGGCGAGATTATTTTACTTATTTATTATTAGAATTATTTTAAAACCCTGTTTACTTCATTCCTAATATTTTAGATAAAAAATAAATAATAATGATTTTCATATTTGTATGATAAACAACGCAGACAGTGAACATTTCTTACATTATGAAGCTTGTTCGCCTTTTTTGTATATTTATAAGAGTGTTTATAATGTATGTATGTACGTACATTAAAAACATGAACAGAATAAATATATATTTTTTAAAACGTATATACAAGCTGCGGTGGGTAAGCGTTTCCTCATCTATTTCTATGACTTTTTGGACGTCTTTTGGATGTAGTATTATTTGCCAGTATCCTTAATTAGACGAAGTGTCATTATGGCTATATAGTACTTAATTAAATGGCCAGGTTTGTGAGATGCGAGCAGGGTAAAAACGAACGTGTTTTTAATATTTCTAGGTTAAAATTACTTAAATATTTTCTCTTTTATATATTAAATAATAGTACGTAAGTATATATATATTAAATTTACATACATGATATCTGTTACCTTTTCTTATCTATACTGTCTATGGTATACCATAGAAGAAAGCACTTTCCGCCATGTCAAATCAAGATTTTTGTAGTTTTTAAATTAGCAAAATTAACTTTGTGGTTAAAATTCATTATTTTTATTTGTTATCTTTGTTTTATTAACCACTTATTGAGTTTAAATACATTAAAAAATTCGTTGCAATTAGTGGATATGTTAAAAAATAAAGATCTTCCCAACAATATTAAACTTGTTTCTTTTAATATTGTTAATTTGTTTACTAATATACTTATTAATGAAAGTAAAATTTTAATATCTGATTTACTAAATTTATCTAATTTACCTAATAATTTGGTAAAAGATCTATGTCGTTTGTTAAACCTTTGTATGAACCAAAATTATTTTCATTTTAATAATATAATGTACAATCAAACAGAGAGTCTTCCTATGGTAGCACCCACAAGTCCACTAATAGCAGATATTTTTGTAGACAATTTAGAGAGGAATATTTTTTATTGTGATTCTCCTTTGTTAAAAAATGTTTTGTTGTGGAAAAGGTATGTGAATGATATATTATGTATTCGGTCAGGTTCCCAAAGTCAAATAACAACATTTTTAAATTTCTTTAATTCATTTAATAATAAAATACAATTTACATTAAAAATTTAAAATAATAATAAAATTGAATTCAAAATTTTTAGAAAACCAACTTTTACAGATACTATCCATACATAATGAATCTAATCATCCATTATTACACTCTATAATACATCGTTTAGTCAATATTCCAATGTCAACATCCAATTTCAATATTAAATTGAACAATTCGGGTGTCTATAAACTAAGTTGCAAGGATTGTGCTACATTTTTATATTGGTAAAACGGCTAGAAATTTTAATATAAGAGTAAAGGAGCATTTGAGATGTTTGAACAATAGTGGGTTTTCAGAATTTCTAATCATTTGATAGAAAATGGTCATGGTTTTGATGAAAAATTGGGTTTGTCAATTTTGCATGTGTTGGTCATAAATAAAATAATTTGGAATCGTTGGAGATAAATAAAGCGTGTAAAACTAATTAAAAAATTATAAACAACCAATTAAATTTAACTACGAGTTCTATTCAAAATTTTTTTCCTAAAAGTAAATTTGTATTAAGTAACAATTTGAGTTAGGTACTAAATTAATTTTTTAAATAATAATCATTTTTTAAAAATAGATTCTGGTAAAGAAACAACATACGAGGGGCAAGTAAAAAATAAGGTTCCTACATTTTTTTCAGGTATAAGGTATTTTTTATTGCAATAAATAAGTAAACCATCTGAAAGCTTGTACTTTATTCTATTTTTCTACATAGTCTCCTGATTTTTCTATGCATTTTTCCTGACGAGTTATCCACTTCTGAAAACCCGCTTCGAAGAATTCCGCCGCTAGGCCGCCGATGAACTTGGTGACCGCTTCTTTCACCTCTTCATCTGTATTGAAGCGTTGTCCACCCAAGTGTTGCTTCAATTTCGGAAACAAGTGGAAGTCGCTGGGAGCAAGATCAGGGCTGTAGGGGGCATGGTCAAGCAATTTCCAGCCGAATTTGTCCAGTAGGGCGGTGGTCTGTCGAGAGACATGCGGGCGAGCGTTGTCGTGGTGCAGCCTAACGCCCTTGGTCAGCCTTCCTCTCCGGCGATTTTGGATGGCTCTTTTGAGTTTTGTCAATGTCTTGCAGTACCTGTCCGAATTGATGGTGATCTCTTTAGGCATAAACTCGGTCAGCAAGACGCCTTTTCGGTCCCAAAACACCGTAGCCATCACTTTCCCTGCGGAAAGCGTCTGCTTAAACTTTTTCGGCCTAGGCGATTCAGGATGGCGCCATTGTTTGGATGTCTGTGCGTCCTTCGGAGAACTCCTTGCACTATTTGCAGACGTGTTGGACGCTGATGCAAGCTGTGCCATAAACTTCTTCCAACTGTCGATGAATTTCAACAGGTTTAAGCTTCTTCGCGTTTAAAAATCGAATCACCGAACGGATTTCACACCTGGCGGTAACGGCGATGGCGGGTTCCATAGCGGATGGCTGTCAGGCCTTTACTGAGCGTCGCAGCGTTTGCTCCCGGTAGTGGGGATGTAGTTAAGGGACCAACAATCAAGGCAGTGTTGCCGGATTTCGCCTAGCATCTCGCGTGGCGAGTGTACAGCGTAAGGAACCTTATTTTTTACTTGGCCCTCGTATTTTGATTTCGAAACCGGTAAATGTATTTAAACTCAATAAGTGGTTAATAAAACGAAGTTAACAAATAAAAAAAAATAAGATTTTAGTGTTTTTTTATTGTCTAACATTATCGCGAACAAAGGTGGAATAATTTTAAATTACATCGAGATTTTATTTACGTGCAGGGTCGTCCCTAGGTAAAGTGCTGCCCATAAACTAATTTAATCCGCCCTAACTATTTTTACCAACCTAACCTATCTCTATCAATGTGTAGGTAATGCTTAAATTCATGTTATCTTTTGAAATATCGTTTTATGATCGGGTGCATTACCTACTTTCGCATTCTTTCCCTTTGATATTTACCCATATTTTTTTGTCGGATTGTTTTCGCACAATTCTGAAAAATAGACCCTTAAAGCGCCCTTCAATATTTATTTTTTGCATTTTTACATACGGGACGATGATTACAATATTTTTATTATATCTAATACTTATATTATATACGGTCAAAATTTTTATTATATCTAATATATATCAGGTTCTAGCGATAAGCAATCGGCTATAGCCGATGAGACCGTCCGTATAGCGGCCATAATCATTGAACTGTTAATGCTCTGTAAATTATAAAATAAAATTAATGAACGTGACAATAATTACATGCCTCCTTGGCTCTCTTGAAGTGTAAATCGTCAAAAATTATTAATATCTTAAGTATCTTATGACTACCCCCGGCTAGCAATGGGTCCACTGTACCAACACTTCAATGAAGTACGACGTTATATTCACATTTTACACTCGCACGTTTTAAATCGTGATCCAATTCAATACTTCACACTCTCTGTGAAGTATGGAGTTCATACTAGCAAACAACTTAGTTGCCAGCTGTGAAGCTTTCACTCAGAGTAACGCACATAATGAATATATGCATAAAGAGCGAAACTATGCGAGTATGCTGCTAACTTCATGGAGTTTATTGGTGAAGTTTCACACTTCGCTCTTCGCTTCGCACTTCAGACCCTTCGTTGAATTGTATTAAGTGCGAAGCGATTTCGGCCTGCTTTTGGAGTGGGTAAGATATCAACTTTACTTCGAATGAAGCGTTCATTTTGAACACTTCGAGTTGGCGAGCGTGTACTTTATTCCGAAATTAAGTTTTGTCTTTCGCTATCTCCTACAAGTGTGGAAGCTTAGCAGCAAGTTGCTCGAGTACTAAAACTAAATCAAGATGAGATGATTCGCTAACGCTTCGGGCGTATTATTTATAATAAAAACAAACTCGCAATCTATTTTTAATTTGTCGATCTTGCATTATTATTTATTACTTTTTTTATATTCAGAGATTCCTTAGTTACACATCTCAAATGTAATATACATTACATAAATTGAGCTATTAGTCCTTTTTATAAATTTAATATTAATGAATAAATTGATGTTTTCCATTTTGGGACGTGTCCCGGGGGCATAATAATAATGAATCTTTCATGACCACTCCTGCCTTTAATTTAAAGTTATTACTTCGGCAATCAAATGTTCAGGGCCTCTGATGATAGGCAATAATTCATTTTCACGCTAACTTCCATACGCTTTACAGGCAGAGTAGTGTTTTGTATTCATTGTTTTGTCCTGCAAATAATTATCCCTGTCATTAACAAATCATTTCAGCGGCGTAACGATATTTGCTGTGCACCGGCGGATTCAATTTGTCTTTGTGATGAATCATTTAATGTTTCCATGGCGATTGTTTGCCTATTGAACGGGTGAAATATAAAATGAAACCATTTATAATCAACGGAGATAATTTCATTTTATTTGGATTTAAATATTCGCACGTTGAATTGTACTTTAATCCCGCGTATGCGATGCCTCGCCAGCTGTTTTAACATAGAATATAATATTTAGTGGCTGGAATCCTTCGAAGACGCGTTACGCGCGTGAGGTAAAGTTTGTTGTCGCATTAGATGCCGTATTATTGTGCAAATAGAATGTTATAATCCAAACCAGATTGGTGATCTTCTATCCTACGATACGACGTATTCTGAGTAAATGTTGAGTTACAGTGGGGAGAGTCGTCGCTTTCAAAATGGCAAAAGAATGGCTCACCTACCTCGAGACATAATAACGCTTTGTAGGTACCCCTTTCACGACAGCCCACCTGAGTCTCCAAGATTAATTTTGTTGGCATCTGTTCTCCATTTATCTTGATTAATGCTACCCATTCTCTGCCGTGGTGTTGTCACATTTTATATAATACTGTATACGTTATTATGGTCAATGTTTGAGTACAGAATTCAAACTTATGTTTCTAGTATTAATTTTTAATTCATATTAAACTATACATACATATTTTGTGTAATAAAATTATGTATTACGATATTTATTTATTAATTTAATAAATGGCCAAAAATGAATGTAATTAATAATCCAAGTGTCTTTTTTAGAGGTTTGTTTTACCAGCGACATCCAATTTGACAACTGACTGCTGATTTGTGGTCAGTTTGGTTTGCTATTTCACCATAAAAAGACTTATGCCAGAACAACGCGTGAAAATTGTGCGAATTAATTTAAAAATCATGATTCAGTTCGCGAAACTGACCGTACGCTACGTCCATTTTACGAGCAAGTAATTCGAATAACCATGGATCGTTTTTGCACCACACATACTCTAATTGGTAATACGCATCCGCAGAGATGTCGTACAGTGCGCACCGAAGAAGCTGTTGCTGCAGTGGAGCGTAGTATTGAGGAGGACCCGAATGAGTCGATTCGCCATCGTGCATAGCAATTGGAGTGGTGTCCATCCACTATATGAAAGATTTAGCGGATAGATTATGGTTTATGAATTTTGTAACGAAAACTCCTTTAGTTGGTTTTAAATATATACAATGTAAGTTATTAACAGTAAAAGACCTTGATTAGGTTCACCAAAACCTACCTTTGAAGTTGAAGATGAAGATGCCAGCTCTGCGAATACAACACAACTCTTTCGTCTCAAGGTTTGCTCGAGGTTCAACTCAATATATGCTTTTATGGTCAGGTTATCGAAATAAAAGGTTTATGTACATTTAGTACGGAATGACATATATTCAGTCAAAAAGTTATGAACAGAAAAAAGACAATATAAAAGTGAAATGTTGTGGTGGCGAAAAATAAGATAAAAGGTTTACATGGAGAGATCACATATCGCAATTTATAAAATACAATAGAAAGACTTGGTGCTTCTGGGTGTGCGGTACCGAGGCCGCCACATCACACTTAACAAATTATATTGTATATGGACAGAGTAATAACTTTTTTTCTAACTTCTCATAATCGATGTCTGATTTATACAAGATTAATTCTGTACATGGATACTGCGGAGACACCGAATGGATATAAAGATCATACTCGACCGAGTCTCATTATTTTAATAAATTGTGGTTGAAAAGACCGGAAAAGATCGTGAACCGATGATCTCTCGGACGCGCGCCTCTAGGTCGTATAGATGTTGATTTTTCTGCTGGAGAGACTAAGTAAAGGTCGCTTATATAGCCCTCCTAGCAACGGCGTTCAGCAAATTTAGAGAGGGGGAAAAACGAAAACTACAGAACTCTACAAAAGAATATTACAATGTTATAAAGAACTCGTGACCGATGGTTTTACCGCGACTGATACATTTAGAATAAACTCGTGACGCGATCTTACGATTCTAGGTGTATAGATGTTGATTTTTTCGCGGAGCAGATTTTGAAGTTTTTTAAATCTGGTTATATACTCTTTATCTACATGCGTGAGCAATTTATTCGTAAAGTGCATGCTGTACACGGAATAGATTTTCTTTTACGAAGATTTAGTAATTAATCAAGAATTTAGAACACGGTATATTACTGTGCAAAATAATATACATGACATTACAAGTTATTTCAGAATGATCGTGTCTGACACGATTTTAATACTGAATTCTGTTGTAACAGAAGATGTTGAATAATTATTTATTACGAATTAATGTATATTAATATTTACGCGGAGTCAATTTTGAAGTTATTTAAAAATGGTTATTATTTTTTTTATAAATTCTTGATTATTTATATCGTAATAGTGGCATGCTGTACACGGAATAGATGTTTCTTTTACGAAGATTTAGTAATTAGGATCAAAGAATTTAGAACACGAGTATATTGACTGTGGCAAAATAATATACATGACAACTTACAAGTTCCAGCTTGTACAAGAAATGAAGTCGCTTGACCATCGCGTGCATCGTACGTTTGGTGATTGCGCTGAAAACGAGATTGCTCTTGATTCTCATTTTTAACACAAAATTTTTTTCAGCGAAGAAGAACATTTTTGGTTGAATGGCTACGTCAGCAAGCAAAATTGCCGCATTTGGAGTGAAGAAAATTTACAATCCATTATTGAGACGCCGTTACATCCACAAAAAGTCACTGTATGGTGTGCTTTATGGGCTGATGGAATCATTGGCTATAAATCGTTCGTCAAAAATTGTCACTTGACTGGACTTGATTATGACATTCTATTATTTTCCAATTTTATCGGGTTGACCAAAAATATTTATTGAATTGTTCATGTTTCTTTAAATTGAATGTCAAATATATATTATAAATTCAGTCGTCACATGATTGCAGTCATGTCAGTCAGACAAAGATATTAGTATAACTTGCGGCAGGTACTTATAAAGACTATGACAAAGCTGCAGCTTAGTTCTGCGATGTTGGAGTGCAAGGTAATGTGGTTCGCGACAAGATTTGCCAGCGCCTTATTTTCCCGTCTCGTAATTTCCTTAACGAGTGACACGAGAGAGAAATAAATAAGTTTTATATTTAATGGTGTATTAGTTCATGATGTGACTGACTAAATTCACCAACGGAAAATGAAGAATGTGATTTTCAACTTTACAAAGAATTGAGACATTTCTAATGATGATCATTGATTTGTTCCATGTTATTATGATAGAACAAAAATATTCAAATACGTTGCCGTTTTCTGATGTGGTTGCTTCATAACTATTTTGTTGTATTATACTATTTTTAACTGTGCCAAACTGATAACAGATATTTGTTTAACGTTGTTACCTAACACGACGGATGGACACAAGGAAATTATATGAATAGAGTAATCACAATGACAATAATTGGGTTGCCATTGTGATTTTAGAAATAATACATAAATAATAAAGACAATGGTATTTTTAATTATGCCATTGTAAAGATATTTTGTGAGAGAATTCTCTTCGAGAATTCAAACAAGATTTTGATTGGCTTGTCATCTTCCTGTCGGAAACAGGCTGTACGTAATGCTTAGCGGAATAATTATTTAACTCAAGGGGATGTAAACACACATACATACCGGATCCCGTCTCTAAAGACCCAAACGACACAATTTACCCTTTATCGATATGTTTCCTGAAATTCCTCTATTTAATTTTCTCGAGAAGTGGGCCATCTTCCTCCCCCGCCGTGAGAGTGCTCCGTGCTAGGAACTAGAGGGTTGCGAATACAAATGCGTGTTGTTAGTTAATTAGTTGGACCTTCGTACCTTCTACACATGCTTACGTCTAGTGTTAGTCATTAGCTAGTAGTTGCTTACCCTTGCAGTGGCTACACGGTTTTAATATGAGTTTTGGACACCCGAGTGTTGTACAGTTTTTGGTTCTTTCGATAATATAATAATTGATTGAAATAGACTAAAGAATCAGGGTTCGTTTTTCGTACCATTCATAGTGTAGAAATAAAAAAAATCAAGTTTATTGTCAAGACCAAAGTGAATGGTTTTAAAGTTGTTCCCATTTTAATATATGGTCACCAAATATGAATTCTTAAAGAGAGAGAGTGAGACCAAAAATTCAGACTGCCGAAATTAATTATTTTAGGTGAGTTGTAGGAGTAACATTAAAGAGCCGAGTGAGTGCTACCGAGATAAGAGAGGGTCTCAGCATGGAAATAAGTTGTACATATAGAAAGATTTCAATAAAGGTGGCTTGGACACATTTTGGGAATGCCAGAGGTACGACTACTGAGATGTTTCTTCTTGGTAACTCCGCACGGAAGGCGGCCACTGTTTGAAAACAGATTGGATCATCATTGGTTATCAAAAACAAAGCTGAAAGACAGGAGTAGATGGAAGCTCCTTGTCAGGAATTTGGGTCCCTGACAGTCCTAGGATAAGGAAACGAAAATGATGACGATAATTATTTATTAGTATGTAATATTGGTACGGTACTATGTTTTATAAGACCTGCTACATGGCATGGAAATATAAACCCTCACCGAAGCAGCGTCGAACAAACCGAAATGTGATGCTTATTAATAATAAATTGAACTGATACCCTATGGTAAGAAATGTCACCGTACTAATGAGAATGAAGAAAGACAATGAAATTGGTCATAAGTCGGTTTCCTTTCCTTTATAAGAAAAAACTGATACTTTGGACATATCATGAAATACCTCGAGACTTATGAGAACATAGACTATAAATCTGAATTTCTTTTCCGGGTAGTTGCAAACCACGTCCGAATAGCCAACATTTGTCAACGGATAGCATTCAAAGAAGAATAATAATTTATGATATGTAAAGATGTAATGATATTGCAATTTGAAACAGTTCAATGACTCTTGACTGCTATTTCTCTAAAGCCACATGGACTGACAGTTTGCAAATTAGAGTTAGCTTAACGCAGGATTCAAAAAGGTACCCAATTTTAAATCACAAGCTTCCTTAGTTTCGCACAATTTAATTAAGATGTATTCTTTCAACCTTGAGATAATTGTGTTTAACTGAGTAAGCTTGCCACTTGTATCGTATAGGTCACAAGCTAGTACTAAAACATTAAAGTAAAGGCGCGTAATTATGTTATTTTATTTTATTCAGAAAATATTCAGTTTATCAGTAAATACGAAAATCAAAAAAGCTAAACAATAATTAAACCAGTTACATGTTTTCTCAGAAGATACAAAATACTTTATACAGTGAGTACAATTTAAAATTTAAAAAGGACTATAAAGCAGAAAAATGTGAGAATACAAATTTTTACATAGAGAAAAAAGTTATAAATAAGAAAGTAAGAAAATATTCGAGAAGAAAGGAAAAGGAAAATGGGATAGGGAATAAAATCTGAGTGATAAAAATAAAAACAAAAATAAAGGCCTTGAAAGTTTATGTGTTGAATTTAAATTTAATTGAGGTAACTGAAGTAGTTAAAATGGTTTCGAAAAAACGCAGGCATCGTAAACTGCTGTGTGTTTTTCGGATTCCTGGCAATGCCAAAATAACTGACGCGTGTTATATACCACCTACTTTCTTGATGTTCTTGAATTTGATCCATTTGATAGCGATCGGTTAGTTAGATTAACCTATCAGGTCAAGGAAGGCATTGTTTATGTTTAGTATTTCTTGGGATAAAAAGATCACAGGACAAAGAGATGAATGTTTATATTAACAAGCCAGGTCAATAAACGCATACAAAATATTAGGAGAGTCCGTAAAAATCTTCCCTTAAAATAAAAAATATTTACACATTTAGTGTATAAAAAGCACGAAGCGATGGCAGATCAGTAATTTGTTTTGGGTATCGGTTGTGAGAAGTTCTTCTTAAATAAATAAATTAGTTATCATGCAAAGTGTTTAAAGAAAGTATAACCATAGATTTGACACTACGCTGGTGTGAGAAATATAATCGTCTCTGTGGGTGCTCGCTATGCATCACGTGGATAAACAGGTTCGTACTGGCTCGGAGGATGACGTCTTTGGACTTTGGTCTACTGTCTACTGTCTACAGAGTACCGGGTCCGTAAGGACCCTTTGCTCTTTCTTCTCATGTGTGCCTTATGAGCTGTTTAAGAATGGAGGTGTTTTATTTTTATTTGCTGTGATATGGCAGTATTAGATTCCTAACGGAGGATATCTTTTGGTCGCATGAAACGTGTTTACGTCATACGCGGCGAGGACGTTTTTTAATGGATTTTCCCAGCATAAACATGTTTGGCGAGTCGTTTGATGAATTCCTTTATGGGAGGAATCCCCGAGTCATGGTGGAGTTGTGTGATCCGTATCCAGTGCTAGCCTGAGAACCTTGTTCTGGAAGATCTGAAGTCTGCTCATGTTCGATTCGGTTGCATGACCCCATATGGGGGCTGCATAGGCGAGGGTAGGTCTGAGGATAGCCTTGTATAGTAGAAGCTTGTTTGTTTGTTGGATAGCTTGCTATTTCTGCCTAGGAGTGGGTATGGTGAAGAGAGTGCTTACTTTTTGGTGAATATGTGGCGAGTCGGGAGTCCAGCGTGACACCGAGATACTTGATGTCGCGGGATGTTTTCACCAAACATTTTTATGTTGGGCGAAGATGACGTACCAACGCCACACTCTTTAACGAGTACCCATTTACATTTTTATTTTTAAATCGAACAAAGATTCAGTAATGTAAAAATGTATAAAATTGATTCCAATATAAAAGAAAACTGCAACATTAATTATGGCAAGGTTGTAATCCTTAATTAAATGCTCCGAGAGACCACTTACCTTTGCTAATCATCCAGTTTCCAAACCGAGCTAAAAATATCATTTCCTCGCTTTGAGAATCCAGAATCTCATTTCTATGCGAAATCGTTTTCAATGAAGTGTAACGGTAATGAATTCAATCGCTCGTTAGTGATCAAACTGAGAAGATGCGATCACGGAAGAAAATCCTAATTAATATAAATCTGCTAAGATACGAGACGCAAGTATTATCAGAATGGTTATAAAATGTATTTACGACTAATTCAGGTAAGAGAAGAATTTATAAATGTACAATTTCTGGAGATCTCGTTAGAAAATAATTGCCTATGAATATGTAGAGATAAAACTTAGTTCATAGCATTTAATTTTAACAATGGCTGTTATGAACGCGGATAATCGAGAAACCATCTATCTATAAACAAACAAATACCAACCTAAAGCTCCACGTATGACGTTTTCTGTGTGCCGCATTTAATGGCAAAAAAGACACCCGACAGTCATACATACGAATAATTGCCACTTTATTTCGTATGTAAAAACACGTGTCCTTATATATATATTATTGATATAAGGGTCTACATGTCACGTTTGCCACACGCTTGTAAATAGCACGTAGACATAAATTCTGCCTTTATAAGACACCGGTAAATATTTTTTAATCAGTTCTCTTGAATAAATCTAACGTGAAACAACTTAAGTTTTATTGACGGAGTTTTTATTAATACACAACTTTCACGCATCTCTCTACAAATCATAATCAGTATTGTTGAAATATCCAGAAGATTGAAAAAACAATTATAATAATAGGTCATGCAAAATTCCGTAGACTATTCTTATTACAGAATGTACCTGTGCGTCAAGTTAATGTAAATACCTGGGCTCCATAATGTCGGCAGACGTCTCCAGCATAGAAGTAACACAGCATGTCTCAAGTGGATGGCTGTCTGTAATCTTGTGTGATGATAGAACTTCAACTAATTCGAATTAGAGTTTATAAAATAGCGGTTAGGCCAACTATGTTCTGGTCAGTGCTGGGTGGGTATAGAGAAATAGACAATAAACATGTACCTACTTGAAAAGGGCTGGCAGAGCTACAATATTAGATTAAAATAAAAATTTAAAAAATGTAGCCATCAATGACGTGTTTGTTGATCTAGTGGTTAAGATGCTCTCCTAGTGATCTAATTGCCGGGGATTCGAGCCTCACTCGAGGAGACCAGCAAGATAGTTCTATTTTCATAGCACAAGCGTTTAACTTCGTTTGAAAATAGTAATAATACTAATGTGACACGAATTTTACTATAACAAAATTACGCGTTTTAACTTTAACACAGAGTAAGCTTGAATGTAAATAGAATTTTACAGTCCTAAATTAAACAAAAATGAATTAACGAAACAAAATAAATATTTAGTTTTATAGTGGTTCGTGTGTTGTGTTGTATTATATAACGGGCCAGATTACCAGACAAGCCACACAATAACAAGAGCGACCACATCCTTTCTACAGCTTGCTCTAGATCTTAATGAACAATGTGTTTACTAAGCCCCCATTAGATAACACCAGTAGTTAGACGTGTTACTGGACTAAGATAAGTCAGGGGCGTGCGCTCGGTACATTTAAAGAGCTGTGTGCAACTAGAATTGTGTCACACCAAATGTATTAATCGAGCCCTTGCCCGGAATAATGTGGGGTATGTTATTATGCATCGTTTAAGGTAGGTAATATTTAGGCTTGTGGTAGCGTTTTAAGGATATTGGTTTGTGAAAGAACGTTACCTGTTTGTCAAAATGGCATCGCCGTTTGTCAATATCACCGAGCGTGATTTAATTCATAGGAATAAAAGAAAAAATAGACATTTAATATTTTAAGCTGGAAAGATATCAAAGCCAAGAAGCTGAAGGATACAGGAAATATTATTAAGCCAGCAAAAACCCGCCAAAACAGGTTGGTGGAATAATGTTGTATATTATTTGACAGTTATGTCGATTTCATGACAACATATGTCCAACGTAAATCGATTGTACTCAATTAATTTATCCATATTGATATTTGAAATATTGTTTGATAATAATAATAATGCTGGCATTATACTGCTCTTGTATTTATTGTAACTTAATATAATACCATTTAAATTTTTTAATCATTCCTAGTTCTTTTTCGCAGGGTCGCGTTTGTGCATAAAAATATTTGATTTTGGGATGTGTTCTCGATTTTAATATCAAGACAAATATCCAATTAGCATTCAGGTTACTGAATCACATGAATATCCTGAGTTAATTATGTTGAACATTTTTCAACAACAATTTCGTAAAGGGGGTGGATTAGAATTTGTGGAATTCATTGTAATTGATCTCCTGGCCTTCAGAATACCGGGTTAAAAGACCACCTGCTCTTTCGTAGTGTTATAGTTGGAATAATTTAGGGTTTAATTAGGTGGTTGTGATGAGGTATTATAAAATCCTGCGAAATTAAGCAGTGAGTTACTCGCTACAGAATACCAATTTTGGTCTCTTTGGAAGGGATGTCTAAATGGTATCTAGCAAAAACAAAAACTGACTGCAGTGAGACCTCTTGGAGTCTCATAACTCGCAATACTCTTTGAGTATGCGGCCGTCTTCCTTGCAAGGAACATACCAGAGCTTTCCGCTTTTCTTTTAAGAAAACCAATGCTAAAAATATATGAGAGTAAGTTAGGTCTTGGTGATATTGTCTCGACAAAGTGCGTCAAGATATGATCAGAATTGACCCTGTCTAGAAGTGTGTTGAGAAAATATTAACCGGAAAGTGTTTTCAGTGTCATGTATACTATTACGCCACAGTCAATATACTCGTGTTCTAAATTCTTTGATCCTAAATTACTAAATATTCAAAAAAGAAACATCTATTCCGTGTACAGCATGCCACCATTATGATATAAATAATCAAGAATTTATAAAAAAAATAATAACCATTTTTAAATAACTTCAAAATTGACTCCGCGTAAATATTAATATTACGCGCAATTTCGTCAGACAAATCCGTTAAAATCGCGCGTACACAGAAAGTGCATTCTAAAAATAGATTATTCAAGGGCACACGTGCTGTTCCAACAAAACCAGGATGAGGCGCGTCACGAGTTCTTGCTGTATATAAATTATTGCCTAATCTTTTCTATTTTAAAGGTGTTCTGTAGTTCTCGTTTTTTCCCCTCTCTAAATTTGCTGAACGCCGTTGCTAGGAGGGCTATATAAGCGATCCCCACTCTTAATCTCTCCAGCAGAAAAAATCAACATCTATACGACCTAGAGATCATTGGTTCACAATCTTTTTCGGTCCTTTCTTGTAAAATGTATCAGTCGCGGTAAAACCATCTATCTCAGGAATATTTTTAACAGTTGTAATATTCTTAACTATGTGAGATAATAATTTACTCGGTATGTTTAAGTGAACTTTTCAAAATCTCAAAGTAGTAATATACAAAACCTTATAGGAATTCTGCCGTATTAAATTATCAAAAAATTCACATTCATTCGAACAGATTTGACGTCTCTTTGTGAATACCGCCATAATACCTAGATTCTGATACATTTTCTACTACTTTCTCCATCGCCTAACTGCTCCGGAAGACCTCGCATTCACTAAGAAGTCATCCCCTACGCCTTCCATCAGCTTCATCCAAGAAGATCGCCTCTGCCCACCTGACGACTCCAAGCTGCGCGTGTCAATAGATACGCCGTCACCATGTTCAACATTTACAAATAAGGTACCGTCCGTCCTCCAGTGTATAAATCTATACTCTGAACATCCACGCTCACGCCGAAAGGGATCCTTCCAATTACTCTATCAAACTTTATTTGTCTTGTAATACATTTCATTTCTATCGTAAATCTTGATTGTGTATAAATATTTGTCACTTTACTTTTCGATAACATTTTATTATTAAGATTATTTATAAACCGGAGCAAGTTCTGATCAAACTTGCCCACATTATAAAACCATACCCGATCAGCTCTAGTTAAACAAACATCTCGTTCTGTTATTTCTTGATAATGTTGTTGATATCTGATCTTCCCATGTAAACCTTTTATCTTATTTTTCGCCACTCAACATTTCACTTTTATATTGTCTTTGTTCTGTTCATAACTTTTTGACTGAATATAGGTCATTCCGTACTTAATGTACATAAACCTTTTATTTCGATACCCTGACCATAAAAGCATATATTGAGTCGAACCTCGAGCAAATCTTGAGATGAAAGAGTAGTGTTCTATCCGCAGAGCTGGCATCTTCATCTTCATCTTCAACTTCATCTTCAAAGGTAGGTCTTGGTGAACCTAATCAAGGTCTTTTTACTGTTAATAACATACATTGCATATATTTAAAAACCAACTAGAAGTTTTCATTACATCAGCTATAGCCGGACTTCTATTGAATTTGATAGGGTCAAAAATGTTCCACCTGCCTCAACAGTCATAACTAAAAACAGGGAACACTTAGGTAGGCATTCTTTGGATTGTCCAATGGTATGGAAGCTATATTTTAATAGCGCAGATTTGCGCAGGTCATCTGTTCCATTCTCTCCTCGATACCAACTACTGCACCGTTAGTTAAATTGTAATGAAACTGTTCTTGATCATTACGGATGTAACACATAACAATGTCTTTGTGAATATTATCTTATATATTATTTTCTGCTCACAGCTTTGCTCAGGAAAACTTTTAATCTCTGAGTGAGATAAGTGGGATCGTACAACTGATCGATATCCAAGATATAATTGAATAAAATATGCAAATGTGCGGTAAAACATGTATTCAAACATACGTATGTAAGTGGAACAGACATGTTGAGAGAATACACAATGCGTATGAAAAGTGGTCCGGAGGTATTATAATTATTATTGTCATTCTTATATTAAAACATGTAGGTTCTACAATATGAAATATATATATACATACAAAATATAGAATCAAATCATTGTAACCTTACCCTAATGAATTTCATTTTCTATTACCTGTTTCTTGACTGTTTGTCGTAATCCACACGAACACTTAGGTGCATACACGCGACACACCTAGATTATGGAATTCCGAGATTATAAGCGGGTACTCTTTGCACCTATACCTTCTGACAAGCATCATCCTTATCACAAGACAATGCATTCTATAACACCCAAACTGATTTGGAATCAAACAGCATTCAACATTGAATATTTATTTTAAAGACTAAAATCATAATTTATAGATTTTATTAATTTTTGAGGAACAGGGTTATACGAGAACAGATCGGCTTGACTATTTATAAACTGAGAATCTGATAGAATAATTATAATTGGGATTCACTTAGACTGTAACATTAATAATTAAATATTCGTTTGAACTCTGCACTCAATTTCTAAAGCTCCATTTAATTAAGCCATTATTTAAATTAATCAAAGCACGCGGCTTTCTCACATTTAACAATTGCGTTCGTAATATGTAAGTACTTAAGTTGTAGATAATTAATGTTTCTGATGTTTGATAGATTGACTGCTTCTTGAAACTATCGTTTCTGAGTACAGAAAATTTCATGAATATAATATAAAAATAGTTAAAAGATACCCTGACCATATTACTAAATAATAGGTAATGAGATGCATGAATAAGTAAAGAGAACTAATTACAACTATAAAAATAAGGAAAGCTACATAAAACGCAATGATAAATATACCTACTATTATTCTTACCTGCATCTCAGAAAGTGATTAAAATCCCGGCGATCTTATGCATCTTGTACAGGATTAATCGACACTGCAACTTAGTCGTAAATCTTCGATACAAGACGATATTCCAAGAAGAAAAAGGAGAATACAAAAGCGATCATTCATGAATGAAATATCTCACGTTTTCACGTTGGTACACATTTTGTCGCAAACTGTTTCTGTAAAATAGAATTTATAGCCATTCTAATTCCCTCGTCCTAATTCCAGGCTCTAATTCCGTTGAATATGTAGTACGCCTAATCTACGCCACTGGATACATTCATTAGATATTCGCGAGCAAACACCTGAAACCAAAAACAATTTTGCTCTAAGGTTAATTAACTGTGTGCCCAATGGCGTGGCGCTCGGGTTAGCGTGCGCCGTGGACACTAACGATAACACGGGATTGTGCTTATAAATTAAAAACATAATTAACGGTAGGTCACTTTTATTGCTTTTACAATCTATGTATGTTAATATACTGCAATAATTAATTTCGAAACCACTTTGATGTTTTATTACATTCTCATGCTTCGTTAGCACTTCGCGTTCACTATTTTGTAAATAAATATTATTATAATTTAAATTATAAGAAAAAAACACTATTTATTGATACATCAGCATGTTTCAAGATTTATGGCCCCTTCTTCAGGAAACAATGTATACTAAAATTAAAAATGAAAGCATAAACAAAAACAAAACTATCGAAATAGAAGTGGTGGGTAACTATTATATTGAAAAAACAATTTTAAAAGGTGACCATTAGTAAAAAGAACGAACCATAGGTCTTGAAACATATTGGTGGATCAACAAATAGTGTTTTTTTCGTATTATTTTGTAATATGGTGCCACAAAATAATTTTGAAAATATTGAAGAAATTATAAAATAATTGTATAAAACCAACTAGCGGATCACACCCGACGATGCTCGGGATTCAGTTATGGGGCTGAGGGAAGAGGGAAGGGGTTGACGTTGCTTTGCGCAGGGCCTAAACAATAACGATGTCTGCAAAATTTGGTCCAAGCAGCGTTGGGTGAATTGACAGGGTGAGGTGACTGTATTTTTCTTAGGATCCTAGAGTGAAACTGAGCAACATTTTAAACGGATGGCATTCAATAATTTGATCGGAAACATTGAGGAGGGTGGCCAGGGAGAGAGTGCCCAAAGAAGTGTCCTGAAGGGTAATATTGTTTCGATGAGTATAAGATTGTATAAAGAACAGGCAGACATACATTCCATTTTAAATATATATATATGGTGCTTATAAATATTGTTAGGAATTAATTCCGTAGCTCACGATACACACTGAGGGCGACACTGTAACGACAGTCAGCGCTGAGTCATTTAAGAAAATAATGAACGGACCGAAATCGGTTTTCAGGCACATCCATCTTTAATCTTTCTCGCGGACTTTGAAGCCGCAACAATTCAGTTTAGAGGTGCTGACTGCGCACGCGCACGCGCACGCTTGCTGTTCGACATGATGCTACTGTGGTGTGGTGTATCCATGTGTACTCAGGGAAGCAATAATTGGATAAATGTACATAGATAAACGTAACAAGCACAAGTCCCTGCCGATGCGGTGGTCCGGTGTTATCTATACGATAATATGGAATAATTAAAATATTATCTTTACAGCATTCAGTTTTTATTAATGATGGAAATATTTTAAAAGTTATTTAATTATTAATTATTATCTTAATTAATTAATTATCTGATGACCTGAGTAAATTTATCAAAAAAATATTTCATTAAAATTTATAATTGTAATTTTCAGAGATCACTCCTGCGAGGAATATTATTCTCGAGTACGGCGTGTTTACCGCCGATGTCATCTTCAATGTCAGTCCGGTAAGTGAAACTCTCGAGGTCTGCGCATTCAAATGATGGAGTTTGCTCCCTGTATTGCGGGGAGCCGCTCCGGAAAAGGTATTTGTCTTGGTTTCCCGGTCTACCTCACCAGCGAGTACACAGAGGGCGCCGGCGTTCGCTTTTAGACAAATTAATTACTTTAGTGTGGAACAAATTCGATTCCGGCTCCGAATAGCGCCTGACCACCGCCACACCCCGCTCCGCCCGCCCCTGCCCCTGGCCGCATCCACTCCCAGATACAAACAATGCACGATGTTGGCAAACTATGTTAACCGATTCTTTCAGCTGCGCTTACATTCCATTTTAGCTGAAACTTTTGGACCCAAATTAGAATTCGAAGAAACGCTTTTAATCATCTTAAAATATTCGCCGTTCTACATCCCCCATACTTCCTCTAGATTTATAGATATACGGAACGGAACCTTCAAAATATTGATACCCAAGCCACACACCGTCTAGCTTTATTTTGTTTTATTAGTAAAACATACAGTTAATCGAGATAAAAAAAATCATAATGAAATTGTAACAAAAATTGAACCAATTACACGTTTTCTCTGAAATAACAACATACCTTGTACAGTGAAGACGACAATTTGAAAATGAATTATTAAATAGATAAATAGCTTGTTAGCAAACGAATTTTAAGCAGCAAAAAAAAAATTCTCCTCTATTGCAGAAATTTAAAAAATAAGAGAACTGAGAGAAAGGTTGAAAATTAAAATATTTATATGTAAACAGAAGAGAGATAAAAGATACAAAGAAAACAATTTTCCAGGAGAACGAGAGGGTGAAGGGAAATGAAATTGAAATAAGGAACAAAATCTGTTTAAAAAAATAAAATTTATTTTTTGAATTTAGATTTAATTGTGGTAACTAAAGTATTTAGACTATTTATTTAGTAGACTTTATTGTTTGTTATAGCAGAGGTGAATATATTATAATACAACATGATATACATAAGAGACAATTATATTGGAATTAAGTATAATACTCGTAGTTTATTGTGTGGGATGGAGTAGACTCCGACTCTGATATATACAGCATTGTCCTGGCTACTTTGCTAGACTGCCGTCTGTGTTTTAACTCCACAACACTACTACTGCTACTTTAGTAGCCAGTAGCCAGTGCTGTTGTGGTGTTATTTAATTCAAGAAATAAAAAGATTCGACAGGAATAAAAATAAAAATAGAGAAAAAATATATAGTGAGAGTGTTGTAGAACTAGTGAATTATTAGTGTAGGCACTGTATTATGATTATGTCAGAATGTTGGATAGCGATACTTCTGATTGATCTCTACCTAATTGGATCATATATTGTGTAATCTTATTGGAAGTGAACGATTTCCAGTTGGTATTGAGTGCGTTGTACAGTTTTGGAGCTAAGAACATGTAGAATCTTTGATAAAATGTCGTTGTTGCTCCGGAACTGGCGTGCAGATGTTCGTTGTATGTCGTATCCATGATTTATTACTTGGGGTAAAAATGTGTAATTCATTTAACTGTGAGTTGAAATAAAAGGGAGCTCGGTAGAAAAAATGAGTTTTGTTCGGCAATGGTGTTGCAATGTGGAAGGTTAAATCTGAGATTAGTTCTGGTTGACCTTGATGGCACTCGAATGGATATGCATTTGAGTAAATCAGGACAGTTTTTGAAATTGGCTGTTTTGTGTGAGGATGATATCAGTCATGTCTCTTCGAGTTTGTAGTGATGGAACTTTAAAAATAATAGATGACTCAGCGGTGCTGGTAAAGGTTCGATAACTATGAAAGTTAAGATATTTCAGGAAGCTATTATTTCATACACAATACATTCCACAATCATCAAACGGACACGCGAGTGATGGGTGATTATTGGGGTACCCCCCACTCATTCACAAAAAAATATTTCTGATTCACACACAACACGCTCACACAAAAATCAACCATAATTCCAAGCAACGATATAATATCTTAACCTCATTATATATTATTTAGTTATAGAATTTAATTGTATCGCTGTATCGGATATTTAAGACGTCATATGTAAAGGAAATGACAAATTCTCATTCTTCTAACAATTCTTGCCTGCCAAATAAAAATTCTCTGTACTATTGTTTTAACGCATTCCCTGTGACTAACATATTATTCGAACGTGTTCAGATTTTCTAATAACGACATTTCACAAATAAAGTAGAATAATTATTAGCATAAATTGATTAAGCAAATTTAATTAGAGATTTTCATAAATTCTATTGTTCTAGAATAAAGTAACGCGATCTGAATACTAAATGTCCATTCAAATTGAAATGAAGCAAGCTTAATGTTTTGCAATAAAGCTTTTAACCCAACGCTTTATGGCATTGTTACTGAAAAAGTGCTATTGAACCCACGTCACAGCAAAGTTGTATAATATTACGCTTCTAACTAGGTTAATATATCAGCGCAGGGCCGATGGAAGAATTATATATTTTTCGCTTCTACGAAAATGATTGTTTAGTGAATCTGTCATTTAAATATTATAATCTTTATCGGCATTTTTCACTATAAAGAGGTAGCATTTCCAAAAAATTTAACTTCTTACGAAAAATAAATATATTAATGAATAATTATATAAAAAACTTGGTCATATGGACCGGATGAATGAGGAGAGAATGAAAAAAATATTTATGATGCAAATGTTGATGGCGCCAGAAATAAAGGACGTCTGCGGAAGATTCTGCACGACCAGGTATAGTAGACACTGGAAGATGGTCCCGTTACAAGTCTCAATAATCGACGATAGTATGAGAATATTTTTGAATTTGAATGAGGCGAGAATTGTGTGTCAGAATAGAAAGGTGTGACCCATGCTCCTAGTAATATTTGAGCAAAATGTTTTTAGGTTTTCACGGCCGTTCATTATCTTCTGTGAACAGTTTTCTGGGCTAATCTGCCCAGTATATCTGACCTTTCTAGCCCTTTTGTTGATGTTGTAATAAAAAACATTTTCAAAACTCATTTTAACAATTGTTGTAACCTTACGCAGCATGTACACGGAAGAGGCTATGCTCTCATGTCTTGGAGATTTAGTGAAAAACGTTGGTATTGGTATACAACAGTTCTCTGAGTATAAAATACAATAGACAACGATTGAGGGTTCACTCTACGCTCAACTCTGTATTGCTCTTGTATTGACAAGTCTCGTCCATGTGCACGCACCCTTACTATTCCTAGATATTATTTACTTAAATATAATTCTCACCATTTACACGTCACACTACAATATTGAGCTTTAAAAATAAGCCTTACGCACGTATATTTCTTAATAATCTACATTTAATCGACCGGCAGTTGACTGGATGTGAGTTGTAATGTTTTAATAAGCTAATATGATCTTTGCGTATCCAACCCACCTACCCTCCCATACAAGGTGGGATAAAGGGGAGATGGGAACTATGGATACATTAGTTTATTGACAGAGTACATGTATAAGTAGTGCAACGACCAAACATCCTTTTGTGAACGCAATTAGTGAGTTGTAATCCGGTTTCGCTCCTAACAATAAAGATCGCTATATCAGGTGCTTTTATTATAAATGTACAAAGGCAAACTGCTATTCTTTGACAATGATCTAGACCAGGGATTGGCAATCCGCAACTTTAAAATAAATAATTAACGCTTTGTGTGTCGGTCCATACGATATCCGATATCACTCTGTGACACGCTATAGTGTCATGGGACCGACGTGTAGTGCCATGTCTAAAACCTCAGTTCGGAATGCCTATATAATTGTTAATAATTCGAGAAGTTAACCTGCAAAAATCGCGTGAAAAATACCGAATTAAAGAAATATTTAATAAATGGGATATCTTTTATTTCCTTTTAAAACTTATATTCATTATATTTGCAATGAATCTCATAAATTTTTAATATATGAAAAACTAGACTAAAAGACTAGATGAATTTTTTTTTTATATATACATTCTTTTTATGTCATATTTCTTAGTCACATTTTGCAAAACAGTTTTAAAATTATGCATATATTACGTGTCACATCAATATCCTTACTATTTTCAAACCAAACTAAACACTTGTGCCATGAAAACAGGACTAACTTTATGGTCTCCTGGAATGAGGCTCGAACCCCCGACCTCTGAATATAAAAAGGGCCCACGTAATAAGGATTGTATATAAGGTATATAAATATTAATACTTGCATGGTTTATCCATTAAATAGTAAGAACAAAATTAGTCCCTTTTTTCCAATAATATTTAGCTGGAAGACTTCCATAAATGATCAAAGATACTCATTTTATGTAAAAAAAAATTGTCCTTACTTACTATTTCTTTTCTTTTACTTCTTATATGTCTTTAATCTGTATAAAATTTTTTGCTTTGTTCATATTACTTATTCTCTACGTATCTACTTTGTGTTTTGGATATTTCTGTTTTTTACCATTTAATTTAATTTTTAACCTTACTTCCAACTTATAATCTAGCTAATGGAACCTAATGGCTACCTACCTCAGAACAGGTACTTTATATGTACCTAGCGAAGTAAGTAGCGGTCAACAGGCTTGTATGTAAATGTAATGTAGTATTAATACCTGTACTTTCTGGTGTATTGGTTACTTTAAGGATTTTCATATTGATGCAAGCTTTAAAGGAATATTGTTTTAAATATAAATATCGGCACTTAAATGAATATGCATATTTCACAAAAAAACATGTGTTTATATGCACTTGCAATTTAAAAAAACCTACTGCTGCCTATACAGGTAAAATGTTTATATTTTCATAATTCGCAAGAGTAACGATTTTTTAATACAATAGTTCTTGCTGTGGTGGATTTTCGACATTACTGGTCTATTGGCCATTGGCTCAAATGCCATAGTTACGTCACTGACTAAGCGTCTTAACGACAGGACCAACAATCACGTCTTGCATAATTAAAACAAATTAATTTGATATCATCACAATTTTTAATAGATGTCTCATTCAAAATAGAAAGAACATTTATAAAGTCGAAAATTGACGTGAAAGTAAATTGGTGACTTATTCTCCCGGCAAGAGAAAAATCCGGGTTCGAGTCCCGGTGGAAACTATATATTTTTCTCTAATTTGTTTAAATAATTAAAGAATTATTTTAATATGTGATTTCATTAAAAATATATCAATAATAAAAATTCACTCAATTTTTTAAATGATACTTACCATCACGTCGTTTCCCAGTGGGAGTAGGCAGTGAGGCCACACTCTTATGTCCTAATACAGAATTATTGCCTCATCCACTTTCAAACATCTTCTCATACAAGCTCGACGAGTATTGAGACTTCTAACAGGACCATCCTCCAGTATCTGGTTTACCTGGTCATGCCAAGCCTTCTGCGGATGTCCTATACTTCTGGTGCCATCAAGACTTGCGTAATATATCTTTAGTACCATTCTCTCCCCATTCATCCGTTCCATATGGCAAACCACTTGAGTGATACTTTCTTTATCTTACTCATTATACTAAGATCAACTTTACATTCTTTACTCTGTCATGAATGGATCTGCCAGATATATGTCTAAGTGTTCTCATTTTAACTGCATTCAGTCTACTTTCATTCCTCTTCTGCCAGCTCCAAGCATTACTGCCATACACAAGTGTCGGTACCAGGACTCCACTGTGAACCGCTAGTCTTGCCTCAATTGACAAGATCGATATCTTACTCTGTCTTTCCGTTTTTATCGAACATACTTCCCAAATACACAAACTCATCTACTTGTTCCAAACATTCATTACCTACAAGTACTTTGCACGTTGTCTTGCTTTCCTCCTTCTCGAATACCATCACTTTCGACTTGTTGACATTCATAATAAGGTCTCTTTCCTTGCATACATCGTACATTCTAGTTATTAGCCTCTGTAATTCTTGTTCATTATTCGCCATTAATACTGCATCATCGGCGTACAATAAACAGCATACAATCAAATTGCCCATTTTTGCTCCTACATTAATATATTCCAGTTCTTTCACATAATTATCCATATACAAGTTGAACACCCGTGGAGACATTACACAGCTCTGCTTGACACCCTTTGTAATATCAAACCATGGTGTGAATGATCAATTGATCCTTACACATGCAGAACTTCCATCATATAGGGATGCGATTGCGTGTATAAGTTTGCTATTCACCTTGTAATCAGAGAGTACCTTCCAAAAAAATTCTCTTTAAACTCTATCATACGCCTTTTACAGATCTACAAAGGCACAAAAAAGTTTTTAAAGTTTAAAGTTTCTAAGTTAAAAACAGCTCTTTACTTAAAATATGTTCTAGACTTACTTCTGCGGGAATTTGGAGATTGATCCAGACAGAATCCGTTGAAGTCGCATCGTACCATGACATCAAACTGGCAAAGTTTCACGGCTCAGTTAGGTAATGCTTAACAAGTATAATATTAAGATTTCCTCATCTGCGCCTGACGTCCACCCGCACAGGGTACAGGAGCTCGGCAAGAACAAAAAACTAAAATCATCGGAGTCTGAGGTAGGCACTGGAAATGTTTCATTTAATTCCGACGATTAAAGCTATTGAATTAACATTAAATTGGTGAAACTATGAAAATAAATTAATATGTATTTAAGTCGGGTCCCGCAGTAAAATTTACCACCAAAACTTTATCATAAACAGCGCTTTGGAACATTTTTATATGCTTTTACTTTGTGTTTTATTTTCAACTTTCGCGGTACCGGGATCAATGTTTTGAAATCAAAAAGATTTTGGTGGCACATAGTATCGATCCCGGTACCTTCCACATGCTAAGCAAGTGCTCTGCCATTTTAACCATTAGCCTTTTAAAATGTGGTGCCAAAATATTATTTATGAATGTATTTATGAATTTTATTGTGTATAATTTAATTCAAAATACATCCAATTTAAATAATAATATTTTACTTAATTTAAAAAATAGCTACCTCCGGTGAACTTTGAAATAATCCAGTAGCTTAAGATATTTGTAAACTGCTATTTTCAAGTTTTGCTTGCATTTTTAGGCAATGTAGGGGTTAGTATCGCCGCCGTCACGCGGGAATAACTGAATATGTGAATTTTTTTTTTTTGAACTAGAAAAATTATATTCTATAATGAAGTGGTATGATACATATCTCTGAGAAATATTTCATGTTATCTAAGTTTCTGTTGAGTCTCTGTGCACCAATCGACAGAGGTTGTTTTTGTTTAAAGTACTTGTATTGTACATTCAACGGTGCAAACATCTAAATCATGTGGACTAAAATAAATGTTTTAGACTTCCCAATTTTGTTTTGTTTTATTTATATTTTAAAGTCCTTACATTAAATGACCTTATCTCCGATCCCTCTGGTCTAACGTCAGTACTGATGATGGACTATGCAATGAAATCCGAAACATGGCCAGAGACATTGGATACACATGTCAGAGTAACCTAGAAAATTCTACACTTACACGAAACCTGAGAACATTTTTAGTTTTCCATATTATTATTCGACCCAATTTAAGATTATTTGTGACGTATTTAGACTGTATTATTTGTTACTTCAGCTTACGGTCAACTCCCAAGGACATGAATATGTAAATATAAAGGGATGTCAAAAAATGTTTTCTGAGCCTGCTATGTACTTATGGATGAAAAAAAAAAAATGTTTTTGATTTTCAGGTTGTACATATTTCGAATGGTTTCGGCCTGGAAGGAATTAAAAAATAATATTACCCAGCAGACTATTGGTTGATCTCTTAACATTTTCAGTACAAATGATCTAAATTAAATTAAAAAATTGCCAAATATAAAGGGATAAAAAATCACTTCAAGAACTTAACATTTCTAAAATAAAATTATGCGGTTGGTTTAAAAAAAAAAACTTAGTTAAAAACATTGCAAACATCAGACACACATTGTTTGGTATACGTAATTATTTTTTTGATAGGTAAATACCTAATTTCTACATATGAATTAAATATATTAATTATAACGATATACATATAAAATCAATTTTATCGAAAAATATTGTTGTTGCGCCACCGGGATTCGAACCTGGATCTCTTCCCTAAGCGGGGGAGGTGCTTTATCCAACTAAGCTACAGCGACATTATTTTTAGCGACAATTTTTCGACCCTATATGTTACCTTTTTGATATTAATACATTTAATCGATCCATCATTTGACAGAGCCATCTACCTTATTTTTATAGAATCTCAAAATACCTTTGAGTAAATCTGATAGCAGACGCCAGAATTATCAATTCATTTTTATTAAATTTTGGACACATTGATACAACTTTATTATTTTTTAGGAGAACACATTCTTATTGTGAAGTTGTCATTATTCAGAACATAGGTCTGTGATATTTTAAATACTAATTAAATGTATTAGAAAGGTATACATATAAAATCAATTTCATCGAAAAATATTGCTGTTGTGTTACCGGGATTCGAACGTGAATCTCTTTCCAAACCGAGGAAGGTGCATTATCCAACTATGCTACAGCGACAGTACTTTTGACGACAAATTTTCGAACCCATATGTTACACTTTTTCAAATGAATATATTTATCGTTCTTATAGTTGGATACTACACCTTCCGCGGTTTTCGAATCCCGATAGCGCAACGACTATATTTTTCGAAAAAATTGATTTTATATGTATGTATATCTTTCTTAGTATTCAATATTATTATTGTTAAGATGTAGTGTTATTTTCACTAGTTTCAGTTTTGTTCCTTCACCTAGTCCAATCTGAATTCAGTGCACATTGTTCTTTCAGCTCGACAAATTCGTCGAGATTTGGAGAGGATCCTCGTGTGATCATTTAGTGTTGGATTGCTAGGTCAGTATACATCTGTCTCTCAGCTCGACTTGTTCGTTTTTTGTACTTGTGAACCTAGCCGAGAATCGAAGTGGAAGTGTCATATACTGCTGTGGTTTTGGTGTTTTGTGAACGGTGAAGTTCATCAGAGTTTTGCCGTGCCAGTTTTTTCATTGGGGTGAACCTCGGGATAAGCCGGTGATGACGTCATCATCGGGTGAGTGGAAGGATTCCCTCATCCCTCATCATTTCCTATTTCCCTCACCATTTCTTATTCCATTCCATTATAACCCATTTACCCGTTTCCTCCTCCTATTCTATCACCACTATTGTGATCGGTGACTCTCGGTTGTTTTTTGAACCATCAAGCGGTTGATTGCACGATGCTGTTTAATTCCGGTGCTATTATTTTAAGTAAATTGAGGCTATATTCAGTCAAACTCTATTGGTCGCATGACCAGTATTGAGTTCAGTTTTTTTTTTCCACTTCATGGGATCTGGAATAAGGAAAATAACACGACAGATTTCCGGGTTCTCTTAGATATTTCGATCTTCAATTTAGTTGGTAGGTCATTGAACGATGCGTTATTGACCAGACCAAAGCTGCAACACTGTATCGTGCATATCATACTTTGCTTTCATTTTCATAAAGTTGTATTTAATTAGGGTAACAAAATGATATATTCTAACGTAAACTAGGTCGTATTCATTATTTCTTTTTAATGCTTTAACATTACGGTTTTCCTTCATTTAATCTACATATAATTTTTTTAAACTCATATTATATTCATTTTAAATACCCTGTATATATTTTAATATCTGCGTGTAGTTTGATAATTTTATACATCATTAGCTTTTGAGTAGGTACTTGACGAGTGTTGAAAGCGACAGGAACAGAAGGCGTCCGCGAAAGACCTGGAATGATCATATAAACCAGATATTATAAAAGGGTCCCTTCAAAAGCTTCAACAACTGAAAAGCGTGCATGAGAAGATGTATGAGAGTGGACGAGGCAAGTGTCGTGTGCAAAGATGGATGAGAATGTCGTTATCTACCCTCTCTGGTTATTTATACAGGGAAATGGCACGATCGTGAGTGAGTTGGTTTGAGTACTTTACTCATTTTTCTTCATTCCGTGTGGTAGTACATTTTATTTGCCAATTCTTGTTCCATATTCGTTAAGTTCACACGTGCCGTCAGATCATCTATCATATTTTATATTATAAAGGTAGTTTTTTATAAACCTGCACAGTTTAAGTGAACAGAAGTAAAAAAAGCTTTTTCAAAATTAATTTCAGTAAATGAGTACAACACAATTTTTCTTTCAAATAAATCACCCTAACCCATCGGTTTAGGCGACACCCCTAAGGGTCGCATTGTCTAAGAGAGTATTTGACTATGTGACAAATCATCCCTTTAATTCAAAGAGAAACCATACGATGTTACCCATTGCTTTGTTTCCCTTTGTGATTATCTTTTCCAGAGAAAAACCATCAAGACAGAATATTATATTATATCTTTGAATATAATACAACAGAAAGCTTTTTTACAACATTACTTTTTTTTGTACACCTCATTTCTCAATGCCCTTCTGTGTGTCATGCGTAAGAAATTTGAAAGAAAACTAATAGTAGTAGGAACATATTGGAGGGAAGTGTTAATTTCCCTTGACATAATACACGAATGAGGTTGGTGTGTGACTTTTTTTGTCCTGAAAGTATATACGAGTATATGAAAGTATTAATGAGTAAAATTGTAACATTGGAATGCTTCTGTACTATAAGTAAGTAATAATTTGATTATATCCATCTTACGACAAATCATCAGATTATATAGTACTATAGCGTAACATGAGCTTCAACCCCGGCAGAAGAAAAAATCTTTTAAATATCCAGATCCCACTCACTAAAGTGGGCGGTGGAGAATCAGGTAGAAACATTAACTGCTAGTAATTATTTATATAATTAACTATATAGTATATTTATATAATAGTGTTTGGACTGTGCCCGTCTCACTAGACAATTCTGTGTTGTACGATTGTACTAATAAATTAGTTCACAAGTATCAAACCGAATTAACAGTTACCTCTAATACATTCATATACTCGTATAAAAAGCAATTATAAAGTGGATATTCAATGTATTATTTTAAATAAACTTATGATAACAATTATTATAGGTTTGATCAATACGTTTGGGTGAGTGTACCGATACTAGCTCTACTCATATTAAGAATCCAAGTTATTATTTTGTATTTCATTTTATATGAACAATTCATTTGAGTTAAATCTTCCAGCGTCCTATTAAATAATTTAGGTACAAAATATTTGTATTATACAACGTATTTTACGGCAAATCAGATATTGTGGTTTAGACCGGGCTTCAAGGGGCACGATCTGAAGGAAGAACTGGAAGAAGATGGTGCAACAGTGCAAAGAAAGATAAAAGAAAAACATGATGTTTATGACTGAAGGATTATCAGTGAACATAAACAAGAAAATACAATGGGAAAAACAAATATTGAACTGAAATATTTCGGTATACATAATTTATTTACCCTATGTGTTGTCTAGAGGTTTGTCTGTAGACTTTCAATCAATTCTTCACCTTTCAAAGGATCGTAGGATCTAGGATTTGACAACATACAAAATGTAGAAAATTGAAATGATCACAGTAAATGCTTTTTAACGTTTAAAATGAAGAGTTCACTTTACCCCGCGTGGAATTGGTTTAATTAATTATCATCAACATAATAATGTAGGTACTTAAAATAATTAAATATTATATGTGAAATGAAATATTATAAATAAATTTGAATTAAATATATTAATTATAAAGATATACATATAAAATCAATTTTATCGAAAAATATTGTTGTTGCGCCACCGGGATTTAGACCTGGATGTCTTTCCTAACCGGGGAAGGTGCTTTATCCAACTAAGCTACAGCGACATTATTTTTAGCGACAATTTTTCGACCTTATATGTTACCTTTTTGATATCAATACATTTAATCGTTCCATCATTTGACAGAGCCATCTACCTTATTTTTACAGAATCTCAAATACCTTTGAGTAAACTGATAGCAGACGCCAGAATTATCAATTCATTTTTATTAAATTTTGGACACATTTATACAACTTTATTATTTAGGAGAACACATTCTTATTGTGAAGTTGTAATTATTCAGAACATAGGTCTATGATATTTAAAAAAAAAAAATTGGATAAAGCACCTTCCCCGGTTGAAAGAGATCCAGGTTCGAATCCCGGTGGCGCAACAACAATATTTTTCGATTAAATTGATTTTATATGTATATCTTTCTAATTAATATATTTAATTCATATTTAAAATATCACAGACCTATGATCTGAATAATTACAACTTCACAATAAGAATGTGTTCTCCTAAATCAGAAATATTATACGTTTTCAATAGTATTATTGCTTCTAACACTGTGGCAACATTCCAAATACTTTCTAGGACGCAAAATTAATTGAGTGAATAAACACTTTCGTTAAATATCGATAAATTCTTCATTCGGGTAAAGGTAATTTATATTTCAAAATGTATTTCAGGTAGCATTACGGCGAATAAGAGGAAATTCCTGAAAAATAATGATTTTATTCTATCTATATATTTTTTTTAAAATCACCAACTTAGCGAAAAAGCTTATTACATTACTAAATTATGTAAGGAAATGGAACTTAAAAGTATCCTGCAATATTCAAATTATAAATTTTAATAATTAAGTATAGGTACTAATTATAACACCTTAAAAAAAACAGTTTCCAAAAAGTGGTACGAGAATCCCCCATATTGGTGAGCCGGTATCTTATTTATCTTTACGATAAATTTTGTTAAAAAGAAATTCTTATCTTCTTGTCGTTGTTGCACGCGGTGACTTCATTTTTGAGAGACTCAATTTGTCCAGCGTTGATTTTATTGCCGACAGCAGAGTTTCTCCCACCAGTTGCAGCGAGACAATTCACCCACACGACGACCTTCGTCTTTCTGGCATCCTGCCCGCTATTATGTTTTTATACGAAATGGGTGTAGGGTCCGATTATGTACCAGTGTAATTAATCTCAGTATCACGAGACTCGCGGCATCGTTGTTAAGCAGAACAGTTCGAAAGCTGTTGTTGATTTTCCAGGTTTCTACCGCATTCGACAAAATTGGATAAACCATTTAAAAAAAACAGGTATTTCTCGGTAGTCACATGTAGTGTTAAGAACGTGGATAGCCGAGGATCCATCTACTTACAAACAAACGAATACATAATGCTCCATGTACGACGTTTCCCGTGTGCCGCATTTAATAGCAAGAAAAGGACACCTGCCAGCCATATACATTCGACTAATTCCCACGTAATTTTGTATGTAAAAACATGTGTCCTTATATTTAATATAAGAACCTATTTATGTCATGTCCGCCATATACTAGTAAATAGCATAAGGCTTCGGTAAATATTTTGTATCCGGTTCTCTTGAATAAATCCAATGTGAAGCAACTAGAGTTTTACTGACGGAATACAATCTTGAAATCGTAATATAAAACCTTCACGCACGTCTTCCCAAATCATTATCAGTCAGTTAAAATATCCAGAACACTGAAAAAACCAGCACCTGGGTAAAAATACGAAAACGAGGAACAGAATTAATTGTGTACGTAATAGGTAGGTACCATTAAATTCCAATTTGAGCGTCTCTGAAGGGGTGTGCATGGCAGAACTAGCCAAGCAGAGTGGTCACAGGCCCCTTCGCCCGCCGTTCAACCAGCATGCTGACTTGTCTAGCCAGCACGGAGCGCCTGCTGCACGACCAAATTTTAGAATAACATTTTATTGACTTACACGAATAATCCGTATTAATTTTTTGAATAACATATATCTATCGTGTATTGAGGAAACGAAAGATGTTTTTTTAATCACACTTAAGCACTGCCATCCACGGTGTTATATAGCCATCACTTTATAGTGTACTATGCGAATAATTTTGGAAATATATTAACCTTTAACATACCGTGATATAAAATACCCATATGCAGCCATGCTGGGTAACTTGTGTTACCGTAAGAAATTTTTAACATTTTAATTGTGAAGAAAGCTTTTATTAGTTTAAATGGCAGTAAACATATTAATCCTATAAACTTACTCTAAATATTGAGAATTAATTACGAAAATGGGATGAATATCCTAATATAATTCGGAGCATTTATCAAGTCCTATAGAATACCACTTTTTTCTTATTTCTCTTCATTAAATTAGTGAGAAAGTGAGAAAGAAATTCGTATTTTTGTTATTATTTTTATTGTCTTACCACAAATGGTATTTTTTCCAGCATATTAATTTTATAACTGACTGAATTGAAAAATAATTTATTTTTGTTGGATTCACTTTACATAACTGGTTTTTCACTAGTCAATTCTAAGCATAAATATTTTCCTTAGAACTAACTAAAATATGAATTTTATGTTGTGTATATTAACCGAAATACTACAATTTTAATTGGGGTGGTAGACCTATGTTACTGCATGGTTTTGGAAGGGTTAACAATAATTTATTGTGTACATACTTGTAAACTGAAACTGCGTGTTTCAAAAGCTTTTATCTATAACTACTCCAATCCAATTCCCTTTTAGAAGGTTTCGATGAATTTACCGAGGCGTACAGAAATAATCTCGTTTCTCTAGTTACTGTTTACTGATGTAACCTTAATGATGTCACACCTTTGAGGCGCGGTGCAGGTTATTTCTCGAACCTTATTTCGTATTTTGACGAAGAGATAAAATTGAAAACTAATTGGACATGTCACATAAAATAATTAAACAAAATTAATTACATTATTTTCTGCTTCCTCTTTACATTATTATTGTATAAGTACTAATGGTTAGCCCGCCCTAGACGTTGTGTCTTCTTTCGAAATCTAATTATTTAATTACAAAAATTGAATTTATATTTCATTTCATAACCTGAACCTGATAATTAATTTAGATTTACAATTCGAATCTCTCCACATTCTCTATATTTTGACACACGTCTTAAGAAATTGTCCCTTGTGTGGGTTTCTCGTTATTCGTAATTTCATCTCGTATGAATTTCTCAATCCTGATAATGCTACATAAAGTTGGCCATGTGCAAAAATCAACGCTCAAATACTTTATCTTAACAATTATTGAAGATGACGATGATGCAGGAATGATGTTGCAATGTCGTATCAGTCGGAGACTAATCTATTCGCGAGATAAAAACAGCTGCGCCGCAATAATTAATGTATTAAATAAATTACACTCTCGATCACTGTAGTTCCATTGCACATTCCATTTTATGTGTTTAGATCATGCAGTAGCACGTTTTTTCAGCATCGGAACATTGGGTGGCTTCTTGCCTGGTGGAATTTGATTGTTTAGGAATCATCTCCCAGAAGATATCCTTTTTGAGGGTTCCTCATCATACAGACATACAATTGATCTAGATTAGGGGAGGAGTGTACTAGTTGTTACAAAAAACAGTTTTCTATTTTTAGAAAAAAAACTAAATGATTTAAAAAAATATATTTTTTAGTTTCTACATAGTCATTCTTCACGTTTAATAAAAAATATAATCAAATGGTCAGACATATAGAAAACAGAAGATAGTTTTTTGATCTGAGACAATCAGGCCTATTCTCAAAATTGCAATATTGAAATGAAGGTGATTGTTACACCAACCCTCAAAAATAGTGTTATATTTGAATGAGAGAGAGGGAGAGAGAGTGAGGGAGTGAGGGAGATAAACGTACCATAATCTGTCAAAACTATCTGTCTATTTTTGAGGGTTGGTGTAACAATCACCTTCATTTCAATATTGCAATTTTGAGAATAGACCTGAAAATCTATAAAGCTTATTAAGAGATTATTATAAAATGAGTTCTCTATTAGCTCTGCTCCGTCAGTTAGTTCAATTTTACCTTGTGGCGCCCCTTCACACTTTGCAGAGGAGCAGTCTTGAAAGAAAAAACCTTCCGGAGGACAAAACTCCTTTGAGGGGGTTAGTCTCAGTGGTGGATGGCAGATATTTTGCTCCACGCAATAATTAAAATAAAAGCTTTATTTACTTAAATTAACAAATTACGAACAAATAATATATTTGTATATTTTAATAATTATTAAACAAATAAATCTAAAACAAAAAATACAGTTTTACTAAAACAAACAAATTACATTTTTGCATTTAAAATAAAAGGAAAATATAATATTATCGTTATAAATAAATTCACAATTACTTTTTAATCATCGTCACCAGTTTCATAATTATTACAGTAAAAAAATAGACATTTTTTTAAAACCCATTTCTCATGAGCCCAGGACTCGCTGGACACATTTCTCATTCAATTTACTAGAAGACCAGGCTTCGACACACATCCAGACACTATGTTTCTTCTTCTTCTCTACTGCTGTTAGGTAGATATAACCGTTTAGTTTTTCTCTGTTTTGGCTGCTTATATGTTGGCATTTTTTTAGAATTGTAATAAAGCTAAAACTTTTTTCTCTAGCGTGTCTGTCAATTCCAGCTTCAGATTTTGTACTCCAAGACTCAGAAAATTCTCGATTCTGTGCTGTAGCGTACTATAATGCAAATTTTCGTACTTCATGTGGACTTAAACCATAGTAAATATCAGAACATTTTGCTAGATATTCTACTAATTTAATTTTATCTTCGTCTTCAAAATCTGCCGAACTCTACCATATCCAACTTTCAATAGTGGTGACATCACTGCTTGTATTTTGAGAGTTCGCTTTGTTATAATACGGAGATAGTATTCTGTAATTTATATTAAAATCCTTAGCAACACTGCGCAAATATTTACCTGGTTTAACTTCTTTTATGGCAACATGAGTATTACTACGCTGAGTGAGCCTTTTTCTATCTCTAGACATAAGTCTGATAATAGTCATAATAATACCATTATATTATTAAAAAAAAATCATACAAAACTTTAATATTGATGGAACTAGTTGTTTCATGTGACAACTGACCCCCAAAATGTTGAGACAACTAGTACACAAACCGAATGAAGTAAAATAATCAAAATGGCATAAAGTACATTAACAATCATAAACAATTACAGTTTATTGGTATACAAATATAACGTACATGTTAAGTTAAACATCTAGGTCATAAATTGTAAATTATTATTTTTTACTCAAAACAATAATTTGTACACTTTAGATGACAGCTTCAAAACGTCTCGATCAGTGACGCTAAAAGTTTCTGGGGATCGCTGGGGATCGTTGGTCATTTTAGCGGTCTCACGTAGATTAAAATATAATATATTCCGTTGACTGGCAATTTAATTTGCGACAACTTGAACACACCTCCCCTACTTGATCGTGTCCGTGGAAATGTAGTAAAAGTTTTAATATGCAGATTTTGAACTTCCGCGATAGATTTCAGTGATAAAAATGTAAAAATTTTAATGCAATATATTGTATTTAAAAAAAAACGTTTCACATATTTTTATTTCGTTGGAAATTAACATTTAATTTGATGTAATGTATCAGTTTCCGTTTTGCCTACATTACGTTAGTCACAAAGCGGGACTTTTATTATTTCTCATAATTTTCCCGGCAAAGGAAATTCCTTTCGTTTACTTCTAGATTTCCCTACGTTATTTATTCATTTTGTTAATGAAAGCCCATATGGCACAGCGTTTTGTTAAAATATTGAGTGAGAAGTCCTTCGGTCGTTTTTCTCAATGCTGAGACACGTGACCCCGTCACTCTCCATTCCGGGTCGTCTTTTCCGCGGGTGTTCAACGATGGAATGACGTAGATAAGGTTTTTAGTCTTGGAAGATTAAAAAAGTTCCTACTGGTGAATTAAGATATAAAAAAACTGTCCTAGTAATCTTTATAAAACTGCTACACATTTTTGTTTCGTAGCATTGTGAATTTCAAACTCCGTTTAATTTTTACAGTTTAAATTATTTCCCGCAAGCGTTTATTTACGTCGAATGTCAACTGCTGCGAGCACATTGTTTATTTTAATGAACCCCAAAATAATGATATACGTGTCCTCACGCGGGCCTCTTGATCTTGCTCTGCGTATTTCTAATGTTAAACATTCTACCTCCATCAGCGCGGCTCGTGACGTGAACTATCATCTCGTGCGCCGTGAATGTTAATTATAAACTTGATCACATAACTACACATAACCAGAGCCGGATCACCATTCAAGCTTAGGGCCTCAGGGCTCCGAGGTCAGAGAATCTTATTAAGTTGCAATTTTGATAGTATTATTATTTATTATTTCACAGGTAAGTTTGTAGAATTCTATAATCACACATATGAAAATAAAAACATTTGCTTTTTAGTTCTAAACGTTTAATTTCCTTGAGACGCGTTTTGCCTAATGATAACATTATCAATCTAACCATTTTAAATTCAACAACTTGTATTTATATGAAATCTATTGGAAAGGAGAAGCTATATAATTTTAAGCACTTGAGGTAATATTGAGTTTTTATATTTTCTATAATTCTATTCAAACACTAATGAAATTTTAATGAAAGGTAATATATGAAAGAGGATATCTATACAATTAAATGTAAATGAGGTAGACACAACATTATTCATGTAAATTCTTAGGGTTTTTAAAACAAGAATCATGATGATCAGTGATGAATAAAGCTAATTATATTTTATTTCGAAATCTGAAGATGTCCTCAAAAGTAATCAGTTTAATATATAAGTATAAACGAAGGATTCAACTCAGAAATATCAAAATAATAATAAAAGTGCTTTAAAAGAATCTACAAGTGATATTTTGTATTTACTGATAATACAGAGTTATCAGATTTCATTTTAATGAATCCTAAGCCTCCAAAGCTGTATTTCCTATTCGAAATTCATAAAATGAATAATCTAATATGACCGGTAGTTTCATATTGTAACGCTCCAACTTTTAAATTATATTCATTTATTACAAAAACTATATTATATTTCAACTAAACTACACTTTAAATTAGCGGATACGTTAAAGGACATGGATCTTTCCAAAAATGTTTGTTTATATTAACGAAAGTAAAGTTTAAATTTATCCAATTTACTTAATAATTTGGTCTATGTCGTTTGTTAAACCTTTAAATGAACCGAAATTCTTTTCAATTTAATAATATAATGTACATATAATCAAACAGAGGATCTTCCTAAGAGAGCACCTACGATCCATTAATTGCAGATATTTTTGTAGACAATCTAGAGAAAAACATCACAAACTAATGTTCTGAATAATTACAACTTCACAATAAGAATGTGTTCTCCTTAAAAATATATTTAATTGTGATTCTCCTTTATAGAAAAGTGTTTTATTATGGAAGAGGTATATTATGTATTTGGTCAGGTTCGCAACGTCAACTAACAGCAATTTTAAATTTCATTTATTTATTTAATAATAAAATACAATTTACAATAGAAATAGAAAATAATTCGCCCCTAATTTTTTTGAATCAATTAAAAATAAAAAAATTCAATAATTTTTTTTTTCAAAATCAATTATTACTTATACTATCATACATAGTAAATTTAATCATTCTTATCACATAAACATTCAGCGTTATACTCCATGATACATCGTCTAGTCAACATTCCTATGTCACTATCTAATTTCAAAATTGAATTAAATACCCTTAAACAAATAGCACTTAATAACGGGTACAATACAGAATTAATAATCATGATTTAAAAAAAATTAAAAGAATAATAATAATAGAGGAAACACAATAATAATGATTATAGGATAGAATAGGATTTTATTCATAAATAAATTTTCGAATCAAATGTCTGCCGCAAAACATTGGACCGGCATTTATATAAATAATAACATAGGAAAATTACTTATAAAATCAAAAGACAAAAATAATAAATGAATAATTCCGGTATTTACAAACATAGCTGTAAAGATTGTACTACTTTATATATTGGAAAAACAGGGCGAAATTTTAACATAAGAGTCAAAGATCATTTAAGATATTGTTGATGTTTGTAGAGTTAACTTTGTGGTTAGACATAATTTAAATTTTCATTTATGTTTAACTTTGTTTAAACCATTGTGTTGTTTTTACCTCAACCGGTTTCGATACTGGCGTATCTCTATCTTTAGGACTGGCGTACAACTGGACTATTCCATAAAATTTAAACGACATCCATTACGGGATCAGCGGCGAGTCCTAAAGAATATACGTCAGTATCGAAACTGGTTGACGTAAAAACAACAAAGTGGTTTAACCAAAGTTAAACATAGATACAATTTTAAAGCATTTGTGATGTTTAATAGTAATTTTTTTTCAGAATTTTTCAATAATTTATTAGAAAATGATAATACTTTTGATAAAAATTTGGGATTGTCTGTTTTACATATAAACTATGTTGGTCTTACGTTGAATAATTTAGAATCATTAGAAATAAATAAAACGTGTAAAATTAACTAAAATATTATTAAATGCCAACTAAATTTAACCATAATTTATGTTCTAAAAAAATGGTGTCTAAGTCAAATATCTTTCATCATCGTAACAATTTGAGTTAGGTATTGGATTTATTTTTGAATAATTATTATTTTAATTAATTTTTTAAACATTAGAATGACGTGATGTATATAAGGTTTTAGTTAGTTAATTTAATATCCTGAAGAAGGGAATGGTATTTTCCGAAACTGGTTGGTATATTAAAACAAATAATTATTATATGTGGTTTAAAACAATATAAAAGTATTTATACTTTTAAAATTAGCAATATTATCTTTGTGGTTAAAATTCATATTTTTATTTATTATCTTAGTTTTATTAACCACTAAATTGAGTTTAAATACATCTACCGGTTCCGAAAAATACCATTTTCTTCTTCAGGATGTCATAACTAACTAAAACATATATTATTGTTTCTTTGTCAGAAAAAAAATTAGATGTATTTAAACTCAATTTAGTGGTTAATAAAACAAAGATAATAAATAAAAATATAAAAATATTTTTTTATTCTTGCTGTATATTTCTACTATATGTTTTAAAATATAAAAGTATTGTTCACAAATTAATAAATATATTTGTGACAATTGTACCAAATACATTTGATAAAATAATTGAAACACATGTTCCCTTTTGTTTTTCAAAGTGAACATAATGTGAGTGGGAAGGCAGATTGTAACCATCCCGCCTCGTGAATATCTTGGATTACCCCACATTTTATGACCCATTTAGAACTTCCTGACCACACAGGCAGTCGAAAGTTCTCTCATCATCGGCGATTACTATTCAGCATATAAGGCGTCACGGTTAAAAAACCATGAGATGTATATTATATACGCCGATTTAAATAATCGAATAGTTTGGTCCAGTATCCGGGGTCCCTGCGCCGGAAGTAAAGAAACAAGTGTAAATGTTTAATATATCTCAATACGTTTTACGGGCCGAGGGTAGGGCACGTTTCGTATTAGGTCCTGCAGGTGCTTGCGCCGGTCCCCGTTGGGGGAAGGGTTTACGGTGGACACTTTGCAAATTGTACGAGGTAATCTCGAGAGACCCGATAACCCAAATCACCAATAAATACTACAACCATTACCGTTCACAAAAACTCTCTTATTAAATATATCTGCATTTAATCGAGTACACAATTTGAATATTTTGCTATTCTCTATGGCACTGTATGAAATGGAAACATGGACATTATGAAAGAATATGTTATATGCCTTTGAGATTTGGTGCTGGAGTTGGATCTCTGATGCAATCGCATCTTAGGTGCCAAAAGCACAGGAACAGGAAAAAGGGACTCATCAAATTTATCTCTCAATCACCTCCGGATGCAGTGGGACTGTATAGAAATATATCACCATTTCGACAAAGGTCGACACATTGACTTTCGGAGTCCTTCAAAATTGATAACAGCGTGTAACCGTTGCGATTCAAGGTCGCCGACCGACTAACCGACCGACCGATGGAAAGGAAGACGGGAGGCACCGAAGATTAGTTCGTTCAAGGTATAAGTTTTTAGTATAAGTCCCAAACAATCTTTATCATCACACGATTAAGGACTGCAGAAAGACTTTGACAACATCCAGGAGATGAATATTTACATACTTTGAACACGTTACCAGAAGAAATGATAGATAGATCAAATAAATAATTGAATTGAATCCTTTTTGAATGGGAGGAATGGAGACGTATTGTAGTTGAGGAGACCACGACACTCAGCATTGAGCTATGGAAGAAGAAGAAAAGCCAATTTGTATGACAATTTTAACGTATTTGTTCATATTACAGAACTGTGTTCCTATCGGTGCGGGGCTCGCCGTGCGTCTATCCTGGTTACCATCCAGAGGTTGTGTGTAGGTGATTGCCGTTATTTTGTGAATGTGTTTGTGTCTCAGCCTTAATCTGTCTGCTTCTCTCAATCTTTCGGTTAATTTTTCAACTATTATACATTTCTGAGGTGATATTTTATTTATTATTATGTACGTCATATCATATGTTGTAAGCACATTTCGTATTTGAATATCTGCAATTCAATATAAACATTTTTAATCAACAATCGTATAATCATAATTAGTTTATCAACTATTAATTGAGAATAAGAAAAAGTAAAAAATAAGGGAAAAATGTAATATTTGATCATGAGAAATTTATAACCTACCTGAAATTTGTAACAATAATGCACATTTGAATAAATTTAAATAAAACAGTACATAGCACTCATTGGTGTTGGTTTTGAAATCTTGACTCTGTATGTGTTCATATTGAAGGGGTGACCATGTTACAAACGTACGTTCGGTCTGAGTTTTCTAACCAGAATTTTATTACGCCATTGAACTATTTGTGTTGCTCAATATTTTTTTATGTATTAAGGGAGAAAATTATACAATTTGGGTGCTACAAAAACATACATTTTTTGCCCGTATGTGGTGCACATCCTAGGAATTGGTAAATACTAATATGTAGTTAATAATGTTTTTAGCATATATATATTGATGGCTTTGTGGTAACCTTTATTAATATAATATTTGATTTCTGTTTACAGATAAAACATATTTATATTGTCTCAATATGTTTTTGAGTAACTTCTAAATATTTTTACAAATATTCCTTTTAGATATTGTTATTTTGATTTTATTTTTTATGTATATTTTTGTATTTGTATGCAGGGACTCTGTAGGGACGTGCTAATGTAAGAACTCTGTAATGTAGGGTCTGGTACATCTGCAACGAGAGCTGTGTTCATGATTACCTGAGTCCATTTATTCACATGAAAATATTATTTGTCTCGACTAATTTAAACAACATGTATGTACATACGTCTTCCAAGTTTAATAACACGAAGACACACGGCCTTCGATGTACAACATGTTCCAGGACTATTGCCGCAACATAATTAATGACCTCACACAAGGCTGCAGACTTACACTAATTACAGCAGCTTTTAATTACGACTCCCAACGAGTGAGCTTACATTTTGTTTCATTCTTACTCTTTGCTTTTTGACCCCAGAGGATAACAAAATTGCATATAAAATATTTATTTCAAGTAATTCTCATTATGGTTGAGCGCAGTGCGTCACGACTCGCGACTAACTTAATTCTTTTAATGATAACAAATGGCTACATCATTTGCGCGGGTCCGTCGGACTCATCGCGAGGGCGGGCCGCGAGTGTGATTTGCCAGCAGGGCAGAGACAGTGGATTAGCAAATTCGTTATTAATTGGTCTGCTGCCGACCGGGAATTTTTAAAATTCACGTATTCGGTTGTTATGCATTTCCAGTGGCGTAACTAGGCCAGAGGGGTTGGGCAGGACCGAGAGGGCGACGGCAGCGCAATTGAGCTAAAATGATAAATTAATTGCACAATATTGTAGAAGTAATGATACATGTTCTTTCAATATTTCCTGTTCAAAGTTTAAAGCTATTATTTTTGCTTATTGTGTTATTTTTATTATATTTAAAAAATATAATTCATCATTAAGAATTTTCCAAAATTCAGATTAATAATTAATTAACGTGAGTTCTTATAAACTCTTTGATTGAAAGGTTATTAGGTTTTCTATGATTGTTTTTAAAGTACCTACTTTATTAACCAAAATAAAAGATTCTTAAGCTTTTAGATTGTGCTATAATCTATTGAGTTACTTGCATCATTCTGTTGACAGTGCACGATTTGCAGGATCTTAGATATAATTTATTCTTCTTCTTTTTCAAGAACACACGTGACGTCACAAGTTGTCCACACTGAATTATATCGTATTGGTTGCTCAAAAAAGGTTTAAAATAAATTCTGTCTTTCACAGTGTAATAATGTATGTATATAAACCGTTGCAATATTTAAAGGAATATCATTATTCTACTTGTTCTTCAGCAGAGTAGAATAAACCAGTTTTGTTTTGCTCTAACAGAGGAACGTACATGCACTTCGAAAACGGTTGAAGTTAAAGAATAAAACCCAAGATTTATAATTAAAAAAAATATTAAATATTTATTTTTAGAGTATTTCCTCCGTTAACCCTTCCCAAACCATGCAGTAACACAGGTCTACCGTTCATAATTAAATCTGAAATATTTCATTAAATACATGCAACATAAAATTCATATTTTAGATAATCCTAAAGAAAATATTAGCGCTCAAGAATGATTAGTGAAAAACCAATTATGGAAAGGGCATCGTACAAAAACAATTATTTTTTCCATTCCATTCCATTCCTGTTGTAAAATTAATACGTTGGTTAAAATACAATTTGTGATATGAAAGACAGAGATCACACACTATTTTCATAGTGAAAAAAACAGCAAACATACAAATATAATTATCTCTTTCTTACTAATTAAATGAAGAGAGATAAGAAGGAAGGACACATTGTATAGGATTTAATGAATGCTCTAAATTATATTATTAATCATTTTTTCAAAATTGAATGCTCAATATTTAGAGCAAATTCGTGTCATTAAAGCCATTTAAGCTAATAAAAATATTTTTTATAACTGTTATTTATGGTAACACGAGTTGACAGCATGGCTGCGTTCGGGTATTTTATATCATGGTATGGTAAAGGTTAATAAAACAACATTGATAAATGTTGAAACATCTCTCATTTTTGGATCGCATTTATTTATGAATTCCAGTAGTCGTCGTATTCTCACAAAATATTAATAAATGAAGATGGATTTCTTCTTTGCGTTTCAAATAAAATGTTTCCAAACAGCATCTGTTTAGCAGCTGTAATATTATTACTATTTATGATTCTTGTGTTATTTTCCACGGGTACTTCAAAATATGTATTTTACATATATAAATTTAAGTATGGAAGTTTCTCGTTTATTCCGAGTCTGTTAGTCCTGACAAGGATCACTGTTGTCCCCAATGTTTCGGGTAAATCTTTTTATCTTTTTACCCATCTTCAGGGGGTGCCTTATCGGTGAAGTATCGCTCTGAAACGATCGTGGAACACGTCTTTTCAAGCCGGCAGTTCAGCATTAAGTGAAATCACTAATTCTTAATCATGTAATTAGGATGTTTACGACCTAATGTTTGGCAACCGGTAGAATTACCACAAGTAGTTCTGCCGGTTAGTTAAATTTGGAGTTCGGGTTTAGAGATATTTTTGATGTAAATATGTTTTACATCGATCTGTTTAAGTGAAGAGTATTGTTGTCAGTGGGTGGGGTAATTTGTCTGTCTTGTAATATATGAAGCCGAATACTTGGAAATCCGATACCGTCGTTTCTATCAGTTAAACTATTGTTGCATGTTTTGTAAATTTATATTGCTTTTTCTGCAAATTCTTTCCATTTCATTGTTCAGGCTAGCAACTGTGGATGCCTCGTTAAAGTTGATTTTATGTCCTTTTATTACATTATGCTATACCAATGATGATGTGAGCTTGTTATTTTTAACGTCTAAAAAAGATTTTTTAAGTGAATACTTTTTACATCTTTTTGAAAATTAATTACAAAATTTAAATTATCCTACGGAGCTAACAGTTAAATTAATATCGAATATACATATAATATATTAGATTACAGTTCGAGGGAGGGCCAACCAGATAATCAAAGGAAATAGCGTTCAGCCATCCAGACTTTGGAGCTAAAAAAACTCCCTGAAAGCAAACCCTTAAAAGATTACCATTATGAGCAATACTTAAGAACTAGGTGCTAGCCACTGACCTAACTGTATAGAGTGGCTCAAAAACAGCCAAAGCAGAATACCAACAACACAGAAGTTAACCCGTAGCCGCTGATGCTCCAGAACTTATGAATCCAGGATTGTACTCCTCAGTCACCCGAGGACCCACAATCGTGAAGGACAGACTTCCCCAGAGACGAAAAATAATCGATGAAAATATTATTTATATATTTATGAATATATATTATGAGATGTTGGCCACGGCAGCCCCTCCACCGACTAGCTACAACGAAGAACATGAGTAGTGAGTTTTTTCGTTATCAGATGCTACCTACTTACCATGGTGTGAAGATCCATCTTAACCATCACTAGGAAAAAATAAAATGAGAATTGAGATGTGATATTTCAATATAAAAAGTCAATAAATATTAATTGAATTTATTCAAATGACATTTGGAACATAAATACTATTAAAAAAATTAAACTTGTAGGTACGAATCTACTTAAATGTGACGACTGCGACAATAATGATTCGTCGACCAGCGTCAATTCTTCTAGTACGCATGGCAAAACACGGCATCTTCCCGCATCCGTCTCTCGTGGTGTCCTGGGAGCAGCATCTGCCGAGATATCCGAGTGCCTGGCAATTTCGGTCAGGTACTCTTTCCACCATCGGCACATGGACGCGTCTTCTTCTCCACGGTGGACCATTGTGAGATAATGTCGACGGGTGTTGGGATTAAACCGTGATTTTGTGTGGTAAGTTAATGTAAAATTGTAGCAAAATCCATTTCTTCCGTAAGAATATCACAAGGTAGGAAGAATTTTAATGAAGCGTAAAAAAAATAATAAGAAACGATTTAAAAAAAAGAAAGATGGGAGAAAGAATAAAGATAAAATAAAAGTCGAAAGAAAGAAAGAAGGGAAATTTCAATTATTTCCTGCAACAATATAAATTTTTACTATACAATTAGAATTTGTAATGCTAGAAATGAGTGCGTTATGAGATTGACTAAAAAAACGTTATTATTACCCTTCAATCGTCATCCTGAGCGCAACGTTCCAAGGCCAATTTGGTGTCGTATTCGCTCCTGGATTGTGTTTAGGCTCCATCTCCAAGAAAAAAGTTTCGAAACGCGCGGGACGGACACCGCCGCCCGCAGAGCGTGTACTTCCAGCGCGACACGCGAATGCTAAGTGCCCCAACTTTGCGCCGGTCTGATACGTACCCGGACCAACCTTTAAACCTGTGATAGGCGTTCCGCTCTGCGCGTAAAATTTACTAACCATGGAGATCGTACTTCTATTTAGGTACTATCGTTATTTACTTTTTTTTGTATCCTAAAATTTATAACGTTACAATATATACATAAAAAAGTTTGTTAACTAAATGTTTCACATCAGTTTCGTAACACGGATAATATAGAAGCGAAATTTCAATGACCCCCAAAGATCGGGTATTTTACCACTCGTTTTACTTTTCTAGACGATTCATATTATTATTTCACGAATTAATCCGATTTGATTAATTCATTTTTCCTCCATTTTTATTCAGCTCTTTATTTCACTAGAAATCACATCATTTGAATTTTTTGTAATTAAACTTGGATACTTGTGTTTTAAAAATAAATTTCATTACTTTTTTTTGCTGCGTTCGATAATTTGTAAGGAAGTGCAGTACCTATATCTTGTTTGTTACCGTTTATACGAAGTATGTACTTTAATATATTTATTTATTTTATATGTAACTATATAATACAATGTAAAAATCTGTTTGGACTGTGCCCGTCTCACTAGAGAAATTCCGTGTTGAGACGGACATAGTTTATAGTTTACAAGCAATTGTTTAATTAATTAGAATTACAAGTAGTAGATAGAATTACATTTATCACTATATAAAAGGTGTATATGAAGAACAATTTTAAAGTGGACATAATTTTTGTTTCACTTTGTAGCAATAATTAATATAGGTATGAGTCAATATGTTTGGGTGAGTGCACCAATACTGGCTCTACCCATATTACGAATCCAAGTTTTAATATGTAGTTTCATGTTGTTGGGACAATTCAATTGATTTAAATCTTTTAGCATTCTATTAAATAATTTAGGTCAAAACTATTTGTAGTTCCTTTGACCATGTGTTGTACGAGTATGTACTCTTGGGGTTTGTAGGATATTTGTATTTGTCCGTGGGGAAATTATATTTTGAGTTGTTTTCAAATGTATCTGTTTGTATTTATATATGTATTTGAGAGTAGTATTAGCGTATATTTGTCTTATATCAAAGACATCGAATTTATTAAAAGTTTCGTTAGTGCTCGTTGTGATTGGGGATTTGAGGATAACTTTTAATATAATTTTTTGAGCTGCTATTATTGGATTAATTGTAGACATAGTCGCTCCACCAAAATATATATATATATAAATCATGTTCACTACTATGTATCCATGACTGATTTATTTGTCGTAAATAATGTTTTTATGTATATACTTCACTTTTTTTTTTTTTTTGTAAAGTATTCCAAAATGATAACAAACATATTGCAAATGATACAAAAGAAAAACACTATTCTCCTCGATACGGCTCTGACCTAGATGGGGTGGGCCGGGAACAAATAAAAAAAACATGTAATAGAGAATTTATTAAATAAATAAATGAAAGAAAGCTAACCTCCGAGTAATTGAAGAGCCATCAAACTAAGATCCACAGATTGGTCTGTGTCAATAAAAAGTAGCTGTGTAATGAAATTGTACAAGATAAAGTCCAGCTCGATCTGTAGTATAACTGGTATAGTGAAAGAATATATATTAAATATTAAAGAAGTCGATCGCTCGAGGGCGAGCACGGAATCAATTAAAGAATCAGGTTCAGTCTTTTTACTATCCTCTCGTTGGTTTTATATATTTCCGGTGAAAGCAGCCATTACCGAGCCACGTGATACAAGCATTGCGTGAATCGGTAGTTTGGAAATATTCCAAGTCGGTTTATAGGGCGGCCGCCGCGAGCGAAGGGACTTTTATTCCTGTTTTATATCACACAGGCGCGCCGGTTAAACTCCACGGGTCCTCAACCCTCAAACAGGCAGTTGGGACTGTACATGATTAGCAGACGTCGAATATTCATCAAAACATTTATTAGGTACGTCCAACCTATTTTTTTAAAAGACGCAGTTAACGGAATGTTTTGCGAAAATAGGCACGTGATTCCGATATCTGCCTCACCGTCAATGTGGCAATGGGCAGATACAACATACATACCCTCTCTCCTTACAACAGCTTACTTGGCAACTCACCCCCGAGATCTTTGTGAGATGTTTGTAATATCATATCGAATGTCATCCCTTCTAAATTGGATAACTGCTCAAAACATAAACAAGTAAATGTTCGTATTATTGCGCAACGGTCTGTTCCCAATACGTAGTTCACAATCTTCCCAAAATATAACAATGATTTTGTTATTCTCATACTTGGGAATTAATTTGAATAATAAATCAAATAATTTAGAATATTCCCGCCCCTTTAGAATCTTCTGTATATAGTTTACAGAGCTATCCTGCCGTATTAAGATAATTAAGAAATATAATTAATTGAGATAAAAGAAAATTGACTTTATTATAAATATGAATTAAATACATTAATTAGAAAGATATACATATAAAATCAATTTAATCGAAAAATATTATTGTTGCGCCACCGGGATTCGAACCTGGATTTCTTTCCTAACCGGGGAAGGTGCTTTATCCAACTAAGCTACAGCGACAATATTTTTAGCGACAATTTTCGACCCTATATGTTACCTTTTTGATATTAATACATTTAATCGTTCCATCATTTTTTTTACAGAATCTCAAATCTGTAAAAATAAGGTAGATGGCTCTGTCAAATGATGGAACGATTAAATGTATTAATATCAAAAAGGTAACATATAGGGTCGAAAATTGTCGCTAAAAATATTGTCGCTGTAGCATAAGTTGGATAATGCACCTTCCCCGGTTAGGAAAGAGATCCAGGTTCGAATCCCGGTGGCGCAACAACAATATTTTTCGATAAAATTGATTTTAATGTATATCTTTCTAATTAATATATTTAATTCATATTTAAAATATCACAGACCGTCTGTTCTGAATAATTACAACTTCACAATAAAAATGTGTTCTCCTAAAAAAAAAAAAAAAAGACTTTATTATGTTCAAATATTTAGTTACGTAGTAACTGAAAATTTTTAACAGCGTAATAATTTTTTTACCATCGTTATCATCATTCATTGTTACGTATTTGAAATGTCGGTTATGGTACAATGATATACACCTGTTAGGGATTATAACAGTGGACTACACGAAGGAAAACATGGAGGGAAGAAACAGGATAACGCGGTACTTGAAAACTACCACTGACTTTTTGTGTTCCCGCCTCTCTCTCCACGCTCAGCAATTGAAGGACTCTCGACGGAAGCTGGAAGTCACTTTTAAGACGCTCGTAGTTGTTGCAGAAGGTACCGTCGGCCACTTTGCAAAGTATCTCGCAATGTAGGTACATGACCGGCGCGTATTCGAAAAAGGTAGAGAATATAATGTTCAATGTACGGTGACCAAATTAACACTGATTCCCGCATTGATGGACGAGTAGATAGAAGCGAGTATGTGTCGGGAGGTTGGAGAGTATCTATAGGTGTTAGGAACACAATATCTCTAACAACACCTATTCACGTAGACAGGCCGCAGAGTGCGGCATCCGCAACAGGCGGTGCCCGCGCAATCACATACACAACGTCACAATCTCAAGAACATCACATTAATAATAATAATAATAAAAGTCCAGAAATGTGTGTCTGTCATGTGACGCTATATCTAGTAAATTTTTATGGTGTGTACTTCGCGATATTTATATAAAACATTTTTCTGAAACACCTGTTGAGATTAAGGACTATTTCTATTTATGAAAATAAAAACACTCGTTTTTTAGTTCAATTCGTTTAATTTCAGTTAGAAGCGTTTCGTCTTATGAAAGCATTATCAATGTATCCATTTTAAAATCAACAGTTTGTATTTATATGAAATCTATTGAAAAGGGACAATTCTATAACTTTAAGTACTTAAGGTAATAATGGGAATTTTGGGTTTTATATTTTGGTACGATTTTAAAAATCAATTCTAACAATTCAAACACTAATTATATTTCAGTGAAATGAAGTATATGAAAGAGGATAGCTATACAATTTATTGAAATGAGGTAGAGACAACATTATTCTTGTTAATTCTTAGGGTTTTTTACAGGTATTTTTGTATGATTCTAGTTAACAATTATGTTCGAACTCTAATAGTTTTTTCAGAATGCAGCAGTTCCGAATTGCTGTCTTAGTTGCTTTTTGCATAATCTTCGAACCTCTGAAATAAAACTTTTTCTATTCTTAAAAATTCCGATTCTGATGGTAGATAAAATTCTTCTTCCATTACTTTATTTAACATAATACCTGACTATCGCGTCTTAAGACTGGTGAAATTTACATAATTATTATAAACCTATTACTTAATGAAAGATACTATTATAATTATTTTTGAAAAAGTCGGGGGCTTCAGTAAAGCACGATTAATATTAGACAGTTTAGTGTTGAAATAGTCAACCATTCATAAACCGACAAATGTAATATTTCTCCACTTATGTTTTATTCGCCTCCAGGGTTTATCCACTTCCCGATATCTCTTTCAAGCCATAAAATGAATGGAAAGTATACCTTGCAAATAGAAAATCCAATACTTCCCGATTACTCCACCCGAGACATCGTATAACCCCCAACAGACAAGAGGAACAAATCTCTACGCAATAGGTCTCCAATTAACCCCGTATACTTTTCTATATCCTAGAGAGGGTGGAAAAGGCTTGTAAACATTTTGCACCAAGTAACGAACGTTTTTTCAGAACGCCCGGTTTTATTCCATCGTCCTCTTCTCAGCAATATTACTTCTTTCTTTTTTACCTCGGCTTATTACATTTTAAACGCGAACTTTTATTACAGTTTCACTTCGCAGTTTTGTAAGTGGATAAACTTGTTATTGCTTTAGTTTTAAATTCAAGAAACACCGAGAATCCTTGAAATGCAGTTATTGCTTTAAAATATGGCCAAATCTATAAAACTTTATATTGTTGATGTTTATAGCGTTAAATTTGTGGTTAGATATTATTTAAAATTGAATTTATATTTAACTTTGTTTAAACCACTGTGTTATTTTTACGTTAACCGGTTTGAATACTAACGTATCTTTATCAGGACTGGCGCATAACTGAACTATTTTAAACGACATCCATTACAGAGTGTAGGCGGAGTCTCGGTAAGAGTGAGGAGGTGATTGACAGGGAGACATTGAAATAGGGAATATATTAAGTAGCGGGTTGTTTGTAAGCTTACGTTGATTATTTGTAAGGATATTTAATGTCTATCTGTCCTGAATAAATTCATTACTCTTACTACTTAGGATCTCTTAGAATACTCTATAGGATTCTGCAAAAACATACCCTCCAGCTATCCCATTTGATATAAATGAATACTGTATTGAATGCTATCAGTTTCAAATTTTGCATAGTTACTCTTTATGACCTTGAACTTGAATCCTACCCTCCTTCAATTCTCCAGACATCGCAACCACCCACGGCGTTGACAAAATTGTACACATCGTTATTATATAGAGCCTGCGCAAAACAATGGCCACTCTTCCACCTAAACCTCTATTTTAAATTATTAATAATTCTGAATCTCGAGCAACGCCGGGTACGGACCGATAGTTATTTTATAATTAAACATTTACAGTACTCGTTCAATGAAAGTTTTAATAAGACATGTAAAAAGATGGCAAATTAAAAAAACGGATATTTTTATACTAACTTTTTACCCGTTCTAAGAAGCAAATTAAAAGGCTAAAAAAGAAACCCGTATGCAGGTCAGCAGAAAAATAAGATTTAAAAGTAATTTTAAATGAACAATATTAAATCTTTTCTATTTTAAAAATCAGGATTGACGCAGTTGGATACAGCTAAAGTTTCTACTTTAAATGATGTAATTATTTTCTCAAAGCTAAATCAATTTGGAAAGCCGGACGCTTGAAGGCTATCACCAAAAAATGTTTTGTTACTGTTGCCGATCATTTATTGTTGTACATTATTGGAAAAGAAAGCAATCTAAAAAATAACACTTCCATTTAAAATATACATATGTCAATGAATAATAATAAAATAAAATAATACGTATATATGTCAGTTTACGGTAGGTATTATACAACTGTTGTAATGATACGAAGTTGTAAAGACCGGAAAGCAATTCTTCTTTTGAAATTTCTGACATGAACAGAAATTTACTTTTATATTTCAAAAATGAACTTTCAGAACAAAAATATCACATATTAAAATTCGCTCGAATGTAATGTATCAGTTTTTATTAAAATACATCTTTAAATAAAGAAACATCAAATTTATTTGTACCGTGTCCACCTAGTCGACTGTTGGATTTCTGTAATCTTTAGTTCGGTTCCTCGTAGGTTTTCTAATTTTAATTTGTGCTTTTGTGAACAGCTTTCTACGCGACCTCTTTGTAGAGTTTAATAATTATTTCGCAGCAACTCCGTGTATTGTGTAATCATTATTTAGGTCAACTCCTCCCTAACCAATTATCTTATATGTGTTGATATAAAGATAAGGCGTTGTGGATAACCTTAATGTGAGCGACTATCAACGATTTAAGTATCTAATTCTGGAGGTGTTCGCGAACAGCCAGAGACCATTAAAGGTGCCGTGTGCTGTTGGAGCGGCTTGCGTAGTTATTTTGCGAGTTAGGTGTGAACTAAATGTTCGAGAGGGAAATTAACAAATCTGATATGAATAATTAATTATTTTAAGCGCTAAGATGAATTTTAGTTTTAGTAGCAGCACATACACGTGTTGTCCTTTTTTTCTCTCTCAGGGAGTGTATTTTCTTTACAACGCCACCCCTGTGCTTGCTTTCTATGATACTGTCATTTCATTATTTATGTATATGTATAGTTTAATAATTTATATATTACATACACACGATGATAAATTGTTTCTGTTGTATAATTTAAAATGTAAAATGGCATTTTCTTTTTATTTCTGTTATAAATTGTTTTCTTGCTTTTTTCTGAATGAAACTGTTCTCTAGCTGGAGCTAGGTAGAAAAGCGGGTCACTGCGCAACCGCGATTATTCTTTCTTTACTTTTGTATTGACAGATTAAATTGTAAATATCACGAGATCTTGCAGATCTGATGATACTAATTCTGACACCTCTTGACAATCATTTTGAAATATTATATAATATTACTATAGAAAATAAATAAAGGATGAAATACGTCCGCTTTCCCGAGGAAACTGGATTTGAAAAGGCTGTTAACGACTTCGAGGCAAGAATGTGTTAAGTCTGGAAATTATTTTTTTGAAATTCCAAAATCTAAACTGTCACTATTTGAGCGTCTATTTGAATTTATTGTCAAAACTATACATTCACTACATATACGGCTGTGACCGGACGGAACAAAATAGAGCGCTCAAAAAAAGATCAAATATCTTGGCCATATCTACAATCTAGACAAATTAACAAAATGTTAAGAATTAATAGTTATAAACCATTCAATTTTCGACGTATTTAAAACACTTTGTGTTAGTGAAAGAAAATTATTTAAAACAATATATTATATTTTCTTACGCGCTTTGAGGCTTCAGCTACTATTTAAAAACAGGTTTTGTATAAAAAACACAATATTTTCTTACAAAACAATATTTATATCGGTCCTATTAATGTGTTTTTTCGCGTCATATCAAACAAATAGCTCACAAAACGGAACGTGGCGTTTTAAATCGATAATATTAAACAAAACCACAAAATGCATAATATACTAATATACTGACATAATAATTTTAAATTTAAATTTTAAATTTTTCTGTCTAGCAAGGTTTACGTAACAAATAACGTCCTAAGTATTTGGATGATACTTTAAAGAATTTGACAATTACCCTCATCTTGAAAGACTATGTAATTTGTGTAGAATTTCTCGAATTTCAAGCTGGAAATACGAAAATACACCCTTAACGACCGGAGTTATTTCCAATCTAATATTTTCATACATATTAACTTTCGAGAACATTTAACAATTTTGTTTTCATTTTATTTTGAATTAATTAGTTAATAACGTACTTCAAATTTCAAACTGGAAAAATGAAAATACACCCTTAACAACCGGAATTATTTCCTGTTTGATATTTTCATAAATATTAACTTCCGAGAATATTTAACACTCTTCTTTTCATTTTATGTTGAATGGAATAATTAATAACGTACTTCCCCTATGTATTCATATCATAAATATATTAGTACCATGTTGTCAAGAATTATGATCTCGAGTAGGCTAGGTAACTAGTTTATGCCTTCTCATCATTGGTCCATCGATTACCGAACTTTAACTATTTAATTGCTTCCTAATTATTTGAACCTTACCCGTGTACCCATCCCCTGAGATGCTATGACGTCAGATGAAATAATTATGTGTATAGCGTCCATATGTGAAGGCAAGGGATTGTAAGATATCAGTCTCTCATCCGAACGTTTCTATGGAAACGTAGAATCAATTTTTAATTTGACCAAATAGTTTATATTTGCAATATATATTTGAGGATTCTTTAGGTGCGTTACTTTAATATCGAATAATTAAAATTGTAAAAAGAATAAAAAATCCGAACTTCACTAAATAAAATACAATAAATTTGTATGAAACCACGAATTTTATTACACTCTAACCAGTTTCGCTTAGCTCATGCTTCGTCAGGATTGAATAAAAATCTGAATAAGTTTCAATCTGGTTTATGTATTGTCCACACCTTTCTGTGTCGAATCGTATTAAACGGTATAACTGCACACATTTTCGGCGCGGAAGATAGCGCGCTGAGCCACATTTCTGAGTACTATGACAAGGGTGATTTTATTTGTCATTTTTTCCGTGACCAACAATAAAAAAGTGTGCGAATTACTAACATACAAATTGTTTTACTAAATTTACGCAAGTTATATTAAAATTAAGGGAAAGTAAATTTATCCATTAAAGTGAGCGAATGCAGAAAATAATATTGTAGAACAGGGTGAGAACAATACCGTGTTAAAGGAAGACTAAAAAATTGTTTTCAAATTCAGATATTGTCGAGGATACAGATAATAATTTGAAGGTTTAAAACGCTGAGAGAGTGAACGACTCAAAGCCGAGACGGCACGAGCCGCTACTGCTAACGTAAAAAACCGTAAATTTCAGTATACGAGTCTGAAACTGATTCTCTATGTGGAAAAACGTCCGAATATCGTATCTAAATATTAGGTGATATTCATTAGAACAGTTAGTAATAACCTCGATAAATCAAACCGATCGTAATATATGTTAGTCATGAAGAATGAAGAAGTAAAGGAAAGTTTATGGCAGAAAACAATATTGTAGTTGTGTGATGTGAAAAAACGACTACTCGCGCTGACTTTCTCTACGGAAGCAGTGAAATGAGGTAAATCACCAAACTATAAAGGAAGAAAGCTAGTGGATAAAGATTACTTCTAAAAATGGATAATGGATGGGGCTGGGAGAGCGGGCTGAAGGTCGGGAGAGCGGGCCGAAGGGCGGGAGAGCGGAAGGGGGAAGCGCGGGAGACGGCGCCCAAAAAGTGCAATTACAGAAGAGAACATTGAAAAAGTTCTTATCGAATGATTTATCTAATCCGCGAGCGCGCCGAGCGCTCCGTGAGCATTTTGTCTGCGTGGAAAAATTATATTTTAAGCCTGAAGAAATATAAGATGCTAGATTAGATTAGACAGAATGTGAGGATATATGTACGTGGTGACAAAACGTTACTCTCTAAATACGAAAAACCTACATATGTAGGTAGAGGTATTCATTTTAAGTAAGGAGGCAGCAGCACTTAGGTGTAACATTAAAAACATGCGTGAAGTTAATTATCATAGAAAACTAATCGAACAAAAACATGAAAAAAATTTTTCTTCTTAATTTTCAAGGGTATCAAATTCCAAGAAACGGAAAGACCACGTCTCAATTTGCTCGCTCTTGTATATTAATAAAATCCTACATTATCTGTTTTAACATAACGATTTACTGATTTTTTTTATTTTACGAAATTGAATTTATTAAGAGTTTATTAAATGTTATAAATAGATAGTGAATATAATAAATATATAGTTTATTAAATGTGATATATATATATGTATAATATTATAGAGGAATTTTTCTTACAAATTCCATCTATAAATGGTTTAAATCAATCGAATAGTGTTTAGTTCTTAGATGAGTATTTTTGCAATTGTTCAAATATTCTACGCCTTTTTAATACAGATTTACATATTAATTGAAAGTAAATGAATGTCATAATAACAATGGTCAACAAAAATATTTTTTCGCTCCCTAAGAAAATTTTATTTTCGTTTTTCAACTGACTGCAGAATTTTATTATCATCCACCATTTTGAAAAGACGGTTTACACCAAAAAATATTATAATATTAACTTAATGTGTTTTCTTTAAAATATTAAATCTCTAGTATAGTATAAAGTAATCAATGATGCTAATGAAATTAAAGGCGAATTTCTAGTCGATATAATTAATGAACCGTTAAAGAATGGACGTCAACGTTACCCCAAAACCCAAAATTGGCAATCCCGAGAAATTTGATGACTTCAGACCAATACGAACAAATTTAGAACGTATGAAAAAATAATTAGTTGCATACCTTGAAGATAAAAATATACAAGTTAATTAACAATCTGGGTTTAGAGATAAACATTCAAGCGAAACAGCTATTAATTATATCATTAATATTACGCGCTTGCGTAGTTAGTACGTTTCAGTTGTACACCTCGTAGTTGCATTGATGGTGTTATGTGATAATTAACTATTTATTACAAGAATAATACAATCATGATACAAGGTATGTATATAACTCGTAACGCAGCAATAATGCAGAAAAGTGTTCCCTATGTATCCTCGCACACACGCACACAGGTACACATCCCGCCCCGGCGGTGAGGCGCTCACACACACACACACATACATAAAAACTCAAGGACATCACAATTAACGAATGGAAGATGTGCAATGACTAGAGTTTTTATAGACTAAAATCCCGTTTTTGAGATAGAGATAAACTGGTTAAAATACTTGCACATATCGGAATTAACGGAACAGAACAGAAATGTTTCGTTAACTATTTAACCAATAGAAGAAGGTATTGGCGCCCAGTTTCTTTAATTACTCCACTCCTTATGTCACTCCTAATAGCTAATTCTGTAATTTGTACGTCTACATGTTAGTTTAGAAGTGAGTTTTGGAACAACTAACGAGACATTAGCGACGTCTCCACTTGTTACTGTGCCAATCTGCGGGTGCACTGAGAGACGTAGAGCCATTATCGGGAGAATTAATAATAATGTTTAGCTGACTTCTCTTCCGCTCGCTTGGCTTCATTCACATTCTCCAACTTGGAGAATGCTAACTTTGCCAGCAAACTCTGCAATAACTATTTTAATATCTGGGAAAATTTCGCAGTCTAAACCATATCCATTAAATTTTAATTGCATTGCCTTTCAGCTTGCCAACATGCCCTAACTAATGGGGAGACTGGACATCCATTGCGCGGGATCATCGTGGCTCCCAGAAATAATGTTATAATACCAGGGAAAAACAGAAGAAGCCAAGAACATAACTTTCGTCAGCTTTATACATATTTGGGGATAAGTTGCAATGCTTTGTTTGTTCGGAGTTTTGGTTACCATACTTATGAGTGTATTACGTCAAAGCGTTGATGGATCAGAAGGATCTGCTTTAGCATGAGTAGAGAGTGTCCCGATATATTTCACCCATTCACTCACATCTTCGTTTGACTTAATAACGCAAAGTGTGTGAGTGTGTGCGTGCGTGTGGCCAGAGTAGGATGAACAATCAAAACTAATGAAACTTGAGCACAATTATAGATAGAAGTATAAACAGTAAGAGATCAACAACGAAAATCATTGCTAGTAATCTTGTCTAGGAGATGGCTTTGATAGAAATGACGCGCACGGGCCGGCTTAGCGGACGGCTGCGGGCGCGTTGTATGCACCTTTGAGGGTCGTAACAGCGTGTTTTTTGAGATCGTCGAGAGCCCTGTTTTACAAGTACAAAGGTACTAGTGTATGCCAGGGTCCAACGTAAACAACCATCAGTAATAAAGAAATCAATTCATCCTAAAAAAAAACAAAATCCGTCCGGTGAAATATCAGATATTCTTCGTAACACTGTATGGAATGGAAACATAGACACAAAGAAAGAAGGAAAGGAACATGTTGAAGGCCTTCAAGCCGGAGTTGGATATCTCGTGAATTACAGAAAGACTTTCGACAACATGCAGGAGAAGATTCCTACGTACTTTGGACATGTTGCCAGATGAAACGACGAGAACCTCGTGATCGCAAGGATAGTCGCAAGAGGACAGTATTCTGCAAGATGGATAGACCAAATTAAGGAGTTAACAGAATCCTCTTTAAATACCGGGAGGAATGGAGACAGATTGTGCACTAAGGTCCAGATACTTCAAGGAACTACGACGCTCAGCATCCAATGAGCATAGAATAAAGAAGAAGAAGAAGAAGAGGAAATGTCATTTAATTGAGGATTTTATTTAGTATATAAGTTAAAAATTTGCTTTTATTAGAGAACGATGGAAAATACGAGAACTAATTTTGGTGACGTGAAAATTCCGAGGGAGATTTATTTCTAAATATTGAATTAAATATATTAATTAGAAAGATAATACATTAAAATCAATTTTATCGAAAAATATTGATGTTGCGTTACCGGGATTCGAACTTGAATCTCTTTCCTAACCGGGGAAGGTGCATTATCCAACTATGCTACAGCGACAATATTTTTAGTGACAATTTTCGAACCTATATGTTACCTTTCTGTAGTAATACACAAATTTAGATCATTCCATTTTTTGAAGAGCCATCTATCTTATTTTTACAGAATCTCAAATACCCTGTGATGAGCAACATGAAAACAAAATATAAAAAAATACAATTTTAGCGAAATTTCTAGAGCGGTCGGTAGGGCGAGAAAGCGGGCGGGGATAAGCATATAGCGGGGTGGCGAACGCTTCTCCAGACAGTCGGATTTCGGGAGGGTGAGGGGGTTGTACGGGTGAGAGTCGCTTTTGAACCGGAAAAGATCGAATACGTACGATTTCCGAAATTTACAGCGCGAGTTTTAAGGTTGTGGGTTTTCGGGTCCCGGAGGTCGTGTTAAATTCAAATCGGCGATGCGGTACTCCAAGTTCAATGCGGACCAGGATTGCGCAGTACCTGTGACTATAGAAGCTCACCGAATACTAAGTTTATCTTTTTGCATGCTTGTATACTAATAAAACCGCTAACAAATACGGTAGTGTATTCGGATCATCAGTAATTACGCATATCATAAAAGAGGGGTGGCAATAATCGCTAGAACTACTTGATAATTTCGCTTTATTTAATTACTGTCCTGTTTTAATTAATTCGGAAACACATCCTAACAAGTTTTTAGATTACATATCTCTCATCGTTCAGGACTAATTATATACTACTATGGGCCGTGTAAATAATTATGTAACTATGTACGTAATTATTTGTGTATTTACTTATTCGCGGAAATCTAGTAAGATCTCACAAATCCCGTCATGGCTCACGCTGCTGACACCACGGTGCGAGACAGGGCGCATTTTATAAATTACATTTTCGATCCGAAGTAATGGCTTGCCGGTCGAAATGAGAATGATATCCGAGAATGGTCGTGTGTTTATTTTACTTTGAAATCGCACGATTGCATGTGTATGGAAATCATACTGCCTTTTATTATTGGCATGGTACTAACAACCACCCCAAACTGAAATTATTCGAGGGCCTTGCTCTCCTGTGATCAAAGTAACAACAGTGTCGCGAGTGACAGATAATGATGCAGAGGAATTGTATGTCGAGGTAGTCTCTCGTCGAGTTTGGAGTGGTCTATAGTTGCTGAGGAGGGTCTCCGTTGTGGGCAATATTTCACGGGTATCATGCTGGTCATGATCAGATACTTTAGCCTGAAGGTCTCATTGACATGCATACATTAGCTAGCCATCCAAGAGGCGTTATCGGCACAAAGACGAAAGAGTCTGCCGATTGAATGCTGTTACGTCACACCTTAGCTAAGACGTGAGTGGACGGAACGGATCCCAGAAGAAGGAAGCCTCAGCGCTCTATAGGTACCTCTTCGGACTTCTCGAGAGATGAGTCTCTAAACATGAATGCCGGGAGATTGCTATTTCACACCACCTAGCGTGGGTATCTTAACGAAAGGACGAGAGGGAGATTTACATCAAAAGGCATCATTTTGCACGGACTTACGTATTATTAACACATCTAACCGATTTGTTCCTGGCTCTATTCGAGATGCATTGTTCGAGACACCGAGGATCATCCTCAGATAAACTAAACTATTCATCGCTGTCATATGTCGTATGCCCTCAGACGCACCTAAAGGATGGTAATTTTCCTGAGAATCGTACTGTTATGTCACAATCAATCACAATTAATTACCTTCAGTGGTGGACGCGGCCACGGATTGGCCATTTTCCTACCGATACTGATCAGCAGCATATTGGAGATACGAGGACCTCGGCCATGCATCTTGGATGAGTCATAACAAATGATATTGTTCACTGAGACACCGGCCGAATCTAAATTTTGGATCATCATCATCATCATTAACTTTTGAACGCGTGGGTGAAAGGGCTTGGGGTTAAGCACCCGTCGTCTACCGCGAATAGGCACCAGGCGTACGGGTATCTTAATCTGGGGATTAGGGGAGCCGAGCGAGCGCAACAGACTGGTGTCTAGAGAACTTATCATAATCACGGAACATATTTGCCAAGCGAGGCATTTAGCATGTCGCATGTTGTTTCACATGTCCACATAATTTATGAACAGCTAGGTGACGCCACGAGGCGGCCACGGTCACGAGGATAAGTCTACGACAAGGTTGGTGTCCTATGTATAATTCTTTCCACACTCTTATATTTCAGAATTAGAGGTAATAAATTGAAGACTAGTAGAATTAATGTTATAACGAGTGCGTTCGGGTATCATACCGCATAATCAGAGGTTTCCGTTATTTTATCGCGTACTATAAGATAATCGGTATATTTATTTTAACAATTGCTCTATAGGTATTTGAACGGCTATAATATTTGGATGTTTTTAAACTTTGGATATTTTTTATAATTAAAAACGCGGGTTAAAAGAATTAGGATTATTACGGACAGTAGCATGGGGAGTATTCCTACCATTAGATGATCATTTGGCCAAATTAATATTAAGGTTTTGTAGAAGCCGTCTACGTTAAACGTCGATCTTAGAGAAGTAGGGAAGTTCGAGATCCTTTACATCGGGTGCAAGAGACTAGGTTCTTTACAGTGGTGTCAGAGACAAGGTTCATTACAGTGGTGCCGGAGACCAGGAGTTGTGAGGATTATTCTACATTAATATTTAGAGTAATATAATTAATCAATTTTAGAATAGGAGTAGGGAAACATCGAATCCGTCACATACCTTTGAGTAAACTGATAGCAGATGCCAGAATTATCAATTCATTTTTATTAAATTTTGGACACATTGATACAACTTTATTATTAGAAGAACACATTCTTATTGTGAAGTTGTAATTATTCATTTATTTCTACCCTGTTTTCAAACATTTGTATAGTCGCACATTTCTTTGAAAACATTAATATGTATTTTAGCAACTCTAATATGGATATGCACTCGAACAAAGAGAGTTAGAGAGTTAGAATCTTTTAAACTGTTTCACGACGAATAGGTAAAGATTTAAAATGTGTGGTTAAGGTATCAAACGAATATATTTTGCCTCTCTGTCTAATACCAAAAATTATTAAGTATTTAATCTAATATAAACTAAAAATTAACATTAACTAGAAAGTTATTGCATATATTAAAAATATAATAATATGACCCATACATTATAACGCTTCTTTGGGGAAAATTACACTAATACACGTTGCAAAAAGGTGCTCTTCGAGTTTTCAAGTAAAAAGGAATAAATGTAACTGTCATTTTGATGAATTCTGCACGAAAATCTCCGCGACTTACAATGATATCAAAATTTACATCGCTTTAAAATATGAATATATATTTTTCATTAGAAAGATGTAATTTGGAGTAATATTTAAAGGTGTAGAGTTTAGAGTCTTGACTTTTTTAATAAAAATGTTTAAAATCCCCAAATTATAAAATTATACAAGGAGCTATTTTTGAAGAGTTCAATGGTAAATTAGAAAATATTCAGCTATCTCGGTTTGAAAACTGTGGCTGGCTTAATACAGATGATCAACCCTAAATTAAACAAACATTTTTTTTTTTTTAATAGAGATGCATACACGGAATACTTGTAACAACAATTCGCGAACCCACGACCACTAAATCACTAGGCCAGCGTCTTAACCACTACATCAAAAATCTACTGTATTAACAATATCTTATATATAATCAGGCCTTTTCTCAAAATTGATTTGAAGGTGATTGTTACACCAACCCTCAAAAATAGTGTTATATTTGAATGAGAGAGAGGGAGAGAGAGTGAGGGAGTGAGGGAGATAAACGTACCATAATCTGTCAAAACTATCTGTCTATTTTTGAGGGTTGGTGTAACAATCACCTTCATTTCAATATTGCAATTTTGAGAATAGGCCTGACTATCTTGTGCCTCTTGCAATATACAGGGTTACCCAATGAGCGTTTAAGAAACCGAGTAATATCACATGTAGAAATTACTAAAAAGTGAGGATAAAAATAATTAAAAAAATATATATATCTATCGAAGTGTCAAACTCTTTATTCTTTATTAGACATATACAAAAAAAATCATTAATCAAAATTATTAAAATTAAAAACAAATTAAATATTAGAAGTGATTTTCGATCTACAAGATTTAGAGACCAAATTGATATTCCAAAACTTAAATATACCGCAACCCATAACCATTATATTTATCAAGGCATTAATTTTTGTAATTATCTCCCCCCTTCAATTAGAAAAATTACAGACTATCATAAATTTGTATCTGAAATCAAAAAATATGTTTACAGACTAGCAGATACATAAATCATATACATATACTTCTTTATACACGAGTCTCGACTCTCATAGAGAAGAAAAAAATGTTAAAAGAAATTATATATAATTATTGATTATTGTTGCGTAAAAGCATAGATGCCGGAAGAAAATAGGATATTCGGAAGGAGGTTTACACTCACCACAATCCAGTTCTTCAGACACCTCCAAGGTTGACTGTAAACTTATCACTTTCTTCGTTAAGGGTCCTTTAGAATGCACTGCATAGACGCAACGTCTCAATTTAATACTATACTCCGATTCAAAAATTACCGCACCGTTTCAAGGTCGCCTTTTGACTGGTGGCGTCATGCCGGGTGAGGAGAGGGAGGGGAGAAGAAGGCACAGTACATTATTTTCGTTCAAGAATAAATAAATATACATTCCAAATAATTATGTTTTAAAATATATATATCTCACTTACATCTTTCTATAAAAAAAAAGAATATCAATGATTTTTTTTTATTTGAAAGATCATTCGACGTCATTAATAATGAAATATAATTTCATTCAAATGTGCAACACGACTACGTTTGATACAATGCATTCTTCGGATCCAACTTTCATAAAACATAAATCTGGTGCAATTTCACCAATAGCACGTTCAATTGTTGGTTTTGCACCAGCTGGATCTTGTAGGGGTTTATGTGAACGTCGAGGAATCGGCATGTTTGGATCATCCCTTACACTTTCATTTACAGCGGCAATATTGGCTTCACTCCGGAAATTTCTTTATCTTACGGGTGTCCTCACATTATTCATGACAATATTACGTATCTCCCCATCTATTTTCATCTATTTCTATGACTTTCTGGACGTCTAGCAAGTCTTAGACGAAGTGACATTTGCCAGTTAAAAAATATATCTGTCAAAGTAGGAAAAATGTCAAACGTGTTTTTAATATTTTTATTTTAAGATTACTTAAATAGTTTCTCTTTTACATATTCAATAACAGTACGCAAATATATATTAAATTTAAAATGAAGTGTACATTGTAAATCAAAATATTGCCAAATCGTATGAATTTTGAGCTGTCATCACTCTTATCTATGGTCATCTCGCGTCGTATCATAGAAGCCGTGAATGCGATCGTACGAATTTTTTCTATGGTCACACTGTCAAATCATTTATGTGAACATGATCTCAATTTTTCAAGAATGTGGCCGCGCTGACAAATGCGACGCGAGATGTTAAATGTTTTCTATTTTATTATGCATTACATTATAGTAAAAATTAAAACTGCCGTGAATAATTGTTCATTACAATATAAGTTTTGGTTATGTTTGCTACATATATTTGTCAAAATCTGCGTGAAAATAATTCATCATAACTAAAAAATGTTATGTGTTCGAGGTTGAATGAAACTTAAATGTACATTATACCGAAAAAATATTTTGTTAGTGTTTATTATTGTCTATCCGCAATTCTTATACATCATCTAGATGTCATATTCATTTGTTTTGACAGGTGACTTACAGGTGGAATAATTTTAATTTCATCGACATTTTATTTACGTGTGGTATGTTTTTGTAAAAGGTCTTTAAATGAAATATAAATTCTGTCGAGACCCTACCATGTAGCGGTTGAACGTGCATTATCCGATCATGCTATACCAATAGAAGAGATCCAGGTTCGAATACCGGTAGCGCAACAACAATATTTTTCGATAAATCAGATTTTATATCTATATCTTTCTAATTAATATGTTTAATTCATATTTAAAATTGGTATAAACCACTTTTATTAATACTGTTATTTCTTTGCCAGGACGGTATTGTGCATTGAAAGAACCAATCATTTCAAATTTCACGTCACAGTTACGAACAAATGATGGCTGACTGATTATCTTTATATCTGATATCTTTCTAATTAATACATTTAATTTGTATTTAATCATAAACTTCATTTATCGAGATCCACCCGAAGCGTGTTTGTGATTTTTCAAGAATGTTATTATTTTTATTAAAGTAAAGAGTGAACTGGTGAATCCGTGTCCAGGTATCTGTCAGTATTAAACGAACATTTGTGCGTACGCAACCATCAAATCTCTTCACCGAGCTGTGTTCCTGGTAGTCAAACCACTTGAATGCTCACAATATATTTGAACAAAGTCAACACAGAGTCTCGTTACGACTCCATAAATTAGTTATAGTTTCTCATAGACGAAGAGGCTATTGTTTCAATGGCCAAAATGTTGCCAAGAAAGAGATTATATCATAACTGGCTTTATTTACTATCGGTTATTACGATCGCTTCAAAGTTTTTGTTATAATGTAACAGGTATACCTAGATTGTTTTGGCAAAACTAATTGTAAGTAACGGTGCAGTCAAAATTGAATGTTAATGTGAATCAGAATGTTATGTGTGTGAGCACCTGGTGGACCCATTAAATTACACCCGGCGCTCACCTGTTATTTAGAATAATATTTGTGGGTTGCTTGTGTGTGACCAGAGCAGGACTACTTATAATTGATGATCGTTGCACGATTACAGTTACAAGTACATGCAGTAAAAAGTGTACAACGAGGAGCGTTTGCTGGTGATCCTGCCGGCAAGACGGCCATAAGAGAAGTGGTGCATAAGGACCGGTTTCATGGGCGGTTGCCGGCGTATATTATTGTTATCTGTACCGGGCGTATTTTTGCTGCTGATGAGAGCCTAGTTTTACGCTCAGGTATCTGCAAGTTGCTGATTGTGCAGACGATAAACCACCATAGTATGTTGGTTCACACATTAGATTTAAAGTATAGGCATGAAAATACTGCTGATATTTTATGACTTAATATTTAGCGGCGTTCGTATTTTTTATCGTCTTCTTTTTCTAAATCTTTTAAATTTTTTAACTATTTGCAAAAAACTGACTACTGATAAAAAAAATACCTCACTACAAGTCAGTTTTTCGTGTGATTTCTCACACGTTTAAAATATCCCAAATATAATATATTTAGGATTGGAATATTTTTATTAGTTTTGAACTTGGTATGGGTAAGTAAAGTCTAGCAAAAATGGCTTAAATTAAGATATTTTTGACATTCTCTACGTCTTATTGTACAAATAGTGAATGTTTTGCTGGCTACGGTCAACAATATTGAGAACAGTGCGTTATTTACTCTGACCCAAATTGGAAACAGTGGTAGAACACCTAGGGATAAACAATACTTAGGAATGAACGTCAAGTAAAAATATACGCTTAGATAACAGGATAAAACCAAAAAATAAAAAATATGTTGTCGCTTTATAGAGCAGGGTTTCAAGTTGTGATATCATTAAAAGCTTTAATTAACTTGAGAAATTAAAAAAACAAAAAAAATTATTCAGCGAAAGAACGTAGTTATTGAACAGAAGATGATTACAAAAGGGTAAATTATGGAGGATGTCATAAATTATGCACCGAATATATTGGGTTGAATAATAAGTCAATTTTATTAAAATATTTATTATAAAATCGATCTCTTAAACAAAAATTACAAAATTTCTATCAATAAAGTATTATTCATCATTGTTCAGGACTTCATCCCATCTTTCAATCAATTTGTCGATGCATTTTCTATAGAAATCGGCTGGTCTGGTATTCAAATAGTTATCGAGTCAATTTGATAGGAGAGTGACCGAAAAAGGTGTTAATCTGACGGAGCGAGATCTGGACTGCAGGGTGAATGCGGTAGAATTTCCTTTAGATGTATTGAAATCTTAATTAAAGGCAAAAAAAAAATGTGTCGAAAATGTTCGTTTTTCTTAACCTGACATTATTATTTAAGCCCAAAAATTAAGAAAAACTAAGATACGGGAAAACAGCGATATTAACGTTTTAGAGCAGAAAATATGCTATCGAATAGTATCATTTTTGGTCACAAAAAACAAAATAGTATTAAAAAAGAGCAGATTTTTTAGACGTACCAATATTAAATAAAAAAGTTTTCTTCAGTTATTAAGCTCGTTGTATTATTTTACAAGTATGTATGCTTTTTATCCGTAAACGTGTTAGACGAGTGTCATTTGATACCACAGTCGGAATAACAGGCAAACATATTTTCACATTTATATTATACAGTTATCAATAAATAAATAAATATAAAAATGTTACGCAATTTAGTAGCTCAGTTTTCGTAACAATAATTACTGGGGTACCTATGGACACACATGTTATTTGTTCGTGTGAATAAATGATGTACAAATTTTCATTTCAAAAATTGGCGGAATTAGTTACAGAACTGAGAAGAGTGGAGGATTCTGCTACATCTCGTCATCACTATGATGATGATGATAATACTAAACGGAGTATATTATTCATTGAAATACCAGCATAATTTGATATTTTTTTAGTAGATTAAAGATATTGTGGATATTGCCGTTCCGAATATAGCAAACCTCAAAATCAGTTACACTATATGTATTATATTAAGACCCTCAATGAGACGTGGTACGGCTGGGTCGAGACTAAAGATGTCCAGTAACACTAATTAATAGAGCTTCTCAATATTAAGGCGCATTTTCTAGCGTACCATCTGGGTTTTTTTTTGTGCCAGACACCCTTTCAACCTAATAAAGATGCTACAATATGCCCCAAAACAACAGCTTTCACAGAAATCAATTCCAGATAATAACAAGCTTTCCGGGCATATGAGGTGCCGGCCATAAAAGTCTTCATAATACATACTAAATTACATAATGTCCCTTGTTCACAAACGAGATTTTCGCCATGAGATTCTTTGACGAAATCTCTCGGCTTTCTCGATATTCCTCCATATATGCATAAGTCTCAAAGATTCACCGTCTTGCGGCTCACATCAGGTCATCATGCATCACAAGTAGAATTAATGGAGCCTGTACCAATGAGAGCAACCCTTCACAATGCCCTCATTCTGGTTAAAAACTTTGACAGTTTTGTTACAAATCATACATTGAATTTTGTAAACACGATCGCTGTTTCGTGTGACTTTTTGACGAAACCTGGAAGGATGATGATGACTACAACAAAGCTAAAACTTTTGTACATTCTATGGAAGTTGTTAATGACATAGAAGAGAGAGGAGTAGCGCTCGTGGAAGAGTACAATCGTCTTCACACCATCGATGAAGAGCTGTCTCAAAGAGACGTTGCCATGTATATGATTAAATCTTCATAAATGAAACATTTATTCCTTGTACAACATACCACCATTACAAAATAAATAAAAAATAAATAAAAGAAAATAATAACAATCATTTTATATTTTTATTTATTATCTTTGTTTTATTAACCACTTAATTGAGTTTAAATACATCTACCGGTTTCGAAAAATACCATTTTCTTCTTCAGGATGTCACATTTAACTAAAAAATATATTATTGTTTCTTTAGCAGAATCTATTTTTAAAAAATCTATTTTAAAAAAAATTTAAAAAATTTAGTACCTAACTCAAATCGTTACTTAATACAAATTTATTCGAATAATTTTTAGGAAAAAATTTTAGAATGGGACTCGTAGTTAAATTTAGTTGGTTGTTTATAATTTTTTGATTAGTTTTCACGCTTTATTTATCACTACATTCAAGCAAGTTCTGATCAAACTTGCATACATAATAAAACCATATTCGACCATCTCTAGTTACGTAAACATCTCATACTCATACTAATCTTGAATTTTATGTCTTGATAATGATACCCATAATCTTGAACAATAACTAGAGCGTCTCGATTATGATTTTACTATAAGGTTTGGTGTCTCCCAGGTGTCTATTTTCTTATATAACGCCAAGCACAACTTTGTATGACTCAAGTTCTCAGTTTAAAATAATAATAAAATAAATATTACTCTCCATTTAACCATAGACAACACGTCATAATTTTAAATTCTGTTTAATACTATAATTTTAATAAAATATTATGTTATTTTTATAGTACTTTACATTTTTAATTATAGGTCTCCTGATCATGATCGAAGAAAGTGCATTGAAATGAACTAATTATGCACTATATTTAATATATAGTATAGACAACATTTTATTCAGTTTTTTATTTAATGTCTGATCTATAATCAAAGTGTTTGAAATTCACTCTTCAAATCGACGTAAAAAGTAAGATTTGTATTAAAATATAATATATTATCTCTCACTTAACCGTTCTCTGCTAAATGACATCGACAGTTAGTAACTGAGGAAGTTAGGATTGTGTCGGTCAATAATAAAGATGACGTAAACATCCCCTAAAACTCGTATTGTGGGCTCACGGAACAGGCCGTCGGCATTGTCCCGGCACAATGGCGCTCGGCTCATAGAATAAATGGTTACCTCAAACCGAGGCGCAGTAATGGCCTTCCATTACACCGGAAGGAAGAGGAAGTGAGTGAATCACATCCGTCAGGAGCTCCCCGGGACGCAGAACTCATCTTACTCAACATTACTTACCTATTGTATGCACCCTTGGTCATCAAATATAATACGTGTTCTAAAAATATATTCCTGTTTATTTATATTGTTTAAGGAAACACTATATGTACTCTTTTTATATTCCACCCTGTAATATTACTCAGAAAAGTTAATACATGTATGTGGTCACTACCGTTAATAAACATTTTACAAATGATTATTATGGATATGATTATAATCGCAATTCGTATCCATTGCATCCCACATAATAATGAATATTAATATTAATATTATTAAGGAGAACACATTCTTATTGTGAAGTTGTAATTATTCAGAACAGACGGTCTGTGATGTTTTAAATACTAATTTAATGTATTAATTATAAATATATATATATATAAAAAAAAATTTGTCGAAAAATGTTGTTTTTGCGTTACCGGGATTCGAACCTGGATCTCTATTTCCAATCCGAGGAAGTACACTACCAATTGTGTTACAACGCTAGTATTTTTCATGACAAATTTTCAAACCTATATGTTACACTTTTTTAAATTATTACATCTATCGTTCCATTATTAATATTAATTGACAATTTTTCTGCATTGCGCAATATATGTCACTGATTAAGATCTCTAGTAGGTGTCACTCTTTAAAGCAGAATTAATACGTCGCTGGGCGTGGTGGAAAGTCTCTTGCGACAGTAATTGTATATTCAGCGCTGGGCCATATAGGGATATATAGTCAATATTTAATAATATTCTGACGATAATCATATCAATTTGAGATAGCTCCAAGTGTACATATGCACGTATCATATATCTAATATTTCATTTTTGCTGACTGGAAATAAAGCCAAAGTACTTACACTACGTAAAGCGATATAATAAGTGTAATGTACTGCAGCCGGTCATTTAAGGATGGCTACATGCTTACGCGCCGTGAGGGCGACTCTCTTCCCTTTTCTCCCTCGTAGTCCTTTCATTAATTTTTTCCACTCTCCGATGCCCATTATCGAGGAGCTCCAAAAAAAAATTCCGTTCGGCTGCGCCAATTTGTAATGTAATGCACCGTTATGTATTGTGTGGGTTGATAATCAAAATTCCTTTTGTCAGGTGACAATTAACAAAGATTTATTCCTACAAGAGTACAATATTATTTACAACTGTATAATGCACGATAAGATGTTAACTAGATCGCGTCAGAGCCCAAAAGGAAGAGAGCCGTCCTCACGGCGCGCCCGCTTATAAGATCTCGGCACATATGCACACACACATATCACTTTCTTCTCATGCCGTGTTACCGCGGAACACACACACATACTCGCGGACATTACACCGAGGGATTTCCGCATTGAAATATATATTCTACGGAAATACTAGTGGCCACCACTGGTCACGTAACGGACACTATCGGCGTCGAAGCGGCAAGAATATCCGCCCGCAGGGCCTAGCAGGAGAGCAATCAGCGACAGCTGATTATAATACATAACAGTCATCGTGTCATATACTTTGTTATACAAAATGTTATGGTCTATTCAAATTTTTGTGACAATAATTTGTTAAAGCTTAGAATTAATATAATACAAAATCGTAACCATTAATGTTTGCCAATGAATTCCAGAAAAATGAATTCATTACAAAAAATTCCCAGATTTCTACTTGCAGTGCATCTCTTCAAGATTTAAGAGGTCTTGAGGAGATATTAACGACGCTAAGTTGTTAGGTTTAGAAAAACGTCGACTTAGTAATTTTTACACTCAATAACCATAATTTATCTTAATGTTTAAGCCTAGTAAAGCTCCTCTGAGAATTGTTAAGACATCTTCGTGAGAGGTAATATATATAATATATTGGTTTTACGAGGCTGAAAACCCTCGACATATACCAACGGCCTAAGGTTCAGACATATACTCATCGATCAAATGTGCTTGAATTAATTAGCTATAATTATATTGCTTTCATGTATTCAGCGGAGTACACTGTCAGTGTTGTTTCCAGTGAGAAAAAACACCAAAGAAGCTAGTCATGTTTCTTATGTAAGTATATCGAACATATTTGTAATATCTCTAGGTTGACTGGAAAATATATAGACCACCTGTCATTGAATTTTGATGTAAATCAAACGGTTATTAATATCTAGAATATTCCTAAACATTACATTTAAAATATTTTTGTTAAAATGATTATCAAAAGACGATATTTTTATGTGTCACTTTTGATAGTTTACATGAAAATAACGGCCGCCAAAAATATACAGGCACCATACAGGTATATTTAAAATTACGAAGTTAGAGGTTGTTAATGGGAGCCGACAAATGTACGGCCTCATATTTTATATTTTTCTTACACCTGATATTTCTTCATGCCTTCATCCAATAAATTAGACAATGTACAAAGATATCACGTAGCAATACCTACATTTTATAGAAATTGTATATTTTTGGGTTCTTTCTGATAATGTTCACAATGTTACTTTTGTTTGCAGAGGAGGATGAATGAACAATGACAACTATTTTTGATCACATTATTAGCTATAATTACCATTAACTTTACAATTACCCACGCTTCTCGCGCTAGACATACATAGTTTTATATTTTTTCATGTCCATGTTTCACTTGTCCATCTCTCTCTTGAGGTACTATTTCATCTTCATCTTGACATCTCGAACACACCAGTGTCACAGGGGATCCGAGCTGACGGGAGTCAGAGAGGATCAGCTCGCCAAACTCAGAACCATAGAATTTTCTAGGAAAAGAACATTACCATTTCAGAAATTGCCGGCGCCAAATTAACTATAATAGGGCCAGGGACTTTCGAGACTCGCTTTCCTTTTTTGCGTCTTCTTCTCCGTATTTTGGCCAGCACACCTCTCTCGCTAGCTAATCTCAATCCGTTCTCACTAAGGAAGTGACAGCTTGCCATATTGATTTGTCATTGATCATTTGCAGTGCAGCGGGCAGGATCACACAACCGGCCATAAAGGTATTTTCCAAAACCGGTTGATGAATATAAATAACTCGGTGGTTTTAAATTATCATTATTATGGACTATATGAGAATTTATTGAAATAACGTTAACGAGGATATAATGTTGATTAATGTAACTTTATACTTAGAGCCGGTTGTGTGATCAGTAGTAACTTTAAAAAATATGTATATATATTTTAATAAAGCTTATTACAAAATACAATATATATTACTATTACTTTATTATCACCTCTGTATCTGCTTCCCCGTTGCATCTAAATAGCATACATTTATAATTAAAAGTCATTACAAAGATTTTCAGTTCTTCTATGACAGGGGGAGAACCCTTTTCATATTAGCTCTTCTTTTTAGCGATTTAGAATTTGTGTATAAATTGGAGTAGAATAGTTAAAAAATTGAACTCTTTTAGATCCTCCACTAATCTTGTCGTGTCACTCTCTCCTCTATTTACCAATAATTTCGTCTATCCATCGAGACATTAGCCTTCCTCTATATCGTTTTTTGTCTCATGTGTACAATTTGTTACGAACGTGAATAGCAATTATTCGATAATTCTTGTACCTGGTGCAACTACTTACACATGAATTACTACATGGAACACATGCACGGTGTACTCGCGATTGAATTCCCACGTTATACCATACCTAAGAACACCTGTTCTTAGATATTGCATAACGGTCTGTTTATGTTACGTCCGCCACAATAGTTAATAGCACGTAAGCCGTGAATATATAAGGTTACGGTAAATATTTTGGGACCAGTTTTATGGAATAAATTTAACGTGTAACAATCGGAGTTTTTGTTGACCGAATATATCCTGAATCTTCTAATACACAATCTTCACGTATCTCCGTACAATCATTATCTCTCAATTTTGAACAGGCTGTATTTGGCAATTATTGAGTGTATTTTTTTAAAAAAGCAAATCACCTTTTTAAACCCGTTCAATAGGGATAATAAGGGAGGATACATAGTAAAGTTTTGGTAGACATTTTAATTAAACACGGAGATGATTGAGAGGATAAACGAAATAATGATGGACATGTAATCAGCTGTTGATGTGGCGAGGGTATTTTTTGAAAAATTATTTTTCTTATTAAATCGAACATTATAGTAAATATGTTAGAGGAAGCTGGTGATGGTATTGTAATAAGTGGGTTTTGAAATAAAGGGGTGGTGAAGGATGGAGTTGGTAGGGGAGTTGGAATGATTTGTTATGGTGATATAATATTTGTTTAGGAGAACACATTTTTATTGTGAAGTTGTAATTATTCAGAACATAGCTCTGTGATATTTTAAATATGAATTAAATATATTAATTATAAAGATATATACATATAAAATCAATTTTATCGAAAAATATTGTTGTTGCGCCACCGGGATTCGAACCTGGATCTCTTTCCTAACCGGGGAAGGTGCTTTATCCAACTAAGCTACAGCGACATTATTTTTAGCGACAATTTTCGACCCTATATGTTACCTTTTTGATATTAATACATTTAATCGTTCCATCATTTGACAGAGCCATCTACCTTATTTTTACAGAATCTCAAATACCTTTGAGTAAACTGATAGCAGACGCCAGAATTATCAATTCATTTTTATTAAATTTTGGACACATTGATACAACTTTATTATTTTGGAGAACACATTCTTATTGTGAAGTTGTAATTATTCAGAACATAGGTCTGTGATATTTTCTGAATAATTACAACTTTACAATAAGAATATGTTCTCCTAAAAAAAAAAGTTATTATATATTTCTGTTTGGTCGATTAGTCTTGTTAGAGTTTATATTATATATTGATTTGTAACTTTAGGTTTGAGATATTTTTGTGGATATTATAAGAGCCGTCTATAATAAAAATAGTATCAGTTAACATAATTTAATATTAGATTCAATGTTTTTAGGCTGTGAAGAATATAAAGTGATTATAAATTTTTTAATAGGTTCAGAACTGTGAAAGTGAATATTAGTGAATCAAGTTGGTCTGGGCGGATCCTGTGTGTCTTGGTGTATGCTGGGTGAAATTAGTTATTCCCATTAAATAGTGCTTTTAATATTATACAAATTTGCCTCGACAAACAAAAGTATCTACCATTCTCGGAAAATTAATGGTACGATGGATTAAACATTAAACAGGTATAAATACAGGGTGAATATTATGTTCCAGGCCGATTATATTTCACCGCCATTTTAGTTTAGTAAAAATTTGTCAGTTCATGTTTAGTAGTCATAAAGAATAATTAATTACAATTTATTATAAAGGATCTAATGCCTCAAGAACATGCAAAAATACATGTTTTACAGGTCAATATTTATGACACCGACTTTTGTAAAAATATTATAATGATCGACGAAGTTCATTTCACTTGGCGGGTTCTATTGATAAACAAATCAGCCGTTATTGGGGCACTGAAAATCCCTAATTAATAAACCAACGACCTTTATACTCATGCATAGTTACTTTGCATTATGTGACGTATGTACCTATTTTTTTTAGGATGCAATGCTCACATGTTGGAAAACTTCTTGGTGGCCGAATTGTGCGATTGGGCCTGCAACATATATGGTTTCAATAGAATGAAACCACCTTACACACAGCCCGAGCTACGTTTGAAATTATGCGAGAAAGTTTTCCCGGCCGCATAACGTTAAAAATTGATGATGTCGACTGGCTTCCTCGTTCACCTGATTTGACGGCTCCCGACTATTTTCTGTGAGGGTACTTGAAAAAAAATATCTACCAAACTCCAACAACAATTCCAATGTTACAAGACAATGTTCGAAATGAAATTGCTGAAATAATACGCGTACTAAGTGTGGGAGAATGTTACGAAAAATTTTATGGTTAGGAGAGCACGTATTTGTGTTGCTGCCAGAGGCGCCCACTTGGTCGATGTCATATTCCACAAATAAATGTGATAAACCAAATAATCGTTAAATAAAAACCAAATTAAAAATTATGCTTAATTTTCTAGTTACACAAAAACAATATCAGCCTGGATCATAATATTCACCCTGTAAAACGTGTAATAGGTATGGCACATACGTACCATATAAACCAGTTTGTACTATTCGTTTTCGAGCGCCGAGTATTGTCACTCTTCAGTTTTTCCGATTTCGTCTACCTTGGAACTCATGCATTATTGCACTGTTGCGGTAGTTTCAATATCTTTCTCAATTGTCAATTTGTAACATATCTGTGGGGGTTTTTGATAATGGTGGAATGAAATGAGCGGTTGGTGTCGTCTAATTTATTTGGTCAGGGACAGAAAAGGAAGAGTATAGAAGATAGCGGAGCGTGAAGTATGAAGAGTGAGAGGAGCCAGTCGGCGGCGTTCGGTCTCGGTTCCGGATGCCCGGACCCTGGATACTGATGTCACTCGCGTCTTTTGTCAGCTGGGGTGGCGGTGAATTTGAATTGCCGTCCCCGCATGTATATTTTTAACAGTCTTTCCAAAATTTTTACTACAAAATAGTGTTTTCTGTAACATTTAATTTCTTTGATCGTCTTGATATGTTTTTTATATTATACTTTAATGTATTTGTAAGACAATCTAACAGGAATACTACGACCTGGTAGATGTTGATAATATTCCTATCTATTAAAAAAAAATAATTAAACAGTCATCTTCGATCTACTCGCTATTATGATATTTTAAAAGACTGAATTATTGATAGAATAAATAAATGTACAAAATTGTTCAGTAGGGATCGGGAGGCATTCTGCACAGGAAGTACGAAGTACAGGGTGGTACTACGTTATCAGATGATTAAGTTTCCAAAGAGGGTTAATGTTCATTTCGTATGCATAAGGGAGAGAAGATTAACATAAAATTTAAGCCTAATGCTCAACTATAAATTGATACCCAGAACGTCTCTTCAGGACACGCCCATAGTTGAGACAAACAATATAAAATAAAAACACAAGAATAAAAATCCTCGCTCTTTAGAAAGACCGTCCGTAATTAGTGGGAGGGTGCACTTAATTTTTAATCACTTTACCTTCGAGCCACTCGGTGGGGGGTGGAGGAGTCACGCGACCCCTCTTCCCCGTTTAAAAAATTATAATTAAGAAAATTGTCACGGGATAAGAAATATTAATAAATTTATAATTTATTCAAGATACCATTAACTCTCTGATTCTATCCAGAAATTTTAATTAGTTCAATAAGCGATCGCTGCTTATCTGACTAGCAGAAAGCGAGCGATTTCTTTCAGCCAGTTAACTGAGCTAGGCCATGGCTACTATCTCCGGTACCCGTGAATAAAGTAGTGTTTATTTTGTGCTGCTTCTGCTTGCCTCTTGAAAAAATGTCTGTGAAGTAAATCATCGCTATTCATGCCGTTATTTTTGGAAACAATACTGTGAATTTTTCAATACTTGTCAAACGAAATATGTCGCAACGACAGATTTAAAAAGATAGTACGGAATGGTACGGAAAATTGTAAAAGAAGTTTAAAATATAATATTTACGAGGCGTTGCTAAACTCGAAAATCATGAATGACGTTTAAAACTTGACTTTGCCAGTGGAAGAAAATAAATGGTACAGAATATTTTCTATATTGTTCAAATCAGTTAGACTTTTCATTATACTGATATTAACACATTAAAAATTGATAGCTTTACGTAGCGCTGAGCGCTAAAATGATTATTACATTTAAATAATAGTAACTATGCTAAATTACATAAGATATTTAAAATATAAAAGTAGTCTTTAGTATTATATTTAGAGAAATTGCTTACTTTATAAATAACGAATGAACTTTAATATTGAATGTTTCTAGTAGAATTTTTTTCGATGGAATATTTTTTACATCGTGTAAATCAGAGTGAAGTTAATATTTTATATTAAAGCTATATATTTAAAATAATATCATTAATTTTACAGCGTGATTACTCAAATAAGTAATGGTATTAATGTTAATACTAAGAAAAAAATCTACAATAGAAAATGGAATTTACATCATAAAAATGATTCTGTGGGTTTAAAGGGTGCGATGGGCTGGCCATGTTTAAAGAATACCAGATGACAGGACACCAAAGATCATGACCTAGTGGATACTCCAGTGGAAGCGACCTAGAGGCAGACCAAAGAAGAGGTTGGTTGACTGTGCGGAAGAAGACTGGAGCAGGTTGCGATAGTCCGGGAACTGAAGAAGAATGGCTAGGAATAGGAGTCGGCGGAGAGAACTTGTGAAGGAGGCCACATCTCATCCTGGGATGCAGTGCCGTGGAAGAAGAAGATTAATGTCGATAAATAATTAAAAATATAATTTTTTCATTACTGATTATAACGAACATGGGTGAGACTATGTCAGGGATGTCAGGACTAGTGGATGCCATTCCGAGCCGAGAGCAAATAAACATTTCCTTCTTAATGTTGATTTTTAAGAAAAAGCCAAAAGAACAAATACAGTTATTGTAAGGTATTTATATTTTCAAGAACCAAAGACAAGGGTCAAAGGATAAGGGAATGAAAATGATGATCATATTAACATTTATGTATGTAGGTAAGGAAACTATAAACAAAATATAGCGTAAATAATAATACAATATGTACAAATAACATTTTGAATGTAAAACAGTTTTATTATTATATATAATGTGTCCGTAGCAATAACAAAACACCGATCATACACATCATTAAGTTTTGATTCAATGTTGATACTACGAAATTAATCCTGAAAGTTTCAGGATTACACGTATTAATAATAATAACAGTTTCCCTAACAAATGATGTTGATAATAGACAAAACAATATCACAACTTTATTGAATGATGTTAAAATATATGGTATTCTTTTTATTAGGAGAACACATTCTTATTGTGAAGTTGTAATTATTCAGAACAGACGGTCTGTGACATTTTAAATATTAATTAAATATATTAATTAGAAAGATATACATTAAAATCAATTTTATCGAAAAATATTGTTGTTGCACCACCGGGATTTGAACCTGGATCTCTTTCCTAACCGGGGAAGGTGCATTATCCAACTATGCTACAGCGACAATTTTCGAACCCATATGTTACCTTTTAGATATATATACATTTAATCGTTCCATTATTTGAAAGTATTATTTTTTTCTCGTGATTTTACGCAAGAAAGACACAAGGTTGTGGCTTTAGTTAGGCTTTTTTTTTAGTTAAGGCTTTTCATTAGTAAGTGGAATAGTACAAAAATGACAGGAATTGAAAAAGCGGCTAGAGCCGGCCGGTCACGTCCAGTCCCGGGTGGCAGCAGGAACTTCATTAGTTTCTGATTTCCAACATTATTTTTGTCACGCCCGGTGCGATCTGCGGTTTTCTCTTCTCGTTATAATAATTGTTACATTTGCTCCCCGACTTCATTAAATGTGATTGCGAGTTTGAGAGCAGTTTGCGACTTCTGAACACTTTTAATGACCCGAAAACATTTTGCGTGATATTCAAGTTATCACGATGTTTAAACTTAAATTGGCAATCTGTCGGTACGCGGATTGAATACTCAATACAGAGCCAAAATATGGCACATATATTATAACACGTGTTTATTTTTAACGAACGACAATATATTTTAATTATTATTTTATTAAAATTTATTATGTATTGGCAAATGGTTAAGGCTCCGGTGTTTTCCTTAGTTACGTATGGAGTCGAATAAATAATCTTGTGTAGAAAATAAATGAATATGCTCAAAGCATCAGCTCAACGTTGAAGAAGCAGGATAGAAGACCGTCATGCTCAGTCATCAATCAAGGGAGAGATTTAATAATATATTTTGCTGATTTTCACCGCCGCCAGATGTCGGACCTTCGCCATAGAATGTTAGCGAGTCATGTTTCCTGGGCATGTCATATTGGTTTAGGCTGCGTTGGGCTGCCAATACGTTAAAAGGGGGCTCGCTTAATCTCAGAGCTATGGGGAAGGGGCAGATTTTTTTAGTATTCTTATACAAATATAAGCAATAATTATTAAAGCAATCGAATATTACTTAATGTACTTACAATATATAATAATATACCGTAATATAATTAATATCAATAGCAGGGAAATATTCTTACCTACCTTAGTTTGCAAGAGTGAAGAGTTTTCCTTAGTCAATGATGGTACAAAGTAATAAATATTAGGAACTGTACTTCTCAATCAAAACTGTGCACAATTACGGTAAGTATGAAGCATGAAAGATAACTATTCACAAAAATGTTGCGTTGAACGTCTGAGAACATATGGAAGCAATATATATAAAAACGGCGTTATTAGCATTGTTAGACTATAGAAAAAAAATACGGCTAGGTTTCTGTTATTATGCACCCGAAATAAATGTATTTTAAGAGAAATTTAAAAAGGTAATAGAGTCTTATGTTTCATAATACATTTAAACCATCTACAGAAATTGCAGTTAGGTACTGATTTGATCTGAGAATATTGTTTATGAGAATATAAGGGGCTCGCGCGAGCCCTACCGAGCCCCTTCCAGACCACCCCAAGTTACACATACTCCAGGTCTCGGTTAATTTTGATGGGGAGACTTCTCTCATCATTATGAAATTGAAGCTAAATCCGAGCAAATAATGCAGTTTTGTTATACTGAGATTCAGTGGCGTAGCGACAAATTGCTTATATTCCGGGGCTTTACACTCCCATGGTTTCCATGTTAATTATACTGCATAACACTGTTCTCTGGTAGGATATCATTTTTACAGTATTTTGGCTTAAACTTGTATTAGGTATTTAAAATGAACTGAAAATAATATAATACGGTACTGAAATTAGTCAAACAAAATTTAATAGTTGGCATGCCGTCAGATTAAAGATGTTACTTTTTGGTGTTTCATCGGGAATAATTGGGTTCTAAATAATGAAAGTTAGATTTTTTTAGTCTAGTTTAGTGATCTTGTTCATCGATCCCGGGCCTCCGGACGATTGCACAAGCCGCCCAGGCGGTGTTGAGTTTACAAGAATGTATAAATTGTATGATATTACATTTTTTTATTTGATGTATTTATTATTAAATCCTTTTTCTCTACAATATTTATAGCAAAATTTTAACATTCCGATCAATAATCCTTTATAACAATAACATAAAATTTGTCTGTTTACAATTTTATTTCCTAATAATAAATAGAATGATGAGTATCAAATTTTATGACATTTCCATCACTTTATTTATCTAAAAATATATTTTTTATTAAGGCAAAAATGTACTTTTTTATTAATCATTTTTGTGTGTGATCCGTATTTCTCCTTCCTTCCCCATTCCTCACCGATTGGGCATCAAAATATCACTATCGAATAAATATAATACACAGTCAATAAAAACATTAAATAATACTAAACTTGTCGTAAATCTACACCGTAAATAATCTGTCCCGCAAAATTTTGTAGTTGGCACAGGATTCGGTCAATAACTGGAATATTATATTTTGCTTATTCAGTTATTGTCGATATAAAATTCTATTTAACTGTTTATTTCGCGGTTTTATTGACCGTATTGTAACTTGATAATTGCTCGTAAATGTAAAGGAAAGCTAGAAGTCACGGGGCCATCTAGCAAATTTAATTAAAGCTAATTCTGAGAAACATTGTATTCTATAGTAAAACATAAAACACCAAATTTAATATGTGGCTGTTCAAAGTTAAATCCGAAATAAGATTGCTTTTATAAAAGAAGGTTGCCGTCTACAGGAAAAAAAATAGGCATGTTACCGATGCATGAAATGAAATACATCTGACAAGGTGATATACATATATAGTATATATATATATATATATACAGGATGTCCTATAAGTAGTGGTCCTAACAAAAACCATCGATAGCTGAGACCATGTCCAATCAGAATAACCCATCATAGGTCTAATGAATGTCACATGGTTTTCGAGATATTTTAACTTTTATGAATTTTCGAATAATTGTTACCCTTTGTTATTTTTTTTAATCAAGATCACGGGCACTTAGGTTGTGATTTTTTTTTACACCACTGTGCTTCAAACTTTGGTGAAAAATGTTAAATGGTCCGAAATCACATTTTTCCTTCCTAGCACAACTGTTTTTATACTTTTAAAATCAGCAATGTTATATTTGTGGTTAAGAAAGCTAGGTACTAAAAAATTTTTTTATTTTTAAAAATAGATTTTTTATAAATAGATTCTGTCAAAGAAACAATATATGTTTTAGTTAGTTATGACATCCTGAAGAAGAAAATGATATTTTTAGAAACCGGTAGATGAATTTAAACTCATTTAAGTGGTTAATAAAACAAAGATAATAAATAAAAATACAACTGTTTTTGTTTTTAAAAAACAGTGACACACATTTCGTAGGAAAACTTGCCAGAAATAATAATCAACAAATAGAAAGTGATATTTAAAGTTTTGGAAATGAGAATAAAAAAAGTAACAAAGGATACCAATTATTAAAAAATTCTCAAATGTTCGACATTCATTAGACTTATGGTGGGTTATTCTGATAGGCCATGGTCTAAGCTATCGATGGTTTTCATTTGGACCACTATTTACAGGACATTCTGTATAATATACTGGAATTCCTGATGCCATGTAATAAGTTTTACTAACTAACTTACCATCACGTCGATTCTCTGCGGGGGTAGTGAGAGATGATAGAGCGCCACACTCTTCTGTCCTGACACAATATTCTCGCCTCATCCAAATTCATACATCTTCTCATACAAGCTCGCCGATTATTGATGCTTCTAACAGGACCATCCTCCAGTATCTGGTTTACGTGGCCGTGCCAAGTCTTCGGCTGACGTCCTCTACTTCTGGTGCCATCAACACTTGTATTTTAAAATTAAAAAATACAGAATTTTGCACTTTTTTAGCGACATAATTTTGGTTTAATTTATCGAGGAACGATATGTTCTTAAGAATCGTATCATTATCAATAACTTAAATTTTTATTTTAATTGTATTATAGTAAGAGCCATTTCAAAATCAACAGATAAACATCTCTGCAATATTCAGTTAATTAAATAAGTTTGAATATCGATATTGGTGTCGGGATTTCCTTCACGCTGCTGTCGATATAAGTATTTTACCATCCCAATAGAAGCAAGTTAGTGCTCGCTTACCGGCACTAAACTGCCGCCATCTAGCGGTTACCCTGTTACATCGCGATACACCGCAGTTAGTGGATGCTTTATGCCTTTCAATAAAACCGCGCTAAAATATTGGTAGCGCTTCCAAACATAAAACGTAAAAACTGTTTTACTAAGCGCTAAAATACAGGATGACGCCAAAATAGATGGACAAGTCGAGTTATTATGTTCCAAAGTGTGATTATTATTTTTTTCTCTTTCAGTAGTCCCTCTCTTGTGACGTTCTGATAAAGCTACATTTGGTAATCAGGACACAAACCACACATCTTAGTGATCAGACGTGAGTGCATCTTCTTTATTAATACGCCATAAAAAGTACTCATTTTTATACCTACATGATATGGCAATGTAAAACGAAGCTATCATGAGTCAGTTTTAATACCTAAAGAAGAGTTTTTATTTGTTTTATATATTTTCGTTAATTTTGTAAATAAATTTTGGATATAAAAAATATTAATTTCCCTTCACTATCAACAGATTTTTCTAGTTGATAAATAATTTTATGAAAATAAACAAAGCAAATTTAAAATAACCATTAACTATAACGATTAGTTTTATTCTATGAATAATACATATAAATATAACGCCTCAACGACCCTAGTTTGAATCTATCTCGCAATACTTGAAATGATGGATGAAATTATTATTTTTATGTATTTCTACATAGAAAATACCCCATCAATCACCCACTAATATGTTATCACAGTAATACAATTAATGGAGGTTACACATGATTTAAACATATGTTTATGCTATTTTGTATTTAAAACAAATTCACTGTGGTTCATTTTTAATAATGAATAGTTTATTAACTTTGTTTCATAAACTACTGAGTTATTTAATTATATTCAACCGGTTTCGGAAAATAACTTTTCCTTCATAAGGCTGAAAAAACTAACTAAAACAATACGTCAAATTAAAACAAAAATCCAATATATTTGGATCATTAAATCTATTTCCACATCTTTCATCATAGTTACAATTTAAGTTAGGTATATACTAGATTTAATTATTTTATAATTATTTTTTAGAAAATTACATTTTGACATATTATTTAGTTAGTTTTTTCATCTTGATGAAGGCAAATGTATTTTTCCGTAACCGGTTAAATATATAAATATAACTCACTGTGGTTTATAAAACAAAGTAAATAAAGTATTCATTATAAAATACAGTAAAATAAGATTTAGTTAATGTGCTATTTATTTAATAAAAACAGATGTAAAGTCATGGGCGCTTCTAGTTAAAAGTGTAGATTATTTTTAAAAGATGACACAACCGAAAATAATAGATTAACATAAGCTGTAGAAAAATATTCGGTTCACAGTGCAGATTTTAAATGTGAATCTGGAGATGGTAAGAGAAATAAAAATGTACATGATAATATATTATTTATTCTACCCTGACTCTCTCGGCTTGCACACCCTGTACTTCTACCGGAGGGATGTAAGTCTCTCATTCAAGGTTTAGTATCGATGATGTTTTTTTGGAATGATCTGTCAACCACTCACGGCTCAAAGTTTTTACCATCCCTGAAATGGGCGATGGCTCGACTGTTAATCGATACTAAACGACGTATTTGGACAGATTTTTCATAATACGTTACGTGTCATCTAAGTATCGAACCATCAGGTTCATTTTATTAACACGCGGGAGGGGTTTGATACGTCAACATCATTTTTATCTAAATTCTTCATTTTTTAAATTATGTGATTGCATAATACCGACACTGCCAAGGTGCATGCAAAAAAAAAAAATTTAAATGTGAGTTATCTATTGATCTACAGATTTTAATTACTTTTTAGTAAAAGTATCTCATACATTGTTCGATGTACAGGTATACCTCGGGTTACATTCGAGACCACCGCCGTAAAAGGAACATCTTTTTGCTTGCCAGAGTATATGAAAGCCTAGAAACATGTTTACACTATCGTTTAAAAAATGTGAAATAACCCTAGGTCTAAAAAATCGTCATAAATGCTAAAGTCTGAACACACACGAGACACGAGGTGCGCGAATTCTGTGTATAAACAAATTGAGCGTGGAATATCACAAAGAAAACCGAAAAATTACGTGATGTCAACATTGCGCCGTAAGAGCGATAAATAATAATTATGAATTACATTTTTTAAAGTGCCATATTTGCGAAGCGCCGCATGCGATGCCAGGTATGCTTGATCTTCAATGCATCTGATACTCTCTAGAGCTTTATAGTATTTAATTAGATTACAGTATTTAAAAATATTAATTCTTTATTATGACTGACAATGCATCTGGCATTAGCCAGAGCTTTATACGAGAAAACAGTATGGTGTTGACTAGATTTTACTGTATTTAATTAGATTTGAGTATTTTAAAATACTCATTTATTATTGTGTAGTGACTGTATGACTGACAGAGCCACTGCTATTTAATATTGTTACTGAATACCACGCGCTCGAAAAATATCGATAACATCGCGATGAAAGCTGCAAAAGCGGCAGGATTCAATATATGACAGTTTATTCAACGCCAGTGGATTTACTGATATAATATGACTGTGAAACGGGCGTATTATTACGCAACCATTTAATTTCTGCACTAACTCCACTCACTCCACTCACTCCACTCACTCCACTCACTCCACTCACTCCACTCACTCCACTCACTCCACTCACTCCACTCACTCCACTCACTCCACTCACTCCACTCACTCCACTCACTCCACTCACTCCACTCACTCCACTCACTCCACTCACTCCACTCACTCCACTCACTCCACTCACTCCACTCACTCCACTCACTGTACGATAAACTCGTGGAAAATTCAAAATGCACACAAATTCGAATATCAATCCGCCGTCTCTTTAGTATACAGACACGAGAAGAATGAATAACACAGTATTATTAAAAATGTTGTGAGGGTATAGAACGGCGTTTTATCCTCTTCACCTGCTAGTCAGTAGAGAACACAAGAACGGCGGGTTTTTCACCTCAGAAATGCATACCCACCTTGGTTTGTCACATTCTGCGTTCATCCTAAACTAGGAAAATTTATTAATAATATCTGAAAAAGATAAATGAAAAGATATTTTACGTTAACTAATGAAATTTAATCAAAAAATACAGATTATATCAGAACAAATTACAATCCTAATTTCGTCGGGTTAATCGTGAGTTCGACGTTCTTCAGGGCAGGCTGGTGACATGATTCAAAATGTTATAAAAGATGATATAATCTCCAAATCCATGGTCGTAGTAGAGCATCTCCGAGACCCATCATTGTAGTTAGTTATCTCGGCATCCCAAGCCGAACCATAGAATTGGTAGAAAGAATTGTAGAATAATAATGTAATGAAAATGAATGTAGACTGAAGGGAAACAATCTCGTTCCCCGAAAAGATCGTTCACCATACGATTAGATAAAACAGATTACAATAAATTGTGCACTAGTGATTGAATTATAATCAAAGTATTTATCCTTGTTGGATTCTTGAAATATTAGTTAGTTTATTTATTAATTAAATAGCTTCACTGGTCGCAGCAGCAAGCTGCGAATCTGACAGCTCCGAGCGAAACATTAAATTAATCTCAATCATAGACAGTGTACAGAATTCTTAATTTAAAAAAAAGTGTATCATGTCTCAGAAATACGTATCATATTACTTAGAATATGTATTTTGGTTCTATAAAATATTTATAAAATTAGTTGAAAAAATAAATAATTTCCTAGCTAGGAACTGAACCCTGGTCTCCCGCATGACAGGCGGGGATACTTATCACTACACTACCAATGAATCGAGGAAGGGGTGAAAGTGATAGTTTACAAATATCGTAAGCTCTTATTAATACTTACTTGTTAAAAAATCAACTAGGGTAATTATTTCATTAAATAAAATTAAAAATTAGTATCAAAATTTGAAGTGCCTTCAAAACCATTTTGATTTAAAAATGATTTTGGAGCCGCCCGATGTCGATCTTAGTACCGGTAAAAGTGAAAATAAAACACAAACTTAACATATCTCACATGAAAAAGGTGAGAGAATTATGTTGTTATTTTCTGACCCAAATATCTTAGCAATTTTTAGGGAGATCCACTTAATGAACATAGATACTCTATCTTAAAAGAATGTGGCCTTATCATTATCTACATTATCTACGTCGGTCCTTCATGCTCTCCATGAACTCTCGCCTTCTTAACTATGCTCCACTACTTTTGTCGGCATCCTGCAGACCTTAGGGTTGTCACCAGTGAAGCGAGAAGCGGTCGGTCCGACGGGTGGGGGATGGGGGATTTTCCTCTCGGCCTAGTAGATGCGTGTAAAGTCAACCGACTGGCAATAAGCTGACGGTCTCCTTCCTCTAATACTAATCCAACGTTTTCGTACATCTTTATTCTGTACACGGTATGTTGCATTTCTTTCATTCACTGGTAACATTCTAACGAACTACATACTAAAGATATATCCATATGTCACTACTGTGGTAATGTTAAATTATAAATTAGTTTCTATTTTTCGTGCAAAAAAAACTAAACTACTTATTTAATTATCTGACAAATTTAGTAAATTAGGTTTATTTATATATTTATTTAATGAAAATTATTCTTTAGGAGAACACATTCTAATAAAAATAAGGTAGATGGCTCTGTCAAATGATGGAACGATTAAATGTATTAATATCAAAAAGGTAACATATAGGGTCGAAAATTGTCGCTAAAAATAATGTCGCTGTAGCTTAGATGGATAAAGCACCTTCCCCGGTTAGGAAAGAGATCCAGGTTCGAATCCTGGTGGCGCAACAACAATATTTTTCGATAAAATTGATTTTAATGTATATCTTTCTAATTAATATATTTAATTCATATTTAGAAAATTATTCATTTAATTGAATGAAGAATACTTGACAGGAAAATTTGATAATGTTTGTCGTGCCTATCCCAAACAAGAAAATGTAATCTGTGGATTACTGAACTTAAGTAATTTGATATAAAATAATTTATGGCCATTGCCATTTGTTTTTTTAAAATACTAATCGATAAATGTCCATTTTGGGATATTTAATCACACCATAATATTATATTGTATTAATATTGTTTATTATATTTGTATTAATAATAGTAATTAAAAATAATAATTTATTACCGATTAAACAAATATAATATATGATGTTATATATCCACTATTGAGCTTGTGATGATGTTCCCTTAATGTGCGGGAATAATAAGCGTACTATGTAACAATAGTATTTATTCCTTGATTATTAATTCCTATTCCTATTAATACATATCAAAAATATATGTGATCCGTACAACGGTTCGGAGAAGAGGAAGCACGCCCGACCGCGGGGCGATCCTTTATCCCTTTCACCCTAGCGTCCCTTGCCAACCTTGCGCGCGGCGCGCATTCACTCCACAGATTCGTCACAATATATATTAAAAGAAAACACATTATTATTGTGAAGTTGTAGTTTTTTCAGAACATCATTCTGTGATATTTAAGTATAAATAAATATGAAATTGAAAAGCTCTGGCGTCTCCTAGCGCATATTACTCAAAGGCATTTGAAATAAAAGGTGGCTTTTAAAAAATTCAATAAATAGATGTATCAATTTAAAATAGCTGCAACATGTATCTTCGAAAAATTTGCCGTCAATTTACAGGTTGACATGTGTATGGGAAGAGTTCCTGGTTTGTATGTGTATCTTTCTAATTGATGCATTTTATATGTATTTATATTTTTATTTTTTAAAAGACTATATTTAACGAATTTTAATTTATTGTTTATTGATTTTACATTTTTTTAAATACACAGTATGTACTTACTATTTTTACTTACAAATTAAATTAAAAATATTTTTTAAAATGTTGATGTCTTTAATATTGTCCAAAAACCATGTTTTTTATAATGAATCTAAAATACCATCCACCCTAAGATATTTGAGTCATTCTGCTAAATATTGTATTATGTAGATACCGACCACTCTAGCCACGCCGAACCCGCAGAGAACGGGAGACCACAACACTCTCATCGAGTTAAGCTAACCATGTTTGCTTCAAGCGGTGATAAATAAAATCGCGTGTAACATTAAAATGATATCGTCGAAAACCGTTTCTGCAACATACAAAAGTTTCATTGTGTTGTGTTCTGAAGATACTTCACAAATAGACTGCAAACGTATTTAAGAATCTTCTGTATGATTATAATAATTTTGTACGCTAACACTGAAAGATGGCGTAATTTATACATTATCGTTTTACAACCCCTAGTGGGTTATGGCCTATAAGAGTTTTCATTCGCTTTGCACCGTTTCTTTCTATTTTGGATCGCTAAAACATTTACGTCTTCGAAAACATTGTTCCTCCATCTTAGATCCGAGATCCTACATTTGGTATGATGTTTAATAGTGACTTCTGTATTGTTCGGTCTTGTCCAATCACATAAATTGTCTATATTTGTAAACTGAGATGCTCTACGCCAAAATCTATGTTCTAAAACCGGTCCATAATACTTTTAAAATTTACACCGACAACATAAAAAATGTAAAACCATTCCCTTATTGTTTTAAAAGAACTCTGGAAAATAAATCTATCATAAAAAATCTCCTTCGTAGTGGTTTGTGGATTGTTATATAAATTACACCATCATACAAAATTTCTCACATGGTTTTATATAATGTTTCTAGGCAATTAAGCCTCTTATTTGTTAATAGTTTGAAAGGTTTTTTTATCTATAAAAATTATTCTATAATTCAACGTAAAGAACACAACAATCAAGTTTTATTGAAATTCAATTATTTTTTGTTGCAGAAAGAATGTTGTTTAATACTCATGGCAATGTTGCACCAGTAGGAAGCCGTGACTCAATTAGCCCCGGGGCACTTTCTCGAGTATCAGATAAGTTTTAAAAATGTTAAAATTATCTGTTGAAAATGTCGGATTTATGGCGGTGTAAAATATTTATATAATATTGAATCGAATCTAAATTGAAAAATCTCTTCAATATGTAAATTTAATTAGTACATTGCCCAAACCCGGCAAGTCAGGAAGGATGGAGGACATGTTTGTGCACCATTTTGATGCTCTTTCAGGATGCAACCATCCAACTAAGCCCATCTAATTCTCAAGTGGCGGGTGTGACACCAAATTTATTATATTTGATAATTAAGTTTTTAACGTCTATAAAACACGAATATTTTGAGGGTCATCAAATAAAAAAAATAGATACTGAACAACAAAAATATTTTTAACCCCAAATATTATGTATGCCACGCGGTGATTCTGTGTAGTGCGCAGCTTCAAGGTAAACCATCAACAACTAGGCAAAACCGAAGGTACGTGTACCATGTGTCCATTATTTTAATTGTTTTGGAAGATCTCTACACATACTTACAAAAAAGTACTCATGTTTATTATTAAGTTTTACACAACACGTAGATAGTACGGAGTCTGTTAAATAAGTTTATTAAAAAACATTTTTTGTCTGTCTGCTTCGATTGATAAAGAGGGGAGGGATAAGGGCTGAGCCCTCTTGTCTCCGACATATGAGGTAACAACAATGGCGTTAGATTTTTTTGGGGGGGACCGTATTGCGGGGAACATGGTGAATTTTTTTTTTTTTTAATTTTAATTTTGTATATAATTGTATAAAGTAATAGCAAAAATGGGTAAAGTTTTTAATAAAATGTATATTTAGTTTGATTTTGTAGAATTTTTTACAAAAATTAGTTTTTAGTGAATATTTAAAAAAAAATTGTTCAATAGGGTAAAAAAGTGAAATGGGACGAAGATGATGGGGAGCGGATGAGGGATCATATAGGCTGAGGGAGTTTATGGAGGGGTTTGGGATGGAAATTAATTTAAAATAAAATTTAGAAGGTAAATCGTGTATGTGTCGTTTGAGTGAGGATATGTTTGAGTCTGTGAATGATTGTGTTTCTGACAAATCAAGGCGAGTTTGTAATTCTCCTAAGAGGCTGCGTATGTCAGTATAAGACGGATGATTGCTTTGTATAAGAGAATTTGGATTTTTAGGAATAATGATCTCTTAGAATTTAAGAGGGGGTATAGTCTGTTTTTAGGATATTTTTTGCCACGTGCGTTTCCGCATTTTTAAATATTCTTGTTGACGTTTGACATGTAAATCATTATAAAAGTAATTGAAATAAAGCGTACACACATTGGATTAACGTTCGATTATAAAATCAACCACAACATTATATATAAACCATGTACCGATAATATTTATACTTATATAAAAACAAAAAATACTATTGAAAATTATTTTATATTTTTGCATTGTTTTAGGCAGTTTAAAAAAAAATTACTCAGAAAGTTTTAGGTCGCTTCGAAGTTGACAAAAAGAAGATCGGAGAATTTTCGAAGCAAAATTTATAATGGATTACTTTGAAATTTACTTTCCAACAATAAAAAAATACACTTATCAGGGTTTGATGGGGATTGAAGACAATCGAGTGAAAATCTATTTTTGGGCAATTTTAATTTGTGTTTGAGATTTTTGAATGGAGAAGTTAAAGAAATTCACAAGTATTTAGTAATTATGCAGCGGTGAATGATATCTAATGTAACAATGTGATACGAACACCGCGGTTCAAAGGTAGAGCCTCCATTAAGGATCTTTGTTAATAAGGTACAAGTGTACAGAGCGGAAAATGTAGACGACAAGCGCTAGTGTTTGTTTCCATCTTCCGCTAGGAAACTGTTTCGTACAAAAGCAGTTGCGTTTTCTTATTAAAATAAATATTCCATAAATCCTCTACATAGAAGGTTGTTAAACAGGTTCCTTTATGCGCGGGTTTTGGTTCATGAAATTGCGAATTAAATAACGATGTTTACGACGCGAACCGCTCGAGCGCGACATTCAGCTCCTGCGAAGAGAAAATTTACTTTTACGTGTTGTTGTAAAAATATTCAATGGTGCGGGAGCTTCAGGGTGGTGTAAAGCCATTCTCTGACTTAACTGCTCTCTGGAAGTGTTATGGCCTGTCTATATATTATATTTATTTCGGAGACAAGTGCATTAAAAGCCTTAAGGACGGACATAAAAGTAATGAATTAAATTCCGCTTGTTTTTAATATGTCGGTCAGCCGCTCAGCCGACGGGGGCGCGATGTTTTACGACTCGTCTCGGAATCTCGCCACCAACTTTACCGTTCTGACGACCTTTCATATTTTGAAAGCTTATCTATTTTATTTTTTAAATATAAATTATTTTTACTTTGTTTTTAACCACTTTGTGAGTTAAATTTAATACACCAACCGGTTTCGAAAAATACCATTTCCTTTATCAGAATGTCAAATAAACTAACTAAAAATCATATGTCAAATTATTCTAGTATTTATAAATTTCATTAAAAAAATATATAAAAAACCAAAAATTAATCTAGTATGTGTATGTGGAAATTGACTTAATGACATAATACTTGATTATTGAAAAAGTGGTTAAAAACAAAGTAAAAATAATTATAATTAAAATGATTAAAAACCACAATGTAAAGTTTATTAAAAATATTGTTTCATTTTTAACCTATGCCATAAGAAAGTGTTCAATTACAAGCACTAACAGCGTTGCATGGGGGCCCTTGTTACATAGAAGCCCGAGAGTCCGTCTCGCCCTGCAGTACATTTTGTATCGATTCTTTTTCCAGTGCTTTTTGTTAAATTTTAATCTTGTCACCAGCTTGCTCTGAAGGTCATCGAATTCTCGATGCTCGACCCGACGGAATTTCGATTGTATTTGTTCTAACTTAACTTATTTATTTGATAAGATTCCATTATATAACATAAAACATCTTTTCATTTATCTCTCCCAGGTATTAATAATAAATTTTCCCAGTTTAGGCATAATGTGACAGATCAAGGTTGGTATGTTATGTTCTTATGTTCTCTACTGACTAGCTGATGATGAGGATGAAACGCCGTTCTTTACCCTCACATGCATTAACCCCACGATCTACAACCTCTGATTACCTATACAAGGATTCATTATAAAAAATAATTTACCTGCAATGTAGATATTAGAATAATATTTTTTATTAAATGAAAACTAAACTAATCCGTTGATATGTACCCATAATATTAATTATTTTTAAGCACAAAAAAATTATTTGACAACGTCAATTTTTTCAGTTATTTAATTGGTAGTTAAAAAGTGTATTGTAACATGTCAACGTTTATTTGATTGTTTGTTTACGTGCCTTTTTTCCTTCGATTGGCACCCCTGGGATTTCTGGTTGTTACTATTGGTCATCTATGTGCGTAAATGTTGCACACTTTCGGAGATAAAGGAGCAACAGTATCCAGTAAGGAGGTCTTAATCCGTGCGACGGGATTGGGCATTTCAGTCAGTCGCAAGTGTAGACAACACCGGATCAGCACGACGCCAGAGACGCAGCGCGCTCATCAATAGGTTAGTGGTAGTGTTCATATGTGACCGTATTGTCAATAGAAAACCCGGGAACCACAGCTATCGAAGGTATTCACGGGAACATTGTCACTGTTGTGAATTATTTAAAAATGAAGAAAATAATTAAATTAGTTGACAAATCAGAGTTGTAAAATAACCATTTTAAAATAATTATATTGATGTTTCTGTCGAAAATCAAACCGCGCAGACGTGAATATAAAAGACCATAAATTAGCCGTAAACGTGTTTATTATTAAATGAAATGATGTACCTATAAAAGTTTAATCGTTAGAAATCTTCCCGCCCCCTTGAAGGGGAGTTTTAACACCTTCAAATCGCCCGCGGCCGTAAATCAAACCTCCCTTTATTAATAATAGCCAGAACATTATCTTCCGGAGAAATAATGAGATCGGCTTCAAATGACTTCGTTACTTTTTATTTTCAATCTTTTAGAAGTGGTGGAGATAGAAGTGGTGGAGATAGAAGCGGTGGAGATGGAAGTGGTCGGAAAATGGGTTCCCTTGCAGTTAGGTTCCTATCACTCGAGCGAAACGATTGAAATATTCAATTTTCGTTTCAGATTTCTTATTTGAATGGGTTTAATGAACTGGAATTCTGTAGTATAACATTTTCGATTGCTAAAAGCGAATGGATCGATAGGATCTTCGGATTCGTTTAATTAAATTCGTGAATTCATTATCGATTTGGGTCTTAAATATTACAATTTAATTCCGTCACAATGCTAATGAGTTATATTATTACTCGAAAGACTTTCGGGCAAACGAAAGTAATATTAATAATTATAATAAATCCAAATAATAATTAATGGTTCTATCCTTTCTTTAGAATGTAATACAAGAGCGATGTGAGTATCTATTAAATAGCGGTGTTGGTGGACGCTTTTATAAGTAATAATCGTCTGCTGTAAAGGTTTTGGGGATATGTAATACCTTAGATGACTTATACGTGGAACGAATTTCTACACGTATAGGTTAGGTTGGTAAAATATATGGTTGGTGCACATATTAATATAAAAATGAAATATTAACTATTCAGTGGTTTTGCTGCGTTATTTTAATTTATCGTTGTTATCATATATTTTACTAACAAAAATTAAGGAGATAATAAAAAATGTTTGTTAATTTCACCAAAACTTATATTAAGTAAACAGAAATGGAAACAGGCTGGGCACTTTAATCAAAGTAGTACTAGAGTGGATGTCTCGTACTGGAATGATCGATGACATAAAACAGATCGCAGGAGGCAGCTTAATGCGGAGGACTGTAGTATAGAAATAAATTGTAGGTTCCTACTCTCTCTCCAATAACATAATTTCACAAAGGTTTTAATATCAATTATTGTCGAGTTAGCTTCATTCGCTTCATCAATATTGGTGCTCGTCAGAGAGACCTTGATTTAAGCTTTTCATATTTCCACATGTTTATGTACTACAGCTAGCAAACAGTTATCTGGAATACATTGTATTCAATATTGTCATTTTTGTTTCATATTGTAAAGAAAAATAAAATAAATTTGTTCATTTGTCATCAGGAATAATTGATATTTGTTAATTTGTTAATCCCGGGCGGTTGCTACGTCACTGGCGGAGGACATCACATAGACGGAAATACTGGTAGTTAATAGAAGCCTTCATCCGACAGTAGAAAAAAATGAGCTAAAGAAGACGAAAATAAACTGTAAACAACATTTATCATTTGTGTGTAAATATTTGAAGTGACTTTTCAATTTGGTTTAAACCAAAAAATCAATATCAATTTAAATAAATAATTTTGTATTAATCGCGTTAATTACTTTTAAATCGACACCACTATATCTTCGTCAGGACAAGTGTCCATTAGTTAATCCATAAATAAATACGAATAAATTAGCTATCTGATGGTGGCAGAGGCCGCACGGGAAGGGCGCCGAGTTGGGGAGGGGTATATATTCAATTCAAGCCATTTGTTTCTCAGGCGCATTTGTTAATTAATTAATAATTGTATTTGCTATAGTATTTTTTAGATTTAAATTTATTATTTATTCTACAGACACTTTTATTTACATGTAAATTATTTGTCTAAGTAAATAAAAATAATAAAAATTAAGCGATGATGGGATCATATTAACAATATTATGTTTTTGCAGAAATATTTTGTTTGGAGGTAGGTAATGAATTTTTAATCTCAAAAATATGCCAAAGTGTTGTCATAAAAATAAACTGAATCGTATACTTTCAATTAAAATAAACTCCTACAGACGTCGATTATGTAAGCGATGAATAGATTATTCGCCAAATCTAGAAAAAACTATTTAATATTTAATTTTTAATAGTTTATTTCGAAAAATTAACAGTAATAATATTTAGTTATAAAATATTTAATATTTTATTTGTATGTCTGTATGAATGATTCTGCCCCACTCCTCACTCAGTATACATAAATATTTATATATAAATTTATGATATTTTGACAAAACGAGATTTTTTCTACTAGGACCAAAGAATTTCCACATTTAATTATTCAACGATTGAACGTACATATTTCAAAAATGATCCCCATATTAAAAAAAAAACGCTTCCAGACAAATGTATCATACCACTCCTGAATACAATATTTTTTTCTACAAATTTCTCTAGTGTTCCTCGTTGGCGTTCGTAAATATAATATTATCTTGCAAATAATTATCTTCCCGCAAACCTCCTGTAAATAATTCCGAACTTTTGTAACGCGCTCTATTTTTATGAAGTTATTTTTAAGGTTGTCTCGGAAAGCTGATAAACATATTCTATGTAAATATTGCTGTAATTGTAAAAGTATTGCTAAACAATAACACGAAATAATGTCAGAGATAAATGTGTTATAATTAATAAAAAAAAAACACCTTATTAAAACTACTATTTAATGATTTATGAACATGTTTCAAGACCAATGGTCCCTTCATTAGGATACAATATATTTTCAATTAAAAATACAAGCATCGAAAAGAATAAAACTATAAATATAATTGATGAGTAACTAATTAGGAACTACTGTGAAGACAAATTTAAAAGTTTGCAAAAAGAGTTTAGTTATTTATATAATGTTTAATTTACTATTAACACTTTATCTTATTTCTATTTTATCTACTAGAAGAACACATTCTTATTGTGAAGTTGTAATTATTCAGAACATAGGTCTGTGATATTTTAAATATGAATTAAATATATTAATTAGAAAAAATTAAATTAAATTCAAATAATGGAACGATTAAATGTATTAATATCAAAAAGGTAACATATAGGTTCGAAAATTGTCGCTAAAAATATTGTCGCTGCAGCATAGTTAGATAACGTACCTTTCCCGGTTAGGAAAGAGATCCAGGTTCGAATCTCGGTGGCGCAACAACAATATTTTTCGATAAAATTGATTTTATATGTAAATCATTCTAATTAATATATTTTATTATATTTTATCTAACTGTAAACCAATGGTATTTGTATGTAATATTTCTAAACTTTTATTAATGTCAAAATAATTGTTTCTTTCAGCTCACATGCTTTTTAATCCCAATATAAAAATTTCTGCATTTACATATTTAACATATAATTCTTTAATTTATTATTAGCATAGAAAACTGGTTGAATAGAATTTGGGATATTTTTAATTATTAAATTTGAAATGATTATTATTCACCCTGACTGTATCCTGTTGAAACGTTGATAAATGAATAAATAGAGGTTTAAACGAGGTGTTTTTCTAATTATTTATATAATATGTTGCCACAAAATAATTTTGCAAATATTGAAGAAATAAATACGCCCACCTAAAAAGGCCGCCAAGTCAAGCATCTAATGTTCAGCTGTGGCTGCAGTGTTTATTACTTTAACAAATTCATGTAAAAACAGTGTAAATTATATTGCCACCTCTTTGTAAAGGCTAGACGGGCCCATTAGCGGCAAAGGTGGCGGACGTTGAAAGAGGAGGGGTAATAAAATAACGTAAAGAAGAGAAAAGGCTGAATATAATAATATTACGAACCGTGACATGTTTTGTTCGGATCTTTGCTAAACTGTATTAAGAGTCCACGCTGTGGCACGGTATTAAAGCACACGGAGTTCCTAAACGAGTTTAAACGTAGCCAAGGACATCACTTACGTACGTCAGATGGACTTCACCCTATTGTGTTACACCCTTTCATCCGATATCGGATTACTCGTAGCCTTCGATACAGCGTTCTTCTTGCGGCCAATCCACGAGCGACTCTATCATACTGTAAAGGGCTCAGACGTCTCTTTGTCAGTCGGTAAAAATTGAATTCTTTTGTGCGGCGCGGCCGGTCGAAATCAATGCTTGCCCGCAAAATTGAATTGAAATCCGTTTTCAGTGATCATATTCTTCGCCCTGACCTCCGAAATTCTGACAATTTTCGAGACCCGTCGTTAATTTATATTATTTGCAAAGTTTACAAAACATTTTGTGACGCGTTAGAAGATGGGAAGTTCTTCAAAGGAAATCATTAATTTTTGCTGTCAAAACTCATTTAAGTGAATTAAACGACTCTCGTCCTCGTTAATGTAACTAGCGCGATACAACTTTGTTTGAACGGTATTTCTTTTCGAGCAGACTTACATAAATGATTTAAGTTCAAGTTTTCTCATTCCCTGGAGATTTTTCCTCTCTAAATGTTTTCTTTTATCTCGACTTAGCTGTTCTTTTGTCCAAAAATATAAAAGGAAATAATTACACAAAAGGGATAAGTTACAAATAATGTGAAATACAATTTGGTAGAGTGTTTTCAATTTTTTACTTTCGCATTTAATAAGAGAAAAAATAATTGTGCAATTTTTTTCATTTTAACTCGGTTGTGATAAATAATTTTCTGTGGTGTAATTCAAATTCTCACGCTCTGCGGTTCTTCAACGATGGTTCCATATTTTTAATACAAAAGTATGACAATTTTACAAGATAAATAAAAATTTGTCCAAATTATTGATTAAAGTAATAAATAATAGCTAGTCTGATGCTGCTTTTTAGATGTGCAAATTTTTTAGCCGGTTCTCGTATACTAAAATTACATATAATTAAGAGATCACGTATTTATAAAATTTGTTAATTTTTTATCCGTAGTAATACAGTACCAGACAATACCTACATTAAAAATCATTCGTATAAACAAAATTAAAAGTGCGAAAACATTTTAACATAGAATATGTTATGAAAATTCTAACGCAATTTTTAAATTCTATCTGTCACTTTTACCTTGTGTTTTATTTTTACCATTATTGGTACCGGGATCGATACCTGGCACCTTCAAAATTTTTTGGAAATCCAGAAGATTTCAGATATATATCGATATCGCTACTCTCACATATTAAGCGAGCGCTCTACTCTCTTACTATTCCTCCATTTGACTGTGGTGTCAAATTGCTATATAAGTACATAATGTTTTTTTGTATTATAATATAATACATTATTTTATATTTGTTGATGTTCTTTAGACAAAACTAATATTTATTGAAAATAATAATATTTATGGTGAAATTCTCAGAAATTTATTATTAAAAAGAATTTAAGATATTTTAAAACAGCTATTTCTATAATGTATTTGTGTTTCTATGTAGTGTAGTAGTAAATGTTGTCAAATATGAATTAAATATATTAATTATAAAGATATACATATAAAATCAATTTTATCGAAAAACATTGTTGTTGCGCCACCGGGATTCGAACCTGGATCTCTTTTCTAACCGGGGAAGGTGCTTTATCCAACTAAGCTACAGCGACACTATTTTTAGCGATAATTTTCGACCCTATATGTTACCTTTTTATATTAATACATTTAATCGTTCCATCATTTGACAGAGCCATCTACCTTATTTTTACAGAATCTCAAATACCTTTGAGTAAACTGATAGCAGACGCCAAAATTATCAATTCATTTTTATTAAATTTTTGGACACATTGATACAACTTTATTATTTAGGAGAACACATTCTTATTGTGAAGTTGTAATTATTCAGAACATAAGTCTGTGATATTTTAAATATGAATTAAATATATTAATTATAAAGATATACATATAAAATCAATTTTATCGAAAAACATTGTTGTTGCGCCACCGGGATTCGAACCTGGATCTCTTTCCTAACCGGGAAAGGTGCTTTATCCAACTAAGCTACAGCGACACTATTTTTAGCGACAATTTTCGACCCTATATGTTACCTTTTTGATATTAATAAATTTAATCGTTCCATCATTTGATAGAGCCATCTACTTTAGTTGGATAAAGCACCTTCCTCGGTTAGGAAAGAGATCCAGGTTCGAATCCCGGTGGCGCAACAACAATGTTTTTCGATAAAATTGATTTTATATGTATATCTTTATAATTAATATATTTAATTCATAATTAAAATATCACAGAGCTATGTTCTGAATAATTACAACTTCACAATAAGAATGTGTTCTCCTAAAAAATAGTAAATGTTGTCGCCTATCAGGCTGAAAAGTTCGATTCCCCGCCAGAGATTTTAATTTTAATTTGATATTCAACTAAATTTACAACTATTTTTTTGAAACAAGAATACATATTCTCTGCAGAGGTAGTATAATACTTATATCTGAGACATATAATGCGTTTTTATTCTACTTACGAATGCTAGCATCCAAGGTCGATAAAAAAATGCATAATTATTCTCTCACATATGCTTTCCAGTATATCAGTCTTCGAGCATTACGGAATTGGACGGTACTACGAAATAATGTGTAATAATCCAAATGTTATTCTATTCGTTTTTTTTCATTAATTATTTTTTCAAATTTCGGAATGAAGTAAGAAAAGAAGAATAATTCAATTAAAGAAAATATTTAAACTAATAATAAAAAAATATCTTTCCATAGGAAACTTTCAATCCTTGTGGATATTGAAACTCATCCAAACGTGTTTCAAATTAGCTATAAAGGTAGATTTTCCGACGCAAAACCTGCGCCCTCGGCGGTGTGGACCGAATTATGATTAAGACTTGTCTAAACGACGAGGTCGGTTTATTGAAAGAGCGAGTTTCCAAGAGCGGTATATTAGTCAGGTTGGGAATTTGTATTTGCCAGCCGGGAAGGTTCCTTCATCGCGATAAACGCTGAATAGATTTTCAATCCTTTGAGAAAAATGTTTTACAAAGTTTCTCGCGAGAGAAAAAATGTTGAACCGACTCGCGATCCGGGCTGCACTACAGAAAAGATTTATATCCTTCATTAGTGTTTAATAAAATAACTTCCTTGCTGAGCGAGACTAAACTTGGAGCAGCTTTGAAGCTGGTGGGTGCACATGTTAGATTACTTTCTACATTCTTTCCGTAGCTTCTTTATAACAGCTTTCTCACTACGCGTACATTTTCTGTCATCTACACGAGATGCTGTGCTGGTGAAAGTTAATGGGTTTGAAACATGGCTTGGTATAGCGGGTCTACATATAGAAGAGCTTACTTGGTTTAATTTATTTATTACGTTTGATTTAGGCAAGACTCTTGTGTGAACATAAAGTGCGAGTATACGAGTTCAAGTTTTGTCTCGATACTTGAGATACTCGTGAAAGGATATACAGAGTTGAGCACAGAATGAGCTATTACCCTGGTCCTTTGTATAGTATCCAACTGATGAGCTAAGTTTCATCCGCGTACTACTGTATTATGTACGCAGGTCTACATGACCAACACACGCTCTCTTAGGCTTCTTATTTTACAAATAGTTTCCTTAAGAAATTCGATAAGAAAACATCAAATAAAAATGACCTGTGAAAAGAAAAATATCGAGGATTGACTTTCATTTCCAAAAATAAATAAAAATACTAGTAAAACTAATTAATTCCAATTGCGTAGTCTAGTGAATCCAAATATAATTTTATTAAAAATTAAAACAATATATATATATTTTTTAAATGAAATCTTCTCCTGCTAACTTAGGTATTAGCGCTATACGAAAGAGTAGGTTATTGTAATATTTAAAACAGTATCTTTGTTGTTAAATTAGGTTAGGTATTTGAGATACAGTGAGATATATCTCAGATTTAGTTGAGATAAATTTCAGAGTTATGTACACGTTTTGAGATTTTGAAATCAGAAGTAGGATCGGCCCGAACACAGACTTTGATTTAACAGCGAAACAGCGACACGTATGTATAAACGTCACCTAGAGCAATAGATATCTATAGCTATTTATTCTGAAAGATACACAAACCGAAGCTATTATAATACAAATGTTAATTCTGTTTTAACATCTGCAAGGGAGATTAAAATTAATCAAACGGACGAACGCAATATAAATGGTCAACTCTAGATGGCCAATTTCTGAAACATGGAATGCGTATGGGGACTACAAAAACCGAGAGTTGTCTCTAAAAAATCTCAAAAGAGCAAAATCTATATCTCAGAGATTGCCTCTAGTCGAAAATGTCTTCAAAATCTAATCTGTGAATACGCACCGTGAGAAATAAACTATCAATTAAGTTTACACTGCCGTAAGGAAGGAGCGGGCTGGTATCAAAAGTAAAACACGAGTAGTGAAGTGATAAGTTTCTTTTAGATTAATTGTTAATTAATTACTCAACTTCATACTGACTTTAGAATCTTCACTCGCAACTATTATTTATTCAACGTCTTTCGAAAGACTCATACAAAACATTTGAAAGGTCTACCTTAAAATAATTAATTAACATTAGACCCGCATTGCATAATACATAATAATAATTGGACCCCTTTATCCAATTTCGAATGTATGAAGACACGTGCCTACCGATTTTCAAAATGATAAATCAAATACAACAATTGTACCGAAATTATTTATGTTCGTTACGTTCGTTAATTGGGAAATATGCTGACAGTATTTTGTTGCTTTGATATGAAAAACGCAATAAAATTTATAAATCATAATTGTTTTGTTTCATATGTTTTTTTATTTTTAAGGATAAAACATAACACACATTTAATTAAACAACTAAAAATATACTTATTCAGAAAAAAAATATATAGTTGATTAATTTAATTTGTATTAAAAGTTAGTTTTTAATTAACTTTTTTGCGAGGTTAGTTTAAGTCTCCGTTAAGAACTTTTACGTAGCGTTTAGAAATGTTTCAGGATCTTTAATTTTATGCATGCGATGTCTGCTAATATTAAAGATTCTCATCCACATTGGTCCTTCTTGACTGAAGAACTTCCATTCTCTTGACTGTGTATTTTTTACGGTGGATAATAAAGGCCAATCTGGGGATGGAGGTGAGGAGCACCGAAGGATAGTTTTATATAATAGGATAGAGGGTGCTGGGATCTTGCGGAGGTTACGCTAACTCTTCCACCATATCCAAGGTGACACAGTACTAACTATAATACAGTATACTCCCAATTATCCGTGTGCGGTTTATCCGGTTTGTGGATTATCCTTGAAAAAATTTAATTTTGAATAATTACATATGTTCGTGTTTAGATGTTTTCATGTTCACAGTGCAACTATTCGTGCAATCAAATATCACAATTAAAAATCCATTTGCTTTTACACACTGCAATTATAAAGTGCATTTAAAAAGACACGCCCTTACGCATACTGCTGAGAAACCGTTTCCGTATTCACAGTGCAATTATTTGTGTAATAAAAAAACACAATTAAAAATCCATTTGCCCTCATGCACTGCTGGGAAACCAATTTTCTGTTCGTGCAATAAAATATCAGATTTAAAGAAACATATGCTTACGTAATCTGGTGAGGAACCGTTTTCATGTTAACAGTGTAATTATTCGTGTAATCAAAAATGTAATTTAAATAAACGCAAACTTACACATTCTACCGAGAAATTGTTTTAATGTTCACAGTGCAATTATTTGTGCCTTCAAAAATCACAATAAGCAATCCATTTCCTTTCACACATTAGTGTAAAACTGTTTTCATGTTCACAGTGCAATTATTTGTGCCATCAAAAATCACAATAAGCAATCCATTTGCTTTTACACATTAGTGAGAAATTGTTTTCATGTTCACAGTGCAGTTATTTGTGCCATCAAAAATCACAATAAGCAATCCATTTTCTTTTACACATTAGTGAGAAACAGCTTTCATGTTCACAGTGCAATTGTTTGTGCCATCAAAAATCACAATAAGCAATCCATTTCCTTTCACACATTAGTGAGAAACTGTTTTCATGTTTACAATGCATAATAACACTCGTTCGACCGCGAAGGAAAATTCTACCAAATATAAAAAGTGGATTTTTGGATTCTATCGAGCCTGAAACAAGTGAAATATCTGAACTATTTGAGTTAATGGCAAATTTACATGGCTTTGAAATTGTTGATAGAGAAAATATTGAGGAGTGGTAGAAATATGATTCATGTGAGATAGGTTTTCAAATAATGAGTGACGCGGATATTATTTACAATCTTGTTCAATCAGAAAAGAAAGAAAATGAGTCTGAAAGTGAAGAAGAAGAAGAAATTATCAATCGCATTAGTCACAACACAGCACTGACTTCTGTTGACACTTTATTGGAATACATCGATCAATGGGAATTCGAATATAATGATATAATAGCTCTTAAGAAAATTCGAACTGATATTAGAAAATTATTAAAGGATGCCTGCGAACAAACCAAAATCATAGATTTCTTTAATAAATAATGAGTATTAAACATGTTAAAATAATTTTCTGCTTTAGAAATTTATAATATGTATGTATTTTGAAAAGAAAAAAACATAAAAGGTTTCTAGCGGAAAAATTTCAAGATTAAATTGTAATTGCTTGTAAACCATTAGGGTGAGGTAAGTGGGAGGGATATTGCTCGACGCGCGCGATTTGCGGATTTGCCAGTCGTAATGAGTCACTGGTCAGGAGCGCACTGCGCGTTCGCGGTTGAGCAATATTTAAAGTGCGGTGATTCATTGGTTCGTGCGTGTCGCGCTTTTTGTACTCACTTTAATATTTGACGAGTAAGTGATGGGCCGAGCATGCAACTTATCTGGTGATAGGTTCAAAAGGTAAGACAAGAAGGGACAATGGTTAACCAAACTCTTCCGGGACCATCAACGTCAGCAGCGACGCCAGAACATATGGCTTAAGTTCAACGTGAAATTACGCGCAATCCGCGTAAATCCGAATAAAAAAATCAACAGTGTACGTTATTTTGAAAAATCCTTTTAAATTTGTTTTCATATTAGTTCTTGCTTATTCACCATTTTATATTTTTGTTTTTATCTATGTTTGTATTTTTTAATTTCGGTATTCATGATACCATAGGTATCGAAACATGTAGGATAATTAATAAGTAGTGGTTTAAACAAAGTATTTTGTATAATTATTAATTGAAAAATTTCCGCTGGACACCCTTTAGTTCGGATTATTCGTATTTTTCGATTTTCCGTGCCACCTCTCACCACTATTAGCCCGGATAATTGGGAGTCTACTGTATTTGACTGTATTACCCTTAATTAAAAAATCTTGTCATCTAATTTTTCTTATTTTTGGCATATACAAATTAATCAAAGTTTAAATAAAACAGTTTTTCAGATATTAATGTTTTCTCTATAAAATATTGACAAACTATTTTGATGCTTATAAAGCACCATGTGACAGTAAACATTGCTATCCTGTTGGATAATGTAGCATTTCCAATGTGTTTGCGGTGTAAGAAAAGGTTTTATGGAATAGACAAGCGGTACACGAGTAATTCCGTGGTGCTTGAGTACAACTTTCAAATGAATAAAGTTTCGTAAATATCACCAATTGTATTTTTAAATCACCGCGTTTGAAAATGGTACAAACATTATTTGATTATTTATCAAACGTCAGTGGTTTGATAATAGTAATATTTCACGTTTTAAAAGCATATTCATGTTTCTTTACCGACTGCCTATCAATTCGTATCATCAATTTCAATACTATTGTACTGGAAATTGGAAGGAGGTTTATATTTGTTTATTCTGAAATCAGTAATACCCGTATATCAATACTGACTACGTGTGATAGCAGAATTTATAATTTTTTCAAAGCGAGTAAACCATACCGCGAAGGTGGACAAATGTATTTTTCATGTTTATAGATATATAAATTTGTGATTGACATAATTAGTAATTTTAAAAACTAACAAAATTTGTATAAACCACTTTTATTAATTTTTTTTTTTTTAGGAGAACACATTCTTATTGTGAAGTTGTAACACAGACCTATGTTCTGAATAATTACAACTTCACAATAAGAATGTGTTCTCCTAAAAAATAATAAAGTTGTATCAATGTGTCCAAAAACTTAATAAAAATGAATTGATAATTCTGGCGTCTACTATCAGATTTACTTAAAGGTATTTGAGATTCTGTAAAAATAAGGTAGATGGCTCTATCAAATGATGGAACGATTAAATGTATTGATTTCAAAAAAGGTAACATATAAGGTCGAAAAATTGTCGCTAAAAATAATTCCGCTGTAGCTTAGTTGGATAAAGCACCTCCCCCGGTTAGGGAAGAGATCCAGGTTCGAATCCCGGTAGCGCAACAACAATATTTTTCGATAAAATTGATTTTATATGTGTATCTTTATAATTAATATATTTAATTCATATTTACTTTTATTAATTACTGTTGTTTCTTTGCCAGGACGGTATTGTGCATTGAAAGAACCAATCATTTCAAATTTCATGTCACAGTTACGAAAAAATGATGGCTGACTGACTATCTGACGGTTAATGGGTAGATAATGTTTACTTTTCTATCGAAAAAACGTATCTAAACGGATCAACAAGGTCACGTATTCATATAAATTAAAATAAAATTGACGTCCAATTGACGTACAAAGATGAAAATATTACCACGTTGCAAATTTCTCTTGGAGATTCATTTCGAAAGCGGGTAAAGTTCAGTACATAATTTAGCGCGAAGTGTTCTATGAATCATCATCGCTTGTGCTTGTGTTTCGTTTCCAGATTAGAATGATGCATCCGATACATACTAACCTTTACGGAGATCAAAGTTTTATTGAAATATCACAGTGGATGCGCGATTGTGTCTTCACGGATGAGATTTTGATCTATTATCTCAGCAAAAGTCGGTATGTACTAGTTGCGTCATATTTCTCTGCGCAGACAGTGCATGCGGCATTTAGCTAGATTCCGCTCAACACTGTACTGTCCTTTACGCGCTTTTGAGACGAATTTCCAAGAGAAATCTCATCCATGTACAGGTGCCTTTACAGACATATATTGGATAATTATATTATTAATTTGTTAATTTCAAATCACCGTTCACCAGTGAACTATAAATTCGAAACCCGATGATCTGTTTTCGGCAATCTATCTCCAGTGAGCAGTGCGATTCCTTTCATCTCGAAATAGTAAGGATCGATAGTAGTCTTGAAGAGATTTGTCATACGTATAATGTATTCTGTAGGAGAGCAACAGGTACACATCGCTGCCCGTGGGATTAACCAAAACCTCAGCCCTTTGCCGGGCTGTGCAGTGAGGGCGGGTGCTGCCGAGCCCTCTCGGGTTAAGCAAACATATTTTCCATTTGCTCGCAGCCTCTTTCTGAGTGAAGAAGAAATATGAAACTCTTAAATGCCAAAGGAACAACGAGGCGCAATTTAATTCTATAGCCTAACATTATTTAACTGAAATATTACAAAGCTTGTGCGCCACTGAAATTTCCTTTGAGATAAGCTCGTTAATTCATTCGGTGAAAGAAAAGTGTAATTTATTTGTATGCGGGTTGTATTATTAAATATATGAAATGTGTCATATATAATATCAGTGTCCTTCTAGGTGTCACGCTTAAGGGAATTTGAAAAGAAATTGACATATTTATTTATTAGACTTGATATTCATGTTTTTGTTGTAACAGAGGTGAATATAATACATAATAATACAACATGATAAACTTATTACATTTATATTGCTTTTAAGTAAACTACAGCGCCCAGCATAATAACATATTTTTGAATCGCATGGCGAATTGTATCTCAATTAAAAAATGTTTTTACTAATCTTTCGTGTACATACATAAAGAACTCGCGATAATTGAATAAATTCTCTAGTGAGATAGAAATTCTTTCAAAGCTTGTGAGAAAATTTGTGCAAACCAGCGGTCAAAAAAAGCGTGTTTATTGTTAACACGTTGAGTTTGTATAACCTCTGTTAAATTAAGTTATTATATTATTAATTATTCAGAGTATAATCTAGTCTCGTTTATCTCTTCTCATTTAATAAATTTTTTTTTTTTTATATTTTAGTTCTGACACATCATTTTTTCGAGGTACATATGTCGGGTAATTCCACCTCTGATATAAACAGCCATTATTCGGACTACTTTGCTAGACTGCTGTCTGCGTTAAAGTAGCCAGTTTTTTTCGTGCTATTATGGTGTTATTTAATTAAAGAATAAGTCGACAGAGATATATTGGATAATACATTATATTGGACACAAGTGTTAATTTTCAATGAAGTATATAATTTAGAGAGACACGTGACCTTTTTGTTCTGAAGGTACATACTAAATAAAAACTAGCAAATCTATTTTTAATACTAAAATTTTTAAATTGAAAAACTGTACACTAATGTTTTGACTTTGACTAACAATTATAATTATTATATTCTGGTGTTAAATAATTATGAATAGTCTGTGAAATTAACCATCATACCATGTCATTTCAGTAGTTTCATAGTCCATCAACATGAAGCTGCAATGATTGAGATGGGCGGGTCACGTCCTGAATCTTCAAGTGTATCTGCAGTAAGCATCCAGGTGCCGGAAGTGTGGGAAGACCGCGACTCCACTGATAGGATAGCACAAAGAAGGGTGCAGTAGAGTTTATAGAGTATAGTTCGAATATGGACGTGAATAATTCAGGAAGTCAAGGTTCTGTTATGTTCCAGCATTTGATAAGGATATTATCACCCCAAAGTGCACAGAATGCACCCGTAGAGATTATTTTAAAGTGGTCTACGTGACAAAACGCAGCGCTGGTTCAAGGATCATAGTTCATTTCTGTAAGTAGATATAAGCCGTATCAGATGTTTTAACCTCGTCAATCTAAGACTAGTCGTAATACACCTCACACATGTCTGTACTGTATTATTTCTCAATAAATATTTCAACAAGTTACGAGTGTTTCCTTGTGAAATCGAAGCATTGAGAATAAGAAGAGAAAACCATCCTGTCAATCGCCTCCTACTGTCCTCAAAACAATTTGTTCTACTCTTGGGTGTAACAGTTCGATGCAGGTTATACTTTCAATATTACATTGCCTGGCGTAGGAGTGTTGTTCTTAAAACATTTTAATACAGTTACAAAGTTATTTTAAAAATAATAAGAAAACACTTTGTTTATTGTTAAACCACTGTTTATTGATAAATCAACATATTTCAAGTCCAATGTATACCTACTCTAATTAAAAATGCAAGCATAGACAAAAACCAAACTACAATATATATTATATATATAGGTAGTGGGTAACTAATGTGAAAATAGATTTAAAAGGTGACTATTTGCAAAAAGGATTTGGTTGTTCATAATTGTGAGAACTGCCACTTTGTAAATGTATGAGTGTGTGTGTGTGTGTGTGTGTGTGTGTCATGAAAGTGAGTAGATGAGTGGTGGGAGGCGAGCCTTATAAGAGGCCATATCTAGGGGAAGAGTTCTCATCTATCACAGCTTTTTCTGAATAACAAGTCTATATCTGAAGTCGTATTAATTATTATCACCTACAAGGAATCGGGACCCAAGAAACTAGACAGTAATCAGAGGATAGAATCCCAAGATAATCTGTGGTAATACAAGATTTATCACAATAATGTTTAATTTGCTATTAACACTCTTTCTTTAACTATTTAATTTTTATTAATTATTTTGAAAATCCTTTTTTAAATAGTTACTTTTTAAATTTGTTTTCACATTAGTTTCTAATTGGTTACCTACCATTTATATATATTTTGTCTATGCTTACATTTTTAATTTTAGTATACATTGTATCCTGAAGAAGTAAACATTGGTCTTGAAGCATGTTGATTTATCAATTAACAGTGGTATAACAATAAAGAAAGTGTTTTCTTATTATTAATATATTATGTTATTACAAAGTAACTTGCAATTATTGAAAAAGTTACTTTATAGTAAGATTAAAAAGTACTTTTAAAATTAGCAAAATTAACTTTGTGGTTAAAATTCATTATTTTTATTTGTTAACTTTGTTTTATTAACCACTTATCGAGTTTAAATACATCTATCGGTTTCGAAAAATATCATTTTCTTTTTCAGAATGTCAATACTAATCAAAATATGTCGTTTCTTTACCAGAATCTATTTTTAAAAACAATAATTGTTAAAATTTACTCCAATAATTTTTAGGAAAGAATTTTAGAATCGGACTCATAGTTAAATTTAATTGGTTGTTTATAATTTTTTGATTAGTTTTACACGCTTTATTTATCTCCAACGATTCCAAATTATTTAATTTATGACCAACACCGTTTACACGCAAAATTGACAATCCCATTTTTCAAAACCATGACCATTTTGTCATAATTTCATCACAATAAACATACTCGTCTTTTAAATTCATCCAACATAAATTAATAAATCTTCATAAAAGAATCATTTATTCCTTGTACAACATACCACCATTACGAAATAAATAATAAAGAAATAAAAGAAAATAATAATCATTTTGAATATCTTCCAAATTCACTCCGCGCAAATATTAATATTACGTGTAAATTTCATCATTCATTGCTGACAAAATCACGCGTATACAGAATGTACCCAGTCTATAAATAGACCATCCGAGCGCACACGTGCCGTTCGAACAGAACCAGAAGTATCGCGTCACGAGACTTCACCCCTATGAAAGTACACCCCGGGAAGTACACGTTCGGGTTGTTTCTGTAATCCTGTCGATTCTTTTCCCCCGCCTCTTATTTTTCATCGCTGCTTCACAAATGTCTATATAAGCCGTCCACGTCGTAATTTCCCTAGCAAATAAATCCGATATTTACTCAATATACCGGCGCGTTCCGTGAAATTATATCGCCTCGCATTGTTTTTCGGTACTTCTTTTAAAATTAAAATGTATCCGAATCTTTTTTGAAACTCTTTATTACGAGAATATTTCTCAACCATCAAAGAATTCATAACCAAGTGTGGTAGTAACTTTTATTCGAGATATCGCAGTAAACGTATCCGAAGTCCGAGGTAGCTACTTTCATAAATCATGTAGTCGGTATACGAAATTTTTATACAAATTTTTGCCGTAAATTACCATTGATTAATTAATATCCATCAGTGAGTTTTTCGGAGGTGTGACGATTTCTTATGAAGACCGCCGGAACTTCTTAAATTCTCGATACATTTTTATTACCTTCTCTATTGCCTAATTGCTCCTGATGACTTGACGCACACCAAGAAGTCACCCCAGGCGACTACTATCAGCTTCGTAGATCCAGGAAGATCGCGTCTGCCCATCTGAGGACCCCAGGGTCCGCGTGTCGTTAGATATGCCGTCACCATGATCCACGTCAACATCAAAGGTATCGTGTGCCCCGGTGTTCAGTGTTTGTGTAAACTTCCACCTCGTCGAAATCTTTTTTTAATCCTCAATGATGATTCCTGAAAATTTTCTGCGTATTCAATAAATTTTATAATCAAAATTGACAGTGAGAGATTACCTTCGATCGTCTTCCTTGAAATTATAATAATCACCGACTTATTTCTTTGAACTTTACTTTTCGATGTAATAAATATTATTTATCCATTAGACTCAGGTGTTGTCTATAACTCTTTATGATGTCGCTTTCAATTTTAATAAATTTAAAAATAATAATTATTTGTAAACCGGAGCACTGTTACTTATCAACAAGCAAGTTCTGATCAAACTTGCCCACATAATAAAACCATATCCGACCATCCCTAGTTACGTAACCATCTCATACTTACTAATCTTGAATTTTATTTCTTGATAATGATACCCTTAATCTATTACAATAACAAGAGCCTCTCGAGTATGATTTTACTATAACGTTCTGTCTCCCAGGTGTCTATTTTCTTATATAACACCAAGCACAACTTTGTATGACTTAAGTTCTAAGTTTAAAATAATAATAAAATAAATTTTACTCTCCATTTAATCAAAGACAACACTTCATAATTTTAAATTCTGTTTATTACTTTAATTTTAATAAAATGCGATGTGACGGCCTTAATAACGCACATGCAGAAATACCTATCCCCTATTTAAATAGGGAGAATCAAATTAAATTATAAGCTATCTTTGCATACACAGAAATATTCCATGCTTGCATTTGAAATAATCTAGCCAGAGAAAAAATGTATTTGCTCACTACCTGGCCTTGTCAAATGGTATATTCTGTTATTATATGAAAATATGCTATATGTTCCTATGTGATTTTTAACAGTATTTACCAATATCATAAATATCTCAATGCTATACTGTCCATGTTCTGTTTGTGATACCTGATTTGGAATATATGTCATTCTGTACTAACTGAACATAAATATTTTTATTTCGATACCCTGACCACTAAAAAGCATATATTGAGTCGAATCATGAGTAAATTTGGGACCAAAGAGAGAAAAAAAGTTCTATCCAACTGAGCAGGTCGACTTCAAAAAAGGTAGGTGCCGGAAAACCTGATTAAAGATCTGTCTGAAAAATAACTTTGTCTCAGAACTATAACATTAAAAAAAAACTTGAAAAAACTTTTCGTAACAATTTTTCTATCAAATGATTAGAAATTCTGAAAACCCACTAATGTTTAAACATCTCAAATGCTCCTTTACTGTTATATTAAAATTTCTACCCGTTTTACCAATATAAAATGCAGCACAATCCTTGCAACTAAGTTTATAGACACCAGAATTGTTAAATTTATCATCTTTGTCTTTAAAATTTATGAGTAAATTTTCTATATTATTATTTGTATAAAATGCTGGTCTAATGTTTTGTGGTAGGTGTTTAGATATTTGATTTGAAAAGTTATTTATGTATAAAATTCTACGTCAATAATCATAATTATTATTATGTTTTATTTGTGATTTATATAAAAATTGACTATTATATTCTTTTAATTTTTTTTTAAATAATTTCTATTAAACCTGTATTATACCCTTTATTAACTGTTATTTTTTTAATGGTATTCAATTCAATATTGAAATTGGATGTTGACATAAGAATATTGACTAAACGATGTATCATTGAGTGGAACCCTGAATGCTTGTGTGATAATGAATGATTAGATTCACTATGAATGATAGTATCTGTAAAAGTTAGTTTTCGAAAAAAAAAAGATTCAATTTTATTATTATTTTTAATCAATGTTAGATCCAAAAAATTTAGGGTCGAATTATTTTCCATTTCTAATGTAAATTATATTTTATTATTAAATGAATTAATGAAATTTAAAAATTTTGTTATTTGAAGTTGTGAACCTGACCAAATACATAATATATCATCCACATTCCTTTTTCACAACAAAACATTCTTTAACAAAGAAGAATCACAATCAAAAATATTCCTCTCTAAATTGTTTACAAAAATATCTGTTATTAGTGGACTTGTGGATGATCCCATAGGAAGACCCTCTGTTAGATTGTACATTATATTATTAAATTGAAAATAATTTTGGTTCATACAAAGGTTTAACAAACGACATAAATCTTTTACCAAATTATTAGGTAAATTAGATGAATTTAGTAAATCAGAAATTAAAATTTTACTTTCATTAATAGGTACATTAGTAAACAAATTAACAATATCAAAAGAAACAAGTTTAACATTGTTGGGAAGATCCATATCCTTCCATCCAGATCCATATCTACTAATTGCAACGAATTTTTTAAAGTGTATTTTGGTTGAAAAATATTCAGTCTATTTATAGTTTTTATAATTGATGAACATAATTTAAAAGTTGGAGCATTACAGTATGAAATTACCGGTCTTATTTGAATATTAATTGTGTGAATTTTAATAGAGAATACAGTTTTAGGGGTTTAGGGTTCATTAAAATAAGATCTGATAACACTGTATTATCAGTAAATATGTCACTTGTAAAATCTTTTAAAACACTTTTAATATTCATTTGATATTTCTGAGTCGGATTCTTTGTCATAATATTAAACTGGTAACTTTTGAGGAAATCTTCAGTTTTCGAAACGTAATCAACTTTATTCATCACTATTAATGTATTACCTTTATCAGCTTTACTTAAGATTAGATTTTCTTTATTAGAAGTTTTTGGAAGTTTTTAGCATGTATTATATTTTGATTTGTCTCCTTTGATTTTATAGGGATTTGATGATTATTTAAAAAATCTGTAACTTTGTAATGAAATGTTTTTGGTTTTTTGAATAATGCTGTTTCCAATATCTAATGCCAAATTTTCAATAACACTATTAATATTATTATTATTATATTGTTAATTATATTTAAAACCTTTTGAAAGTAATTCAATTTCTTTTGGAAGAAAAACATGAGATGAAAATTTTTTAAAACGATCATAAAATGTGTAATTAAAATTAATATTATTTTTTTCAATAAGTAATATTGGTTTATTATCATATAGTATTTAAAGTTTTTTATCAAGTGCAACTCTTTTCTTAAAGGCTTTTTTAGATGCAAATTCTCTGATTTTATCATCAAATAAATCCCATTGTATGGCGTGAAGTTTATGTACTAATTCTGTATGTAATAATTTTAGGTTAAGTTTGATTTTATTACGATTTTTAAATTCACTTTTTAAGTCTTCTTTAGCCACGCTTGTTTAGCTTTAATAACAGAAATATTAGAATTATTTATTATTTTATTTTTTGAATTAAACATTCCACAATATATATTTAAAGACACAATTCTATATTTAATTGTTAGTTTTTTATATAGTTTTGCTTTATTAGCCGTACTCGCCATAATTATACTTTTAAAATTAGCAATATTAACTTTGTTACTATTAAGTGGTTAATAAAATAAAGATAATAAATAAAAAAAATTTAACCACAAAGTTAATAATGCTAATTTTAAAAGTATAATCTGTTACATAACTAAAGTTACATATTTTTATGAATCGCTTACCTATCCGAAAAAGAGACTAGCTCTTGTGCTTAGTTAAAAAAAGTCACGGAACTATTAGATTGCGTGAGGGCTACCAAAGTGATCACGTGGGTGACACCAAAATGAAAATATTAAAACAAGGAATTTGCGTTAGTTCATGTGTATATATTTGGTGCTCTGTAGTTAGGTTACATTTTTCAAATAAAGTACAAACAAGTCCGTTTCTATTTTTAAAAATTTCTGACAAAACTTCACATTATTGTAATCTTTGTACCTACTGTGAACTGAAATAAGTATTTTTTACTTTACTTAATAGTGACAAACAGATTAATTAGTTTCATAATTTATAGTAGATGCTTAATCTATCATCTTTTATACATACAAATACGGGCGTGCTGCGTTAATCACCATTTTAATGGTGTGCGTTTAAATTTTTATTTTTAATCTTCTTCTTCTGCCGACCTGCATCCTGTGTTGAATATTCGGACTGTCCGTCCATCCATCTCGTTGAAAGTTGACTTTTTGATCTTCGTCCATGTGTTCCCTGTTTATTTCTCCAGGTTATCGAAGAGGATACGCAAGTGTATAATAATTATTTTCCTTCAGTCTTTCTTCAATACGTAGTTCCTGAAATTTTTCGGGACATTCGTTTATTTCCATGCCAATACCAAATTTCAAAATATGTTTTTTTTCAGTGCACAGCATAATACAAAGTAATAGATTTGAACATTTTCTAACGGAGGCGTTTGATATTATTAGTCCTCTCGCGTAAAAATACAGATATATTTCTAGATATTTTCGTCCGTCAATCTAGTATTTGCATTTGATATGTGAAAACTGACTGACTGAAAATGAATTATTGAAAGATTTTTGAGTGATAGTTCTCAAGGATTTCCATAAATCCATCAGTATTCATGGAATTGTTCCCGCGCTGGGTGGTGTTTTTTTATACCAGAAAACCCATTTTAGGTTTTTCGTCGACTGTACACTCCACACCTTATATATTCAGTTCCAAATTCAAATCGAAAAAAATCTGGATTTGGAACGATCGCTAGTGGTTACAAATTTGATGGAACTTAAATATCTTTAACAGGTAATAAACGTAAGTCACATTAAAACGATTAAAATAATATTAGCGTTATTTTTATCCAAAATAATATCATATTACTTATACGTAGGGATTTTTGTAAAATCATATTTCTGAAAAAATATAAAGTTCAGATTATTTTACATTATTATTCCTGTCAAATTTATAATTAACGAATAAACCAAAATAATATACATTTAGTCGTTTAAAGTCACTCGTAAAAAATATTACATTTAAAAGTAAGAAAGCGAGAAATATACGTATCGCTTGAAGTAAGGTATATAAGGTAAATCTGACAGGATTAAGAAGTCTGATATATCTCAGCCTAAAGAACATTCTATCGGCAATACAAAGTCCCGGGTTCAGATCCTAGATGAAATGAGATTTGTCGTTTTGGTGGCGAAATTTAATCGAGGAGGCCGGGGACTAGGTACTTATGTGTATAGGTATAAATTCTATTTTTATTTGATTCTACAACTTCTTACGATAGGTTAACCTCTCTTTACAATAGAATTACAATTTAATTAAAATTTAAAAGATATACGTATTTATATACAGATCGTCTTAGAACTAACTCTCGTGTAAAATAAAATTAGGTTAGGAATAACAGAATTGTAACGTCGCTAATGTCGATTTTTTGCCACTTGCATTTGATCTTTTTAGCTATCGTTTTGGTTTCCTTACACAGAAGATTATTTCCCTGACAGCCGCCACAATTTCATTCGCGCCCTTGCGCAGCGTAATATTTTCTTGGATCAGATTTAAAACATCGCGAAGGATAAAAATCCTTAAAATGTTGTTTATTAAATGTTGGGTATTTACTTTTCCACAATATTATCTCTTTCCGAGAAATCTGGGAAATTTTTATTAACACCGGACCGGATACAAAATAATACAAGGTAGCCCATTTTATATTTTGTTGAAGATCAACAAATTACCTAGACATATTTCAGTGGCGTGTATAAGGGTAGACAAAGTGAGGGGTAATGGGAGCCGGCGGGTAATGGGAGGTACTACACAAAATGTACTTACTAACGCTCAAATCAATCGGAAATAACCCGAATATCTTCGTCAATGTTCGACTAAATTAGATTAATTTGTCAGTAAAATTATTACATGCACAATATTCTTATTTCATTAGTGGCGTTGGTCAGTTTAACAAAACCTTGATTAGACCCTGCTTAAACCAAGCAAAACAATCCAGTCTTTTCTTGAAAATGTTACACCTACTCTGATGTAATCTGTAAAGGGTCAACCGTTTAATTCATTGGAGGTTATGTAGAGATGAGATATTTACCTTAAATCCGATGCTCGACTAGTTTGACAGAGGACGGATTATCCTTTTCATATGGGCGGTGGATATCAGAGACAGAATGATGGAAAACACTTCAATAAAACATGGTTTAGGTTATTCTAAGACAATGTGCATTTATTCAATAAAATGGAATATATTAATAGATCAGAATTACTATTATGAAATATGAGGGCTGACATCCAATCGTGATGGATAGCGCTGGTTTATTCCGCGGAGCGGATATTACTTTCGTCAGCCAAGCTGATGTCACATGGCGAAGACACAAATTAAAAGATGGATAATCAATAAATACCTCGAGGATGACAATGGTTAGCTCAACTTCGATGTAAAGGTGTAGACCTGCTCGTAGGTCTGGCGAGGTGGTGGTGATGATGGAATGTATTATGTAGATGGCTTTAAAATAATGGAACGACAGATGTATTCATTTGAAAAAGTGTAACATATAGGTTAGAAAATTTGACATGAAAAATACTGGCGCCATAACAAAGTTGGTAGTGTACTTCCCCGGATTGGAAACAGAGATCCAGGTTCGAATCCCGGTAGCGCAAAAACAATATTTTTCGACAAAATTGATTTTATATGTATATATTTATAATTAATACATTAAATTAGTATTTAAAACATCACAGACCGTCTGTTCTGAATAATTACAACGTCACAATAAGAATGTGTTCTCCTTAATCAATAATGATTGACAGATTCTTCTGTTTGTTTTAATTATCAAAAAACTATGAAACAATAAAAATGTTTTTTCATTTAATTATTGTGATGATTGAAACCAATACACGGAGTCGTTTTTGTCGTGAGTTATTATTACTGACATACCTTTATATCAATTTATAATTATACTAATTTGAAATACATATTATGATTCATAGAGTATTCATAAAAGGATATTTTAAATAATTTATTCCCAGTTTTCATTAATTATTTTTTACGTCACTAACAGACGTCAATTATTTTATTGAACATTTTTAAGCTGATTTTATTTTAAACAATTCGTATGTTGTCACATTAGGCAAATTTCGGCAGGATCCTATTGCGGAGGGTCCTATGGACGGAGAAAAATTTCAATGCTTTTTTCTTTGATTACACCCAGGGGACCTCAAAATCATCTTTCATTAAAAAGTTTATGTACGTATGTATGATTTTGTGGATACAGATTTCAATCAAACATTTCTAAAAAATTGATTTATTAAATATACCAAACCAGCTTGATTCGCCCCCTTGTTTCAAAATAGCGTTTTTAAAAATTGAACTTCGTTAATATAAAACTTAGAGAAAAAAGTAAAGAAATACACCTAATTCTGCAAAACTGGAAAAAAAAATTGTGCATTACTGTGAAAAGAGTTGCATGGTGAACCGCCTCTGACAACCCATCATGGCATTGCAGCGTTTAAATATGCAGCCTGATTTAAACATAAAGGAATGAAGTAATCAGACATGGTAATGAATGAGTAAAAATGAACTTTACATGGTTTATTAAAAAAAGTTATAATAAAATAAAATACATTAAACATGATGTTAATAAAGTGAAGTACTTCCTACACGGGATGAGGAGGTATAATATATGTAGAATAATCGTATGAAAGTTAAACGGCTTCCCTAAAAATGTCATCTTGTATCCAAATTCAATGATCTCAGTATCTAGAGAGTGGCGTATTCAACCAAAAACTCTTGTCTACAATACATTGGTAAACATACGAGCTTTGTTAGAGAATTCCTATAAAAAAAAAGTCTATATTCGATTAAATTCGTTATTTATTTAAAAACCAGGTATTCAGGTAAAATTTAACTACTACCGCAAAATACGGGAATCGAACTAAACCATTGCATCAGTAGTTTCACACCCCGTAAGCCACCAAAAGTACAAACGAGTACATTTGAAAGTAATAGGAATAGCAATTTGTGGACTAGTCCAAATATCATCAGCCAAGTGTATTAAACTGCATTTAAAAACAGGTTTGAAGTACTGCGCGGTGCATTTAATGAATATCATAGCAAATTGGTTAAATTATTTAACAGGAACGCTGTTTCAACGTACGGTTAACTCAAAAACAGGAGGGGGATAATCCAAATACACAAATAATTGAAAACATCAATAATGAATGCAATACCCGTTACATTCATTACAATATATTAAATTTCACATTTACAAATTTTGTTACATCATATTAAAATATACGTTGGTCAAATATTTTATAGGATTTTGATTCTTTTCAGAATGGAGCGATTTTTCCTATTTTTCGTCAAACTGGCCATCGCTAATTTTGATATTTCAATTCTTTTTCAGATTTCTGCTTCATATTCTCCATATTTTAATATGATAGCACTTGTATACAACCATTGCCAACTTTTTTATAGTCAATTTTAATAATTTAACCGAGTTTTTTAGATGTAGGCACCTAGCGAGGCAGGTAGTGGCCGATGGGCTTGCAAACATTAATACGAGTGTATTTGTTTCGTCTATTTTGCTGATATATGTTGTAATGCATAAAAAAAGTTATTTCAAGCTATTCAATTGTTATTTTAACAATAAATGCCAATTTATCACCACTAAACTGAATATTAGGAAAAATAGATCATTAGTCATTAATGCGAAGTATCAGAAGGATCAGGATATTGGGGGTCCCAGATCTCCCCTCGATTCACTGTTCCTTGTGTTGTGTTCCTGTATATGATGTCACAGAGTGTGCAAGTGTGAATGTGACTATGGCTAGAGCAGGTGACTTACAATTGATGACGTTTGTTGAAGATTGATCCACAATTTACAGCACACAAGTTGAGTGCAAAATATAGATAAAGTTTATGACGTGAAGTCTTCACTGGAGGTGCGTTTGAGAAGGTGACTGAGAGAAAAGTGGTTGCTTCAGGTTGGCTCCCGGAGTGGCTACGCTACGATGTATTGTTGTCTAGTTTGTGGTCGAATTAAACGAGATTATACGGCTATTAAGAGTTTGGATTGATAGCCAGGTACTGTCAGGCGCGTGCAGGGTCTCCACAAATTCATAATTGAAAACGATAAAATAAGAATTAGTTAAGATTCCTATTTTTATCTACCATAATATAACATGGACAAACATTGATTACAAGTATGATATAGGAACTGGATACCTTTGAAATGCGGTGCTGGAGGCGAATTCTAAGAATTTCTTAGACAGCAGTGCCTCAGTTTCGGAACAATTATTAAAGATCCAAGATAGATTGTTTATGATCTTTCTAAGACGCCCGTAGAAGAGAGGAAGTGGGCGATTTATAATTCAGACTGGATCAATGACGCTATTAGCTATCCTATTTAAGTGCTATTGAGTTTAGATATTGGCTGAAATAAAGATGGCGAATAATCTCTAAGGCGAGTCAATAGGTCATAACCCGATCCTCAATAAAAAAGGAACCGACTGGAAAAGTTCACACTTTTGTCAACACTTTAATTTTTAGATTGATCATCTCTCCTACCAATAATACCATGCTGCAGTATATAGTGAGCGAATTACGGTCTAAATTAAGAGCTTTTTTTAACAGGTGACTTATTATTATTTATAGAAAAAAAAAATTAATGTAATTAACGCAACCTTCACAAGAGGGTATGAATTTTATCTTGGGTGTTATATTGTAAGCTTAGAAAGGTGGATTTTCTGAAACTAGAGGATGGTACTAGACGGGGAAATATATTTTAATTTTAATACAATGACCTCGCCACCGAGTAAATCATTGGAATGTCGACAAAGAAGTCCGATACGTGTTCGTTTTATTTGTTCACATAAGCAAATGATCAGTGAGAAATAAAATTGTGTTAATTAAATATGAAATCATACTTAATTAATAGAAAGCTTTGGGTTGAATTAGATTCAGTTAAATCGAGGCTTTCTTTCATTGCGAAAAGTGACTATTCATTTTATGTTTAAAATATTGAAACTTTAGGTGCTCATTAGTCGGAGTTTTTGATACGAAAAGATCTAGAGTATCCATCACTATGCTGAAATATAAAAATATTGAATAAAATAAGCAGAATTGATTACTGGTGAAAAGCTAAATGGCAATGAGAGACATATTTAAGACGAAAGATAACTGTCGGACAAGGAACATTCTCGAATGATACGACGCAAATAAGACCTAGAGTCTCGATGATTAAACAAAATTATCGGAGCAGTTGGAGTGATTTGGCAAAGAATGATGTAAAATCGAAGAGTAAGTTACATCGCACTCTGATTCAACTGCAAAATTTCTAACAATTGATTTTATTCAAACGTTTGTAACTTAACTTTAATAATTTTGCATAAACCGTAAGTACGCATTTCTTTTCTAATGACCTTTTCTGTCTTCACTGCCTACCCACACTCACACTATAACTAGAGTAGACTCCGCGACACGTGCTAGCATGAGAGTAAGATTTACTTTGAGACAGTTATACTCTCACACAGTCTAACTCTTCAGATACAACCCATTCTCCAAAGTTATAAGGTTAAGTGACGGAAAATCAAATAATTGGTAATGAACACAACTTCCTAGTTTTCGTAAATGGTAATTAGCAGATCTTATAGTTTTAAATTGATTATTACAGTTGTTATTACACACAAATAGTCAGCAAATAATAAGGACTAAATTAATTTAAGACAAAATCAACAAAAATAATTGAAATGAATTTTGGTAAAAAATAGAATTTCGATTTAGTTGCCTAAGAGGCGAAATTCCAAATTGTATTAACTACTCTGACCATGAACGATTTCGTACTTTGCCGGTAACACATGCCTACGTGAATATCGATTAAGCTAACCCAATCAATATTAATGTTTCATATCACATTCCGTATCACGAGGCTTGCATCGGCGGTCGGGGGTCGGGAGAAGAGGGAGTGGGAGAAGATTCTCAGGGCGAAGTTTCTCGCTTCATTTGAAGTCGGTCCAAAACTCCCGATATCCTGCTCCGCGCCCCTTCCGCCATAGCCATAGCGTAATAAGTCAATATAAGCAGTTTGGCAGGCTTCAAGGATCTGTGGATTCCACTACAACCATAAAGAAGATAATTATACAAGATCCACACTAAAGTAATAATTACATATTATTTCAAATACTTTTTAAATATAATATATTTTATGTCAATGGTACTTAATAGGTTTAGTCCTATTGTAAGAAAGACATTAAAAAATATATAATCGATTCCGTTTAATTGGGCCGCTGCGCCAGTTAATTGGAGCCATCGCTTATTTGGGCCAATTCTCAAAGAACGGATACCAAACCAAGGAACTAACAATAATTTACAACGCTTAATTTGGACAACATTCTGCTTAATTGGGACACGAAATACAGGATCACAATAAATATTATACACATAATTTCAATAATTTTAAGCCAACTGATGGAAAGTAAAACACAATATCATAATTTAAAAAACGCGCGGTGAAATGTGCAGGGTAGAAAATTACAAATTAAATTAATCAACTAGAAAGATATACAGAAAAATATCTATCTATCGAAAAAATATATAGTCGCTATCGGGTTTCGGTTACAGATATATTTTTTCTGTAGGTATATCTTTCTAGTTAATTAATTTAATTTGTATTAAAATACCACAAAACTATTTACTGAAAATGCAGAGATTAATGCAAAAATTTTCCTTTTGCAAGTAATGCAGTTTGTTGCTGACAGCAATAAAACCCAAGACCATACAACATTGCTTTCGCGAATTGCATTGTTCGCAGCTTTAAACCTATAGACCATGGGTGGCCAACCTTTTCGGCAGCCGGGCCAGATTTTAGAAATGAGATTTACAACAAAATTTCTTTTATTATTCAAAGTAAAAGACAGCGTTGCGAGCTTGCCACAGAGTGGCATGGCTGGCGATCGTACGACGTATCCCGCCCCGCATTCACGCTCACGGCTATCCACGCAAAACCAGTGGCGTGCGCGCTTTTTGAAATCAGCTTAACGTTGTGATTGTTTGTTAATACGAATATACCATAGAAGAAATTGTCACGATAGTTGAATCAATGTACTGAGATACTTCCATATATGACATATGATACGAACTACGCACGTTGGAATGTTTTTTTGGTGGTTTTATGTACACTAAAAGAAAAAAAATGTGTGCATATGCTCCGCGGGCCGCGGGTTGGCCGCCAATGCTTCAGACATTCCCGAAATTATGAGCTACGAGGACAAGTCAGAAGTTCCTATTATTAAATATCATGAATTTTCCACAATAGATAACAATTTCCCATGCTACGGTGAAAATGAAGATAGTGCGGATGTTATTGTTGTTATTGTTGTTGAGACCTGTTGCCTGAATTTATTATTACATAATGTATATTTAAAGAAAAATATAAATTGTTTAACTTTAGGATAACTTCGGTTAATTGGAGCAGCTGCTTAATTGGGCCAAATGTCATGGTCCCAATGTGTCCCGATTAAGCAGAATCGATTGAATGTTTAATTAAAATATAAAAATATTACATCTTCTCCGTTACGGCTTCACGGAAATCCATGTCCACAGTTACTACAGAGAGCCATCCATCCCTTGACATCGCCAACATCTGCTGGGTATTTCCTACCTCTTAAAAGTCTGGCCGGATGGCTTTGTGCGTATTACAGGACTTCATACTATATCGGTTTTTACACAGTTTCCAAAGTTCCGGGTTATTTAATATCTTCTAATTTTGGATCCGTTATTACATATTGGGTAAGAATTTTGTCACATGCTGCCCGAGCTGACCTGGCATCCTTCCACGTCATGGATGGAACGGCAGATCCCCGGGCTTCACGTCACCGGCTAGCTTCCATCGGTACTTACAATTCTGTAGGTTTTCGCCAGGTCAGGGCTATGGACTACTTACTACATATGTGTCTGCAGGGGCGGGAGGGAAATACACAAATACTTAAAAAGTATAATTTCACAATTGGTTTTACAAATGACAGCCGCTTCTCGTACCTAACCTAACCTACACTAAGTCATCTACACCAGTTCTCATGTCCATCACTTATTTTTCTCCCGATGACATCTTTTATGTCAGAGACCCTGGAGATTCAAGTTAAGTCCAGAGTGGACCCGCTTCACGAAGCAGTCACCGCGTATTGTTCCAACAAAGCACGCCGGGTCACAGGTCAAAACTCGTTGCCAAATCTCATATAATTAGAGCCAAGGATGCCCCGCATCTCGTTACGGCCACGCCATGCATTTTTTATTTTTAGTTTTCTTCATGGCCCGCACCAGACGTAATTCGCTCCGACCCTGAAATGTCAGTTCTACCATCTTTTCTGTGGACTCCTGGCATATTGCAGGCGTCTGATTGGCCAACAGGAACATGATGGGCATACCCACGTTTCTTTTTGTCAAGGTGGTGCACGCGCACACGGGGACGCCAGCTTCCAAACGTGACCATTTAGTTTTGAAGACCTGCAACCTGTTTTCTTGCGCTAAAGTCACACCCGATGGAGCGATCAGTTGTTTTAGTGTCGTACACAGTTTAATATTTTAATTCTGTGACAACAACTTCGACGATAGCAATTTTGCATAAAGCAAAGTAATAAGCATTTCCTTATTTTATCACTTAAAATATTATATCTTGTATTATAATTCTTAAAGTTTATCCTTTTGTTTGTCCGTCACGAGGACTACCGCTTAATATTATAGGAATTGGCTAAAAGATTAATAATATTTCTCTCTGTTTATGTAAATGCCTTCGATTGCTGGTTCCCAGGTTTCCGATTGACAATACGCATATGATATATGAACTGCACTAACCTTTTTAATTTTGCTGTCTTTCTGGTCCGATGTTGTTGTTCTTTTAGCTGGGTTGTCTTTTTAGATTTCGACCGACCGAAGCACGCACTGGTGGTTTATTTGGACTGCTGGACTAGTCGAAGTATGGGATGTAATGAGAATGATGCCTGTCGGTTACCGTCTTCATAGCTTTCTGAAAAAAAGGCGGTAATACTCACTCACACATTATGTACATTATTATAAACCAAAAAACCCAGTGGTGCGAATCGAAGTCAATTTAATGTCACAGTGTCAGTATCCAAAACTCACACGAGTATAGGTGTTGACAGAATTTGGGAAACAGGTGGGTTGAAGGATCAAATAAAATCAGGAAGAAATCCGATCCATCTCGATGAGTATGATCCTTTAGGTATTTCGATTGTCTTCTTCCACTGGATCCACAGGTCTTCTGGCTCCAGGAAACCACACTTCGTTGATAGCGTGAAGTAGGATGACACGCGCTATGCACAATAGCAAGGTGACTTCATTCACGGAATATGTACATCTCACTGTACGTGTCTCTTTTTTATTAATTCACTGAGCAAACACCGGTACAGCGGAATCGTAATATTTATATTTATATCACAAATACAAATATCTTCACAATCGAATATCAATCACAGTTTATCTCATCACGGCACGCTGTATTAATATTCTTAGTATTTTTAATACTTATCGCTTGCGAGCACAAGTTGTACGAGGTTGGTACAAGTTGGTACGAGGATCGAACTCCCATAAAGAAATCGGTCAGTAGGCAACGTCTTCCTATTATACTTAGTAAGCATGTCAAGTGTATTTTTATATATTAAAAATAATATAATCCAATAAGTATATTATCATACTTAGATTTTTTTAAATTATGTAAAAAACACAATAATAAAAAAAATCCATACAAAGCGGGGTCTATGTAACCTAAGGGTTAGGTGATGTGGGAGCATTACTGGAGGTAAACACTTAACATTAAGCATACTTAACTAAACATAAAGACAGATTACAAGATTAAGAGATAAAGTAGAGAGAGGGGGTATACATTTATTTTAACAATTTAATCCATTGATATTTAATCCACAATAATTCGTATGAATGGTACTGAGTAACGATGAATGATTATTTTTGCAATGAATGTGTCGGATAATCTTTTGAATTCCATTTCTCAAGCACCGCCCCACCCCATGTTGCCGATATAATAATAGTATACGGTAAGAATATGCCACACAGCCGTCTCAAGCAGAGTGGGAGTAACTCAATATTTTTTAAGTCGTGTACTTTTTGTGCCAATCTTTACCCCCCTCTCGACGCCGCCGGCAAGTGATTGACGCTCGAGGGGTTGGTAAATGCCGCATTAAGATGCCTATTGAGATAATGTCTATTTGACGATATTCTACATTCTGGAGATACGTTAAATTAATTAAAGCTTATGGAATTATCTCAATTCAAATAAGAAAATTTGAGTATGTGTGTGTTTTACGAAATGTACAGCTGTACATATGATTTGGTTTTCTCCGCAAACAAGATTCCAGTAGTGTTTGCAGCGAGTGTATCTTAGGCAATGGACTGGTAATAATAAGCGAGCTTTTGAATTAAGGGAATGGGAGCGGTTATTGTCCAAAAATGTTTCCCTTATTTCTGATTGAAGATTTTTGTGTGTGGGTGTGTATAATTTGAAAATAAGGAAAAAATATATAGCGTGAGTTATAGAGAACAATATGTTTGTGATGGATCCATATTAAAAACAAGCCGTATATTAACACTAGATATATGTATGATAAATTAATATTATTGCCGTAAAATGGCACAGTAAAACCCGTCGTCAAGAGTCTCCAGATCGAGCCAGCGAGCGCATCCTTTACCGTTGTTAAGTGGTGGCTTCTCGCGACAAGAAGAGCGCAGTCTTAGAAAACACATATTTACTATCATTGTTCGGTCTTTGTGATAAGTCCACGGATCGCCGGTCGCAGTGAGAGTGTCGGGACACACCACTATGTACCAATTGGTTCCCCATCTCATTTTATTTAAATTTACAAAAATTTGAAATAAATGCTAATTATTTATGATTTCTCCTCTATGCACCTGCATCAGTTTCTTAGACCTACGGCAATTACGTACTTAATAAATGTAGTATAAACATGTTTTAGGCTTTTACGTGCCTGGAAATATGAAAAAGGTTCTGATTTACTTTAAGGCGATATTCTCTTTACAGCGGCGGTCTGGCACGTACTTCTGTATAAGGGAGTTAGAGTGGTATGCCTGTACATGCATTTAGAGTAATTAATGTATCGGGATGACATCTCTATACGAGTACTGAGACATGTTGAATGCAGCAAATACTGCAGCTAAAGCTAGCAAATACTCAATGATCAATTTACTCTGTAGTATATCGGTAGTACCTATTCGGTCCGCAGGCGTTGTCGGTATTATTAATTACGGCGGTGGCACTCGAAATGCTGAATTAATGTCGGTGATGTGTCCTCACTGCTTCACACTCTGTAACTACTCATATTATACAATAACTAAACATAATTAACCTAACCTAATTTCAATATTAAAATCGAAGTTTAGTGACAAATAAAAGTCAAGAATTTAAAAATTTTTAATATTGGTCATGAACTGTAATATTTTGGTATGAATATTGTATTGATAGGTGATTATTATTTGATTTTAAGCTTATTTTTTTAAGAAATATCTTAACGATCTTCCATTGTCGAATTATTTTTTTAAAAGATTCAAGAATATCCCGTTTATAAAAAGCGACATTTAAACAACGTCCTAGGATGAGTTTTGAGTGCTTTCTTATACATAATACCTCAATGCCTTTCTAGGTGTAAAGCGTAGGGTAATTCGAAAGTATTATTATCTAGTGAAATGTTAATTTCCTTTACGAAGTAGGTGGACTTGTAATATTTTTGTTCTGAAGGTGTATTTTTCAAAATAAAAAGATAAATTGTCTAAAATTTGAAAAAAATAGACGTAGATAGATACGTGTTTAAATTATTACATTTTTTATCTTACATTTTTTCGCGCTCGTCCCAGGATGGGTTTAAAAAACTAATAATAATAAAAAAATTAAGAGAATAAAAATGTCTTTGTTCTTTTAATTACGGAAAGAAATACGTGGGGGACGGTTTAACAGCAAAGGGAGCAATCTGTAATTTAATTTGTTTGCATCGCAACCTTCCGAATAAACGACTTTATTTAAATAGCTGACTAATTCGAGTTCGGTGCTCTACATACAATTTAATTGAAATAAAAGATTTTACAGAATTTCACCAACAGAGATATATAATTGTAGGTTTGCTTAACGATAGTATTCTTGGTTACGAATTTATATAACTATATTTATGTAATTTTGTATCATTAAGTCAATTTTTACATCTTTCATCATCGTAACAATTTATGTTAGGTACTAATTTATGTTAATAAAATTTTTTAAATAGATTTAAAAATAAAACATTAGAATAACATGACATATATATTTTGGTTAGTTAATTTGACATCCTGAAGAAGAAAATTATATTTTCTCGTCTAATAATCTAAAAATGAATTTTAATCACAACGTTGAAAAGCTCACTTTTAAAAATATCAATAAATATATTTCGGAATGACGTTTTTTATTCAAATTGCGTTTATATAATCACTTGATTTATCAGTTTAGTGAATAGTGCTCTGAGTGTAGTTATTTTCTTATTCAGCTCACGTCTATCTATTGTTGACTTATCTTACTTCTCTATCATCTGTCTTTCTCATCCAGCTTTTCTGGACGAAGATCCTTTCAGCTGTTGAAATTTACAATAAATTTAATGATTCTAGGTAATCCTATAATAGATTAATATCTAGTATTGTAGATAACAGTATCTGCGAACTAGAAATGAAGCGACGTACAGGTACGACGAAGACGAGACACATGAAGGAATCTTGGTACCGAGGGACCGACAAGGAAGAAGACAAATACCTCCGTTCTTCTATAAATCAAAAAGCTAAGCCTGACTAGAATTGTTGGAAAATAAATAAAATTTTAAGGCTTATGTCATATTAACATTTTAAAATATTCTCGCTCTACTCTTATGTAAGAATAATAGAAATTAAATGTTTGAAATTGGCCTTTATAGATGTCCTGGAGTATAAAAATATCAGAAATTTTAATTCCAGAAATCTAATTCTAAATGTAGTTAGAATTTTTAAATGTGCACCCCATAGCCACATTCTATTATCCTACAAATTAAAATTCAATTAAATGATATATTTAGAATTTTTTTTTACGAATCGTTTAATATTTTTTGTTTATGAAATTATTATGTAAAATGTGTTTCGTGTTTTTCGCAGTGCTGAACAGTTAAAAATGAAATAAGAGCCAAGGTATTGCGTTAGGAATCGTTTTGTGGTGATATTACAATACATATTTTAAAAATTGTACCCTGTGCTAAAGACAGTGGTTATATTAATCACAGGGAAACAAAAATTGAGTGATATTTTACAGAAAATATTTAATTCAGTTCTTTGAAGTGAATAAATATTATTGTACTGTTGTATTCCGCTATAACTTTATGGTAATTTATTATAAATATAATTAAAAACAATTTATTTTGTTTATTATTACTGTCACCAACCGGAAGAAGATACGGTGGTTCCGAAACCGGTTGGCCTAAACAAAAATAAAGTGGGGTTTAAAGAAAGGGAATTGTTTTTAATAATATTTAAAAATATGATTGTATTACTAAAATACTACTGCTACAAAAAAGGAAATTTTGTGGCAATGTGGTATTCACAGGACTGAAATAACTAGTTTACGGTAAATAATATTAGATTAGTAGGTAATTCCGATAAGTTCCTGAAGACTTCTCCCACTATCGCCCCTAAGAACTTCTTAGAAAAGTTAAGCGACCCCTATTCTCAGTATTTTCTCAATTCTAACAAGCCAATTGGTAATGATGAAATAATATTAAATGTTTAACATTTACTTAAGCGGCTGTTCAAACTGGCATCACGCAAATTCCAACCATTCCAATCCAATTTTATCGATTAAATTAAATCAATAGACGCACGCGCGGCTTTGTAAGATTATCGGAAAAGAATTTCACCCCTGTACTGATAACTGATTATTATTATTTTAGCAAAGTTTTGAGCTATCGGCGTATGGACAAAATAAAGAAACGAACGAGGCGCTTCTCTCGTTCTCTCGGGATAAATGGAGCCTGTCTTTGTGCGTAGCATGATTGCGATCCGCGATGCACGATAGGGTAATACAATCGCTTTACAGCCAGACTATCTGCTGCATGTGCGTCAAATTTAATTAAATTTTCCATAAAGCATATTCTAATAATATAAATAATTAGTTTATTCCAGCATAATTGGGTTAAGTGTTCAAGACTCGATCCGCCATATAAATTACATTGGAAACAAAATAATACATGTTCAACAGAAGACACAAAATAAAAGAATGATGATGTAATTAAATATACATACGCACATATTTCAATAGCTCTCAATAGTGGAGGAGCCACTACCAGAGGCTACACAAAATATCCATTTATCCAGAACAAGCTGAAGGAACAATATCGGACAAAACTAAGACCCTGGTGCAGTTCACTTTGAACCCAACCATCTTTGGCTTCCAACCAGTATGAGTACAAAGGATAAGGGGATCAGGGGTTTAATGATACTACACACCAGCGCATAGACTGGATAGATTCCAAGGGTCTCTCGAAGACTTTCCTAGAGTACCGCAAATCTGAACACACCCAGCAAGGCGGTACTCAAAACGCAACTCCCACCAGCCATAAAGACGGAGGGTACTGACAACTTGTGTAATAACTTGGAATCTATCCGTCTATGCCGCTGCGTGTCGTAGTATATATTAGAACACCTGATCCAAAGCCAAAGATGGTTGGGTACAAAGTGAATTGCACCAGGGTCTTAGTTTTGTCCGTTATTGTTCCTTCAGGTTGTTCCGGATAAATTGATATTTTGTGTAGCCTCTGGTAGTGGCTCCTCCATTTCTACATGGAGATTGAGCGTTCGCTCTGAGGCGGCGTACGCACAAGCGACTGCAGGAGGCTGAAGGTCGCGGCTATGTCTCGTTGTACACCAGTACTAAACGGGCCCGGCGTACGACTCATAATTTTAGTAAACAAACTATTATATAGATATAGGCAAAGTTGTGCACATAAATGTACAAATAAATACGTGTGTCATTCACAAAGCAGTTCCAGGAGAGAACACATCCAAAAGTAAGTATCACTAAAAGATATAGAGTTGCGTTTTGAGTACCGCCTGGGTGTGTTCAGATTTGCGGTACGGTCTCGAGATGACGAGAGTGGAGGCGATAGGCCTCCAGAGTTGACGTTATGGACTGGATGCTACTACATGAACGGCGGGATGATTTGTACTGGCATTGGACAACCAGTATTGATGGCATGACAGCCGCTTTGAGTGATGTGTTGATGATCAGGGCCAGGTGGAGAAGCAGAACGGTTTGGATCCCACTGGATGCCTGTGATGTGTTGCTGAACGCTTGTCATGTCACCGTCTGGTGAGTCGTAGACGCTCGTTATGCCGGTGCTGTCGGCGGTGTTGCACTCTGCAGTCGATACCATTCTTTGATTAACCATTAACTTCATTCTACCATTTTGTCAGCCATTTTCCGTCTACCGGCCTGTGAGCAGCTGCCGGCAATTTGGTGAAACTCTAGGACGGTCAAATGCAATCAAATGATCAATTTTTAGATTTTTAAATAAAATATGTAATTTTCGTTACCTATTATTGTATTTATAATGAATAAAAGTGTTTATTAGTTATTTATTCAAAACAACTCTTTATATTTTAGATTTCTTGTGAAAAATAATATATATATTTTTTCACATAATAAGAAATTTGAAGGGAGTAAAAATAAAAAATTGTTTCTTATTTTTTATCCATTCAGACATTTGTCACAAAATTATATTACAGTGGTTATCGTAGGTTGCTTTAGTGTGACGTGTGAAGTATATTGAAATATTATTTTTTCCGTTTCTGTTATAATTACAATGAAACAATACAATAATAAGTTTATTTTTTTTGTTCTAACTTCTCTCAAAAGCATGTGCTTGTGCAGAGAGAGGGATTACATATTAATAATTATTGTTTACAATAACTAGCTTATAATAAAATACAATAAATTAAAAGCAACGATATAAAAATATTATAAGTTTCGGAGTACATGTTTATCATGAAAGTATTTTTTGATAGCATTTATTATTTCTTTGTTATCATTAATCTACCTGATGTTTTAAAAAAAAAAATTCTATGTGGGTATAGTGGTTTTGTGCAAATGATGTGTTAATTTTTGAGCATGAAAATACAAATTTAAACCTAGTACGATTATCAGTAATAAAATTATATTTTAAATATATTAATTAGAAAGATATACATATAAAATTAATTTTATCGAAAAATATTGTTGTTCCGCCACCGGTATTCGAACCTGGATCTTTTTCCTAACCGGAGAAGGTGCATTATCCAACTATGCTACAGCGACAATTTTCGAACCTATATGTTACCTTTTTGATATTAATACATTTAATCGTTCCATTATTTGGATAATGCACCTTTCCCGGTTAGAAAAGAGATCCAGGTTCGAATCCCGGTGGCGCAACAACAATATTTTTCGATTAAATTGATTTTATATGTATATCTTTCTAATTAATATATTTAATTAATATTTAAAATATCACAGACCGTCTGTTCTGAATAATTACAACTTCACAATAAGAATGTGTTCTCCTAATAAAATTATATTTTTCATTTTCTTTTAATATTTGAATAATAGAATTTCTTTTAAGTAGATCACAAACTCTAGGTACTTGGAATTCTTCGAAAAGTAATTTTGTCGGATAATATTTTGGTTTTTTTAGTATTACTTATAAATTGTAGAATTAAGACATTAATTTCCAATTGAGTGGTTTATAAAAGTAATATTTTCTTTCAAACCTTTATTATATAAATTTTTATGTTATTGTCGCTCAAATTCGGTGAAATCAGTTCCTCACTAACTTCCTCCAAAAAAGTATTACGTCTGTCGTTCTTTCTGATGATCCAACAAGTGCAGTACTATCTGATATATTGATAAAAAATGCAACAGGCCACCTGTTTGTCTTTCTTTTGCATGTGGAAGCTTTTATCATTGCGTACATGAGATCAGAACCACTCTTCGTATTGTTGTGATCGATTATTATTTCCGGTTTTCATTTATCTTTTTCCTCGAGATTTTGTATTTTTTTTCTAATGATCTCTTTATTTGTCATATCGGTTATTATTGATAGTAAATTATCGGGAAAAAGTAAAAGAAAAACGTCGACTGAATTCTTAATTGTGGTGCCCGGTGGTAAAATTACTTTGCCGATGGAACCTCTAATTACATTTAATATTAATTAATATTACAGGCTGAAACCCTTCAAGAAGTTTGTTGGTAATTTCACATTATTTATCGCTCAAAATAATATAATTTCATAGAAATACACGATGAAATAACAAAATATGTACCTAAATATAACATGGCGACAACTGAAAACACACTTCAGAAAGGTCAACGAGCACCGATCTGCGGTAGACGGAGGATGACGGAGTTTTGGTAGAAACATCAAAATTGACATTTCTAAAATCAAATACTTTTTACAAAACTGATTACATATTCTCTCATGATATTAAGAGACTACTGAAAGATTTTTCTACGAAACCTTAGTCTGAAAATATATATAGTTAATTAAAAGTGCACACGACCGTTTAAGTACCCAGACCACCGTGACAACTTAAACTAGAGAGTCGATGCAATACTCCAGCCGCAGCTTAAAATACCAGCAGCACAATGCCTCAGGAGTAAAATGAATCCATAAACATTGTGGAAGCGCTACATAACATGCTAACCTGAACTCTGTACGAATCATTGTATCGGTATCTAGTGCGGACTAGTACACGCCGCTTGCAAGTAGTTCGATCAGAGTTCGCAGGTATACATGCTGGTTTATATATTATAACATCATGTTTTAAAGTAAAGAAACATTCGTATTACTGCAGCTCACAAAGATACAATAGGTTGAATGTTCAGGTACCAGAGAATTAGTTCACATTTTGATACTAATGTTATTAAATCAATATTGCCTTAGTTATTCAATTAGATAATTAGTAACTAATTTTCAATATATCTTCTTGTGTCCGCATGTTATTTTATCTTTTTTTTTTTTTTTAAAGTAACTATGCAATTTTATACAGTCAAGTTACTTGCTTCGTTTGTTTTTTGCGTTTAGTCAGATTTTATAAAAAAAAAAAGAGTTTTAGTGTATTACAATGGTAGATTTTATATTATTATTATTATTATATCTGATAATAGTGAGGTGGACTTTTAATTGCCGGAGATTTATGAGTCCATTGAAGATAATCCTGTATCGGCGAATGTCGACGAAGATAATATTGAGTCGGCAAATATTGAGGAAGATAATATTGGTTCAACTAATCGTGTCGAAAGAAGGCCTGTATTTCATTGGGTTAGTGACTCATTTTTACAGCGAGCGTACAATTTCGATTTCTCTTTTTCCGGAGCTAAATTGTGCACTGACGAAAGTATGCAAGAGGTAGATTTTTAAACATTTTTATCCATCAAACATTGTTGAGATAACCGTTACTGAAACTGACCGGCAATATAAATGCATATAGAACATAAGCACCAACTGTCGATGAAATTTATATTTTTCTGAAAAGTTTTACATTTGCAATATGGATTAAAATTAAATACAATTTCGGTAATTTTGTGAACATGTGAAAACCCTGTTTATAAATTTTATTGAAACAATTCGTTATTTTTTCGCAAAACATCGTGATTTAGTGATTTTTTAATCAAGACTGTTTATAATGAATTATTATTTATTAAAGATTGTTAATGGAAAAACGCCCGGCGTACGGGTACTATCTATGTTTTGTAGGTTAACATGGCCGATAGGCGCATAGTTATTTATCGAGAGCACTGAGATTGAGCTGTCTTCAAAAGTCACAAAAAATTTTCAAAAAAAGTTCAAAATATCTGGTCACCAGAGTAAGAAAACTTATTTACATATTCATTAGATTCGGAAATATTCTATCATCTAGTATGATTAAAACAATTTACTACTCTTTTGCACAATCTATCTTACAATACGGTATAATCGGTTGGGGTAGGAGTAGGGGGGTTTCAAGACTAACCTTTTACCTGTAGAAAAGGTTCAGAGGCTGGTTTTGAAAGTCATCCTTTGTAAACCATCAATATTTACAACTTCACAACTGTTTATTTCTCTAAAGGTTCTCAGTTTAAATAAAATCTTCAAAAAGAACGCATACGATACGGAATTTTCGTTATGAATATATTTATTTAAAAGCGTCCATTAGGTCTTCACTAAACGAGTAATCCTCCGAATCTGTATCCGAAAGGAAGTTAAATTAGGGATTTGAAAATTAGTTTTCTACAAGGTATATATAATGTAATATCCTTTACATCGGCTGTGTTGATTTGTGATATCTGATATCTGCTTGCGGTCCTAACTGTATGCAGGGATGAGGTAATGCAAGCTAACCCGATGTGGTAAAAATATTCTTTGTAATACAGAGCTTACAGTTATAACTACAATGCTAGAGATGCGTTTCGAGCTACGACCCAGATGCGAGAGAGCGCGTACAAGAGCCCGGCGATCTTGTATCCCTTTCGTTCGTGTCAGTCATGCTAACATGCACGCGTCACGAATTCGCTACATTCAGATACATTACATATAGTTAATACGATATTCACAATATTCATAGATAGAAGAAACACGTGTAAGATTATTTCAAATTGTTTTCGGCTTAACGTCTGCAGTTCTACAAACGCAAGTTGTAGAAGAAGAAGATAAAATGTTGTGAGAAAGATTATTTAAATTGTATTTATTAAACAGTATAATAATGGTAATGTGATGGAATCTGCGCAGGTGGCACGCGCAGGCAGCATCCAGCCCGCCCGAGCTAACCACCCTCGGCTATCACCCGGGTGGTGCCACTACACTGCCTGCCTGACCGCCGCGTGATAGGAGACCAATATTGTAACATAATTATTCAAATCAGTGAATCAAAGCAAGTCGGCCATATTCGGTTTGTCGGTCGGTTTACACTCACGCTGCTTTCTCACTCGCCTACAACGAGTCCCGCATCAGGCTCGGGAGATTTATTACTTCGTATAACCGGCCAAATTTGTCGGCGTAGGATTCGCAGAGGTGAGTCAATATTTCATTGAATATTCTCAGCGCGCAAACCAAACCATATTTTGTATTAATTGAGCTTAAATGGAATCCCTGAAGAAGTCCACTGATACATGTGAAAGGGGTGCTAAGTCATTTTTGCACTTATGTCAAACGAAATTTAAATTTCACAAACTGTCAGTTATGGTTCAATTCTCATTATATTAGGCTTGAAATTTGAAATGACTAATTTTTTTTTGGAGAATGTTCTTTGTATAATTCATTGATTTGACATACATAAGAAAAATTAATTATCAAATTTGGTCCATAGATGGCAATGGTGTAGTGGTACTTGAAGCGAGTCCACGTACTAGCACATACAGAACTTTTCTAAAATTTGATAAATGTGGAGATTGAGGGGTGAGAATTGGTGAACGTATAAAGTGATCACTTAAGCAGGCCGAAGACAGGTCGTAAGCCCTGTAATTACCACATATTTCTATGTATATTTTTCATTAAATATAATAAAATTAGCTTCGTCTCTATGAGATATTTGATATTTATTTACTATGCTTAATTTTATTAATTTACAATGCTTAATTTTCTATATTAGCTTGTTCAGAGTATCAGATTTCCCGTAAAGTTATAATTTTGTTTCCTGACTGGTGCAAAATGAGACTTAAAACCTCCTTTTCCTGGACCCTTATCATAAACACTGTATTCTTACATTGATTCGTTCGTTTCACAGAGACTCAAACATACCATCACTCAAACGACACATACAGGATTAATTTTCTAAATTTTATTCAAAATAATTTCTATCCCAAACCCCTCCATAAACACCCTCGGCCTACATGATCCCTCATCCGATCCCCTACATCTTCGTCCCATTTCAATTCTTTACCCTGTTCTTGACCCTATTGAACATAATTTATATTAAAAAACTTCAATAACAAAAAAAAATTGTAAAAAATATAAAATCAAACCAAAAAAGAATTTGACCCATTTTTGCTACTATTTTATACAATTATACACAAAGTTAAAATAAAACAAATTCACCATGTTCCCTGAATAGGGTCCCCCAAAAAAAGCTTACGCCATTATTGTTATCTCATATGTAGGAGACTAGAAGGCTTAGCCCTTATCCCTTCCCCTTTAACAGTCGAATCAGAGATCATTGATTCGTTCATATCCTGCATTCTACTCAGATATTAACGTCAAATGCACATAATCAATTCAAACCTCACTTTGCAGTTGCTTACAATATTAACAGGATGACAAATATTAATGGCACCGTATATAGTACTGTACTATTTTTAATTTGTTACTTTAAGCTATCAATTCAAAATAATAACTAGAGTTAGCTGTTTCGACTGGACTAAGTACCGATTTCCTCTGTTTGTTATTATTTCCATCTGCCATTGCGTGGGATTCAGCGGATTTAAACTTGGCCTATATGACACCTTTGAAGGATCTCTAAAATACTTCTAAATGGGAACTTAGCACCCCCTTTCTATAGAATCTTTACGTGGTAACAAATCCGTGAAATTCCTTTATTGCATTTTAAAATAATGCAAATTTTAGAAATATATTTTGGCGACCAAGGTAATCCTCCAGGTCAAGCCATAACACCCGGCGACCGACGGAAACGACCTTTCTTCTTTTTCCAGTACATGTCCAGTTATTGATGACGTTAAAGATTATTATTTTATTTGCTACTCAAAATAGTTGGACTGTTAACTTCCTTATTAGATTTTTAAACCAGGACGTCGTTCGTCTTCCATGGCCTCTTCTACCCTAAATTTTGCTTTGAATTATCAGCAGCACGATATGGTACTTTATATTACATTACTATTTATAACCCTACAAATACAGCTTATTTATTTATAGAAGCCGTTTGAAGATCCATACCTCAAATACTTTAACTCGCTTTAGCATTGCTTCAGTGAGTGCCCATGATTCCATTCCATATAAAAGTACAAGAAACACATAGCATTGAACTATTCTCGTTCGAAAATTTATATATGTTTCGACCATGACTGTACAATATTTTCTTCATGCGGAAGAATGCAGCTCTGGCTTGCAATATAAGAAATGTAATTTCCATGTAAGGGTCCCAGTTTGCGTTTAATCTGCATCCCAGGTAGACAATTTTATCTTCTCCAATCTTATTCCGCCTATGCATAGCCAAGTGCATTTAGTGGGTCGGTGGGGAGGGGGGAGGGGGGAGGGGGAGGGGGGAGGGTATGGGGAGAATTTTAAAGGTGACCGTTCCGGAATAACTAAAATTAGATTTTTGGTGGTGTAGTGCACGAATTTTTTATTATTTATCATCAGATTTCAAAAACAATATTAATATTTATTTAAAAAAATAGTTACCTCTATTGAACTTTGAAGAAGCTAGTGCTAATAAAGAGCTAATAAAATATATGTAAACTGCTATTTTAACATCGTAACATCGATAGTATCTTCGCCTGTCACATGGGAGACTCTTTATTTCTAATGTTATTTAATTAATGTTTTTTTAATATATACTTATATTTATTTATTCATTGAATGAATAATATATTTTAAAATCTGAAAAACATATGACCGGTATGATATAATTATACAAGATCACATATTTTAAGTCTAAAACCTTACACGTCTAAGACATCGAGAGTCAGCATTAATATGTAAGGTATCGAGAGTCAGCATTAATATGTAAGGTATCGAGAGTCAGCATTAATATGTAAGGTATCGAGAGTCAGCATTAATATGTAAGGTATCGAGAGTCAGCATTAATAATAATTAATTGTGTAGGGGCGGCAATTTATATCAACCGCTCCTATTCGAAGAATGACTCGAGCGACACCCGGATTCAGGACGCAGGATGCAGTAGAGAGCAGCCGCCTCAGTCTGGTCTGACCGCTCGCTGACGATAAATCTTCCGCTCTGCCACGATGGGACTGAGACCAAAGGCTCCCGACTTGCTTTTTTACTCTTCATCTTCACGTTCCGCTATCTCCTGTATTCTTCCTGTTTGAAACTCTGATACGAAAAACGACGCTATACCAACCGCGCGTTTCATTCACACCATCCCACAACTGTGTTAAATCGTATTTGCTACTCTCTGAGGGTTTTCTATGGTAATGTTGTCTGAGAACTGTAATATACATAATATACCATATTAAATAATTACGTATTCAAATTGCCAATAGGAGATGTATGAAATATACATGAATATGAATCCCTTTACGTAAAATGACGCCATTTATTATGCATTACAGACATCTCTCCCTCCACGTCACAGGTCAGATCCCATTTTTCCCACATCGCGGGGGATTATTTGCTGGAAATTCCCGAAACCTTTTAAACAATAATGACCGCCATTACCCTCAGATAGAACTGTCCGGATAAATTCAATCTGACGGGTACACAAGGGAGAGCTTTTGACCCTTTAGACCCGCGATTTCGGTGATTTCACGCCATTGAAATATACTCCTGACATCCTTACAACATAAATATTTCAGCGAAGAATTACCCACTTAAACTAACACACCTTTTACACAGTCAGCATGACACGAAGCGGGAGCATTGTGGATATACTCTTACACAGGCGGGAATCTGACATTTTTATGCTGAATGAATCAAACTTACAATTTTCATGAACATTGAAATAAATAATTTAAGGTGACTGAAATGAGATAGAAGACAGCGTAACTGAAACATACGTGCATTGTCCTTTCTCCACTGATAATTGCCCTATTTATGTAATAAAATCACTCATTTATGCTTGTGGTAGTAAATAATGTATAATAAACATTGTACTTAATCACAGTATTACAAATAACTCTGTATCATTAATGAGAACACATTCTTATTGTGAAGTTGTAATTATTCAAAATATACGGTCTGTATCAATATTTCTTTATCAATGTAATGATAATTGTTATTTAAGTTTATCAACTGTAATTAAGCGCGTGCTTTCAAAAATAATTAATATTTTCACGTTTTTCACGAAAATGTGATTTTTTATTATTAATTTATATCTGAAGTTAGGTACACTAGATTTAACATTACTTAGATAAAACCTTTAAACTCATGTAAAACTTATAAACTGAATCTTATTTGCCTTAATTGAGAAAATACAAGCATTATAAGAAAGACTGCGACCATTAATAACAAATAACTTTGTATGAAATCACGAAATTTATTATACGTCAACCGGTTTCGCTTATCTTAAGCTTCATCAAAAAACCATTCATTAAAACTAATCATAAATACAAAAAGGATAAAAAGGGAGATAGAATTTAAAATTACACGTGAGAGAGAGACAGAATACACAAAGTGTTTGCTTTACATTTATTTTATTTTCCGCGTACCAAAAAATTGCCTCAATATAAAAAATTCTTGCATACACGAAATATATATTCTTATAATATTTAAAGCCAAGATTACGGAGACAAATTTGCATTTAACCAAATTAGCAAAATGTTAAAAATGCAGCGGTGCGAGATGAGAATGGAAGGGAATGATCATTATTTATTTCATCTATAAACTTTGGGAGCGTAAGGCCTCCCCTTATGGCTGGGATCCGATCGGGTGGCGCGGCAAGGCAAAATGAGATCTGCCGACCCGGACGGGACGGCAGATCTCATTTTACTCCGCTTTTTCTATCTTCATATCTTTACTCTTTGTTTCGCAGGCATCGCGAGTATTTTATTTTACAAATTATAACCCTCCTCGCGATGCCTGATAGATTTCACCTGGGGCAATGGCCCGGGGAATTGATTATTGCACTTTAAACTTACAAAATCCATTTACAATCTAAATAATTTTTAAGGTGCATAATATTATCTCCAGACGATCGCCCTTTCCAAACTCTTTTTATTAAGTATCATTACATAGGTATAATAATTTCCTACGCTAAGTTATAAACATGTAACCAAAATCGCAATTCTCTCGTTGGCGGTGGGCGAAGTCGCGCGGCGGCCCGGTTCCCCCTCCACCCGGCGGTCCGCCGAGCGCATGTGCGTACAGTACCCAGTGGTGCGGAGTGATGGGCGAAATGTTTCCGTGAAGCGGGAAAGATGGACCTGGGATTGAACATTTCTCGGGCAACGATTGTCGCGGCCCCGCGGGCCCGTATCTGTGCGGAACACATCTCAACATCACTAGGTATCATATGACTTTTTTCTTTTTACCCGAATATCATCACTATTATCTCATCATCACTAGGTATCATCTGACTTATTTTTTCTTACCAGAATATAATCATCATCATCATATGACTTTTTTTTTTTTTACCCAAATATCATAATCATCATCGTAATAGAAGATAATTGAAGGTACTATAAGTTATAAAAATAGGTAGAAGATAGGATAAGGTAATCGAAAGTAATTGACGGTAATCGAAGACAATGTGAGATATAAGGATATAATACGTAGAGTACATGTGTTAGTATACGTGCAAGAAAACATGGCGTACATATGTGAGTATACGTGCAAGAACAGTTGACGTACGTATGTAAGTATACGTGTAATAACACGTGGCTTACATGTATAAGTATACGTGCAAGAACACGTGGCTTACATGTGTAAGAATTCGTTAAAGAACACGTGGCGTACATGTGTAAGCATACGTGCAAGAATACGTGCCATACTTATGTAAGTATACAGTGAGAGTAAAGTCCGGCGTTCTATCCTCCCCACCGGCTAGTCAGGGGAGAACATAAGAACGGTGGGTTCCTCACCTCAATAACCCATACTCATCCAGATCTATCGTATTCTGCCTTCGCTCTAAACTGGGAAAATTTATTATTGATACCTGAGAGAGATAAATGGAAAGATGTTTTCAGTTATAAAATGGAATCTAATTTATAATTAATATGAAATTATATACTTGGCCTAGCATGATATTTGGATATTACAGAAAACAAAACTAAACCTTAAAAACCGGACCCGCAGTTCTTTGCGAATAATGAAGAAATATAATCATACAAATAACAATAATAATCAGTTGCACAGCGATGGTGGTGATGCACTCCTGAGAGAAATTCATGTCAATCTGCCAGGATCCTCAAGCGGTATGGTTTTTACCCAAATATCATCATTATCACGAGGTATCATCTGACTTTTTTCTTCTTCTTATTTTCTTACCTAAATATCATCATCTCATCTTCACGAAGTATCATCATCATAATCTCATCATCACGATGTATCATCTGAATTTTTTTCTTCTTACCTGAATGTCATCATCATCATCGAAATCGAAGGTAATATAAGATATAAGGATAGGTAATAGAAGATAGGATAAGGTAATCGACTATACGATATAAGGATATGTAATAGAAAATAGAATAAGGTAATCGAAAATTATATATGATATAAGCATTGGCAATAAGATATAGAATATGGTAATTGCACGTGAATATGGAAAGTAGGGATGATGTATTAGGGAACGTTATATTATTTTTCATTTGCTTCTTCTGCTGATGGTGATGTGCTGTTTATATTTATGAATTATTGCCGTATATTCCACCTTAGTCTGAGGTATTCTCTGGCGTTCGCAAGACATGTCCAAGCCACTTTAATTGATTAATTTATATATCTGGTAGTGGGGATTTAATGCCGTATCTCGCTGCCTTTCAAAACTAAAAAACAAATTAACAAGTCGCGAACCGAGGTGCTAATCTCACCAAGGCAGTTGACCAAAATTAATCTGTACCATCATATAGTGTTACCTTATTAATTATCGAGCCTCTGAAATTTTTTGAAATGAAATTCCAAACATATGTGTATATGATGTAAATTTATTATGTTAGAATTTATGTGTTGGGCAGAAACATTTTGTTTTGTAAGCTGCGCGGATCCTCGCAGTATACTGGAACTTTCAAGGTTAAGGGTTAATACAATTTCAACGAAGCAAATAATATTTTTATTTTTATTTATAGTGAATTTAAACAATTTTAACTAACTAAAATCATAAACTTGCTCCGCTATCTAACAACATTATATACTGTAATTAATTGTAATATGCATTATATATTATATATTGTAAGAAGTACGCTGGAATATAGCTCCACTCTGGTCTCCCAACTATGAACAATCAAATGAGTTCAACATACATATTCCAATATAAAATATAAGTTATGATTATTTAATGAGTACTTTAATTGAAAAAACTTGTCTGGAAAAGAGATGTGAGCGATATAGTATTTCCATTCAATATTATCAACAGCATATTGGACTGTCCTGAATTAACATAATTGATTTCGTATAAAGTACCGAGTCAAAAGAGACAACATGAAATGTTCTTTGTAGGTTCCCATAGAAACAACTCTGCCGTAAACTCGCCAACAACACGGATGCATCGGCTCAGTAACAGGTTGAATTTCGTTGACATTTTTCCTTGCAGGAGCATATCTGAATTAAATAAATATTTGTACAGTGGAACCTCTATTTTCGTCATTAATCCGTTCCTGGGGACCTGACGAATATAGAAACAGTTTTTCCCATAACAAATAAATGAAATTCAATTAACTCGTTCCTAGCCCCCAAAAATAGTTCACAAATTAATAAATTTTATCTTTATTGTATTCAGGAAACTTGATTGTAGAAGCGGAAGAGGAGAGTTACTAATATTTAGAAAGAGATAACATAAACATCAGAGAACTCTAATTCTGGTGATGATTTTCGTTCGCCGATGATTCAGAAATAAAGCATTTGCCCAATGTTGCCTGTTTCTGTCTGTTTTTTAAAACCTTCATGAAGTAGTCAATCACATTACCATTGAATCCATTTATGTTATGATTGACTAATGGCAACATTTGGGTGCCATTTTTCGACTATTTTATGTAATTAGATCAATTAATTAATTAATTGCATTGCCAGACGGTGGAAGTGACAAATATAGAAAATATTAACGAATATGGAAACATTTGTTTGTTATCAAAATGAGACGAATATCGAACTGACAAACGTAAAGGTTCCACTGTACTTGAATTATACTTAGTTTTTTAAATTATGTGGTGTTATATCTAAATAAAAATATATTATTGTTTATGTAAAAGCTCACAAGGGCATTGATAGTAATAAATAAATAAATATGTTTTTAACAAAATGATTATGTTTAGTTCTGCTTTTCACAGATTGCTTTAATTAACTACAGGGTTAATCTCTAAAAGAATGTGACATTTCAGATAGGCTAGATTAATTGAAAGGCTTTCAATTATTCCACGGAGAGGTGTCTGTAATGACTTATTGAACCGTCTATTCATTTACGAAAAGGTAAAAAAGAAACCTTTTTAAAACATTTTCACTTGATTTCGGTTTGGTTTGGTTTGGTTTCAGCGAATAATCAAAAAACCTTCGTATTATTAAGATATATATATATAAATCAGTATTATATTCAATGTATAGTATGACCGAAAAGTTGCGTACTATAGGGATAAATATAACAATACTATTTAAATGTATTAATGATAATTAATTTTTATAAAATTTTGGAAACTTAATATATTTTTAAGAACACATTCTTATTGTGAATTTGCAATTTTACAGAACATAGAGGTCTGTGATACTTGTAATACAAATTAAATATATTAGTTAGAAAAATATACTTATTAAACCAATTTATCGAAAAAATATTGTTGTTACTACCGGGATTCGAACCTGGATCTCTTCCTATCCGAGGAGATACATTAACCGATTATGCTACACAATAAGTTGACGACAAATTTTAGAACTTATGTTTTGCACTTTCAAATTGATATATCTGTCGTTCCTTTATTTGAAAGCCATCTTATTTATATTTACGGAATCTCAAACACCTTTAATTAATCCGATAGGAGACGCCAGAAGTAATTGATAATTTATTTTTATTAAATTTTGGAAACATTAATAAAACTTTATATATTTTTAAGGAAAACACATTCTTATTACTTCTAAACTTTGTAGAAGTGTTTCAGTGAAAAGTGAAAGTGGTTGTGGGCGGAGCTAATATGGACAGGAGCGAAAATGTAATAGGGGTGTTTGTATGTTAAGTACATTTTTATTGTTAATATTAATCTCTATATTTTTTAGAATGTCTAATATTTTTCCGTTTTTGCATATATTGAAGAACTATTTCTACATTGTCATGGGTGAAACAATGACCCTCTGAATTTGCGTGGTCTGCCATCTCCGAGTTGATATTGAAGTTCTTCTATTCGGAAGCGTATTTCCCTTCCAGTGTGTCCATTTATAAGATGATTGACAGTTCTTACAATTAATCTTGTATACTCAACTATTATATAGCGGATCTATTCTAGTTTTATTATTTAATATATATTTTCTAATGCTATTGTTGGTATAAATGGCTGGTTTGAACTTTTTTCTTTACATAATTTAATCAGGTCTGTGGTTAGTTTACCTGTATGTAGGATTATTTTCCATGGTTTGTCTGTGTTCGCATTTTTTTTTGGTTTATGATAAACATAATTTTGAATTAGTGCATCTTTTTCTTTCTTTTTACTTTTATTTAATCATCTTTTTATTTTTTTTTAAATTTTATTTTTAGAAAGTGTATTTTAATATATACCGAAAAGACTCATATACAGACACAGCGATACACGCAGACTCCACTCACCCAGAGACACATAAGATGGCTGCATTCAACTCAATGATTTGCAGGTTAATCTCTATACCACTATCACCAGCGAGCTATAAGATAGAAGTAAAAACAATTTTAAAGATTGCAACTAACAATAACTACAAAGAAGAAATAACTAAAAAGAAAGTAAGAAATGTACGATACGTTTTAATTAATATTTCATTTTTAACTAAAGTATTGTGTTAAGTAAATAAGGTTGTGTTTTATTTTAATAATTAATTCATTATTAGGAGAACACATTCTTATTGTGAAGTTGTAATTATTCAGAACATAGGTCTGTAATATTTAATTCATATTTAAAAGTTTAATTAATTTTTACAAAAAATTAAAAATTTTGTGTAAAAGTTTTTAAAAGTGAACTACAAATATTTTATGCCTAAACTACCATATTTAATAGGATGCAGAAAGATTTAACTCAAATGAATTGTCCCGATTACATGAAATTGAATATAAAAACTTGGATTCGTGAATTCGCGATTAGGGTAGAGCTAGTATTGATGCACTCACCCAAACACATTGATCAAAACTATGTATAATAATTGTCACAAATTTCTTCAAAATAATGTGAATGAACTTTTTTGTCAAGTTTTTTATACATAGGTAAAATATATATTTACTTCAAATCAGTAATGAGTTTAACCATTATTTAATCTCAGTAGGTGAAAATTTGGTTAAAAAGTTAACATCGGATTGTAAATGTAAATTCAAAACCGATTCACAAAATTTAGTAAAAAATAAACGAAGATGAAATTATTATTTTTGAATAGAGATGCGTACACGGAATACATGTCACATCAATATTCTTACTATTTTCAAATTAAGCTAAACGCTTGTGCTATGAAAATAGGTCTAACTTGCTGGTATCCTGGAACGAGGCGCGAACCCCCGACCACTAGATCACTAAATCAAAAACTCAATGAAATCATTGAAATATATTTTTAATTTATCATTATACGTAGGAATTCTTCCTGATGTATTTAAGGAAGCAATAATTATACCTATTTTTAAAAGTGGAAATTCTGAGAAAGTCGCAAATTATAGACCGATTTTTCTGCTATCTTAAAAATGTATAAAAAGCGATTAGTAAGCTTTTTTGATAAATACAGTATTATATCAACAAATCAGTTTAGATTTCGAAATAAAGTGAGTACTTCTGACGCAATCTACAAATTAACCAAAAATGTTAGCGATAATTTAGGTTATCACAAAAAATGTCTGGCTATATTTTAAGAATTCCAGAAAGCCATTGATACAGCAAATTATGATAAACTGCTATTAAAACTAGAAAACTATGGCATTCGAGGAGTAGCGAATGACTAATTACAGAACTAGTTGAAAGGCAGCGTTCAGCAGGTTTAAGTTAATGACTGCATAAGTGATACAATATTGGTTAACTGCGGAATACCACAAGGTACGGTTTTAGGACCCTTATTATTTAATATATAAGATACATAGTTTTTCAGGGGAGATAAGTTATCCCAATCAGAAGAGATACCTGGGAAAAGGTCTTTAAAGAAGCGATATTAGGAATTCCGTCAATTAAAAAATGGGTCTATTGTAATTAGCTAACTGTAAATGCGGGTATAACTAATTATATAACCTTTCCTGCAACAAAAATAGGGCAACCGACTGACGAATATAAACATATCTTACATTCTTGCGATTGTGATTTTGTAACGAACACTATTTGTCAATGTAACTGTAAAACCAATATACAAAGATATATTTAGGATTAGTTTTGGGTAATAATTTAAACTTCATAGAACACATAACCCTCTTAAATAATAAATTTCGTAAATTTTTATTCTATTTCTATGTCCTTAGACAGAATTGTGATTTACAAACTCTTAAAATGATATACCATGCATCGTTTGAATGAAAATTACAATAAGGAATACTAGGTTGGGGAGGAACTTGTCCCATACATCTCAAACCAATAATTACAACTCAAAAGATAATAATATTTTACCCAACCAAACAAGTTTTTAAAGACTTTCCTGTTTTAAATTTATCGTCCTTACATAAAACAAAACATGTCTTTTTTTCATTTTTTTAAAAAGGCAAAATAAAAATCCACTACACCTATCAGACTCAGAGTAAAACTAATGAATATGCTATTTAAAAAATGTCCAAATTAGGAATAAAATAGAGACAAACATCATACATTGGTCCTAGACTGTATAACCAACTGCCAACATTAATTAAATTAGCAGAAAATATACATGTGTACATAAAAGAGGTTCTAAAATGGCTTAAAAGTCTTCAAAATAATTATTGACATCTTTCTTGTTCACCAAGTTCGAATTTCATCAATTTCTTAACACTAAAAAAATATTATTTAGTTATTATTATAGATTTTGATATTGTTTTTATATAAATGTCGATAACCATCCTCATAATTTAAGATCGTTCTTATTTGGGAGTGCACAACTCCATTGTTGTATTATAACCCATACTTTATATTTGTATTTAAATCTACAGTTATTCTTAATAAATAATAGAAATAGAAAGGTAACTGTTAATTTGGTCTGATTCTTGTTAACTAATTTACTTGTACACTTACTTGTAAACTACCCCCGTTACAAATACAAATAAACATATCGATATTTTAATCTGCAAAGCAGCTAACTCCACCCATGGTCAAAAAACCGTTTTTGATGCCGTTATTTTCCTCTTTTATTGTTCTATGGTACATTAAAAGCCAAAAATTCCCATTCTAGTTAATTTTTTATTTAAAATAATACATGAGTACTAGGTGCTGAAAATCCGTAGATTGATTCTTGTTAAATGTTTACCCGACACAAGTGTTGATGGCACCAGAAATAGAGGACGTCCGCAAAAATTATAAAAGTTGCACTACATTATCAGGAAAAATCTGCTAACTCACAATAATATTTTACAATTTGGTAATGAAATTCAGCTAACTCAAAATATTCAATATAAGTATGAGATAAATCAAAATATGAATAAAATTTATCAGCCCCCTATTTCTGCATAAACAATCTACCAAATTTGTTTTGTAATTTTCGTAATCCGTTTAATTACAAAATTAAACAGTTTTTTGTTGCTCCTAAATATTAAAGAATAATGGAGTTGGCTGTTTTGCAGATTATTATGAATTATATAGATAATAGAATAAATAAATAAAATCTCTAACTCGTACAAGAGCTAGAGTAATACGCGTAAGTATGAAAGGATTCTTTTCCTGCATTTTGCAGACTTTCTTTAGTTCGGAGTACTTGAAGAATGGAGACATTCGTTCGTTTCGCAGTCCATGGTACGCGCAGTATGTACTTATCTCAAAGGTAGAACATGTTCCTTTATTTCCTTCTCAGGGTGCACGTTTCTACCCCATACATAGCTGCGGAGAAAGTCAGGGCTATAACCAATCGCACTTTTACGAAAGATCCCAGGTGGATAAAATCATTTCAACATAACAAATTAAATGTGTAAATCCTTCGCACGCTTGGTAGACAGTAGGAGTAGATAGAAATGCGGAGGCGGTCAAAAGGCAGAGTAGAAAAACAAAGTTTCATTACATTTCCGATAAAGGGGTGTAATTTATTCATAAATCCTTTCAGAGTTCGCAGGCCGCGGCCTCCATTTACAGAAAGAGGAAAGGTTTTGAATAAAAACGGACCAAAAGTTCTTTCATTTAAATTGAGTTACGTACTTGTAAAATTCTGTTCAAGGATCGATTTAATAAGGTTAGCTTGTTTTGCTGTATCCTTCGCCAGGTCTGAAGGATTGTGCCCTTCGCTGAAGTGACTCGTATCCTTTGTAGAATACTCGGAGCCTCCGTTGCAGGTGGTGAGGTGGCTCCTCGAGGCGGGCAGGTGAAGCGTTCGCTTTTGTTTGTGAAATATTTAAATAGATTGATTATACGTATGTGCAGTTTCGTCATTGGTTAGCGTTAGATTGTGTGAAGTTATGGTACAATTAAACACCAATTATACATATGTCGGATTGTAAAGTGTACTGTAACATCTTTTAATAATAAGTAGCTGTATGTATTGTATTTTTTCATCTTGAACAGGTATATTTACCTGCTATTGCATTGTACTCGACACAAGCTATAGAATTGAATTATTTTATTAAATAATTAAGGAATTTTAGAACTTTCATAAAATAATACCATGACGTGTATCGTATAAAACTAATTATGTCACACATCTTTAGGCGTGCCATTTGATTATAGATGCTCCTCAAAGGTTGGCTGAAACTTAGCGCCCCCACCAAGTGCGAATTATGTGGAGTGACTGACCGGTAAATTATAATTTTATGACAACTTGAGTCATATGAAATATAAAATATGGTGATTTTCTTTCGTCAATTTCAGTAAAAAGAGTCGAAAACTTTTAACATTTGGAAAAAAACGTTTCAGACTGCCGCGGCAAAAGCCAACGTTTAATGCTAATAGCTACTAATCTAGTCTAGCCGCACGTTAGTATAGTTACTATACTAATAAATAGTACATATTAATTAAGGAGTTCAAAGTTTTATAACATCAGACTAAATGGTGTAATTTTAGGAGAACACATTCTTATTGTGAAGTTGTAATTATTCAGAACAGACGGTCTGTGATATTTTAAATATTAATTAAATATATTAATTATAAAGATATACATATAAAATCAATTTTATCGAAAAATATTGTTGTTGCGCCACCGGGATTCGAACCTGGATCTCTTTCCTAACCGGGGAAGGTGCTTTATCCAACTAAGCTACAGCGACAGTATTTTTAGCGACAATTTTCGACCCTATATGTTACCTTTTTGATATTAATACATTTAATCGTTCCATCATTTGACAGAGCCATCTACCTTATTTTTACAGAATCTCAAATACCTTTGAGTAAACTGATAGCAGACGCTAGAATTATCAATTCATTTTTATTAAATTAGGAAAAGATTATTAAGATATTAAGTTAGGAAAGAGATCCAGGTTCGAATCCCGGTGGCGCAACAACAATATTTTTCGATAAAATTGATTTTATATGTATATCTTTATAATTAATATATTTAATTCATATTTAAAATGGTGTAAAATATAAACGAATAATAATTCTCATAATGATGATAATAATCAAACAAATATTTAAAACATAGTGTCGAGGTTAAATTATATGAAATTATGAACAAATAATTATAGCACACATTTTATTTATAGGTAAAATAGGTATTAGATTTTTTATATATTATTTAACTTATCCAAATTATCTCCAATATTAAAAGGAATAAATTTCTAAGAAAAATAATACAGCTCAACCGTAGAATCTCGCATTAAAACTTTTAGATATAAAAGTTCGGAACCTATTTTTTTTATCGCGTTCTGTGTAAAATTATTTCACATATGTACCGATACCCCAACCATCCAAATTTGACATGTGTTGTTTGGCAATTCTCGTACCCTTTCTCGCGGTTGGGTGATTTCTGATCGAAGTACCCTTTGGACCATCTAAAAACGTCGAACCCACAACGGTCACAATAGGGGTTATTGGTCTCGGTTTCTGAGGTACACGCTTTCAATGTTACACATTTATTAAATACGACCAAACACGTTGTGGCTTGACATTGTAATTAAATAATACAATGCTTAGTTTTAAACCACTTTAATGAATATTTAAACATTATATTGTTTAATTAAATACATATAAGATCACGCGCGTGTATTCGAATATCATCCTTCATTCAATTTTCTCTCCTGGTTTGCTTATGTCACATCGTTTCATTCTTCAAAACACTTTTTCGTTCTATTTGATTCATTCGATCTTACACCAGTTCTAGCATGGATACATTTTTCTTAATTTCTACTTTGAGTTTATTCAATGTATTACGTGTAAATAGACGTTCTCTATTGAATTTATAATTTTTTTTTTAATAAAAATTATAGTCTTTGCAGGAGTGGTATGTATATATATATTAAAATAATTTAGTAGCGTATGGGGAACATTACCGAAGACATCACTTGCTGGCGTTGGTGCTTCTTGGTGGGGTTTTGTGACTGCTCAGTGAGTTGACATTGACAAATCGACTTAAACTTGCACGGAGCTCAAGAACGTCTTGTTATTATTACTGATTAATAATAACAATAAAAAAAACAAAAACTCCTTTTTGGACTGACCCAAAGAATCACGTAGATTTCGTCTGTGTCTGAAAGGAAAAGATATTTCCCGTTTTATTCTTTAACATTCCATAATATTTTCTTTTAGTATTGCTTTTTTCTCTAGAATTAATTAATATTAATCATTAATACGGTTTAAAACCACAGCCATTTTAATTTACAAGATCAATTTTTCAGAATAGATTGATAGAATCCGATAAGAACTACTATTAAAGGAGTTACAGAATTCATTACACCCCATAAATATACATATGTATGTGATATACGTGAATGAATTAACATTGAGATAATTTTACTCATTGTGAGATATTTGGACGAAACGTGGTGGGAAGAATTCCTTCAGCCACGGCGTCAAATCACAATTAAAACTAAGGGAACAACATGAGAACTTATAGAATAAGTTTTCAGTTTTTACACGATCTTTAATTCCGCAACCCCTCAATCTTGGCCTGCCCAAACCACCGTCTCAGGTGAAGAAAAAAATTTAGATTATATTTTTTTCAGTTAATTATTTAATTTTTACTTCAACCACGTTAGATTATTTCATCACTACGAGTTTCAAGAGGTGCAGTACATATTATAGTCAGATAATAGTATTTCGTTTCCTAATACTTCACGTTTACTATTCATATCCCCACTAACTATCTTTATTCGATCTATAGCTCTGTATACTGTCGAAAAATTTACTCTGAGAAGAAAATATAGCAATTTTCGCCTTCGAGATGTGGTGTTAGCGTCGCATGTTGCGTGTACCATGGTATACGAAATGAATGAATATCCCCATTTTTCAAGAACTCAGCACTAAAGAAAAACTCTTTAAAACATGCGGGAAAATAATAGCCCTCAGAAATTTGTGGTCACAGGGAACGTACAAGGACAGAGTTATCCATTAAAATGGAAGAACCGAGTCCGAGACACGACCGGAGTTTCACTACAGGTCGCACTAAACAAGGTCTGAAATCGCAGAGTGGAGGCAAGCAGTTCGCGCTGTGGAAGTAGAATGGAGGAGCGCGATGCTCGGTCATGAGCACATCAACCGAGAGAGATCGCGTGATGATGAGGACTGCATCGACATGCAATGATAAAATCATCTAACGTGCGTGTAGTACAAAGTTTAATTATGTTGAACCACAAAGTAACAATCACATGAATTAATGATATGAACATGATTCTTATTATAACATGCTGCATATACCATAGACGGCAGGACGCACAAATGTCTCCACTCTGCAGCAACTAAACAGCAAGGGCAGACTCTCAACCTGCAACCTGAGATGAATCCTCCAATTTTTTTGGCATCTTGCGAGGAGGGAAGATGGTTCTGAGAAGCTTGTTGTGGTGGGCCACGTCGAAGGACGAAGAGGAAGAGGACGATCCTTAGCCCTAAATGGATGATGATGATGATAATTAATACGTTTCTCAACCTCGACTTACTTCGTTCGATATCTCATGTCTAGATCCTGGATCAGTGCCTCTATCACAATAGATTTAGTCATTTCTATAATATGGGTATCTAGCTTCTACATCTATTTGACTCATCTCGTAGCACAGATCAGCTGTCGAACTCTGTCTGGACGTTTCCAAATCGGCACACTAAACCAGTCCACATCGTAGCATTACATCCTTCCGGCTCGTCATCTGAAGCACCTCGTTTCAGCCGAGCGAGGAAGTCATTTAAATAAAAAAGCTTCCGAAATGGTAACGATTGTCAACCCATGAAATTAGATTGTGAGTTTCCCGCGATTGCTTTGTGTCGTCATATTGCGCGGGAAACGCTTCGGAATTGAAAATGCACATTCAAATAGGGAAGCCTCCTCCACGGCTCCCCACCCCTCGCCCCCCGACCCCGTCGCTATGAAATAAGTGCAGACGCCCTTCTTGTAAGGCATTCGATTCAGAGGCGCCGTATAAATCAGACTGAGAATTTAAATCGTGTGAAATTTATTTGAAAATTCGAATATTGAAATATCGATGTTGTGTGGAAACAAATTATATCGCACTGAGTTATTGCGTCGCCAATATTTTGCATCAAACGCATAATATTTATGTAAATTTATTATACCAATATTCAACCACCAATTCTTATAGCCCGTGTCCACGGATAAGATTTTTATGAGACGGGGACATTACTTCCGCGATATTATTTGAAGATAAATTTCGGGCTTCGTAGTCTACCGTGCACTCACTCACTCAAAAGTCTCAAGTCGTACGTAAAACGTCGAATGCCATTGATGTTTTTTGAATTTTAACTCCCCCAGCAGCAGTTAAAACGGAAAAAGTGTTTGTATTTTAATATCTTCTCCATGTCTAACTTTCAGAATAAATAGTAGGTATTTACGGTTCTAGGTGTCGTTTGTATGCACGTGTTAAATGTCGAGTATAGGGGTTAGAATTTTATCTCTTCCTATCAATGAGATTTAGATCATCTTGTCTCATTTCGTGGACATGTGTCATTATTTCGGTTGTATGAAGGTAGGTAAATAAAAGAGAATCAGAAAAATATGCAATGATGATCCGTCTCTATAATTATTTTTGACTTTGGTGGTTGTGCAAGCACCCTGTATATACATGGGTGGAAAACGGAGCTTTAATCAATCTCAAAAGCGTGCCTGGTACCGACATCCAACAGATAACAATACAACGTGCCGCAGACGCCCAGAGAGCCAGCCCTAGCGCGTCACTTCTCTCGCGGCAGCCTTCCAAGCGAGTTCAGTAACCGACGCTTCATGCTGTAGAACTTTTACTGCTCATACTTGTAACTGTGTTTCATTGTTATCAAGATTAATAGCGTGGCGAGAGTAAAACTAACTCTAACACTAAAAGATTACACGACTATTAGTTAAGGTCGTTGTAAAGCCGCGATCTTCCACTCCACGGTGTGACGCGCGCGCCGCTGTGTAGCTCATAGTAGTTAAAAAGTAGAAAACAAAAATGAATCAAAATGTTCTAGTATTGATAAACAATATTAAAAATCGATTATTGCCATCGTTCATGAATAAAAATATAATTTTGAGGTCCACACGTGTCCTACGATAAGTCGGTGGGATTTTAGAGTTCCCGGTGGGATTTTAGAGTTCCAAGAACACTAAACACTAGATACTATAAAGGTTTCAAATTGTTCAATCGACTGCCAGCAAATGTGAAGGAACAACTAGTCTTGCTACTTTTCCTAGGTTAAGTGCGCTATACCTAGTATCTCAGATTAATAACTGATCATTTTTCAAGTGTTTATGTTCTTATTTATTTATTTATGTTTTTGTATTTATAATCTCTTTACTTAATGCTAATTGATATACGATATAATTTTTTTTTTGTATTAGCGTGGATGTAAGAATATTATAATTTGTACAACAACATCCTCATAAACCATTTAGGAGATGGATTGTCGATAGACTGTGACCTTGTTGGTGGCCAGCTGGGATCCTAAGGGACTTGCACGATCTCGAGGTGTAAGATTATTTAATTAATTAATTTTTAGAATAAAAAGAATACATTTAAAATAAAGGTAATCGCTTTACAAGACAGGTCGGTTCCAAAGCAATTACCAGTACAGTTTTTTCAAGTTGTATTCTATATTGTTAAAGTAAAATCATAAGTTATACAAAAATACTTACCTATAATATAGTTGGTGTCAAAAATATGCAGGTGGTTAAAAAAACACAAATGATAAAATAGTTTAATTTTGTTTTCTACCTACATCAAGCAACCACATTGTTAATTTTGGTTTAAATTCATTAGTCACTATTGACTCTTTGATATCCAGTGGCAATTTATTATCGTTGCTCAAATTTTGTGTTCATTTTTGGCACTAAAAAGTTTCCGAAGGTTTAACTTCTTGTTTCCTTTGATTCGGATGGTGGATATGGAGTTAAATTTAAAAATAATAATTTTAGGATTGATCTGGTAAAAAGTTGTCTATTGTGCAAAACTTAAAAGGATCTAAAAAGTTTTTCAGAGATATATCTAAATAGCCTCTTGTTTATCACTCTGATTATCCATTTCTGAGTCTTAATTAGCGAATCCATTAAAGAAAGAACTGCACCGCCTTATGCACATATTGCGTAACTGATGAGACTCTAAAAAATGTTACATAACTGTAGAGTCCTGAAAGCGCCGCATATGTATAGCCATTTAGTACCGAAGTGTACTGACCCAATGTATATGACAATACATCGCAGCGAACCTGGTCCGAGAAACCAGCGAAAGCGATCACTTCTTCATAGCCCATCAAGCTCAAGCATCTCTAGTTACGAAGATATATTTTATTGCAAATTAACTTTCAAATCGTTGTACTTTCAATAGTGATTCGACCCGCAATAAAGACAACTTTTGTAAGTCCTGTTTTAGTTAAACACCTTGCTTTAGTCACAGCCCATTCCATATTCATATAGACTATGACATACATCAATACGCGTGAGAACTGACGAGGGATAGGGCCTTTAGTCTCGCCAACCTTCTAATCCGAATTACACGACCTTTAAACATCAACCACTTCCTCCTAGTGCCTCGCCAACTTAAAGCGTACACATTTCGACTCATATCACGAGATAATAATAAATTATATATAACTAACTTACAGGTGGGCAGAGAGAGTATTTAGGTTCACATTTTTCTGTCCTGAATAGGGATTGCATACGAATTTTGAAATTATCAGAATTCCGAAATTCGTTCTCATAAATATAATTTAGAATTCCGTAAATTTCATAGCGAATTATAAACATATAAAAATGAAATATTGTTACGATCACAGATTAACGGCTACATAATGAGTAATCGCAGAACAATAGAGGTGTTCCAAAGGGATTGTTTCTAGAAAGCGATGTAGAAAGATAATACCTTTATGAAAAGACCCGATGTACTCAGCTGACACTTAATCATACAAGATAGCGACTGCATCAAAGAGATGTACGAAAACTGGCGGATCAGTATTGAGATATGTTTTGTAGTGTCTATTTAGTTATTCTGCATTGGTTTTCTGTTAAATTATAAATATTTTTTAATAAGGTAAGCGGAGCAGTTTTAATTTATTACCGTTGTTTGATATATATAGTAAAACTTCGACTATCCGGACTAATTAGGACCACGGGTAGTCTGGATAATATAACGTATAAATATGGGTTTTATTAAACACATATAATTAGAAAATGACCATATTTAATTATTTTATTTTGTAAACATTTGCAATCCCCTTGACCTGACATACAATTCTCGTCTTATCCACATTCATACATCTTCTCATACAAGCTCGTCGATTATTGAGGCTTCTAACTGGATTCTGATTCTTCCAGTATCTGATTTACCTGATGCTGCCAAGTCTTCTGCAGACGTCCTCTATTTCTGGTGCCAAATGTTACGCTCTGTTTGAAAAATATCTCTTTTTTTACCAAACACTATCAGTACAAAACACCTTATAAACACGATAAAACATTAGTATGTTTTATTTAGGTATCTATTTAATAAAGCAATCAGAACTAAAATTGTATGACTATTATCCATGCTCTCTCTAATAATTTATTGCCGTACAACCCATTAACTTAACTGAGTGATAAAATTTAAATTGTATAGTATGGATATAAAGTCAGGAACTATTTTAATGAAAATGTTTTAATTTATTTTACAGGTTAAGATGAAAACAGAGAAGCGTCTAGCAATAATAGTGTTCTAGCGAATCCAAGAATTCTAAGGAAATAGGTGTAATGAATTCAGAAAATTCACTTTGAAAGAAAATTCTACCAAAGAGGACCAGCAGATAAGACAATCCGTAAGAAAGTGAACAAAAAACAAGTTTAAACGAACGGATTCTGCACATGATGTACGGATTCGGTACATGAAAAGTAGTAGGTGATCGCGTATGTCAAAGAATAATACAGTGCGTCAAATCATCAATATCCAGGCATGTTTCTTCGTAGAACGGAAGACGTGGATGTGGAAGAAACAGGTCTTGGCCAGCTGGGTCACGAAAATCTAACCTTTTTAGATGTTTTTGAATAAGGGTATATTAAATCACAAGTGTACAGATCAAGGATCGCGATCCTGAATGGTTCATATATAACATAACTCCCCAAATGCTCCAGGATGTGTTTCCAAATACTGTTGAACAATTTGATAATTCAAACATTTTTCTCTGTAAATAAATCAATTATAAATGCGTTTTCATTAAAATAGTATCTACCTAATTTTGTATTCACTCTGTATAAATAATGCCCTCGTATTTAAAAAAAAATTAAATAATGGATTATGACTTATGTGGATCAAAAACTTTTTCCTACGCTATACATTTTCGGATCTCCCAAGAATGTGCAACACGTGGTGCAATAAAACGACATGAATAATGTTTGGTGCGACTATTTTATATAAAAAATAACTAACCCTGAAGTCGCGTGCTGCCGAAAACAGTGAAGGGTATTTTGTATTTATTTTTAAAATTTTTGAGCGTACTTTGAAATATATAAGAAGAAGATTGTGAGTAAGGCCGCTTACCAAAGGAAACATTTTTAAGTGTCTAGCATTTCAGTGCAATTTATGTGAAACTGTAATCTTGTGGCAATATAGACACAGAGTGACATCTGGAGCCAACTCCCGCTACGACGAGTGGCGAGCCGACCATCGCCGCGTAGCAGGCTTCTTTCAGCGGCTTCTCTTTCAGCGCTCATTCCTCTACCGCTTCTAGCAGAACTCCACATGCGCAACCACATAAATGCGCATAATTTTGTAAACTTATTGAATAAATCATTTGATTTAACTGTAGGTACCTTTTACTCATTTATTATCTTGTCCGATTACCTTATTTAAGATAGAATCTAATTGATAAATTAAACAATACAAAGTGTGACCTTCTGCTACACATACACACACATTCCCCAAATTCTATAACATTTAATTAATGCTATGATCAAAAGTTGTACTGATGCGCCCTTGGCAAAATGAGTTGAGTAAAGTAAAAATCTTCATGAGGGTTTTTATTTGACACCAATTATGAAATTAATTAATTTATGTATGTACTGATTATAATTATTATATTTGACTGATTATAAGGTAAAAATATAATTCTACTTATGCAACATACATTTATCGATTATCGACAAAACTCCATAAGATTGTTCTTTTATCTATATCTACAATTGTATCTCGGCAAATTTGTATCATGAATAAAATGGATACATTTTGCCACTCACGGGTATTATTCACCGATTCAAGATAACAAGACGGTCACAATGGTGATTAACTGAACCAGATATGGATTTCTCTCGAGTGTACGATGACGAGTGTATTATTATTGTATCTGGCGTGGTAAGATTTGTATAAGCATTCTGAACAAGAAGTTGGTTTCACTCTATTGTGCAATAACATGTTATGAACACACTGTCGGGCGTAGTGCACTGACGTATCTTGAAGACCACTGAACATTGCTAAAATAAATAAAATAAAATGGACATAAAGTTAAAATAATTATATAAAACACTTCGTTTAAACCATTATTTATTATAAATAGTGGTTTAAACAAAGTGTTTTGTCTTATTATTTATATAATATGTGGCCACAAAATAATTTTATTGTGAGTAAACTTTTAAAACACAGATATAGGTGGTATTTGGTTTGTACAGAATATTGAATACTTAGTGGAGCATATCAAAAGCAAGGCCTCGAACCGGACACCAGCCATTGTTGAAATTCTCCGTAAAATGTTCAGCCTGTGCGGAAGAGATAGGACACTATGACGTCACTCAGTGTCTCCACTATTGTTCCAGACAGCTCGGCGGGATCAGGACTTCGTTCTTTTCACACATAAAATATTAAATTCAGTCGTGCGTGGGGCGGATACTTCGGTGGAAGGATTCAATTTAAAAGGGTATGTAAAACCTTTCTGGTTGTAATGTACTTCAGACAAGAATAATTCTAGAATTTTCCTATGAGAGGGAAATAGATTCAGCCCGCCCAGGTCCTTTTCACAAGGATCCATGTAAAAGGCTATTTGAATTATCATAGCATCAATACATATTCACCGTCAATAGCGGAATAAACCTTATTTATTAGATTCATGACTTGAACTTTTAGTGCTCAACAAAGTATACGAATACTCGTACATTAACGTAACAGTGTTAGCCTACATTTAATAGAAACGTGCTCAAACCAACTTACCAAATTTAGCGTTTAAGACGCTACTTTTAATAATAATTCAAATTTTCACGTTTTTTTATTTATTTATTTTTTTAAAACTGTTACTTAGATAAGACCTTTAAAATAATGTAAAACTAATAAATTGAATGTTATTTGCCATAATGAAGAAAATACAAACATTATAAGAAAGACCGCGACCATTAAATTCATTTTACGCGTGCCACCAAATTGCTTCAATATCTTGCATATATGAAATATATTTTCTTATAATTTTGGACACCAGATTACGGAGACATATCTGCATTTAAACATAAAAAATAAAAATTATAAACTATTAAATTTGTAGAACATATCAATTTTCGACGTTTTTAAAAAAAATTGTGTCACTGGAAACAAATTATATGAAATAATATATTTTATTTACTTAGATGCTTTGAGACTTCAGCTATTATTTAAAATCAAGTTTTATATCAAAGACATACAAATATTTTTAGGAGAACACATTCTTATTGTGAAGTTGTAATTATTCAGAACATAGTTCTGTGATATTTTAAATATGAATTAAATTAAATTAGCCGCAACAACAATGTTTTTATTTTTCGATAATATTGATTTTGTATGTATATCTTTATAATTAATACATTTAATTCATATTGACATACAAATAACTTACTAAATAATACTTACATCGATCCTATTAATATGTTTTTATTGGGTTTTTTAATTTCATAGCACCGATTAAAAAACAATAAAAAATACATTTTTCTATCATATTATTTAATTTAGATATTATTATTACTGTGATATCTCTTTACGGTTCAGGAGAAGTAAAAATCATTCACCTGTCTGTATTAATTACTGTTAAATGGCAGAGTATATTATAACATATTATTAGAATAACACATTTATGAAATATATATTCTCTAACTCAAGCTACATCAGGACTAATGAAGGTTGAGTTAAGCGAAACCGGTCGACATCAATAAATTTCGTGGTTTCACACAAAGTGATTGTTATTTTACTTAATATAATATGTCAAACCACAAAGTGATTGCTTTCTACGAAAATATATATATTTTTTAACAAACTATTAATTTTTCCACAAATAGTATGTTATTTATATTGATGCGGAATGGAAGGGGTTGGAATGCACCCCGCTCTCCCCCTCCTGGGCGATCAAACAAAGGAACGTGACTCGTTGTTTTACGTCGGCATGTCACACCGACCGACCGCTGTCAACCGAACACCCCTTATTCTGAATCAAACACCCCTTATTCTGAATCAAACACTCTTTATTCTGGACAGTGTAAAATGAAATGGGTCCGTATTTTGTTTTATGCCTAAATCATGAGGCTTCATGGGATGTCACCCTTAATAATCTCATATTCCATTTTTTCACCACCCGTTGAGAGGTCACCCGCGGTGACACCACACACTGGTAGTCACATATTTCTAGAGGGTCAGAGAATTGAGATAACTTTCATTAGCAGGTTCTTTTTCAAAAAAAGGGTTACTACAACGTTTTGAAATGAAATGGTCTAATTAATAGAGGTATTGGTAAATATCGCACGAAAATTTATTTATTTAAGTCATAATTTATCTGTGACATGGATAATAATTATGCGGTCGATTTAGGGTGGTCCTACCGCAGCACATTTTGCGTCCATCGATTGTTTGTACAGAATTCTATTTGTGTAGCGTCACGATAAAATGTTATAAATCAAAACAATTCAACACCTCTCGTCCGGCTCTCGTTTTAATTCTTCCTTGGCTCGGAATTTTATTTTTTGTGTATTAAAGGAATATAATTCAAGGATTTCGATCTTATCAATGATATAAATAAACTTGGAACTTGGAGTTTGTGGACAGTGACATCTAAATATGTATCTATCAGGCAGCATTAAATAAAAAAACTGCACATTACTGAAGATTCTAGGAAATAAAAGTAAATTAAATAATTCTTATTTTATGAAAAGATCTTATAAAATTCTAGCTGTTATTATCCGGATTAACGTAACAGACGATTGATTTTTATCAGCCGTGAGTTATTTAGATGAAAATCGATAATTATTCGTAAATCGCTGACATACATATGATACAATTTGTTTATTCAATCCGCATAACAATCATACTAAACTAAATATGTTCTTACTCAACCTATGATAATATTTATTAGCATCTTTACGTCTGCTAATTTTCTGAATTTTTCAAACAATTTGTGCTAATTTTGCCGTCTTCGAAAGGGATTAATCCTAATTAAAAATATATTTGATTTTCTAATAAACTAAACGCTTTGTTTACATGGTGTATTCCAACGTCTTTCCGTATTTCGTATAGTGTTTGCGTAGATGTTTTCGTCAATTATCTGTCAAGCGAGCGAGTTTGCATTTTTAGGTAAATTATTAACAATATTAATGAAATGTCTAAATCAATTTCTTTCTGTTATGAGTTTCGGCAATGATAATTTGTAAAGCTAGTTATTTAAATATGTTTTTGAGAACTATTAATGAAAATTTTTGAATACCCGTTGTCCAAAAGAGAAATTGTAGATATTATATGAAACAAAATCAAAAGCTTTAATTAATTTTTTTGTTTCATACATCGATACAGTGTGTTATATTATTATAATCGGATAACATAGCGGCAAAGTAAGACATACATTTCGGTATTCTGCCTGCTACACTAGTATTTTACTGTATTATAGTAGTCAGTACTTTTCCGGCATAGTAATAATTGACAATAATAATAAATGGAGACTGACTAGTGTGTGTTTTTTCGACCTTGTAAAATTTTCAGCCAGAAACACATATTTAACGCATTCAATGAGATTCTAAGCTCTGATCCATGACAAAATTGTGCAAAACTCATCTTGGCATAAGAAACATATGACGGGCCGTACAGTCTAGACGTTAAAGCATCGGTTACTGATTTATGAGATTTTTTCCGATCAATAAATCGTTTATATCGCGTTCAAGCAAAGTGATTATTTTTGTCTAAGTTTAAAAAACGTCTCTCAAAAACTTGTCCACTCCCGTTGCCCTCTGGTCCTTGAAACATAAATAAATAACCATATAGAATATCAGTTATTAAAAATGTCAAATACCACATTGATAGAAAAATCTGTTAGCAAACATGTAGACCATTTATTTGGATTTAACATAAAAAACACATATATTCATATATATGAGCAGCTTGTTGGTCTATTGGTTAAGACCTAGTGATCTAGTGGTCGGTGATTAGCGCCTTAACCAGCAATTTAGTTCTATTATCATAGTACAAGTGTTTCGCTTAGTTTAAAAATACTAAGAATATTGATGTGACATGTATTCCGAAAATACGTAAAGAAAATAATTTGTTCTTCATGACACAGGCTTAAAGATTAAAGGCGAATTTGTATTATACATGGTTAATAGTAATTTGAATGTGTAATGTATGCTTACCATAAGCAAATTCACTTTGGAGGACCGATTACTATCGCTCGTTGGCCTTGAAACCCATCCACTTCTGTACTTGGTAGTTTAACATTGTATTGGTGGTAGTTTTAACATTTAGTTAATTCTCGACGCCATCCTAGGATTAATGACTCGTTGATAATCTGGATATTAAAAATAAATAAATAATCTTAGTGCTTTTAGGGTTATTTTTATCTTAATTTTCACCAAAAAGAATGTAGTTGAAATCGTTTAGACTGTTGATAATAACAAAGTGGTCCGATATCGTAGGGCGGTTTTTTGTATATAATGTTAATATTTTTTATATTTTTCGTATACATTCGGTTAGGTTCGGTTAGGTTACATTGGGTTAGTTAAGGTAAAGATAGGTTGGGTTGGTCAGGTTTGGTTAGGTAAAATTGCAAATGGGGGAAGCGGGCAGGCTGTAAGTTTATTTAAATTGTATTCAGTTTCAACACAGGCACACATATGTCCAGTATGACTATTATTATTTTTAAATTCAAAATAGTTTTTATAATATGTAGCACACAATGGCTATTTCAGATTTCGAAAAGAGTGTTCTGCGTCTTTCAAGCTTTATTAAACATATCGTATTTGTATTATTTTTCGAGAAACGTCGATTTTATGATTATTATTTATTTTAATGGATATAAATGTATTACGCCTGTGGGTTGGCAATACATGAAACACTGGCGTTGGTAAATTGTCTTTCACAGGCGCATAGCTAATAATTTGAATTAAACAGATATCCCGTGGATACATTATGATTTTTTCTGTGAGTTTTAGTTCAATAATTATGTTTTTAAAACTTCTAGAAATTGACAAAAGTGTACTGTGTCTTTCTCACAAATGTTTGTCATATCGTTTTTATGTAGAAAATCCTATTTTAATAATAAAATATTTTTTTTATAAGTATAAATGTTAAACGCCTGAGTAACGCAATTTGTATAGCATTGGCGTTGGTGATTAGTATTCCACAGGCGTTTATCTCATTATTTGAATTAAAGAGATAACCAGTGGGGACACATTATGACTTTCTTGGTCAGTTTTAGTTCAATGTTTTTAAAACTTCTGGAGTAAATTTGTATCTTTCTCTCTTCTACAGCGTCTCTACAGGGTACGTTTGCGATCGTGCGATAGCTGATACTTTAGTAAAAAATTTTGCAGTTTTGCTGTTTAGGTTGCACGATCGTTGTTAAAAAATAATTTTTCATCGAAAGTACATTCAATACTAATTTTACCACCCAAAACCGTAAATAGTTAGTTAAAAATAGTGGACTCTTCACAACTGTTTTAAAAGTAATCTGTCACATTGAAACAGTTGCAGTATACGATAATTAATCATTCAATATCCCGTTATTTTAGTGATGAGAGTTCGTCCAATGATAATATCGCGGTTGAATTTATTTTAGCACATAGACCGAAGATTTTTCGCCAGCCAAGTGACAGATTTCGATCGCAGTGGTAAATAAAGCCATAAAAAATGCGTAAAATTATATTAATTGAATATTTTAAATAAATCAAATTCTCAAATATTTTATGAAAAGCGTAAAATTGAATATTTTAAATAAATCAAATTCTGGGATATTTGATTCTTATTCACCTTGCCATACTATTAGGCGAGATTATCTTTGACTATAGTAATTTTGACGTACGAACAACCCATAAAGGTTTTTTTACCACGGGCGATGGTAAAAAAATACTATGATCAAAATTGACTACTGATTATACAACCTACCCTAAGTACCTTGGCTGCTGCATCGATTGTTGAATATCTTCTTCCAGTGTCTAGATTACCTGATCGTGCCAAGTCTTCCGCGGGCGTCCTCTATTTCTGATGCCATCAACACTCGTGTCATATACTTTCTTACTATTCTCTCTTCATTTATTCGTTTTACATGACCAAACCATTTAAGCAACCTTTTTTATTACTATGCTAGAATCAGCTTCACATTGAATCGTAATTTGTTCAATTATTTATTATTTGGGAGAACGAATTTATAAAGTTGTATCAATGTATCTAAAATTTAATAAAAATGAATTGATAATTCTGGCGTCTGCTATCAGTTTACTCAAAGGTATTTGAGATTCTGTAAAAATAAAGTAGATGGCTCTGTCAAATGATGGAACGATTAAATGTATTAATATTAAAAAGGTAACATATAAGGTCGATAATTGTCGCTAAAAATAATGTCGCTGTAGCTTAGTTGGATAAAGCACCTTCCCCGATTAGGAAAGAGATCCAGGTTCGAATCCCGGTAGCGCAACAACAATATTTTTCGATAAAATTGATTTTATATGTATATCTTTATAATTAATATATTTAATTCATATTTTCAATTATTTATTCATCATAAATAGATTTACCTGAGTTATCTCATATCTACTGCATTCAGTTTACTTTCCACACATTATTTCAGTACGAGAACTTTATTGTGTAGAGTCTTGCCTCGGCAGGCAAGTTTCCATTAGAATTTTCTATTAATTAAATACAATGAAAAATTTCTCCTACTCAAATACCACCACTTTTGACTGGCCAATATTCACTACAAGGACACTTTCTTTGCATACATCGTTTTCTAATTGTCTCCTTCATATATATTGTATTGACATATAGTGGCCTCAGTCAGGTCCCGGTCCTGGGTCGCCCTCATAGCTGACTCCAGAGTATCTCCAGCTAGATACAACGTTGTGAAACTTTTCACCTGCTGTAGATAGGGCTTGCAAAATATATGCTCGGTACATTTTTTTCACTATTTGCAATTAAAAAATCTGCACGATCAATTAAATCGCTAGTTTTTGTTCTAGTTTGTTTAGTGGTGGGACGATTTCAAAATTTTTACCAATTCCGATACAATTCCCGATACTTCTTTAAGCTTTCGATTCCGATTAATAGTCCCATCACTAATTGGGCACATTTCAGTTCTTTCACACAATTGTCCGACTACAAGTTGAAAAGCTCACGCGATCCTGTTTGACACCGTGTATAAAATAATGAATAAATTTCATATACATATTTTAGAAACAGGGTATTTATCACACAGAAACGCCACAAGGTACGCGTGGGTTATTTCTAACGGGCAAAAACTAATAATATTGTAGGAAAATAATCCAGCCGTAATATAAATAAAGTATAAAAAAGGAAAACAACAAAGCCGAAAGTAAGTTGAAACTACCGGTGGGGGTGAGCGGGCTCCTCGTGGCAATAAGGGCTGTTGCTCCAAACAGTTATTCAGAAACTTCGAGAATTACCGAGTCGTGCGCTACACTCCTGCTTCGTGTTCATTTTAGAAAATATTCCAGCGTTTCGCGGTGGCTGCCGGAATAAGTTATTTGATGATGCATCTATTTTCGCGGCCCTTTTCATCACAACAACTGTTTACCTTTTGAGGGTGAAACGCGAACTCTGTAGGTAATATTATGTTGATTTAAGATTATTTTCATGGAAACTACGGTACGGTGTTCAGCGTCAGGGTGGAACGGAGCAGGCGGCCGCAAAAAATAAAAATATTTTAATATTTTAAAAAAGTGAAATGCAAAGCAAATCACCTGATTACTATGCTATTGTCAGTACATATTAACATATACACAACTTTCAAAAATTTAATAGATATGGAAATTGATGGGTGAAAATGGTGATATTTATATAAAGCGATCACTCAAGCCAGCCGAAGACATGTCGTAAGCCCTGTCTTTATCCATACTTTCATAAATTTCTATTAAATATAAAAAATAGCTTCGTCTCTATGAGATATCTATTATTTGTTTAATAACAGTGCCTTTGTAGGTGAAAATCCAGTAATTGTGTGTTCTTGGACATATTCAAATATTGGTCAAAATAAGACAGTATATAAAATTGAAAAATATTGATTTTTCAGGCATATTCTAGTATAATGTGTTAAAAACATTTAACATGATAAAGAATATTGCTTTAAATAATTAAAAAAAAATAATTAGATTCTCATTATATGCTCATATATCATATATGCTGTTTCAGGGAAAATGAATAATCAAATTTAGTCCATAGTTGTAGTAGTACTCGAAGCTAGTCCACATATTAACATATATAAAACTTTCAAAAATTTGATAGATATGGAGATTGATGGGTGAAAATGGTGAACGTTATATTTATATAAAGTGATCACCTAAGCCAGCCGAAGACAGGTCGTAAGCCTTGTAATTATCCATACTTCCATATATTTTCCATTAAATATAAAAAATAGCTTCGTCTATGAGATATCTATTATTTGTTTAGTCAGTATATAGACTGTGGAATATATAATAACATATAAATAAAGCAAAAATTGTTTATTCATGTTAAACAATACTTTTTCGTTTACGATTTTACCTAACTCTAATATGTTTTTATAGAATTCTGTTTCATTTCACGTCAACACTAGCACTGTCAAAATAATACTCGGTTATCTGATCATCATTCAGTTTCCCCGCGGAGAAGACGGAGATATGTCATGGCATACCATTCTGGCATCCTTGGCTTACCATTCCACCAGAAATAAAATCCATTCGCAGAAGATTTGGTGTATTTAAGTAAACCAGGTTCGTGACGATAAGCTCGTTCGTTCATTTGTTAGTTAGATTGCATTTATTGTTTAACCATGTTTTATTGTTTTTTAGGGCATTTATTGCCTTAAAATTGTATTTACTGCTTTTAATTTAAAAGGCAAAACTTGATACAGGAATCAATGTCTGCGAATGCTAAATCTGCAGTTAAGTTGTTGGGCGTGCACATTGATTCAAATCTTTCAATGAATACACAAATCAGTAAAACTGTCAGTGTATGCTTTTATCAACTGAGACAGATAAAAAGTATTTGGAGACATCTTCCTCTTGAGGCAGCCCGTCTATTTATAAATGAACTTTTTTATCCGTGTGGACTATTGTAACAGCATCAACGCTGGTCTGCCAATGTTTTAGCTGGATAGATTACAATCTATTCTAAATGCGGCTGCACGGATAATATATGGAGTTTCCTAATTCTCTCATTTAAAATCCCTTTTATATCAGCTACATTGGCTCCGATTCCCTGAAAGAGTTGAATATAAATTGTGCTGGTTGATGTACAAGACGACACGCAGCATGGCGCCTCTGTATCTTCAAGAACTTTGTATCCCAGACAATTTGAGTGGTAGACGTTAAACTCTCAGGTCAGCTTCTACTTAGCTGCAGTAAGGGTTATAGAACCGACCAACCATTGCCAGAAGTCTAAATTTAGTGAACGAGCGTTTGCGGTGGCAGGCCCAAAAACGTGGAATTCTTTGCCCTCCGTCATAAGAAATAGTGCATCAGAGACATTATTTAAGAAGAATCTAAAATCGCACATTTTCAAAAAATCATTTCTCTATGTGAAATAATACTTTTTAATTTTAAAAAACAAAGTTAATTGTAGAACTATTTATTTATTGGTAACAGTTTATGTGTAAAGCGCCCTTGAGATTAAAGTTTTTACGCTATACAAATTATTCAATATTATTATTATTATTATTACACCGTGTTTATTGGTTTACACCCTGTATTATTATTGTTATTGGTTTATTACTTTTACAGTGTGTTTAGATTAATAAATATATTTTATACCATATATTTAATATTTTTACAATTTATGTGCCAACAATTAAAAAAATATTATTTTATACTACACATTATACAGGGGGTTCCAAGTCTGATTTGCGCAGTTCATGTGACATCTAATCTGGTTTCCATTATGAAAGGTTTACACATTCTGAGTACATGTTATAGTTTAATTATCTTAGAAGCACACAAAGGAAAGCTCTTGACGACTCGCCCATTAATGAGCTCAATAACGTCTTGTAATATTATTGTATACTCACCTGATGTCTCCTAGAGGAATGACTCGTCCAAACTCTGTGTCTGTAGGTGAGAGGCTCCAACTTTTAGAGGCGACTAACATTTGAAACACGTTGCAAAACGTGTCTTAAATTTTTTATAAGAATTTATTGAGTTAATTTATAATGCCATCATTTAATCATTAGAAGATTGTTCACTTCTCTATCTATTTGGATGACGTAGTTTTCTATAAAGTCAACACTCTTAATAAGTCTTAAATATGCTTCGCAGGAGTATATAATTCGTCCAACGATCATCTCTTACTCTTACCATAAGACCATTTTCATTTCAAATTTTTGAAATCATTCCATTGACTTTCCATTCATTGTGATTCCAGTCTCTTCTAGTGTAACCCAGACAACAAGGCTGACCCACGTCATACTTCATTCGAATTATTTATATTATCTGTATAAGATCAATAATAAAATTGAGAATTGATTATGCCTGCCTCATTACAAACATTTGTGTTGAGTCAGGCATACTTTACAAATAGTTGTGAAAGATAATTATAAATAATACATATTAAATATGTTAATTAGAAAGATTAATTGTTATTGCTACCGGGATTCATAACTGAGGAACGTGCATTAACCGATTATGCTATACCAACACAGTGCATTGACGACAAATTTTCGAACTTATATGTTACACTTTTCAAATTAGTACATCTATCGTTCCAATATTTGAAAGCCGGATTGGAAGAGATCCAGGTTCGAATCCCGTTATCAACAACATATTGATTTTATATGTGCATGTATCTTTGTAATTAATACATTTAATATTACAGACCTGTGTTCTGAATAATTACAACTTCACAATAAGAATGTATTCCCCTTAATAATTATAAATAAGTTGAAACAATTTAAATATAACAGTGATATAAGATAAATTTAAAAAGAGATCACTTGCTTTATTACCATCACGCTGTTTTCCTATAGGGGTAAGTAGAGAGGATAAAATGCCACACCGTTCTGTCCTGACATACGACTCTTTCGGCGTCCACTTTCATGCATCTTCTCGTGCAAGCTCTTCGGTTTTTGAAGCTTATGATAGGGCCATCCTCTGATATTAGGTTTATCTGATCACGCCAAGTGTTTCGCGGACGCCTTCTGTTCATATTATCTTCAACAATTACCTCATATACTTGCTTATATATACCATCCACTTCTTGCTCACGATCAAAAGAAGAAGGAAAACAGATTATTTGAAAAAAAAATAACAACATAGAAATAATCATTTTTTGTTTAGGTGGCATCAGTGCCTATTCTACCCATATTCGTCGGAATCCAAGATAATTTTTATGTTTTTTTAATTTTATATTAGTCCAAAGAATCAGAAATTTAGTGTTCTTACGATTTGTAAATTATTTTTGTTTCGAGCAGTTTTAAAATATGTCTACTTACGTTTGCGTATATAATTAAAAATAATAATAATGACAATAGAAGCCTATAGAAACATCACGGGGAGGCCTTCATCTTGCAATAGATTGACATGGACTAATGATTTCGCTATTCCTTTTAACTAATCATGGTATCAACGAACGTATGCCATACTAAGGACTTTTCAACTCCTCGTGGGTTTATCTATTTCTCATATATAACAACACGGGCAAAATTGTTAAATTATTGCGGATGTTATCCGATAACTTGGGCAATAAAGTAAGGCGGGTAATTATTTTTTATGGAACCATAAAATATGGAAGGTAGTAATTCAGCAGGCAGTTAATTAAAAACGCATTACGCGACACTGAAAGCCCTCTCGGCAAGGGTAGTTCTAGCCTCGCTAAGTAGGCACTAAAGCAGGTGCTGTATAAGTAACGACTTGTCTAGGGGTAGCGGAGTACTGTCGCTAGTTGACTGCGTTCACTACCGGGATCATCCGTTCTTTATTATGCATATTTTGTATATGAAAACATCCGTAGTGTGTACCTAGGGGCGTGCAGTGCATACAAGCAAAAAAGCTGTGCATAACTTAAATTTCTGGGAAACAAATATAAATTAAAAAATTAAATTAACATTAACGAAAACATTATTTTGTGATTAGCACCATCTATGTACCAGTAGAGACTCTATTCGCTTAGTTCAAAAAAATTACCGCTGTACTCATGGCGCTTTTTTTTTATTCGCCGCATTGTGCTATTTACATTACTCAGATCTGTCTTTAAGCTAGTGAATTACTCAAGTCATATAAATCTTTCGGTTGATTTGTTTTATATGGAGTCGTTTCCTATGCTGTTTATTAACAGAATAAAATAAGAAAGTGTTACAACTGCGTGCAAATCATTGAAGTGACTACTTCCTCTTTTACTAATTCGCGAATTTTACTATCTTACTGTTTTTAATCTGTTGATTTCATGATTGTTCTTTACATTTGGTGCATAGATTGGTTTTTGATTTGAGAAAAATAAAAAGCAATTGGTATAACTATTTCATACATTAACCTTTAATAAAAATAATTATTTCCTTTAGTTATTACGTGAAGTATTTTCAAACAATAAATTAACACATACTCTGCAGTGGTGGGTCAGTTTTGACCCGGGTGTTAGTAAAAATATGAATTACGCTATAAATATTCGTTTAATGCTGTTTTCCTTCAAATGAGTTATTGATAAAAATGTGAAAAAACGCTCAAAAACTCACCTAAGACAGTCGGATTGAATCTCAGCGCTAACGTCGAAACATATATTGTCAACATTTTGAGCGGATAGACAAAGGATACCAGGTATGCGTCCATGTATTTGTTTTGACTTATTTTCGTCTGGCGGCTCCTAGACAATGCCAGTAATATAATTATTTGAGGGGCGTTGCGTCTGCCTGTAAGTTTTATGACACTACCTGCTTGGGTTCCGACGAGAAGATCACACGCTCAGTGGATGTTTGTATTTTGGCTGTGTAGGGCGTCTGTTAATGCGTTAGAATATGTATATTATTCGGAATATTTTGTTAATTTTCAAGTTTTAAGCAGAAACATTACGGCACATCATGCCATTTCATTAAATCAAATTAAAAATGAAATATCTATTAAAAATCTCCCACAAAACGGTTGAAAAACCGAAAACTTGAGGTGGGTCTAAAATGACCCACCACTGCCGGACGTGTTTTGTTTTGACCCACCGGGCTGTAAGTATTAAGTGGTTATATTCTACCAATAAACAATTCATCTTCCGCTAAACATCATCAGATAAAAAATATTAAACTGACATTGCGTCAAAATAAAAAAATACAAAGTGAAGACCATTCATCATATTGGTCTATAAGCCTTTGCAGTTTAAGGAGATGTGGACCCATACTATAATCATCATTTGAAAAATATCAGAAGCAATCAAAACTTCTATATAATATTAAAACTATTTGACATCAAAGTATAAAGAACTTTTAAAATAAGCGATATTAAGGATACGTTAATCATGTTCAGTCATAGAAAGTGTCCATACATTTTTAATGTTCGTAAGAACGTATTATTTAAAACTTAAACATTAAAAACACTATTAACAGTACTCTACAATTACAAATAAATACATGATAGGGTCGTATAAACGACGGATTTATTTTGTTTAAAAACGTTGGTTAAACGGAAGTACATATATTGTATTATATATGATTGTATAATATCATCACCGAGAGATTATATTCACTTATAGACGAGCGTGGTGTCTAGCCGCATTTTTTTCGCGCGGCTTCGGCCGTTGCAAAATGGCCGACTTTAAAAATTGCAAAGCGATATAAATTTCTAAATCTTTAATGTAATACTGATTAAGAAACCGTCATAATTACTAGTGCATCAATTTACTAATAATCTTGTGAAAACACCTAATTAGTATTGTATTAATCTTTTTTGCAGAAATGTTTTATTTCCTTCATGGACCCGGGATGGCCACGTATCTATACGATCGTTGTCCATGATTACTGATAAGGGTAGCGGATGTACGGATAGCCGATTCCTTATAAACCATTATTCTTCGACCAGGAAGCTAGGACAACGAGTTCAAATGTGGAGGAAGTGTGTCCCGAGTCCAAGTTCATGTTTTATTGTTCTATTTAAAATAGTTACCGACCTATCGTGATGGCAGTATCTGTTCTTTTCAACTGGGGATACTCGCGGACATTACTATTGTTATAGTCGTTGGGAGCGTATGATTCAGCGCAAATTTATTTTTGTAATATTAAATTATATCGGTGATGAATCAGGCAGATTAGATTCCTGTCCATCCGAATTACACAACTTATTATAAATGTATCACAAGTTAAGTTCAAGTTGCAAGGTAAGTTCTGAGTTCCGCACACACATTTCATAGTCCTCCACTGATCTAGCCAGTGAGTGTGAACGAAACTCAGGTCACGTACGTCACAAGTGATTTCAAGATCAGATTTCAATCAATCTTTTCTGAAAAATGTATCCACCAAGATCGATTTATCAGCTTAATACGGTGATACGCCACATCGTTTTAAAATATCGAATGATCAAAAATTTCTTTAATATTGGACAATAGAAAAAAGTAAAAAAACACACACACATAGACCGCACGCTCTTCGATACATCTGTTGACTATAGTGATTTACTTGGATACGTATTGTTCACCGATTTAAACTGAGTTTGGTTTACGGAACGCGGGGGTGTTGTACCGAGTAATGGCTGTTTATCTTTTTATGAGCGTATAAATTATATTTTTATGTATGTTTGCCGCACGCCCACAACTTTAAATTCCATGAATAACTCCAGCACATGACTATGGCACTTGAACGGTTTTTTCATGAGGACTTTGATTAAAAATTTATGGCAAGTGGATTCAGAATCGTTTTGGCAGTGTTGCCTCGACCCTTACAGCCTTAAGTTACTATCGCCTCTACCGAATCACAGGTAGGGACGATGTTTAATCGTCTCACTAAATCTTACACAGTTCTACGATGAAATAATGTTTGTACATTAAGATTTTAATGTAGAAAAAACACACTATTTAGAAATACACAAAATTTACTAAAGAAAAATTGTCATTATACTTTCCGTGTTAACACTTCAATTGTAGTTAAACCATACGTGAATATTTCATAATATACGAGCCATGATGAATTATTTTGAAATTAATTTTTATCGTACTTTACTCTTTTTCTGAAGTTGATGGTCACATTTGTATACTAATCTAGTTCAGAGTCTATATGATGGACCTTGGGGACACGCCATGGAATCAATACAGTGAGCATACAGCAACAGTGCGACTTATTGTTATCGTGTAGCCACACTCTCTCCTTCGGACTGCACCCATCTTCAGCGTCTAGACAATGCGACTAGACCTGATGTATTTTGAACACTTGACATTTGTCCATATGTGTTTTAAGAACTGCTTCACCTGTAGCGCTCATCGGAAGAGTATTTATATTATTATTATCAACAATAGAATAAAATATGAATTAAATATATTAATTATAAAGATATACATATAAAATCAATTTTATCGAAAAATATTGTTGTTGCGCCACCGGGATTCGAACCTGGATCTCTTTCCTAACCGGGGAAGGTGCTTTATCCAACTAAGCTACAGCGACATTATTTTTAGCGACAATTTTCGACCCTATATGTTACCTTTTTGATATTAATACATTTAATCGTTCCATCATTTGACAGAGTCATCTACCTTATTTTTACAGAATCTCAAATACCTTTGAGTAAACTGATAGCAGACGCCAGAATTATCAATTCATTTTTATTAAATTTTTGGACACATTGATACAACTTTATTATTTAGGAGAACACATTCTTATTGTGAAGTTGTAAAATAAGGTAGATGGCTCTGTCAAATGATGGAACGATTAAATGTATTAATATCAAAAAGGTAACATATATGGTCGAAAATTGTCGCTAAAAATAATGTCGCTGAAGCTTAATTGGATAAAGCACCTTCCCCGGTTAGGAAAGAGATCCAGGTTCGAATCCCGGTGGCGCAACAACAATATTTTTCGATAAAATTGATTTTATATGTATATCTTTATAATGAATATATTTAATTCATATTTAAAATATCACAGACCGTCTGTTCTGAATAATTACAACTTCACAATAAGAATGTGTTCTCCTAAATAACAATAGAATACACAATTAAGCTGAGATACGTCACAAGACACTGTGGCAGGGTTTTTTCAATACTTTCGGCTGTTATAATTTAGTGTGTTATAATTCGGCTATAGAATATGGGCATGATGAGCGTATTAACCCTTCACTGAAATCGTAGATTCATTTGGACCCGACAAAAAAATAAAAAAAGTTAATTTCTCCCAACCGCGCGGCATTAATATTTCGCACGTCTGGCTAATCTCATTAGGTCACGTGCTGCGGCGGGTGCTGCGCGTTCGGCACTTAAAGTTGACTAGAAGCGGAGGTACTCGTCGCTGTCGCTCAGCTGTTTTTATCGAAACATATTGCTGTTGCTACCGGGATTCGAACCTGAATCTCTTCCTATCTGGGGAACGTGCATTACCCGACACATCAATTCTAATTTTTTTTGTCAATGCACCGTGTTGGTATTGCATAATTGCTTAATGCATGTACCCCTGATAGGAAGAGATACAGGTTCGAATCCCGGTAACAACAAAATATTTTTCAATAAAATTGGTTTTTATTATGTATATCTTAATAATTAATACATTTAATTTGTATTTTTAAAAATATCATAGATCTATGTTCTGAATAAATACAACATCAAATAATAATGTCTTCTCCTTAATATTTTGTATTTTGTTTATAATAATTTATTTTGTATTTTTTATTGATTTTAAGTTAAAATGGTGGCATATCTCGATGACCAAGATATTGCTGCTTTGTTGAAATACAAACATTGGTCGGAAAATAGAGGCCAAATAAGGAACACCGAGTAGAAGATGAAACAGAACCGGGTCAACGGGTCAAGGAAGACGTAAAAAAGGAAGATGCTGCTTATGTGGTCCTAAAAAAGATATTAAATAGTCGCAAAAATCTGATAGATGTCTGAATTATATTTGTAAACATTTGAGAAAAAATGTGTTATGTACTAGGTACCATACATAGAGAAACTTTGAGACTGATGTACAATATTTTTCTATTTTTTTAAATTTTAGTTTAGACTGTCATTTTTGAAATATATTATTGACCCCAAAAAAAGTTTATATATTTGTTAAGAGGGAGATATGTGGAGCTGAGTCGAATAGAAAATTCTTAATTTTTTTCATTTTTTTTTTGAATTCTTGGATACTTAATTATATGTTTAAAATTTGGACTCAAAGGATAAAATTAAAATTTAATCTTATTAATGCACGTTGTTAAATAAAAATATACCTTACAAAAGTAGCTTGTTTTATTACATTCCTAAAAAATGCACTATAATAATAACAATTATTAAAAAATTATTCGGTACTTTGCTGTTGGGTCCATTTTGGACCCACGATTCCATGTACGTTTATCAAAATGACGATTCCGGTTAAGGGTTAAAAAAAAAGATTAATTGTGTGTTAGGTTGACCAGTTTTAGTCGTACTAAATTACTACGCATACAGACGAACTGCGGAAAAATGATGACATACTTATGTAGTAGCATATCTGTCCGATATACCTTCCATCAAATATTTTAGACTGGGTCTGTTACACCTGTATACATATTTGTCAACTTCTACAATTCTAATATATTCATGATTAATAATTATTTTCCTCCAATCCCCTTTTCATCCTCCAATACCGCTTTTGATTTATTATATACAAATAATGAATGTACTGAAATTGAATAAACACCATCCTAGGCTATTTGGAAAAAATAGTTAATTTAATTTATTTATTAGGAAAACATATCAATCAATCAACAATAATTAAAATGGTAACAAAAATAATATAAATTCAAGCAATAACATTTTTTTTCTGAATAATTAAATATTATACAATAATACGATACTGTATGAGTTTGGTAACAAAGATTAATGTTAAGCAGTGTAGAAAACAATGAAGAGTGACAACTATCTCTTATATTGAAGAAATAAAATAATAAGAGAAAGAAAATAAAAAAAACAAATTGTTCTAGAAGGAACGGAATGTAGATGAGAGAGGAAGACAGGATGGGGATTAAATTATGTGTAACAATAATAAAATGTAAGGCCATTATTGTTTCTGATAATAAATTGGACTTAATATCTTCCATCTGAGAGCAAGATATGCTATTTTGTATTTGTTAAGAATCTAAATTATTGTACAATAATCACTATTATAATAGGTTCCTTGTTTTCGTCCGGCAGTATAGTAAAGTATAATAAACGTAATATTGTAACGTAAAGGGGGGCAGGGTGTGGTGGGGCGCGTGCAGTGCGCTGATTCCATCGCACCCCTGGCGATCCACGCATTCCACCTCAACGAGGAGAACGCGGTTGTACTTAATGAATGCAACCGAGCGGTGATCGGTCTGCCGGCGTGCCGTTACACAATACACGCCAACTCGTCTCCTCAGATAGGTTGCTGATATTTGGGATATGAATCGGGAAGGTTGTCAAAGAGAAGTCTGGTTTTAGAAATACATGTATTTACAATAAAGAAATAAACAAACACATAACCAATTTAAACAACTTAGGTGATTTATATGCTAAAACTTAATTTACTGAATTATCTTAATTCTTGATAGCTACCTTACAAATAATCTAAACCTAAGCTTAATCTGAATCAGCCATCCTCGGGATCAATGGCTCCTGACGTCCCGCGATGAGGTCCTTGGCGCCGTCCTGATGCTGTGTGGGTACCGAACAGTCGTCATCAAACGGTATTTCTCCGAGTGTGATAGGTCCACCTGAGCGCCCCACCTGCTCCAGCAGTCCTCTTCTCTACTCCCGGCCGCTGCGTGGGCTCTTGATACGCTGGATAGGCATATCCACCAAAGCGATCCATACTCTCGACAGCTTCTGCAGAGCTATTGCGTTTGACAGATGCACAGACTGTCCTCAGCTTCAGCACCGTTCTCGATGCTCTGTAGGTTGGGCACCTTCACCGCGCTGGCATCATGTATCCGTGCGGGATACATGATGCCAGCGAGCCCCACCTACCAAATCACTCGACCTTTATGGAGCAATCTCATTCGTGTACACGGGCTATAACACTATCACTCAAGGGACTGAAAACTTGGGTAAAATACATTAAACAGTTGGAGCACTCTGCTACTGGATACTCAGATATCCTGTACCGAAGTCGTTAAAAGTTTTTTGAAACTGTAACATTATTAAGTTTAATTTTATTATAAATGAATGAGTGTTGTTGATATCCCGGCAGGAAAAAAAAAGAAGTTATTCTTAACAAATATGAGAGCTTCATACTTTCCTCGGAGTAAATTTAATTATTCACTGTTGCTAAGTGACTTTTGCGTAGCGCCCTCCTAGCTTTGTGAAAATTTTCCACGTAAATAAAAATGTCAGTTGGACAAAAAAATCAAATAAAATTACGGCTCCTCGGAGTGGGTTAAATCAGCCCCCTTTGCAGAATTACTCGAATTAGAATGTGATTTGTACCACGGAGAGCTTTTTTCTTCGGGGGTGTCAGCTTTCCGGTGCGCGGGTCGCGCGGGGACCCGGCGCCACGACAAGTGGCCACTCTGTTATCCTGACGTGTGCTGATGGGGAAAATGAATTTTTAAGCGAATGAAAACGATATAACGCGAGGAAATAAACATAAAGTGTTCTCGTGTTATTTTAGCAAATTGAGCGACCGCGCCGGCACATTTCTATTTTACGTTGATTGCTGATTTCGACTGGCGTTTGACCCCGGTACGAGTATTTTGTTGATATGGTCGCTCTATATACTATATTATCTACATTTTTCGTTCTACATTTTATTTACACAGACTTTGCGGAAGTCAAGCTCCTCGTGAATGATTTGATTGGCAGAACCATGACTGATGTTCAACTTCAACGATGGTAACTGACCTATTCGCTAGAACCATCTCTTGAGCTTGCTGAATTGTGTCGTCCGCAGTGGAGGTTGACGGGCGTCCTGCACCCTCATCGTGCGTCACACTCTTCTGGCCGCTTTTAAATTTTTTCGATCCACAAAAAAACACTTTTACGTGATGAAGCACTGTCTCCGTATTGTGATAATAATCTAAGATGAATTTCAGCCTGCTTGTTGTTCCGCCTTGGCGCAAACTGTTAGCGGAGCGAACATGTTTACACTGTAATAGCAGGGGGAGGAAAATTACGTGATCGGGATCAAATTTTGCACGCGTGACCGCAGTCGTACCAACTCTAAACGCGCATGCGCAGAAGGCAGTATGAGATAACCTTGAAGGTGTTTTATAGTATATTAATATTTTTGACTCGCCCTCGTATATGATTTTGTTGAACAAAAATGTTCAATTTTTGATCGTCTTGTCTAAAAATTTCATACTAGAATAATTTCACACATTTAATGCAGTATCTATCTACCTACAAACTTTCTTTTTGACTCATTTTATAAACTTTCATTCTCGAAAATCAAAATACATCTTTTTGTATTCCGGTAGGTGAGTAAAAAAAATGTGAATTCAGTACCTACATTAAAATATGCATTAGAAAAAAAACATACCTAATACATAATACCTACATAAAAATATAAAAAATGTGTCATTTCTTTCTTACTTTCCAGTGAATTGTACACATGTCACAGGCGCACAAGTGTACACATAACTATAAGAGTATAAATGTGTCCAGTCGATTTCTTGAATACATTTTTTCTATACAATTCATTGTACAATATTAATATTAAATATGAATTAACTATATTAATTATAAAGATATACATATAAAATCAATTTTATCGAAAAATATTGTTGTTGCGCCACCGGGATTCGAACCTGGATCTCTTTCCTAACCGGGGAAGGTGCTTTATCCAACTAAGCTACAGCGACAATATTTTTAGCGACAATTTTCGACCCTATATGTTACCTTTTTGATATTAATACATTTAATCGTTCCATCATTTGACAGGGCCATCTACCTTATTTTTACAGAATCTCAAATACCTTTGAGTAAATTGATAGCAGACGCCAGAATTATCAATTGATTTTTATAAAATTTTGTGTTCTACAAAAAAAATAAAAATATTAATAATAGTTTATACTGTAGGCGAACATATTTTTTCCACTTCAGTTATTTTATTTTATTGTATTATTTCTCTACCTACGGATTATAAGTTGGCTGGCCAATAACTTAATAGAATTCGCCGCATTTGCCAATCAATTGGACGTTAATAACCTTCCGGAGTAAAATATGTCACGGATCTACGTTAAAAATAGCATTCATAATTCATGCAGATGTGGTATGATACATGTCGTTTTTTGGTATCTCAGCTCTATCGTCATTCGTACTGACCGGAGCAACTTCATCCGTCTTCGAACAAGCTGAGATCAAAACCATCCAGCTCCGAGTATTTGTCTAGTAGCCTAATCACCTAAATATACCATTTGTATTCAAGTTCAGAAGTGACGAAGAATCAGGCCTTCATTATATTATTCTTCCCGTCCCAAATTATAATGATTTCACAATACCAATACCAATACCGAGTGCCAATATTTCACATAATTACTTACTTAACAACATGCCGTTTCTCCGCGGGGATAGGCCGAGAAGATAGAGCGCTACACTCATCTGTTCTCACACACAATTTTCGCCTCGTTCACATTCATACACCTTCTCATACAAGCTCGTCGATTGTTGAGGACTATCTTCCAGTATGTGGTTTATCTGGTCGTGCCAAGTTTTCCGCGGACGTCCATTATTTCCGGTGCAACACTCGAGTCATATATCTTTCTTACTATTCTGTCCTCATTCATCCATTCCATATAAGAAAGCCACCAAAGCGATCCTTTTTTAATCTTATTCACTATGCTAATGTCAGTTTTACTTTCTCTCCTAATTTATTTATTCTTTACGCTGTCATAAATGGATTCATCCATCACAAAATTATATAATTATTAATTTAATTTAATTATTGCCTCTTATCAAATTTCCTATACGATGAACCAGTTTCTTCTACGATATAGTATTAATCAAATTCACAATTTTTCCAATCACAAAATCCTTCTGGGAAAATCCGGGTGGGCTTCATATCCAATTAACACTTCCAGGGTTGCCTCGTGAAATTATGGCATTCCTCCTGTCAAACATAATCTAAATCCTCAAAGCACTACGTATATATAACATATTTTGCAGATATTACTTGAGATTGTGCCTGGAATGTCATATATATATATATATAGGGTAGACCGGGGTCAATTGTACCAGGGAGCAGTAGTACCAATGTAAATACCTCGTAAACTATAGTAGGTGCATATATGATACGCCGTCAAGAGGCGTATTTGACATGTACGGATTTGTCTCCAGTAGCTGATAGGACTTGGCGGAACGCGGACGGTTGCATTTATAAAATTATTTTTTTGTGTACAATAGTTTTTTCGATCATGATTTATGTGCTCTGTTTTTATCATTTTATTGATCCACATATTTCTTTTAATATTTCTGTTTATTTTGCGATGAGTTTCGAAACGCTCGTGAGTAGAAAACAATCTAAATTCTATATTTTTATTTGAAATGACCGTTAGAAGGCGGTCGTACCACATTGTACTGGTATATTTTATAAAAAATTTTAAGTCTAATTCATACAATGTAATAAAAATTTCAAACAATAATTTATTTGTGATTATCTTTTTGTGACAAATACATGTATTTATTGAGAATAATTTTTCAAAAATACACGTTAACATGAGGAATGGTTTCACGTCACACATTAGTTAGAACCACATTTAAAAATGACAAGTTTGAATTGTGATCAGTCTCATTATTAAAATAATATTAATAGGTGTGTCGGCGGCGAGAGCGATCACACGCCTCTGTTGCGCAGCTTCTTAATCTTCAACCAGTGCTCCGTGGTGTAGGCCTCGAGCACCTCCAGAATGTTCCCGATCTCAGCGGACCTGACGCGGTCATAGCCGGGAGGGCGGCCTGAAAGTAATGTTCAAAATCAACGGTCATTACATTACATTACGTTACATTCCTTTAAGATAGGTCAGGTTATTTATGACTTAAATAATATAGCAATATGGCTGAAGAAAAATAAAACCAAATTCATGAACATTGGAAAAAAAAAATCACACTAGCAATCATCATAGATGGTGAAAGCCTGTAGGAAGTGACTGAAATTAAATATTTGAGTCATTATAGATTAAAAATTGAATTAATCGCAAAGTACGTGACTAAAAACATTGCTAAAAAAATCTCACTTCTGGGAAGGATCAGAAAATTCATTAGTACTGAGTCTTGTTAAGATATTAATGTATGTTTGTTTTATCATTTTATTATATTAAAATATTGAATGTTTACACTAACACTTCAATTAACAAAAATTGTTAGAATTTTCACTGAACCTACTGTATCTAACCATATATATTTTGTATTATGTTAAATGTAACTGATAGAAACTTTGAATTACAATTTTAGAAAACAATAAAGAAATTGTTTTTCTTCGACTCAGGGGTCGGGGTCAGTAGTATCATTCCCCTCGAAGTGTTAATAAGCCTATAGTTTTATTTCTATTATAATTTAAAAAAAGAGAAAATAATTTTTTTGTAGACAACTGAATTGTATACTGTTGAGAAAATTAGTTTCTTATAGCAACGATACAAACAATTGTAAAATGCATTTTAATACAATTGGACCTCGGTCTACCATATATATATTTGAAATAATATTATGAAATTTAAGTCTTGCGGAATTAAATGATACCTTAGTAAAATAAACACTCGCTCCCATTTAGTTTTCAGCATATCCAGCCAAGTGGATAGTCATGGGTAGTTATGAGAAGACGACAGTTTTAGCGTACCAGCGCCCCAGTAAAGTGAAGAGGTTCTCCTCAGCCCAGCTCAAAAGGTTCCCACATATTGTGTTTTCCTACCTCATTTGCTTATCGCTTGTCCCTGAAGAGGACACTCCGGCCGCCGTTTACTGTTTCCGTTTCATAAGACAATTCCAGGTCGTGCTCGCTGCTTGTCGGGTGGAAATAAAGCAAGATTTGCAAAAGCAACCCCTTTACACTCACTTCAGGTTATTCACTATTTGGGCATCCACGCCACTTAACAAATAATGAAAAAATTAAACCAATATAATAAAAATATTTCATTTTATTTTTGTTAGGAAAACATACAGTTAATCGATAAAAACAAAAATCACAATAATTTAACCAATTACAAGTTTTCTCTAAAATTATTATATATTTTATACAGTATGAAGACAACAATTTAAAAATGAATTATTAAATTTATAAATACCTTGTTAAGACTATAATAGGAAACGAATTTAATGCTGCTAAAAAATGTGCAGAAAAATGAGACTAGTTGAAAATAAGAATATAAAAAAATAAACAGAAAGATAAAAATTAAAAAATAATCATTTTTCAGAGTAACAGGAGGGTGAGGGGAAAGTAAAATGGGATAGGGAATAAAATCTGTGTAATAAAAATAAAATGAAGGTCATTGAGGTTTATATAATATATTGAATTTAGATTTAATTAAAGAAACTGAGGTATTGAAAATATCTAGTTCATTCAAGTGTGAGTTGAGATAGAGGGGGGCTCGGTGAAAAAACGAGTTCTGTTTGGCATTGGTGTTGCAATCTGGGAGGTTAAATATGAGATAAGTTCTGGTTGACCTAGATGGCACCCGAATGGCACTATATTTCTAAAAATTGTACAAATGATTAGGTTTTACGAAAATAATAAGTGATGAAAGAATTGTATGACATATGTAAAATGAGAGTGTTGATGATACTGGTTGACTCTATTATTATTATAGAAGCCTTGAAAATTGAATGATATGTGATTATGAAACAAACATTGTACATGAGAACAAGAGAGTTTGGCATTCTATCTTTTTCTTAAAACTGTAAAAACGAAATGTCTTAATGGTAAGTACGTTGGTAACAAGAATGTGTCAAAAAGTTATACATTAGATTTGACTTTTTTTTAAAATTATTACTTAGATAGGATCTTAACATTTATTTAAAACTAATAAATTGAATGTTTTTTGCCATAATTAAGAAACTACAAGCATTATAAGAAAGACCACGACCATCAGATACATTTTCCGCGTACCATAAAATTATTTTAATATGGAAAACTCTTGCATAAACGAATCATATTTTCTTATCTTGAAGCCAAGATTATGAAGACAAATCTCTATTGCGACTAATTAACAAAATATTAAAAATTAATAGTATTAAAGAGAACACATTCTTATTGTGAAGTTGTAATTATTCAGAACATAGGTCTGTAATGTTTTAAATACTAATTTAAAGTATTAATTATTTTCGACAAAATTGATTTTATATGTATATATTTATGAATAATACATTAAATTAGTATTTAAAAAATTAATACAGTTATAACCATTCAATTAGCACGACGTTTTTAAAATTTTAGTGAAAACATACGGTTTTAAATAATGTATTGTATTTACTTACATGCTTTGAGGCTTCAGCAACTATTTAAAATCAATATATCAAAAACACAATAATAAGTTTTTAATAATATATTTACTGTCTTATAAAAGACGATAGTTTTAATTATCTATCGAACTTCAATATTCCGGTCTATTCGGCCATGATGAACGTCAATCCACGCTGTCATTATTTTAGATAAAAAATGCCTAGTTTTCATATATATTTTACTGTCAATATGAATTAATATTGAACTTATTCATAAAATTACTAGAAAATTTGATAAATTAGATTTTTTTTTTTACTGATTTTAAGGGAAAACAACGTTTTTTTGAACAAAGTAAACATTTTATATGCGTTATTTTTATGTAAGTTGCATTTAAATATTTCATTTACATATAACACTGTCGTCTTTTAATCACAAGCTGTCTGTTTTATAAACAAGATATAATTATGAAACAGACATATCACCAAAACGACAACGTGGCGTTTTAAAAATCGATAATATTAAACAAAATAATAAATTGAAGCTGTCATAAATTTTTTAAATTTAGAACATTGAATTGAGCGATCGTCTAAATATATGAAGGTACTTTGTCTGAGTTCAAAAAATATATATGAGTTAGGTACTCCAAAAAATTAATTAATTTTCGATGGATTAATTCCGATGACAACACACATTTTTATTTTATTTCATATATCAATATGAAAAACCATGGAAAAGACTCCAGATCAACAATTTTACTATCGTCTCGTTCAATTCAAACCTTCTTCTTTCGCACAATTTACGTAATAAATAACGCCATTAATTTAATTAAGAATTTAACTCATTTTGAAAGCATATGTAATTCGGGTAGAATTTCTCGAATTTTAAACTGGAAAAATGAAAGCACGCCCTAAACATCGGTGTAGTAAATTCATATGGTCTTCTAAGTCACCGATACACGGATTTAAAACGAAAATGGATAATTAAAAATACACACTCAGAAAGACAGCTTCCGTTTAAAAAAAATCACCTCGTTCACGCCATTGTAACGTTGTGAAATATTTCAAATGCGACCGGTGTCGTATCTGTTGCACGCATAGTGCACAAGCATACACGCTTCGGCGCTCACGGTAAGCGCGATTGCATTTGCAATCACGATAGTTCACTGTATTTATTTCATTTGATATTTAGCCACTGTATATATATGTGTACAAAAAAAAAGTGCTAAAATCAAATGCGGAGAGACTAAAAGCATATCGCGAGATATGTAACCACCTTGGGTAAAAAAAATGTACAGCTCGATGAACAAATAACTCATTACTGTATATTCGGTAAGATATTTACATAGATAATAGTCAAAAATATTTGATTCATATTTTAGTTATAAGGTTGTAATTTCATTTTTAGATTGTGAGGAAATGGATATAAATAAATATTGGTGTTTGAAAATCTTTTATTAACGAATTCTGCTTTATCGAAGTAATAATAAACATTTTACATTCTGAGGCTAAAAAGTTTCACTTCAATAACGCGTAAGCGTTACAAAATCATTTTTTTATATATTCATTAATTGTTAAGAACATTTTGATGAAAGAACAAACATATTTAAATGAAGAAATGTTACAATTGAAATTTGGCCATCACACCAGTTATAAATTAATAATTACACTTATACTTATGTAATAAATTTCCTCTTTTAACATTACCGAAATACTTTACGATTTCAGAGTTTAAACACATTTTATATCATTAAGAGTAAAAATTCATTTTTATTAAATTTTGGACACATTGATACAACTTATATTATTAAGGAGAACACATTCTTATTGTGAAGTTGCAATTATACAGAACATAGGTCTGTGATATTTTCGAATCCCGGTGGCGCAACAATATTTTTCGATAAAATTGATTTTATATGTATATCTTTCTAATTAATATATTTAACATTTTATATCAATTTCCCGATAAAAACTTTGATAAATATGATAATACTGTCTTGACACATTAACTGACAGTGGAATGTCAAAACTATTAAATCTTCTCCCGCGACTATTATTTATTCAGGAAGATAAAAATAAATTATTACAATTTGGTCATTGAATTTCGCACGGCGCTTGCCTCATTTTATTTACAAAAGTGAAAGTAATGCGACATCTAGTATTACTAGAAATCAGAACTATCTAAATTATTATTGATAATAATGCGCTGTTGAAGCGATATCTGTTTTAGGATTTTCGAGATTTTGATATTTGTTTTCAGTTCGGATCTGCTTGAAAAATTTTCTGAATATTTTAAGGTCCTCCCCTTCCATACATCAGAGCACGACTTTATGTCTATGTGTATTGTCTATGACTTCTGTGAAGTACGCTATTGACGCTATTGTCGTGTGATCGGTTTCTCGCTATCGCGCGTATCGAAATCTGTTTCGTATTGCTATTTGTGTGTAGTGCGGGTAAGATTGTCGTGCAACCAGCGAAAGAAAAATTTCAAATAAAGGCACCTCAGGTAGGTCATCTTCTTCCTAGTATTTGGTTGGTTTTTGAACCCCTCAAGTCTTGTTCTATACCAAATTCCTCCCATTCCTTCTCAACTCCCTTATTTATGCAGTTTATTTTTACTTTGTTTTTGATAAACAATTTTTGTATTAAAAATAACATTTTAATTTTTTGTAACTAATCATAATTCATTTTACCAAGAAATTTTAAAATAACTATTTAGATATATGTTTTAGTCTTAATTAATTTTCTGTACCTACTTTGTTCCATTCTGATAATGGTATTATATTTTATAATTCAGTAGTTCTACCCGTATTCTACCATTTTATTTAAGACGATACTCTTTTTCCGTTAGATAACTCAATCTGTAAAGAATAACGTTTCCTCGCTTTGTAGAAAGTAATTAAACTTCTTATAATACAAACCAAAATATATTATGCACTGTTATTGAAGGATGTTTTGTAGTAAAATTTTTCATTACGCTCAGCCCATTCAAAATACACTAATGGTTTTTTTAGATTGTATAAAATTCATCGTTAAAATTTGTTTTTCCTCTTTTCCGTATTTTAGTTTGGTATAATGGGACCGTACATTCGCGAATTTCATTTTAGAGCGAGGCTGAGAAGTAGTATTTCGAGGAGTGGAGCTTCCAGTGGCATCCGAGAAGGCGCCGGGTGGAGACAGTCTCCCCGCGAGACCGGTCGGTGGAGGTTTTAAAAGCTCTCCCGGCCGTCTGGTGTTCTCCGCGACTGAAAAGTCCACTGCGACTTTTGCACAGAAATATTTACGCGAGCCAAGTTATTTTATAACCTCTGGGACCGTACGAGTATGTATTTCGCTCAAGTGTTTTCTGCAGCTCGCTCGTAGAAATATGGGCTTCGGAGAGCTTCGCGTCTACGGTGTCTTAGGACCGACTTTACACAGTTATACTGGATGAACAATGACAACGCCATCGTCAAGAAAAAAGATCGGTAGATTGAATGCTCAAATAAGAAACATAGTAAATAAAGAAACACTATAGAGATTGTATAAAACGAAAACGCCGGTTGTGGATTGTGCTAATGCACTGCAGGTGAGGTATTTTAAGAATAATTTTTTTTTGAACGCACTGAACACGAACACTGATGACAGTGAGTAAGAAATTCGAAGACATCTACAACTATTTTAATTTTCACAACTAAACTTTGTATTACACATACGTTGGGTTATTGTCACTAGTATAGTTTAGAGATTTGCAGTTCCTCTCATCATCAGGTGATAATTAAACCAGATACCGTATTATAGTCATTTCGGGTAATAGCGCGTGGCTTTGAAAGATGAGGGAGGTTTCGGTCGTTAACGGGAATATGGACAGTAATAGTGAAGTGTTAGGGAATGTTATGTTGTTAATTAGTATTTTCTCCGAATTAATTTTTTTTAATAATCCAGATAGTGTGACGTAATTGGTCTGGTCTTGGTGGTAAATAAAATACGTTCGATCAGGAGATACTTATTTCTATGTGTCTTTAAAATGATTTATTATCTAATTTATTTCAAACAACACAATATATGCTGTAGGTACAGAATATTAATAATATATAATTATAAAATTTCCGAAATTATATAATTAAACTAGATACAGTATGAAATTGTATATATGCAAAATGTTTCAGTTCACATCCCGACCTCGGAGCTTAAAATAAAAACAAATATTATTATCTTATCCTTCCAACTCTTCCTTCATCCCTTATTTATTCGGGGCGGTATTCCAGCTGCATATTCCACGAGGCGACATATTTTTTGAATAATTTATTTGAACACTCACCATTAATTATAAACCTTCTCTTGAGCATCATAAGACGAACCTGAAATTCCAAGACACTCAATTCATCATTTTTAAGCATAAAATTTGTAAAACTTCAGGTTGAATATTAATACTAAACGTGAATTCCAAAAAATGATATGAAATAATAATTATATTTGTGATTTTTTTAATATCCCATTTCCGCTGATTACAAACATATTTGATGTGTGCTATCTCACGCGGCTTTAAAAATTTTGTTTGCTGTAATACTTTGGCAAAATGAACTTGCACACACAATTGCACCGATTTTATTCCGAATTTTTTATTATTAAGGAGAACACGGTCTTATTGTGAAGTTCTAACTATTCAGAACGTAAGTCTGTGATATTTTAAATACTAATTAAATGTATTAATTAGAAAGATATACAATATTTTTGTTTGTTGTTCTGGTAATAATAATGCAATTTTAAACCGATGGTGTCTTAGTACCTGAGATATACGGTATTGTGCACAATACTTCTAAACTGAGGGGAGTTATAGTACCGGGTACATTAAAAGTAATGTTTATTATTTATGCAAACCGTGCCTCGGCCGGCTCTGCTCATTGCAGTCTGCGGCCACTCGGCGGCATGGGCTGCATCAGAAATAATAATACTCGTGAAAGGAGATGTTGAACGTTCCCGACCGCCCGCTCTTTTTAAAGTTAATCGAATGAAGAATATTATGAAATACTTTTTCCTTCCAATTACCAATCTTCCCGGAGTCTTTAAAAAGCACCAACATGAATAATATTTATAATTAATGAGATATTTTATATACTCTAAAATATACCTAAAAGTATAGTTCTAAATGAGATGTTTAAACTATTATAGAGATAAATGCTACTCTTGACTTACTGGCGTGAACGTGATTGGTATTCTATGATATCAGTAATTGAATACTGTAAAGCAAAAATTAATTTAGAAAAAAGTAAGTACCTAAATATCGTTTAATTACTGGTTTATACTTAAATATGTAAAAAAAAAATTTAAAAAAAATACAGAAAACCTCGAACAATTTAAATTCTTTAATAAAATAAATATGTATATATTTTACATCACAGATTACGATATTTTCAGATATTCAGTCACTTTTAGTGATTAAGAGTCAGAGATATTAGTGATTGACTCACCATTAGGGTTTTTGAGCACATTACTAATTTAAATGCCACGAATACATACATTTTTTGTTCAGGCACTATTTAGATTTAATTGAATCATTTATTTGAGAAATAACACTTGTCCATACATTTGGCATAATGGAGTTGTGAATGACACATTTTTCTATCGGAATAGATGAATCCCGGATGAATATAAGGAATTTTATGATAAATTGTTTCAGTGGTAAACAGCATCTGAAGATATTGAAGAGTAATTGTAGTAGATAATATTTTTTTAATACTTTTTTTGGTCATATTTATTTATTTATTTGTAAAAATGACAATGCATTGGTACATAAATCTTCATACACTATAAACACAAGTTTTTGATATTCTATCAAAGTGAAATATTAGTATATTTTCATTATAAAATTAGTTCACTTTCATTACACATATTTGAGAAACAACACTTGTCCAGACATTTAACATCCAAATTTTAAGAGTATGTCTTTTAAAAAAAAACAAATAATCTGTATATTCTACTCTCTGATGAATTTTGTATGTATGATTATTATTTTATATCGGAAAAAACTTGACTAAATAGTTTTTATTGATTATCTTAGAAGTAAGTTGGTGGACAGGTGTTGTTTCTCAAATAAGATATGCAATTATTATTATTAATTATATTAATATACTCAAATTAAAATCTTAGACGAATTCTTCCATATTTTGCTATATGAAGACAGACTGGAGAAGCTAAAGGTGGTCGGAATCGAGGAGGGGTCCAGAAGAAGAGGCATATCTTCCATCTACTGGTCTGATGATTTGAAGACCGCAAGGTGTGAGTTTATTATTGTTTTCAAAATATGGTACGAAATTATTAGCCTAAACTTACAAATTTCACATAATTGAAATGTTTGAAATGTTGCGGCGTTAAAAGGGTTAATCTGAGCGTGATGGAGAAGTACAATGCTTTATGCTTCTTTTATTGGCCTACATTTTATGTTGCTTCGAATTTGGTAGGCCTTGCTTTATTGCTGTATAAAAATGATTTTCCTCCCCTAATTTACGGCTTCAGGCAGTCGAATCACTACCGCACCGAGGGCGGATTTATCGCTCCTACATATGTTGACTCTCCGACACTGCTGCCTCCTTTCACCCCCCACACTCAGGGTGTTCCAGGAGACAGGAAATTAGAAAATGAACGGGAACTGGCCATATCTGGGATGATAAATACACAGAAGTACTTGGAAATATGTATAATATTGTACACTACAAAGCTTAATCGTATTTTATAAGTTTGTCTTTAAATATTAATATTTTATAGCCGGGGTGGGGTTATTATTAAAATACAAGTAAAACTAAATATTTACTTGGGTTTTTTTAGTTTTTGTAAAAGTTTGTATGTTTTATTGAAAAACTAGAGTTTGCCTTAAGGCATTTACCCAAATAATGCAAATAATAGCACTGTTAAAAAAACACAATTATCATCGGTATTGTTCTATGGTCGGAAGAATATTCTCCGAGCTCTGTTGACCCCTCAAACTCTATTTTTTTTTCTCTAAAAAAGATTTGTCATTTGCATTTTATCAGTGACATATTTAATCTGGTTTAATTATCATAAAAGTGATATGTTCTTAAAAATCACAACTTCACTAATAAAACGAGAAGTTATGATGTTCGAGAATATGTTTTCCTGGATACAAACTTAAAATTGAACTTATCCACTACTAACTTTAATCACATTTATCTTCAATGACGAATATGCGGGGGGTTCATTTATAGCTCTGCAATTAATATTTTGGTCCCACAATGTGGCGCTTGTAGGACACTTGATATATAATAATATCTTATTTGATTTTGAGTATTATAGTAAAGTGACTCCGCTATCGCTGAGACTGTAATAATAATTAAGTGTATATCTAGTTATACATTTTATAGCCGAGTAAGATAGAACAGTATTGCTGTGTGTGAAATTTTAATTATAGACAAAAAAGTACTGCATCAGAATTTGACAAAATCTGATATATATATATATATATAAAACTGAATATCTATCTATTCTTTAATCTTTAGGATCCTGCATATAACACAGGTACCATCTCCTTTTCTCCTGATCATTCCATCCCTTCGCTGAGATAATAAATGTGTTTTAAATCCATTCCAACTTTTGCATCGTTACTTTTTAGGCTTCATCCCTAAATCATCCCACCTCTTTTCCCCGAAACACATGAAATCAATTTTGTTCAGTTGCATTTTAAAATATAGTATAAAAATATTTTATATACATCGTTATTAGATATTTATGGTTTACGCAAAACATTAGCACCCCCCTCCCTTAAACCCCTGTTTTTAATTATAACCAAATCAGGGCAACACTAGGTGCTGACCGCTAGTTACAAAAAACAGCTTTAAAAAGTGTTTAATGAACGAGATGTTTTTCACGGGTAAGCTAATGTAATACATAGTAGTAAAAATGTTTTATCTCGGAAGTAGTGTACATGTTGGGAATATAAAATAATAGAGTTTTATGATGACTAATCATTATTATCCTCTGGTTCCATTTCACAACATCCTGTTTCCTTCGCGCTGACAACGGCGGCCCAAATTATATCGGTTTCTGCGAATGTTTGCCATATTTCTTGTATGAATGTCAAAAATATGCGATTGTATTTCATTTTGTATTTTCTAGACGCTTTTCATTTCCTGTTCCAGTTTCAAGCTAAGCGGAATGCATTACGGAGAATAACGCGGCCAAAAAAGGCATTTATTCCGGATATGATTTACGAGTCCCCGTATGAAAATGTAACGATTTTTTCATGTAAATAATCAAAACATTTGAATGTAATAAAATTTTTTCATACAAGTAATGTAAAAAAGAGAGAAAACTATCGCTATTTTTATGGTATGTTTGTAGGATGAACAAAATTAAGTTTAACCAGCTTGACGTTTGAAAAATTCTAATAAATATTTAAACCGATAATTTTCAGTCAAGTTTCTTATCAAGTGACGTACGGATCAGAGATATGGACCTTGACTAGTGGCACAACACACATGTTGAGTGACAGCGTGAGCGGGATAAAGGTCGATGCTGACGAGGAAGGTAAAGGCAATCCTCTCAAATAAGGTATTGTACACATACATTTTAAGTTTAATACGGTTATGGTAAGACGGACGTGGGATGGTATCTATGAAGCGCAAGCTAAACATTCACCGTGAAGACCGGCGCGTGCCCGGCTACATAAATTGGCGCATAACTTTATATCATTTATAATCGCGTTTCGTAATGTAACTTTACTAAATAAACATATGACTAATTAGGAATACTCTTTTATTCATGAAATATCTAGTCTAATCACAGTGTTTTCTCTATGTAAAAGCAAACTTAATTTTTCCATCTCGAACACAATAATGCAAGCTTTTATTTATCCTTTCATAAGTTTTTTTTTCGATACATACTCGTTAAAAATTCTTACGTGTCCTTCAAGCCGCGAATGTAACAAAAAAATAAAATGCCAAAATGTGACGTCGTTTTTTACACGTCCATCGACTAGCTCGGGGTATAGCATGAAGTGCGTGGTTCTGATGCACAGAATTCACAAATTCATAACAAAATTTAATAATTTAATCAGATACGAAAACATATGAATAGTAAAGTAAAATGTAATTAGAAGCCTATCACTTGAATGTGATTACATGCAAAGATTAATTGACAAATCTTGCCTTAATACAATAATGAAATTCTTACTACCGTGTGAACATCAAAATCAACAAATTATTAGTTAAAAGTAATAGTGGGATAAAACAATTTGATTTATTGAATGTGAAAATCTTCACCTAGGAAATTATATTACAACAATTTTGAATCACCTGATTAGTTTGTCAGGTCAAATATAGCAAAAAATCACATTAAATAAATGTGATCAACAAGATTAGCAAGTTATTAATTAAAATTTAAATGTGAAAAAAAAAACAAGACTACAATACTTCAAATATTAACAATTCACAGCGAAATTCGTTTTACAACCATTTAGAACGTGATCCACAGTCTCCGTCCAGATTTGATGTTCCGAGGCACCCGTAAATACTTGTATCTCCTTACTTATCAAAATGTCAGGAAGACTGGGTCATCTTCTTCCATTTGAACTCACACGGAATTCCTTACATCCTCTTTTGTTATAAAACAAATTCAGTTGTGGAATTATGAAGCGGAGGAGACCAAATCGTATCCCCGTCCTGCTTTGTTCATGAAAAATCCTTCATGAATCAAAAGTATTATAATCTACATGACCTCTCTTCTGTCTTATAAGAAAAGGATGCGTCTATCCTGTAACCACACAAACAATTAGCAAACAAATCTTACAATACGGTGCAGGATAACACTGATGCCTAATATATTTGATTATTCTCACCCTTCCTTAATTCAATACGAAATCACATCTTCGTTATTTTAGCATCGGAACAACTTCTCCATGCTCGTCAAAACTGTCAAAAGAAAGAAGGCTAGCGAGAATATTTTTCTTACGCGGTGCAGTGTTGCCAATTGGTAAATGTCAACTCCCTACATATCTCGTACGGGGTAGGTACCAATTATAACGTAATAATATTTTGAAAGGAATCGGAAATAAACGAAAAATGTTAGCTACTTTTTTTTCATGTCACTATTCATGTTCCGCATATTGGAACGATAAAATAAAATAAATGAAAAAGTAAAGTCATTTTTGTCTGTAAATGTTATTTGTCTGTATTTTAGCTATACTGCACCTCCAATGACGATGTTATTAACATATGTGAAAGGTGATTGGTTGAGAGAGGAAACATAAACCATGAAACACATCGTCGAGGGGTGTGTCCACTTAACTCGTTCGCTGGAGGACTTCTGCAGCTCCATCGGGTGGTTTCAGAGGATTTTTTGAGGCTGTAAAATTTAGACAAACAAATCTAGCAACCCGGAGCATGAAAATGGTTCACTTCAGGTGTAGCTGGTCGCGTTTCTATTGTTACGTGTCGTCTGTACCCTGTATCTTTAAGGCTGGTGGCAGTTGCATTGCAAGTGGCGCTGGGTGCGTTCAGCTTCGCTATGCGGTCTTTAAATTATGAGAGTGGGGGCGATATTATATAAATACATGTTTAAACTATAGTTGTGATAAAAATAATCTCTTTGGAATTTTAGACAACAATCAAAGAACACGTATACGTGTATGTGGTTTATTTAAAAAATTTAAATACTCTAATAAATATATTAATATCGTTTTGCAATCATCCTTTGTAAATGATTAGAAAAGTTTACACTAGATAACCGAACTTTGTCTTGTTGAACTTCAAATCTTGCTACATTATATAATACACAGGTAATTTATATTCATTGACTTTCGGTAGTAGGGTGTACTTCCTTTAATTAGGATTAACCCTCCCAGGTAAACAAACTCCGACTACTCGCCTTGAAGATTACACAACTTGGCCCGCCTCCGCCCGACTTCTCATCGAGGGTCTTTAGCCCTCGGACTAGGCGGGTCAGGGTGCAGGCCAGGGGCGCGTCGTATTGTCGGGTGAATGTCATCCGTCGTAAATTCAGATGAATACTTTTAAATTGCGTATACAGTTACATTAAACATTCAAATGATAAAGATAAAAACGTTAAATTATTATTACATTAAAGAGACATACATTTTAATTAATTAGTTTCTTTAACATTTATTAACAGAGTTTATTACCGATCTATCTGAACGGTATGTGCAGTCGTAAACCAGACATTTATTTATATTTTTTAATGAAATGATTTTTTAAAAGAAGCGTAATTCCAATAATTTAAAAAATGAGTATATATTTTTTTTACACGAATTTATTCTGTTAAATTTAATATATATAATCGTACGTCGAGTATATGGACAAAATGGTAATAAGTCCTCGGGAATCGACGAAAAATGAAAGGACCCCACGTAAGTGTATTATAATATAAATACACCAAAACACGACAAACAAAAATTATAAAATACCATCTACAAAATCTCTATTTGGACAGAGTACCATCAAATATTACTCCACAATATTATACAACAAACTGCCAATGAAAATAAAAGATACAACAAATGTAACAATATTTAAGAAAATTATTATACAATGGATTAAAGAATTATACAGCGTATAGTATGTATGCACTACATACATTCATATATGTACATATTTGAAATATTAGCTTAACGCCAACTTAACTACATTGTTTAACGCCAATGTAGACTTTTGATCGGCTTCTAGAGAATGCTTACATTAAGGATATATCCAAAGTGTATTCTCAAATAAAGACAATTCTTATGAGTCCCGCTTATGCAACAAATAAGCACGTAGGTTTTTGACTGTAGCTCTGCAGATAAGAGTTGAATTGTTCTATGCCTCCCAGGCTTCTCTATCGTGGAGTCCCCCAACAAGCTCTTTGTTTTATTTGTCAGCATCGTATTATTATTATTATTATTTTATTCCTAACTTTTGAACTGTACTTGACAGGAATAATTAATAATTGCTTTACTATTGAGCTAATATGAAAAATTTAAGATGAACGAAATTTTAGAAGAATAAAAGCATGGTTGAATATAGGTATACATATAACATTTTTAATATAGGTACATATACTCCCATCCTTACCACCCGGCGATGCTGAACTTACTTAGCATTTACGGGTGCCTGAAATGAAACTCATGGGAGTTTTATGTCTGATGTCAGCTTTAAAGAATGTAGCAATACCATTGCGGCGAGAGGGTCCGATGCTTCGCTTGTCGATGTCTTTGATAACAATTCTTGCAGAAAACTACTTTGCACGGGTTAACTTCTACATTTGTAAATTTTGTGTGATAAATCTTTATTTACCACTAGATTCCCTCGGGGTTCCATCCTCTGATTACTATGTAAATACTTGGGTCTCAATTCATTGTAATATACAACTCAGTATGTCCGGGTAACAATTATAAGTTTATTACAAGTAATTACAGTAAATATAAATAATACACTTTTGAGATAGACTTGTTCTTTAGAAGAAGCTGTGATGAAACAGAGCTCTTTTTCCAGAGACGGCCCATTATAAGGTTAGACCCGAATCACTCATCGACTCACTTTCGTGACACACACACACACATGCGTACATTTACAAAGTGACAGTTCTCACTGTTTGTATTCAATATACTCAGTGCAAATAGTAAAAAGTCTTTGTTCTCATAATCTGCAATGTGCCAAACTCGCATAGACACGATACATTTCACGAAATCAAACAAGCACGGGAGCTGTGGATGAAATCATTGCCCCAATGGGCATCTATTACACCAATGCTAATAACAGTATTTACAACTAAATAGAACTCGGTGTAGATTTATTTTCAATCTGTATTTTTACGAGATGCAGATGATCTCGAGGCATAGGTATTTCACGAGTAAAGTCTTCGACTTAGAACTTGTCCGCGAACCGTGGTGTGTTTGCGCTCAGGTGAGGCAGACACACTCGTGGAGCACATCCTCGCGGACTGTGGGATTATGAATGATGCACGTGAGATCATGATTGCGGGTTTAGAAGGAATCGGTCATCGGATCCCTCAGAACGATGACCTATTAAGAAATGAAAGGAATCTCGGACATTTCTGGGATTTATTAGGGGGCGGGTCTCCCGCTGGGGGTCCAAACACTGAAATGAACAGTGTAAGCATATTTAGTAAAGATAAATAATCGTAGACATTTATTACTGCATAACTGAACTGAACTATTGAAAATAAAATTTAAGTTTGATATAATTATTAACCAATAAAACCTTACAAATAACTCGCTATTTACTACATTCCCTATTTCAATGTTTCCCTGACAATCGCCTCCCCACTCCTACCAAGACTCCGTCTACACTCCGCAACGAGGGTCATTTAAATTGTATGGAATAGTTCAGTTGTATATCAGTCCTGACGAATACATGTTAGTATCGAAACATACATACAATTTTAAATTATTAACATCATCGACATTTATTACAATTATAACAGTTGGTGTATATCAAGTCCATGACCTACTATCCGACCATCCTCCAGGTCCCCTGTCTTGAGCTCTGTTCTCCCAATGTTCCCAGTGTTCTCCCAACATTTTCTATCCATTTCATACTTGGACTTCTCAGGGGCACTCCCTCGTAATCCTGCCAGAATGATCTGTAGTCGTCACTTCTGACAACGTGTCTCGCCCATCGCAGCCTTTTCAACTTTAATATTTAATGAGATATTTGATTGTTAGAAGCCCTCGATAAGCTCAGAGTTTATGCGGTACGCCATTTGTGAGAATCCTTAACAGGTCCAAGTATTCTCAGGAGAATTTTGTTTTCAAATACTTGGATAGCCTTTAATTGCTTCTCCGTAAGGCTTCATGTTTCTCATCCATATTATAGTAGACATTAAAGTGTGGTAAGTAGATTGAAGAATGTGAAAAGCTGTGAGTTGTAATTATATGTCGCCTAATTAAAATTTATTGGCCAATCTGTGAACATTATTATTTTACAACGGTAGTCTCTAAAGGGCACATATAATGTAAATTTTATTTATAGCATAAAAATGAAGTTAGAATTCCAATATGATTTGCTTTTTGCAAAATTATTTTATTTAACCCGCTATTCGTTTATGAGTAACTTTTTTGGTAATTTTTGGTGCGTGTCTTGCTTGGATAATGTTTTAGTATACCAGTTGACATAATATATTTATTTATGTATATGCATTTTAATTTGATTTGACTTTAATGGACCTTTTTTATTTAGCCCGCTATTTCTTCTTGCATAACTTTTTGTAAAATTTTTGGTGCGCGTCCTGTTAGAAGAGTGCTTTAGTATAATAATTGATATTTATACATTTATAAATATAAATGTATTACAATTTGATTTGCTTTTTGTGGAGCTATTTTATTTAGCCCGCCGTTTCTTCTTGAGTAACTTTTTGTAAGATTTTTGATATGCGTCTTGTTGGGTAAAGTGTTTTAGTATAAGAATGAAGCTTTATTTATTTATTTATGTTTATGCATTTCAATTTGATTTGATTTTAGTGGTAATATTTATTTAGCCAGGTATTTCTTCCTGAGTCACTTTTTGGAAGATTTTTGGTACAGATCCTGTGCTGGGACAGTGTTTTAAATTATGTATATTTATATAAATATTTATATTTATATTTATGCGTTTCTTTTTGATTTGCGTTTTGTGGTTTATATTTAGTATTCTTTTTTTTCTTGAGTGATTTTTTAAAATGATTTTCGTTTTTGTTCTGCTTGGACTGTGTTTCAGTATAAGAATTGGCATTTATTTATTTATTTAATTTATACATTATTATTTGATTTGCTTTTGCTGGAACTTTTTTAATTTGCTTACGCAATTTCAATTTGATTTACTATTTATGGAACTTTGTTTAGTTAGACCGGATTTTTGGTGCGCGTGCTGCTGGGAAAGAGTTTTAGTATAAGAATACATATTAATATATTTATGTATTTTAATTTGATATGCTTTTTGTGGAGGTTTTTTATTTAGCCCCCTATTTATTTTTGAGTTACTGTTTGTAAAATTGTAGGTGCCTGTATTGCTGGTAAAGTGAACGTATTATAATTGATATTTAAATTATTATGCATTTCAATTTTCTTTTCTTTTTGTGGAACTTATTTATTTAGCCCGCTTTTTCTTTTTGAGTGATTTTTTTGGAAGATTTTCGTTACATGTCTTGCTATGACAGTGTTTTGTCATTTATTTGACATTTATATATTTATGTTTTACAATTTATTTTGCTTTTTGTGGAATTCTCGGATATTTTATCGTGAGATGTATTTTTACTATATAGGCGGAATGGAATGGCTGTTAAGCGCTTGGTTAAATAACCTGGTACTGTGAGGCGTGAGCAGGTCCTCTACACTTTTAAAATATTTGTATAATTATACCGTGACGTAATCGCTGACATTTTCTATCAGCAAGATAAATATTTGAAGGTTTAATACATAGTGGTAACTGTTTATTTTTATTTATTGTTATTTAAATATTGATTAATTATTTTATATGTTGATAGTAGAGGTATTAAAGCTGTCTTTATCTTATACTGCATTTGTCCACCAAGTTGTTTTAATTAAAGACAGCCTGTCGACGGAAAATCGGGATGTAATTATAAACAGAGTTCGGTAACTTTGAGACAGCTGTTACATTTTTTGAATGAAGAATGATTTCTCTTTTAATTAACGTTCGATCATTTTACTCAGGGACCATCTACGTCGGAGATGAATTCTATGAAATAAGAATTTCACGACCGGAATAATCGTGATCATAAAAATATATAATGAACCATTTACTGAATTAGAAGACGATATATATTGTGAGGTGTAGGCCACGGCAGCCCCTCCACCGACTAGCTACAATGGAGAACATGAGTAGTGTGTTTTTAGCTACCTACTTACCATGGTGTTTAGATCCATCTTAACCATCTACTGGGAAAAATAAAATGAGATTTAATATTTCAGAATAAAGAGTCAATAAATATTAATTGAATTTATTCAAATGACTTTTGGAACACAACTGCTATTAAAAATTTAACACAAAAAAATGTCGGTACAAATCTACTTAACATTGTGACGACTACGACAATAGCGATGCCTCGACCAGCGTCAATGGACCAGCTTCTAGTTCGCATGGCAGAACACGGCATCTTCCCGCATCCGTCTCTCGCGGTGTCCTGGGAGCAGATTCTGCCGAGGTATCCGAGTGCCTGGCAATTTCGGTCAAGTACTCCTTCTACCGTCGGCACATGCACGCGTCCTCTTCTCCCAGGTGGACCATTGTTAGATAATGTCGACGGGTGTTGGGAATGAACCGTGATTTTGCGTGGTAAGTTAATGTAAAATTGTAGCAAAATCAATATCTTCCGCAAGAGGATCACAAGGTAGTAAGAATTTTAATGAGGCGTATAAAAAAATAATAAGAAAAGATTTGAAAACATGAAAGATGGGAGAAAGAAGAGAGGGTAAAAAAGACGTCGAAAAAAAGAAGGGAAATTTTAATATTTCCTGCAACAATAGAAATTTTCACGATTCAATTATAATTTGTAATGCTAGAAATGAGTGCGCTATGAGATCGATTAGATACACGTTATGTTACCCTTCAATCGGCATCCTGAGCGCGACGTTCAAAGGCCAATTTGGCGTCGTATCCGCTTCTGGATTCCGTTCAGGCTCCATCGCCAAGCAAACGTTTCGAAACGCGCGGGACGACTACCGCCGCCCGCAGAGCGCGTACTTCCAGCATGACACGCGAATGCAAAGTGAGCTCTTTCTTCGCGCCGGTTTCATACGTTCACTCAGTAGCTCTGGCGACTCACTTTGAAACCGGTGATAGGCGTTCCGCTCTGCGCGTAAAATTTACTAACCATGGAGATCGTACTTTTATTTATGTACTATCGTTATTTACTTTTTTGTATCCTAAAATTTATAACGTTACATTAATATATTATTGTCTTATAATTCATAATATATATAGCCCTAGAACTTTTAACGGGGCAGTACTCCATATATTATAAATTTTTATTTTATTTTATTCAGAAAACATACAGTTAATTAGTAAATACGGAAATCACAGTGAAATTTAATCAATAATTAAACCAATTACATGTTTTTTCTGAAGATATAAAATAATTTAAACAGCGAGTACAATTTGAATTTTAAAAAGGACTAAGCAGAAAAATGTGAGAAAAAAAAAGTTTACAATAATATGAATCGCACAGGCTTAAGAAGTCTCCGAGGTGACGTAAACTAATTGATTTTGTAAGGAAACAAGGCAGTGATTCGGAGGTATAATCACACGTGGGATAGATTTCAGTAAACAAAGACTTTCATTTTCTTGACTTTAACATTGATAAGCTTGTCTAACAGAGTGCCGGGTCCGAAGGACCCCTTACTCCTTCATCGGGAGTATGCCATAATAGCCTGAAAAATGTTATTTTTAGAATTGCACAACAAAAAAAAATCAATCTGCGTATATCATGTGGCAGGGAACTGCTAGCGGGCGCAATGAATTATGCCTCTAGAAGAGGACGGATTTGGGGCGTTTAAATTGCGACGGTACTCTTAGATCGTGTTTAGCCAGCGAGTTGATGATCGGATTGGGGTGCTTGGGAAGTCCATCGTAAAAACGTTTGGAGATTTGTGTAATTAACTCTTTTACATGGAGAATGTCCACTCGTGATGAAGTTGAGTGAGCCTTACCCATCTAAGTGCATCCAGCGCTGACCGAATGAACTTAATCTGGAAGGTATGTAATTTCTCCATGTGTGTAGGAGCCGCGTAACCCCAGATGGGGGCTGCATATAGAAGTATAGGCCTTAGAACGGCCTTGTACAAAAGAAGCTTGTTGTCTGTGGCAAGTTTGCTATTCCTGCCTAATAGTGGATACATCGCGCAGAGTGCACGTGATGCAGCGCTTAATTTATTTTGGATTAGTTTGCTCTACGTGAGTTTGGAATCCAGCGTAACACCGAGCTATTTATTGTTGCTGGTCCAGGGTATGTTTTCTCCAAATATTTTTATATTTCGTTTATTTTTATGGCGTTTAAATGATCTCTTCTTGTGAATAATGTGGCGGCACTTTTAAAGGGATTGATCTCGACTCCATTTCATGCACCGATCTTCTAAGAGGGTGGCTTGTCACTGGACGCGGCGAATCGCGAGTGAGGGTTTTATCGAGGTCGAGAGGTACGCGGTGTCGTCAGCGAATATTGCAGCCGCGGTGTTGTCTTTATGCGCTGGGGGTATGCCGTGCGACTAAATGATGAGATTATGGAGCCTTGCGGGACTCCTGCTAATAGCTTCCGGATGGAGGATAGAATACCATTTAATTTCCTGTCCGATAGGAAACTGGCAAGTATTTTAATAATTGCGAGGGGGAACCCGGCGAGACCGGCTTCATAGAGTAGGCCGTTATGCCATACTCTATCGAACGCTTTACTTACATCGACGGACAGGACTGCCATGTATTTGTTATTACTGAACCCGTTATTTATTTGCTCGACTACGTGGAGGAGCTGGCGAAGGGTGGAGTGTTTACGGCGGAATCCGTGTTGGAAATCGGGAATTATTTTTAATTCGTCGGCGATCTTATTCAATCTATTTACAATGATTCTCTCGAGGATTTAACTAGTGCAAGGGAGGAGACTTCTCGGGCGGTGGTTTTGCGGGATGACTGGATTCTTACCCGGTTTCGAGATAAGAGCTATGTCTGCAAGCTTGAAGGCGCGGGGGGAAATAATTTAATCGGAGGGAAGCGTTGCAGATGGCTGTGAGTGCACAGACCGCCTTTTGCGGAAAGCTTTTCAGAACGTTTTTCATTTTCTTATAAAGTGCGCACCGTGGAAAAATATGTATAAATGAATGTACTGTTTGTTACTGAAATAAAATGAGGTATTATGCGGGCGGGATCGCATTCTCGATTTTGTCGCTATAGTATACCTACATAGATTGAAAATCTTCTTTGTTTCGTTACTTCTGACCCCATAATCATTATTATCATCATCGCCAGTTCAGAGAAGCACCTCAATCTACATTTCTCGATTCCTGTACGGAGCAATATATATAGATAATATATATATATACAGAACAATATACACAGGTAATATATATACATATACAAATGATCACAAATTTTTAAAAGTCGTAAAGATTTCTTTAAAAAATTAAACATGAATTCCATGGGTATGGATTACAGGTTGTAAGTGTAAAATATAAATTTTAAATATCCTCTAATACCTTTAATTAAATTTGTAAATGAAGTAACATATTCCCAACCGCAACAAATCACATTCAAATGTTAAATGTTTAAAATATTTAAAACCGCAACACGGAATAATAATACTACAAGTTAATTTAGTAACCGAATACTTTGAAAATCTCCTTAAAAAAATAAAGACCTTAAAATTAATTAGCAAATCAGCATGTCGCGGACGCGTGAAATTAATGAGACGGCCGTATTATAAACAGAGTTCCGATTCAACGAGACCTTTGATTTTTAGCAATAAAATTCTTATAAACTTTACCGTGCATTTTTATTAGAATTTTTTTTTTAAATCTTATTCGGGAATCTATAATATTTTACCAATATTTTTAATAGATTTACCGATCGTTCCCACCCTTTTTCAGTTTTCTGAAATTTATTTACAAAACTTTGAAGTATCTGACTAATAAAATCTATGTGATTTTTTAAAAAAAATAACACACTAAATTATTATTTTTAATTATTATCTAAGGCACGCTGAATGAATGCCAGTTTTGATTCCAAAATATTATTTAAATATAATATCATATCAAGGTATACGAATATCACATGAAAAAAAAATCTGCCTTACACAACGGTGTTGTGTAATCTTACAAAAATCATACAAGTGTAATAAACCAGCATAACACTTGCAACAAATTTATACTATTGTGACATTTTTCATTCATTCCTACTATTGTGACACTAGCAACAAATTTAAACTATTGTGACATTTTTCAACAACAAAAATAATTTCACATTTACATGTGACATTCTACATGTGATATAAAAATTTACTCTTTGAGAAGAAAAACTGATATTTAAATTTGAACAAATCTATTTAACAGCATTACTTTTCCATACACAATTTTATGACATTGAAATTTACGAACGAAAATTATCAAAATATCCCAACTTTACCTTTTTACAGTCATTATTTTTACCAGAGAAAGCTGCGACGTCACCAATGTCTTCTGTTTTATATAATGTATACAATGGCTTTCACAAATAATAATTGCATGGCATAATGTTGCTAAAACAGATAGATTTTTTTATAAAATTTTTGTTTAATTCTGGAATAAGTGTTGGACGCCACCTCCTATGGTGTAAATACATAAAACAATTGTTACATAGTCGGTTCATAGGTGATCTGGTATCTCAACCGGTCCAGTCCCAAGTGAGGCTGAACGTTCTCCACCAGCTAATCAGGGGAGAACGGTATTCATTTTGAGATGTAGATCACCCACTTACCTCTTACTCCATTTACTGGTCATCATCATAGTCGTATGCGTTTTTATGTTATCTTAAAAATAATGGTGTGGATGCATTTGTATGAAGAAAGGTAATTCCAGAATGAAAGCGGACTTTAAATTAAATCAAAAATCATTTAAATCTTTGGGTGATTTCTGTAAACTCATGTTCAGCGGTTTAATATACAATCAAAACAATCAACTATCAAATTATTTGTACCGATAAAAAATAAATCGCGAGTTTACGAGAAGAAAACCTTGATCACTGTGCACTTATCTGATGTCTTTATGGGCAGCTTGCTAGTTCAAACCCATTCGCAGGTCTTGTGATCTGAGATACAGAACTCAGCATCCCATACATCAGGGTTATGTGCAAATTGTCATCCATCATGAGGGTCCATTAGCGGGTCCATACCATTAGTAATTCATCTTTCATGGCTGCATTTACCTCCAATGGGTACGTCAAAAATATATCGGGCGGACAAGACCAGTTTCTCTGCCCGCCTCATAATACAATAAAAATGTCGGTGCCGGACCATGAAAACAATTTCTCTCCCGAGTGTCGAGTACTTTAGCATGTTTTAATAAATTACTTCCTCGCTACGGCCAGAGCAGTTGAACGTCTCCCATGAAAGTCTGTACGGTAGCAGCGAACCACTCCCCGCGGCCGCCTGTCGCCGCACCGGTATAGATTACAATTTTACATTTTACTAAAAAAATACATTTACATACAATGATACCATGATTAGTATAAATTTATTTCTACTACAAATTGCACAAAGTCAATTTGTAATGTTACAATACACACACATATATATATATATCTGATTATGCCATATCTTTCAACACTCGCTTGATATACTTTTTTTACCATCATGCCCAAATGAAATGGAGCATTTATATATTCCAAAAAAATATATTTCAGAATAAAATTACTTTGATCCAAAATCATATTGAGATTGAATTGATATCTTTTTTCAAGAATATTTTACTCCTTTCTTGTTCAGCTTAATGAAAAAAAAGCATTAAATTTGTTAAAATTAATTCCCTAGTAGCTACCTATTTGAAATAGAGCGTCCCATATTTTCATCCGTGAAGGTTTATAAGACATGTAAAATATTACGTGGGTGCCGGAAAAGACGTTTCACTTCAGATACGAGTTCTTCAATATATACACCTGATTGAGTTTCAACGACCATAAATCCCTTGTAGATGGAATCGTCAGATTTTTTATTGCTCGAATGAAATATGCAATATCGTAAATATTGGAAATTTCGACAATTTAGTCAAATTCTGAATTAACTAGCGTGAAATTTTGCCCATTACCCGCGTGTATACGAATGAAATTTCTCTCCGAGATTCATCTCGAAGGGGCGTAAAGGACAGTAGAGCGCGAAGTACGCTGTGATTCATCGCCTCAAGTATTTTGTGTGCAGAGTACGCAACCAGTATATACGGATAAATCTCAGAGATGATAAATCCATGTCTCATCCGCGGACATACACCGTTTGGTAACAAAGTATTTAATTTTGAAGCCTTGGCCCAGTAGCAAAATGATCACATAATATTTTTCAATAATTTTCGACAAAATTGATTTATAATTATTACATTAAATTTGTATTTAAAACATCACAGACCGTCTGTTCTGAATAATTACAACTTCATAATAAGAATGTGTTCTCCTTAATAAATGATTACATAATGACCAATAGATGCATGATTCGACCTTCGTTCACGAAGTAATATGAAGAAGGTTATGAAATAACCAGCAAACATATTTTGGACCATTATTCGTATTCGGATATTTCAATTTTAAAAATCGAGACAGTGGCGTGGTGTGAGCAAAATAATTGAACTTATTTGAGAATACTTGATTTATTTAGTACAGGTTATAATAAAGATAATCTAATTTACGAGGTGGAGAGTTTAAGTAAAATATATTGTCTTGCTAAAGCCTGGCAGATAAATAATTCGAATAGCGGGCTGCTCTTCGATATGAGTGCGCGCCGCTGTGTCATCCTCAGTAACTTGGAATTAATCCACTAGGTGCAAAACATGAGGGAAGCTCTTCATGAGTTTGAAAAATAATAAATATCAATAAACATGACATGTAATGTGGTACTGATAAATTGGGCTGTGCATGTATTAGATATACTATGGTAGGCAGGGTCGTACATTCTATACATTAAAAAAACTAAAATTTATGAAAGAATATTATAATGTGCGGTAATGGCCAGAGAGACTTAATGGAGAATTCTACTGGTTCTCCCTCGAACCTCTTGCGACATGTACAGGGTGAATTTATGCCGGATTATGACCGAGTTCTACGAATGCAACACATAAATGTGACGTCTACCCTCTCATTTTGGGGGTGTATGATTTATATAGTATCCCTCTGGATGCCTTCTGAATTTAATATGATAACGAGCTGTGGTACAATGACACCGGAGTCAACCTATGATGGTATTGAGATGTTAATAACTGAATGTAATAAAATAAAAATGTAATATGGACGAATCGAAACGAGAGGAAACAACTCTCAAAACGATTCAGGATAAGATGTAAATATAAAAATAAAAAATGTGAATACGCGGATCAAATATAGGCATATTTTATAAAGCTACAATAAAAAAAGGGTATTTAAAAATGTCTCTGAACGGACGTCACTTGTACACTAAATATCATATTAAATGATGTTCTTCTGGATCCTGTTCGACGAACAGCACGAAAATATGTATGAATATGAATGGGGTGAGAAATAAGACATTGTGACATCATCATAACCATTTTGCGGTAAAACTAAACCTCCCGTCCCCTCACCCCGCTCCACGATCCGCCTTGGTTCCTTATGAATATTGAAACGCATTTTTTCCCACTGAACCGAAAGCTTCTAACTTATATCAAGTATTTGCTCCGACGGAAATAATCGGATTCGTCTCGTTACCATTTCAATGTTTCAAAGTAAACTAAAGGTCCGATAAATTCTTAGATTCGTTAAAATTAATATAATTATTAAATTCTCCGACTGAAGAAAGTTTGAAACAAAGTGGGATTTCAATGGAGTGCTTAAACAGAGCTTGACTCTTAATAATTTCTCTGGTAAGTTTAAACAGAATATTAGCCAAGTTATTTAGTTTTTACTTTACTTGATTGATTGAAAGCTTTAATTAACGGCTATTTTTGACTATATTTAATTTCTACATTATTATGCTTTATTGCCTCGCCCGCCTAGAAAAAAAAGATAACCTTTCTTTTTATTATTTATTCACGACTATAGTTTAGAGAGGTGTAATACCTTTACAGGGAAAAAGATAAATATTTATGAGAGTATTGTGTTGAGTAGAAAGTTGTATATGTGAAGGGTGGTGTCCTATTTCTCCCAGCGCTCACGTGTTCGTTTGAGGATGATATCGCGGAGTTTGTACGTGGATGTGTGCGTGAATGTGGTTAGAGCTGGTTGGACAATGAAGACTACTAACAGTTGATATAAGTTTATTGCTAATTGATGCACAATTACAAATGATATATATGCAGTGAAGCGTTTGCGGCTAAGAGAGAAGTAAATCTAAAATACCGATTCCTGGGCGGCTGCCTGCGCATATTATTGTTGTCAATATCTGGTCGATACCGGCGAGATTATGTGGCTGATTAGAGCTTATGGTGAGCACCAAAATATTTACCGGGTGTGTTTAGGAACCATCGGTTGTGTTGTTGATTGTGGAGCTGATAATAACAAATTCATTCGATGTTTGAGAATGGTAGGAGTCAATTATAGCAAGAAATATTCTAGACTAAAATAAAATACATTTTTAAGGATGTGATTGTTTAGATACATTAAAAAATTGTCCGAAAATATAATAGTAATCAAATTATGATTGTTAAGATACCGACAAAAGTATTACAGATGAGTAATTAGTGGATTTTAATAATGAATAATAATTATATCACGTACGAGTACATACTATAATGCATTTTGTCATTTTGCCGTGATTTTTCACTAATATTTGTACTGCACACAAGTTGAGTTATTTTATCTCCACAATTGTTTCAAAAGATGCGGACCCTCTCATCATTACGTGTAGTTTATAACTAATCTAAATACAGCTTGGTGACTAATACCTCTAATATCCGTATTCTCCTTCCTCCTTTCATGATTCACCTCTCTATCCGAAAAGGTCAGCATTAATTGTCAATTAAACCTGATTATGAGAGGGATTGCACCTCTCGAAACTCTAGTAGTAACGTATGTGTAGTGCAATGTTTACTTAATGAAAAATTAAAATGTTTATATGTTGCACCGCATGATATCTACATTGTATGTAGACTTGTGAATAATATTTTTATTAGCGTTAAAAATCAATAAATCACACGTCCAAATATTGCACCAGACATGAAAATAGATTTTCATCACGAATGAAAAACGAACAAAACGATTTCATATTCGGTTGAACGGATTTGAATGCATTCTATCGTATGGGAATCAAACCCGTGACCCCAGAAATAGTAAACGAACTGTACACATAGTACACGAATGCTATATTGCCGGGTGATTTACTTCGTAATTTATTTGAACAATCGCCGATTTTTTGGGTAATTCTTATATAAATGGTAGGAAGAATTATTACTTCACATTAATCCTTTCAGTCGAGGTTAACGAAATAGAATATCAGAAAAGCACCTTCTTTTCTTGCTTTCCCAAACTATTACAGGCTGTAACAACGGTTCTCAAAGTGTACGATCTTCGAAGATTAATGTACATTATTTTTTTAATTGCAAAGGACTGCATGTGAAAGAAAAATGAGTTAAGACGGTGGCAAAGATAGTCACTCGTCGTTGTAGCAGTTTGTGACCTCTTGTTTACGCGTTTTATACTTCGATGGGTAGGCCTTGTTTTTTGGTTGTTAGTTTGAATGTGTGCGTTTTATGTATGTAAATTTGAAACAGGAACAAAAGTGAAACTGCTACTGTTTAGAGACGTTTTCGGAGTCGGTCTTGTAAATGTAAAACATTGTATTGTATTTTTCGAATTACCGGTTGTGCTACAGTTTCGGAGGCCGGGCAGCCGAGTTTTCAGAAGATTTAAGATAGAAGGGAGAGCGACCGAGTTTCGCAAAGGTTGGTGTCTTTTCATTTACACGGATTGAATGAATATATTGAACAAGCCGATTAGATAACTCAGCTTAATAAAACTAGCCTAATCACTTAGGGCGGGTTAATTGCGGCAACATCTCCAAAGGAGTTAATTTCTATCGAGACTTAATTAAATCTGTTTTTGAAGAACGTTTATAACACCGTATCAATTGGTTTGAAAATGAAATCAAATGGACAAGTTAGCGAGATATGCAGAGGTACTGAACCACATTCGTAGAGGGATAATAAAATTGGGGTATTGGGTGGAAAAAAAACGTATCAAGAGCGCCGTAAACCTAAGAATTGCTGGGCTCCAATCTAGTGTCTTGTGAGACATACATGGTAGACAAATAATTTATTTTCATTCATCATTGTGTAGGCTGTAATTAAAAAATATGTATTAAATTTCTCATGCTAAATGGTTATAATTTTAAATATGAATTAAATATATTAATTAGAAATATATACATATAAAATAAATTTTATCGAAAAATATTGTTGTTGCGCCACCGGAATTCGAACCTGGATGTCTTTCCTAACCGGGGAAGGATTACAACTTCACAATAAGAATGTGTTCTCCTAAGATTATAATTTATTAAGGAGAACACTTTCTTATTGTGAAGTAATTAATTAAAAGTTATATACATATAAAATCAATTTTATCAAAAACAACATTTTTCTATACATTTAATTTGTATTGGTTATAATTTATACCATAGCACATTATATTATATATTTATAGCAGAATTGGCTGTCGCCAGTTGCTGTAATTGGGCTCTGCGAATTATATTGCAGATAATTATTTTCATAATGTCAGCCTCACTAGGCTGCGCGCCCGTGCCGGAGTAAACGTTTTATAATTTTTGGATGACGATGCGACTTCATAGATTAAAAAGACACGTACATTATGTGTAAGGTTTTTGATTGTGATAAATGTGATTGTAAAAAAGTAAAAGTGTTTCAAATGAAGGATATTTTATAAAAACGTACAAAAATTGGCTTGTCTTTAGAAGATTTATACATTGATTTGTAAAAAATCATCACAAATGAATATCGGCGCGTTTTTATACTGGAACAATGACGGTGGAGTATTAAGTTGGAAAAAGTTCAATATGTATGTACGAAATTCAAGATTTTTGATTAATTTTATAAGCTGTACCTACATCATAGTAGCAGACATAAACGTATGAGTCTTGACGCATGTTGCGCATTCCTATTGAACCTCGAACCTTTTAAAATAAAGCTTTCTTAAATATAAGGAACTAGGAAAACATACTGAAGCACTGGAGGTTCAATTTAAAGAAGAAGAATCAGCAGGTCACTCAGACCTTGAAGAGATTTTAATAAAATCGTCAACCTGCAGTTTTCTCCAAGAACGCGCCAGAGATGCTACAGATATAATCGAATTATGTCTACTGCAGGTGGCTATTAGCATGATTGTTCTTAAAAAGCAACAAAAATAGGAATAATTTCTAATCAAAATAGTGGATGGTTGGAAATAACAAAGTATTTAATTGTATAAAAATGAGTTAATGCGTAAGTTCGTAGCGTTTTTGTTCTTGTAGTAAATAATTCAGAAAAAAATATTATTATTCTATGTATTAAAAAAAAAGATATTTTCCAATTTAAAAAAAAATAGAATTTTGGGGTTCTATCCTCTGATTACTGTCTAATTACTTGGGTCTCAATTCCTTGTAAGTGAAACTCAGTCTTTCCAGGTAGCCATATTATACGTTTATTTATTTATATATACAGTAACATAAATTATACATTCAGAGATAGACTAGTTATTTAGAGGAAGCTGTGATGGAAGAGAGTCGTTCCGCCAGAGACGGCCTCTTATAAGATTCGTCCCTCACACACACACATTTAGTATGTAGCAAAATAATACATATAGGTACGTATGTATAAAATTATGTTTCTTGGCCAAATTATACATCTGTGACGACAGCATTGACAAAATAAATTGATAGGTTGAGCACCAGCGGAAAAACTAATAAGAGGATTGGCTCAGAAGTAAAATTACAAAATGACTCAAAATATAAATGATCAATCAATGCGGCCGCTAAGTCCTATGAAGCCAAATCTATCATGCCAGCCATGGAAAGATACTGCGCTTCAGTATCTTAGTGTATGTGGTCCGCTGAATAACAAACCTGAAAAGGTTGTCGCTTTAATTTGTGCCAGGCTCTGTCCAATATGCAGATTTAATTTTTATTTAAAATAGGAGATTAGTAAGTAACGACGTATGCAATATTTGGTCCAAGAAAGGGAAATCCAGGAGACTGGGGTAAGGTAAGATTGTCCTCAGGGTGCTAGAGTGTAACTGGGTCAAATTTAGAACGGATGGCAATCAATATAATACATATTTAAATCATTGCGTGTGGGCGGGAAAACTCGAGAGTATTGTTGTAAAACCTCTGAACCCTGAGATATGGTGCTGGTGACTAAGGTTGCGCATACCATGGACGGCGAGACGCGCGAATGTCTCCATTCGGCACGAAATAAAGCCTGCAGCCTGAGACGAATCCTAAAATTTTTGGACATCTTATGAGAAGGGAAGATAGCTCGGAGAAGCTTGTTGCTCTGGCGACAGCCCTAAGATCTGCAGGAAAAGTGGAGGAGCATACCGAAGAGGACAGAAGTACTGAATATTTTTAATGTGATTAAAAATAAGTTCTTACGATACGACATATGATATACGATATGACATTTTGCTTAGAAACAATTTATCGATCGCAAATTTTATCAACGCCTCTAAAAAAAGAAACCCTTAGAATGATAATGTGATGTTGGTCCGGGCTGGATTTATCGGCTGCCACAAATCGATTTCGTCCAAAGTAAATTTACTTTCTTCCAGACTGGAAAACATTTTATAGTCTCCGGAGAGATCGGTGCTCCAGCTTATTTGATTTCCAAATATAATTTACCTCAATCACTATCCTTCCCCCTCTGGTCGCCCACCCCCGCGACGTCAGGAGCCTCTGAGAAGCCAAACTATGATTTAGGAGGTACAATTGGTACAAACATAATGAGCTTTGTGTAAAATAACTATTTATATTACTTTCCACAGTGAAAAGGATATTTTTATTTTCTCCCGTGGAATGATAGAAAAATATTGGCTAATAAATAAGTAATCGGTAGAGCGGAACCCAGTTCGAACAAAAAACAATTATATGTTCGGTGGACGTTTTTCTAGATACCCCACTCAAAGATATTTTGTCTATTACTGGGTGTCTAGAAATATCTGCTGTCAAATTTTTTATTTACGTTTTAAAATGTGTCATGTTTTTTAATTTTTTTTACAACTTATTATTGTGTACTTACAGTTTTTCAGAACACAGTTCTGTGTAATTTTAAAACAACTTAAATGTTTCAATTATAAAGATATACAGGAAAATTCAATTTATCGAAAAATTATTTTAGTTGCTACTGGGATTCGAATCTGAATACCGATTACACCACACCAACAGAGTGAGTTGTGGACAAATTTGTGGTCTTCTATTCGTTGTCCTCTATTAATTATTCCTTTTATAATATAATTATATTTATAAAAATTAACCGATTTAAAATGTGCACGCAAGATTTCCTTCACCGATCCAGGACGTAATTACCGGAACAATTCCTAGCTCCCACAAACCTCTCAAATTTCTCACGCATCGGGCGGAAGGTCACACCCTGCCAGCAACACTAAAGGTCAGCTAATTATACAGTAGACCCTTTCTCTTCAGTCCACCCCTGATGGATTGCTAAACCGCGAGGCCTTCCCGGTTCAGCGCCCTGCTCAGTCGCCGGCAAGGGTTGATTGTTAAAACTCATTATTACAATATTCATTTTTTATCAAGCGTACTTCTCCCCATAAAAAACTATCACAGCTTGAAGACATATCTGTTTGTGGACCTGAAAAATTAATGAATTGAGTGTATAGTGTGTGCTTATAGATTATTTTTCACTTATTCAGTGAAGATTTTGAAGTATGTATATAAATTTCAGTCCACATACACAAAAAATTACTGTTATGATTAGCTTAGTTAGTAATACCGTTTCATTGTTAGAATACCACGTCACACAAGATTGAAACGTGATTAACGAAATAACAAAAGGTAATATTACAGGCTTATGCATGTTTCTATTACTACAAAATTAAATACAAACTATCAGTCTAAACCGAACGATGACATCAACATATGGATTGAACAATAACCAGTGACATATGAATAATGCAGTTATTAGTTTATTGTCGATGTGTTATAAACTACAATGGAATCCGGCCACTATGGATGAGGGGTGTATCGTGGCTTTCATCCATCATGTCAGATATCGATGTAGGTAATCGACATCTTCAAACGGATTGTATCTCCAAGGCATCCTTACATCGCAAATGTCACCACGCGAACCTCATCCTGTCGCGTGGTCATCGTTGTCCATTTTATTCAAATTCAAAATGAGAACATAACATAACATAGAACACAAGTTCAAAGAAGGTAATTAATATCACGGTAGCTTACATTGTCATTGAAAATATGTTACAATAGCCTTATCTTGTAAAGAAAGGGCCCAGTCCAGATTGCAATCGACACTTATATAAATAAAGACAGGGCATATGAATCTCTAGTTTTATTTTACTTACCCTTCCTTTGCGAACGATATTTTATGGCTGTGTTTAAATATTCAGTAGAGTCGTGCTGCCTGACCTACAGACCATTCTCACTGGAAAAAGCCGAGTATGTCATAGACAAGAAAAATAAAGATATGATTATTTATGGTATTGCCATTTCATAGACAGTGTGGTCAGTTTATAACAAGAAATAACTGTCAGTACTTAACGTGGCGAAACTGCAACGTTACAATATATAAAAAATTTAAATAGCTTTTAAATTTGGAATAATAGATGTATCAATTTGAAAGAATTGAAGTATTTGAAAATTTGTCCACAGCGCACTATGTTGGTGTGGTGTAATCGGTCAATGCATTTCCCCTGATAAAAGCAAATAAATTAAATTTTCCTGTATATCTTTCTAATTGATACATTTTAGTTGATTTAAAACACCACAAAACTGTGTTTTGTTCACAATAATAATGAGTTCTCCTTAAAATAATAAATTGAAAAAAAAATTTAAAACATGACAAATTTTAAAACAAAAATAATAAATTTGACAACAGATATTTCTAGACACCCAGTAATGGAAAATAATCTTTGATTAGGTATCTAGAAAAATGACTACCGAAAAAATAATTGTTTTTTATTCGAACTGGGTTCCACTCTACCGATTACTTATTTATTAGCCAATATTCTTCTATCATTCCACGGGAGAAAATAAAAATATCCTTTTCACTGTCGAAAGTAATATAAATAGTTATTTTACACAAAGCTCGTTATGTTTGTAAAAATTGTACCTCCTAAATCATAGTTTGGCTTCTCAGAGGCTCCTGACATCGCGGGGGTGGGCGACCAGAGGGGGAAGGATAGTGATTGAGGTAAATTATATTTGGAAATCAAATAAGCTGGAGCACCGATCTCCCCGGAGACTATAAAATGTTTTCCAGTCTGGAAGAAAGTAAATTTACTTTGGACGAAATCGATTTGTGGCAGCCGATAAATCCAGCCCGGACCAAAATCATATTATCATCCGAAGGGTTTCTTTTTTTAGTGGCGTTGATAAAATTTGCGATCAATAAACTGTTTCTAAGCAAACTGTCATATCGTATGTCGTATGTCGTATATCGTATGTCGTATATCGTATGTCGTATATCGTATGACGAATGTCGTATGTCGTATCGTAGAAACTTTTTCACATAAACTTATTTTTAATCGCATTAAAAATATTCAGTGCGCAAAAACCGCAGTTCTTAATTATCTGAGGAAGACTTAACCTACGTTACATTGAATAATTGAGGTTCTACTCAATTGGTCCTTGGTCGTTGGTCCTTGTGACTGAGGATCGCGATTTCCGTGAACTTCTGCCCTCTTCGGTATGCTCCTCCACTTTTCCTGCAGGCTGTTGCCAGAGCAGCAAGCTTCTCCAAGCTATCTTCCCTTCTCACAAGATGCCCAAAAATTGAAGGATTCGTTTTAGGCTGCAGGCTTCATTTCGTGCCGAATGGAGACATTGTATGCGCAACATGTGTCTCCAGCACCACATTTCAGGGTTCAGAGGTTTTAAAGTATATACAAAATTGAATATAGCTATGCAATTACGCATAACGATACTCTCGAATTACCCCGTCCATACTCAATGATTTAAATGTGTATTATATTGGATACAAATTTGGCTCAGTCACACTCTAGGTTCTCAAGAAGAATCTCACCCTACCCCAGTCTCCTGAATTTTCCCTTTCTTGGACCAAATATTGCATACATCGTAACCTGCTAATCTCCTATTTTAAATAATAATAAATATCAGACAAAGCCTGGCACGGATTGCTAGATATATAAAAGCTACGCATAAAAGTAAATAATGAGTTATTATATTTAATTTATTTTTCATGAAATATGTGTATATATTTATATTATTTTGAAATATACAGATAAAACGTTATAATACCAGTTTAAAATCTAGCTCACAACTCGGCAACTGTTCACGTTGAGCGAGAGTTCCACGTACTAAACAATTAAAAAACACGGAATATATTTTATTATATTATCTCTTCGCTTTAAATAATTATTATATAATAATAAGAAAAAACAAAACACTCATGACACAAATATGAGTATAATTAAATATAACCAAATAACTTAAAAAACAGTCCAAAAATAATAACGTAATAACTGAAGATGATATTACTTCCAAGAAGCAGTTATTTATACACATTTAATAAATGTAAATTAGTCATACACAAATAAATTATTTGAATAAAATATTTAAAAAAATCCTTACAGAATTCTTCTAGTGGAATAAATATTGGAAGTGCTTGTTTTCCGGAGGTTCGAGCGTCGTCCCTGGAGAGCATCAAGTTTAATGTTAATGCAACGTAAAAACAGTAAATTATGTTGAATAATGATGTAACGTGTATTTTTAATGAAAACACATTTATGTTGTGAAGTTGAAATTTTAGAAGATAGTTTTGTGCTATTTTTAACATAAATTAAATTAATCAATTAGAAAGATGTACAAATAAAATATATATATATTTGGTTACTATCGGAATTCGAACCTAGACCTATTCCTATACGAGGAAACACTTCACTATTTTTGCTATATCAACCGAACACGTTTTCGACAAACTGTTGAACATATATAGAAAAGGTCCAAGTTCTAATCCCAGTAGCAATTTTTTTTCGATAGATAGATTTTTTCTAATTGATACATTTTATTTGTGTTAATATGTATTTAGTGTACGTATATATCTTTTTTTTTCATTCGAGGGTGAAATGTGACAGTTGTTGAGATATATTTACATATGAAGAAAACCCTTACATTATTAGCTTCACAATCCTGCATATATTTACTCTTGTCATTGTACCAAATCGCGTCGGAAACGGACATGTTTTAGCGAAAGGCATCTCCTGACTATCTTGGTACATCCTCGAAAGTTTATATTTTTTCTAATATATAATAGGCATAAACTCGGTCAGCAAGATGCCTTTTCGGTCCCAAAACACCGTAGCCATCACTTTCCCTGCGGAAAGCGTCTGCTTAAACTTTTTCGGCCTAGGCGATTCAGGATGGCGCCATTGTTTGGACTGTTCTTTTGTTTCTGGAGTGACGTAGTGACACCACGTTTCATCTCCCGTAATAATGGAGTCCAAGAATTCTTCGGTATTCTCGGCGCACTTTCGAAAAAACCCCTCGGCACACTTGACACGATTGTCTTTGTGGGTTTCTGAAAGCATGTGTGGGACCCACCGCGCGCACACCTTGCGATAACCAAGTTTATCGGTCAAAATGTTGTCGATGGTTTTTTCACAAACCTCAGGAACCTGGACAGCAAGCTCCCGAAGCGTTACTCTCCGATCTTCGAGGAGAATGCGCTCAATCTTCGCCACGACTTCGTCCGACACCGATGGCCTCCCACTCCTTTGCTCGTCGTGGACGTCTGTGCGTCCTTCGGAGAACTCCCTGCACCATTTGCGGACGTGTTGGACGCTGATGCAAGCTGTGCCATAAACTTCTTCCAACTGTCGATGAATTTCAACAGGTTTAAGCTTCTTCGCGTTTAAAAATCGAATCACCGAACGGATTTCACACCTGGCGGTAACGGCGATGGCGGGTTCCATAGCGGATGGCTGTCAGGCCTTTACTGAGCGTCGCAGCGTTTGCTCCCGGTAGTGGGGATGTAGTTAAGGGACCAACAATCAAGGCGGTGTTGCCGGATTTCGCCTAGCATCTCGCGTGGCGAGTGTACAGCGTAAGGAACCTTATTTTTTACTTGGCCCTCGTATGTATGTGATTTCGAATCTTATACAGAAATATCACCTTGTTTCACTTATTATATTTTAAGCGTTACTAAGCTGTGTGTCCGATCAACAGATGTTAGATTTTATTAGTCTAATAGAATCAGTGTTGAAGGCAATTGGAATAGAAGGGATACTCGAAGAACGTGGCTTGATCAGGTAAACCAGATATTAGAGACGGTATTGTTAGAACTGAGAGTGTATGTGTGTATGTGTGTAAGGTGTTAGAGAGTGGTATGTCACGAGCATATATATCTATAACATTATAATTTTATTATCCTCATATCTCTTTCTATCTATCTAGCTTGGGCTAAAAAAGGACAGGTATAAAAATGTTTATTGGATAGATACATAGGGAGTTTTCAACTTGCGTCAACAAGTGCACTTTTGTGAAATGTGTCAATAATCAAATCTACACAAACAGAATGTTCTTTACCTTTAAAATGATTAATTATATTTAGGAGCCAATTTCTGCGCTTTGAAAATTAAACAATAAAATATAGATCATATGACAATGAATTTTTATTTCACTGAAAGTCACACTTGGGAAAATCATGTCTAAAAAATAATGTCTTCTAAATGTCCACCATCCCGCCGCTGGCATTCCTCGAATCTAAACAATATGACACAGCGGGTGGGTGTTGGCTATCTCTTGATGAATATTCGCCTTAAGTTGAATTATTGAGGCTGGCTTATCATTTATTATTATCTAAGTCAATCTTGGTATCGCCATAGTAGTAGAACGCTTGAGACTTGACAAGCCCGGATCTTCTCTTATATATATTTTCTTCGCTTCTCCCGCTCCGTGGTCGCCCGGTTTTCTTCTTATTTAGTGTTGAACTGATCTCTTCGAACTTGCTGAGTCACGGTTTAATTTAATTAACGCTCGGACATTGATTCACACTGTATTATTGTATTATCGTCACTGAGCGCGAAACGGGCTCCGAATGTAAATGTAAAACTGTTGCGACTAAATTTCCAAGGTCGAAACTCCCACGCGCTGTTGCCTGCATGCCCCTCCTTTGCGCTGTTCCTGCCCAGAAGCGATTTAAAAAGTGCTAAAACTACATCACATTTTTATAAAATTGTCTAATGACTGATTTCTGTATAATTCCGTTTAATTAATAGTTTAATGTGGAGTATGTTATTCGCATTTTCTCGAGGATTTCTTAGATAGTGCGCTGAAGTACTTATTAATTTATTAAATAAACTTTCGATGTCTATTTATCTTCACCATATTTTTACGGAAACAGTCTAGTAGGTAAAAGCATTTGGTCCCGCGAGCTGGATACATCATACTTCATTTTCTTAAACCAACATATAATGTAATGTTTGGCTCCCGGAGATTTACCAAAAAAAGAAAAGAAACCTTATTGTATGTTTAATGTGTTTGTTAAGATGTGATTGACTTAAGATGTGTACATAAAAATGATTTATTATGTTTATTTTTTAGCTGGAATTGAAATAAACCGAAAATAAATAGGACAAAAGAAAGTAATGTGAATAATTCAGATACAATCAGCAGAAAATATCTACTGCGTTACATACCATAAAAAGTAAAGATCACATGTTTTTATTCATTTATTTTTTATTGTTTCCTTTAAAAAAATAAACGTAACTAGATACAATTTTAAAAGAAAACTAAGTATTATATAATATTTGTGTTCAGAAAAATATATTTAAATATTATACAAAGCAATAAGTTACTGTTTGTACTTCAATAATAAAAACAATCTGGAATATTTTATTAAAATGCTATTTTAAGTTTTTAAGTAGTGCGACAATATATTTGAAATAAAGTCATCAATCAGTGATAAATATAAATATACTAGCGGCCAATACATCAACCGGTTTCGGAAAATATATTTTCCTTCACCAAGATGTCAAATTAACTAACTAAAAGTCAAGTTGTTTTAATGTTTTTTAAAAAAATCTAACACCTAACTTAAATTGTAATGATGGAATATGTGGAAATTGACTTAATGATACAAAATTAATAAATTTTTTTTTAGAACAGGACTTATTTTTTGGTTTTTTTCGAAACCGGTTAGTGTATTAAAGATTTAAATAATCTATTTTCTTATATTTTTCATTGCGGAGAGTGTGTCCGAAGTATACATTATAGCGCCATTTTCGTAAAAAAATTCACCTCAAGAGCGCTTTACATATGAACTGTTTAAAGTCCTACGTTATCTTTGTATATAAAGTTAAAAAGTGTTATTTGAACTTATGGAAATGATCTTTTGAAAATATGAGTTTATAGCCTCTGATGCACTGTTTCTTATAACGAAGGACAAAAAGATCCACGCATTGGACCTGCCATCGCAAATGTCCGTTCACTTAATTTAGACTTCTGGTAACGTATGATCGGTTCTACAACCCTTCCTGCGACTTAATTAGAGGCTGATTGTGAGTTTGACGTCTACTATTCAAATTGTCTGGGATACAGAGGCGCCATTTCGAAGATAAAAAGGCGCCATATTATGTGTCGCCTTATACATCAATGGGAACAATTTAAATTCAACTCTTTCAGGGAACCGGAGCCAATGTAGCTCGTGCAAAAGGGATGTTATATGAGAGAATTTAGAAACTCCATATATTATCCGTGCTGCCGCGTTTAGAATTTGATTGTAGCTTATTGAAATGAAACATTGGCAGGCCAGCATAAACACTGCTACAGTAGTCCATACGTGACACCACAAATGCATTCATAAGTAAACAGGCTGCTTCAGGAGGAAAATATGTGCACGCCTAACAACTTAACTGCTGATTGAGCATTCGCAGACATTGATCCATGTATTGAGTGTTGCCATCTAGGTGTCGCTAGTTATCTTGACTTAATACATCTTTACTAGTTATGTGGTCAACCCAGGAGATCATAAGCAGATGTAAATAGAGCTACAAGACACTAACGTTATCGTACCAGTAACCTTATACTGGTAAGGTAATCATTTTATAATTTTATAATTTCATTACAGTAATTTAAATTGCACTAAAGATTTTTATGCGCACATTTATGAAATATTGGATGACATCTATGTTTTGGGCAAGTTCCTAAAGAATAACAATGAAAAAATTAGTTTTGATTGATAAGCGTTACTAAAAGTGTAGCAAATTACTTACGAAACGTGCCAATGTTCAGTCGCGCGTAAAACATAATGTGTGTGCGCCAGCGGTGTGCGTGTCCGTGGCTGTTTACACTTCTGCTTTAGAATATTTGTGCACGTGGACTTCTGTTTGCTGAAACTCAGAAAAACTCAAATGAAAACTCTTCCCCGAGTTTCCTATCGACACCGTTCTCGGAGTGTGTTTGTTCAGTTAATGTAATTAGCTCGCTCGGGATCCGACCGAGTTCGGGCGCGGTTCCGGAGTAGCGTCATCGTCTCTTGAATTATTATCTCACACTCGCGTCACACCGAGTAAAAGGCTCCAGAAGTAATCACATTCGAATAGCGCGTCCGACGGTTTGTTCCTTTCTACAAGGTTCGGAATAACGCGTGACGCGAGATCAGCTTTCACACGCTGAAGGATGTTCGGCTTGCGGGGAGGTTCCGGTCACGCCTCTGAGTGGCAAGGGGGGAGGGGGGGAGGGTGCACGTTCTAATACTCTGCGGTTTCTGGTTTTGGGGTGGCTCACCAATAAGGAGAGGCTGTGTTCTACTAATTAATTTATATTTCAATAATGAACACGCTACAAAGTAATTATACTAAATTTGTACATAATATGTTGTATATTTAAAGATTATTCTATTATATAAATATTTATTTTTTATTTCGTTTACATAACCACATTCTTTCTAATATTGATGTACAAATAATTAGTTATTTTTTAAAGATGTATTAAAAAAAATCACAGATTTTATTATTAAGAAATGAGCTAATATTTTATACTAATTATTTAATTTACTTCAGATGCGTTTCGCCATATTACCTATATATAATATTAAAATATAATTAGTGTTGAAACAGAATGGTTACTTAGAATAATTAGAAGCATTCTGTAATTTATGAAAATCCTCAGAATTCCAATGAATAATGTCCCTTTTTATCTCATGTAAATAAAATTGTATAGCTATCCTCGAATACAGATAAGTTGTTGAGTTAAATTTTTATTATTGATAATGCCCTTATAAGGCAAAGCGCGTCTCAAGTAAATAAATCAGTAGAATAATAAAAAAGTGTTTTATTTTCACATATGTGTAAAGTGCTAATGATATTACTACGATCTAGAAGTATTGAAAATAGTTATTTATAAAATATTTTGTTTAATACAGACCAAATGACTCTTACGTATATTAATCTTGATCTAAAAATATCAGAAAATTAGGTAAAATAAATACAATATTAATTTCTGTCGAATTATTAAATACCATCATACTGCATGAACTATTTAAGTATTGTGCACTACAAACCATACATTAATAAATGACATAAAGAGAACTCTTCTAACCTTGAGGTTGGCAGCGCTCTTACAACCAATTTATCTATACATTTTCTTTCGCTTGTTTAAATTCACATATCGTCACCGTCAGCTGCTACACCACATATCATACAAGAATTGTGTACTTTACAGGAGAGAGACAGAACTAGTTTTAAATGATTTTTGTATAATTACTCAAGTATTACTTACCTTTCTAGCAGATTCTTTCTAATCTGAAACTGAACTAAACTTGGGTACGATTCCCTTGACTTGTGCGCAGTTGACAGGGAGGTTACAGATGATGTGTGGTGATTACATTTATTTAATTTGCACGCCTAACATTGAAACTAGTGATATAAGACAATTCCCCGCGAATATTTGAATCCAATGATGGAAATATCTTAATTTGACAACAAATTGAGATATGCGGTGTTGCAGCTGACGGTGACGATATACATATATTTTTAGGAGAACACATTCTTATTGTGAAGTTGTAATTATTCAGAACATAGGTCTGTGATATTTTAAATATGAATTAAATATATTAATTATAAAGATATACATATAAAATCAATTTTATCGAAAAATATTGTTGTTGCGCTACCGGGATTCGAACCTGGATCTCTTCCCTAACCGGGGGAGGTGCTTTATCCAACTAAGCTACAGCGGCATTATTTTTAGCGACAATTTTTCGACCCTATATGTTACCTTTTTGAAATCAATACATTTAATCGTTCCATCATTCGACAGAACCATCTACCTTATTTTTACAGAATCTCACAGGTATTTGTTCTGTCGTTCTTGTGGTTCTGTCGAATGATGGAACGATTAAATGTATTGATTTCAAAAAGGTAACATATAGGGTCGAAAAATTGTCGCTAAAAATAATGCCGCTGTAGCTTAGTTGGATAAAGCACCTCCCCCGGTTAGGGAACCTGGCCGGTAGCGCAACAACAATATTTTTCGATAAAATTGATTTTATATGTATATCTTTATAATTAATATATTTAATTCATATTTAATATACATATATGTATGATTTAAGGTTTCCGCGAACACTAGTGTATGGAACTGGCGTCTCTTCTGGGTTAAATTGTGTTTTTTGTAAACGATTTTCTTGAGGAAATCTAGGCCGGCATTTCAGCATGGTAACACATGCCATTGTCAAGGCGTTGCCGCACAACCGTACTTTTTGTCAGGATATATAAATCTCCTGCAGTCGAGTTTATTTAAGTCGAAGTCAACATATTACTAAACAACCCTGTTCCTATCTTTATATGCTTAGTCTTACTTTTTAGAATAAATAGTATTCTATCGATACTCCTAGATGACGTTTGAGCTGTTGTCTCTTTCTTACAATTTCAAGTTGATCTCTGATCAAAATCTCAATACGTCACGCGGTATTAACCTCGTCGTATTTCACTCCGTGGATACAGATAAAGGCCATTAGACATCCATACCGAGTTATTGGCGACCTGTCAAGACAATAACCTACGCAACCAGCCATTTAATATATTTAATGTTACGCAAACGTCAAATTAAATAAACTATACAAATTGTGAGGGTAAAAAAATGTATATTATTTATTGAACAGTTATGATTTATGATGCTAAATTGAATTATTTTATTTCCTTTTATATTCATATCATTCGGTGGAATGATTGATTTGATTTAAATTAAATAAATTTCTAGCTCTCTCGGAAAAATACATTTTCCCCAAAAAAAAATGTAACAGATATTTAAAGCAATTTTCTTTTCAGTCGAGAACGTGTCTGCATTTAAATATTAAATGTGCCAAAGGCGGCACAAAACACAAAGGAAGCGGAAGGCACCTTCCGATGTATCAAACGGCTATAAAATGAATTAGATGGGTATACCTGATCCAATAGTCTGGTTGCTTTGGATTTCTGGTTGGAATTATGCGGGGTGTATTTAACTGTGGCCGTGCGAACTGCCATGGGCCGGTGGGCTCAATCCCTCAATGGTCGCAAACAAGGGACCATTTGCAGTAATTGCCGACTGTTGTAGAGGGACAAACAAGAATTATGAAAGTTCTCGGTCCAGAAATGTAATTCAACGTTTTACCAGAATATATATATTTTAAAAAATAACATCGATATCCTTAAATATAAACAAGCATTTAGCTTGTTTTTAAACCAAGTCAAATGTACTATGGAAATGGGCCAAACTTTGCTAGTCTCCTAGAATGAGGCTCGAACCATTAACCACTAGACTGAAAAGCACGTCAGGATAGTTGGTAGACACCTAATATAGATATATTTTATATATAACAGGTGATAACCTATAAGTATTTAAATATTGAACTGACTTATAAAATTTCCTCATAAATGATTTGTATTTTTAATTTTGATGAGCGACTATGTTTTGAAATTATCTTCTTTCTAAGGAGAATGCAAGTATCATCATCGTCAGAGGCCCGAAGACTCGATAAGGCTTCACCATTTCCTCCTATCTTGCGCTGCTTCGGTGCTAGTTGACTAGTCAAGTACGTTACTTCTTGGTAGTTGGCACTCGAAATTGGTATATTTTTGTATGTAGAATTACAAGCTCTGTCTTCCTTACATCGGCATTTCTATGTACTACGTATTGTCACGGTATTTTTTATTTTTACTCCACCGTAAATAAAAATTTTATTCCAAATATTTTGTAAGAAATAAGTAATCAAGGCTTTACTTACTATGATAATAGTTCGTTTTGCGAGAAAAGTGCGAATATGGCATTAAAAGCACTAGTGCTCGAGTATCTTCTAATAATATCTTGTGCAATGACAAGATTATTATTCTATTCATGTTTCACAAATAATCCATAATAATATTACGGTTCCCCGTTTACGTCTGTGACGTATATTTTCTTTCTGATGTATATTTCAGTGGTGTCATTATGGCTATTTAGTGCTTACTTAAACGGTCAGGTCTGTGAGACCTCATCATGGTACAAAATAACGTGTTTTTAATATCTCTAGGTTAAGATTGCTTTAATGTTTTCTCTTTTATATATTCAATAACAGTACGTAAATATATATTCAATTTAAAATAAAGTGTACATTGTAAATCAAAACATTGCCAAATCTTAAGAATTATGAGCTGTCATCTCTCTTATCTATGTTCATCTCGAGTCGTATCATAGAAGCCGCGAATGAAATTGTAAGAAATTTTTCTATGGTCGCACTATCAACATATTTACGTGTGTTTAATAATCAGTTATCTAAACATGATCTTAGTTTTTTCAAGAATATGGTCGCGTTGTCAAATGCGACGCGAGATGTTAAATGTTTTCTATTTTATTATGCATAACGTTACAGTCAAAAATTAAAACTAGTGAATAATTGTTGGTTATGATAATATATTTTTTGGTTATGATTGTGATCTGATATTTGTCATAATGATTCATCATAACTAAAAATTTTAATGTGTTGAGTGAGAAAACTATTCATCTTTACTCAAATGTACATTATACTGATGAAATAGCATTTTTGTGTTTATTATTGTCTATCCGCGATTCTTATACGTCATCTGGACGTCATTTTTGTTGGTTTTGACAGCTAAGTTAACTTAGCGGCGGAGACGATTGTTTTTTTGCTAGTAATATAATTACGCAACATAAAACATCAACATTTATACCTCTAGACTCTTCAAAAGCCAGTCAAGAAAAGCAATTCAGAATTTTTTAATGACTTGGAATTTGACAGATTGTATTTTCGTTTGGATAAAAGTTTAGCGTGTTTATCCAAGTGGATGCGTGAAGGAAAGCTAAATGCGTAAATACTTCAAATATCTATTACAGTGGAAAAATGATCAATTGGATAAAAACGTCCTCGGATAGAATATATGCTTCACCTCGTATACAGATTATAGTCTCTTTAAACATTGTCTGAATTTTTTTTCACGAATAAATTTCAATGAAAAAATATTCGTAAATTCAGTTCAATTAATAAAGATTTTTTATTTCAATTTCATAACTTAGGTATTTACATTTTAAATCAAAAATTAAGACGGGTAACGGTTCAAAATACATCGAGAAAATGCTGCGAATATACAGTAAGTCCTCTACATACGAACACGATCCGTACAGAGAGCTCGTTCGCAATTCGAATTTATTTGTAAATCGAACAACGTTAGCCAAGGCTTCCTGTATTTACTGTAATAGTTACCGCAGTTCTTGCGCTTAACATGCGACATAGTGCAGTGCTGGGGTTAAAATTTTCATATAGTAATTGAACAAAATGTAGACGTGCGGTCTACTTTAACAGCGTTTGTTAAAGTAGACCACACGTGACTACTGTAAACATCACCGAAAGCATTGGTCCTGCATGCTGACATGAACTAACCTCACACGACGTCACAGAATTTACAATTATGATACAATTTAGAATTATGTAAGTACTTATTTAATTAAATTTAAAAATAGCTGGACGCGTATATTTGAAGGTTCGCAACTTGAATGTTTGCATGTAGAGGGATTTAGTATTCACTAATAAAAAGTATGGCCCGAAATAGGGGTAGGTGCCGGGGTTGAATATGTTCGCGGCGTGTTGCGTTACACGAATAACAATGATTGATTACTATCTACGTGACAAATATGGCTGCGCGTTCTCAGCATCCTCGTCGCTGCGGTAATTAGAGGTGAGGCCGACACCACGAGGGTGATTAATATTCACAACTTCCTAACCGGATTATCCCAATACTTCCAGGACTTACCACTTACCGAATCGGGATTAGACGCTCCTCAGACGGTATTGTGGCCCCGACCCTCCGCTGTTGTTGTACGCAAAACTTTACAGTAATGTTTTAAAAGCACTTTGATTAAGTTGTGTGGACGGTCAACATTCACTACTTCATTGTGACGTAGGAAACTATTGTCTTAAACTAAAAATATTATGGAACGTTCAAATAAACGGGTTACGTGTTTCACATACGTCAATGTATCATAGAACCCCTGCGTAGAATATTCAGCTTGCTATGAACACTTTTTCTTATTCCCTAAATTGTTAATATCAAAATAATTATTTGTTTACAAAAGGTGATCGGCGAATTCAGAATAGCAAGTTTTACATATAAAAAAATGATTGCAATCATTGCAAATTAATTTATAAGCCCCAGATTTTTTTTAAATATAATCCTTATCTTTGTTATTAGTGTAAAAAGCTGATTGGAGAGAATTTAAGAATTTTTTATAATTGAATTTGAAGTATGATTATTTAAAAACTCGATTTTTCTCCACTGATTCCCACTATCAATTATTAGTGGGTAAACATATGATCTCATCAACTTTTTCTTATACTTTTTGTTTAAAAAATTATCTAACAATTTAATATTATAACCATTATTAATTGCAATTTGTTTAATAATATTTAATTCTATGTTGAAGTTATTCATGGATAAGGGAAACCATTAAGCTGATAATTTTTGAGAAAACGGATCATTACGAGTATTATGTATTACTATGTCAGTGTAAGTATCTTTACGAAATATGTTCAATTCTAGTTTATTTTTAAATATGGAAATGTTTAAATCTAAAAATATTATGCTGGAATTTTTACTTATCTCTATAAATATATATGCGTTTAAATTTGATGTTTGGGATATATAAATAATGGTCTAGTCTAGTAATACAGTGGTCGTGAGTTTCAGGCTTATTCCAGAAGATCATCAAATTAGTGCTATTATCATAATACAGGCTTTTAACTTCTTTTGAGAGTAGTAAGAAGATTGATGTAATAGATATTCGGTGGGCGCAATTTTTTTTTTTTTAATATTCTATTACAAAATGCAAAACAACCAATAAAAATAAATCCCTACTGACCTAGTCTACAATATTCTATGGGAGAATATTTGACTAAATCAAAATATTAATGGATATGTATAAATTCTGCACCGTTACGGGAAATATTATAATATGTCATTTTTACAAAATCATGTTAAACTTTAAGACTATTATCATTAAAAAAATAGCCAGACTGCGGTAACATATTTAAATTAATTGAAACTAACCTTTTTAAGTGCTTATATTTCAGACATGGTTGAGATTAGGCACATGCAGCTTAAACATATTTATCCCGAACTAATAAGTGCACTAGATATGTTACACCAAGTGTATAGAGGATAATTGAAGGTCATTGTAACTGGAGGGACAATTTATTCAATAGAAGCGTAGTCTGATTCTGGGTAATAGAAATATATTTTTGAAATAAAGATGAAAATAAAATACAAATATTTTCTAACATGCTAATATATATCTAACACAGCTTTGACAAATGTTACGAGAGATGCTCATGAAAAGACATAATATAGGTTAAAATGCTTCTATTCGATGTTAAAACCTTTGCCAAATTTGTATAACAGCTGTAAATTTCTTGGAATGCTAAATGGAAAAGCCAGGCGAAAACACCATTCTACAGAGTAAGAGGTACATTAAGAATAATGAGAGTTTCTTGAAAACTTAACGCCGCAGAAAAAATCGTGAAATATTTATTTTGCTCTTGGGTCGCGACTGGACCGGGCATAACTAATCCAGACGCTGCCTCGTGCCAGAGTTGATATATAATAATAGTATATTAAATAATTCATTATGTATATACTAGGATCTTACCCATCCTACTGAGCGATGGTCAGACATGTTATGAGATACGGTAATAGAAGAAGAAGACAACGAATTCTGTTATCATTGGGAGCGTACATAACGAATTTAGGAGAAAAAATGAAACGCAGTTAAATTTTCACTGTTCCTTCTTTTGTTTAATTACAGACAATAGTATCATTCATTCATATGTAGTCATGGACAATAAAATATTTTTATTATTGATTTGTACTTTAATCATTCACTATCATCCAATATTAAACACATTCATACACAAATCTTAATCTTTATTGTTCTATATTCGGGCACTTCACTTGTCGTATTATTTTTAATTATATTAATTAGTGGTCATTCTGGCGTCTGTCTGAAAATCTCAGATTACCGTAATAACTCTGTCTCGTGTTTTTATCATATCGCTTTTGATAACGTATTATTCAGTCACTGCAACTGTCCTCTCAAATTGTCCCTTTTGCTGTTGCCAAAAATTGCGAGCAAATATCATGTGAATCCTGTATGTCACAATTATTATCAGCAGAATTTTTAAAAACCAAAAATATCTATCGATAATATAGTCACTACTTGGACTGGATCTGGAAAATAATAATATGAATACAAATAAAATGTATTGTCATTAAAATGTTAAAAAAACAATTGTTTATTTATGAAGTTTTAAATTATTTACTAATGAGCTAGACCGCAGACTCCATTTGTACATACAAGTAGTCATTTTGAAAGATATCTTCATGAACAAGAAAAAAATCATTAACAATATCAATAAAAATTTAGCAGATACCCAAATATACTACCAGAAACCAGTCAAAAATAAGAATTACATTCTAAAAGTATCATGTTTGTCGACAAATTTTATAAAGTGAGCGTAAAGACAAATGGTTCCATGATCTTAAATGCAAAGTCAGTCTGTATGAATACAAAATTACATTGCTTATTGGCCTTATTGGCCTGCGCCTAATATTTTTTGTATTCAACAGGCTGTTTGCTAATTTATAATTATTAGGAGAACACATTCTTATTGTGAAGTTGTAATTATTCAGAACATAGGTCTGTGATATTTTAAATATGAATTAAATATCACAGACCTGTGTTCTGAATAATTACAACTTCACAATAAGAATGTGTTCTCCTAATAATAAAGTTGTATCAATGTATCCAAAATTTAATAAAAATGAATTGATAATTCTGGCGTCTGCTATCAGTTTACTCAAAGGTATTTGAGATTCTGTAAAAATAAGGTAGATGGCTCTTTCAAATAATGGAACGATTAAATGTATTAATATCAAAAAGGTAACAAATAGGTCCGAAAATTGTCGCTAAAAATATTGTCGCTGTAGCATAGTTGGATAATGCACCTTCCCCGGCTAGGAAAGAGATCCAGGTTCGAATGTCGGTGGCGCAACAACAATATTTTTCGATAAAATTGATTTTATATGTATATCTTTCTAATTAATATATTTAATTTATAATTGTTAACAAACATATTTCAGCCCTCTGAAATAGGTATACAAAGCTATCAGAACTGTTTCAATCATTTTTAAGTGTCTTTCAAAAACAACAAAGTTATTTAAAAAAAAATTATCTTCAAAGTTTATTTTTATATTTTAAACGAAGTGTGTAGGTGTATATTCAATATACAATTGTAACGCTCCTGGTTTTTTAAGTAAGGTTTATAAATATTGAAAATAATAAATAATTTTAATTATTAAAAACTTTGTTTTTAACAAATTCAATTCACCGACTGGTTTTCGTAAAACAACATTTCCTTCATCAGGATGTCAAATAAACTAACTAAAACTATATACTCGCATGTCAAATTTTTAAAATTATTTAAATTAATAATAAATATTTAAAAAATAAATTTTGTGCCTAACTTAAATTCTTACGATGATGAAATTTGCAAGGAATAATAATTTTTTTAATAAATAATCCAATAACTTTGTTTTTAACCACTGAGTTAATTATATTATAAAACTAAAACTATTTATAAAATTATTCTCATGTCTTTAAATTCAAATATCAGTCATTGAGCTCAGTCGAATTTATTAATGAATCAATAATTATTAAAAATAAATAACCGTATTTTATTAATTATTATCATGATTAAATTATCTTGTTTACCAGTTGAATGACCAAAGATCAAATACAGAAAACGGATAATACCTTTAGGAAGACATTGCGCTTCCTATTTGGATCAAATATCAAAGCGAGGTTTCATAAACTAAAGGAAGCTCGATGATCTATTGAATGTAGGTTCACTCAGGATTTGTTGGCAGCATCTACCTATGGAGCCGGTGCCGGTGCCGGTGCCGGTGCCGTATTGTGCGGAGATACTTACGAAGCATTCTTCAGCAGCATAAATCAAGCAGCTCACTGAGCGGGTAATGATGTAACGACCTGGAGAGGGCTTGCGAGAGGTGAAGGACTGCTGATAAATGGATATGCAGTGAAATATGTGACAGTTATAGCGCAATTCCCACGATGTGAGACGTCACGGAGACATTGAGATGTGGTGTTCTGTATACTGGCTCTCTCTTTATTTCAATCGCTTTTATTCTTCATTTTCATACAATAATTTCGTGCGAATTGCTGAAAATAAAAATAGCTACGAATTGCTGAAAATAAAATTTGTCAGCAATTCGTAGCTATGCAATGTAAATTAATACTTTTTTATTATTGATTTAATTTTGGCGTCTTCTAGCGTGTATTATTCAAAAATATTTGAGATTAGTCGAAAATAAAATTGATTGCTTTTAAAAATGAAATAACAGATGTATCAATTTGAAAGAAATACACAATATAAATTTAAAATATTGTCGTAAAAAACTTGGTTGATATGGCGAAATTTGATAATGCATTCCCCCGGAATGGAAAAGGTTCAGGGTCGTTATCAACTAAAATAGTTTTTTTCCATATATCTTTCTAGATAGTTTATTTTTTATATTTTGAAATTTTTACAACATATGAATTTCTTGAATCTGTTACAAAACTAAAGTTACATATGTTTGTGAATCGCTTACCCCTCCAAAAAAGTAACTAGCTTTTGTGCTTGAAGAGGGACTTACACTGTAATAATTTATGTAGAATTACAAGTTATACATTTGAAATCTCTAATATTATTTATTATCTAATTGTGTGCTTCTGAAGTGTTCATTTAATATCTTTTTTATTTCTTTTATGTCCATATTTTGTGTAGGGAGGCTATTGTATATTGTTTGCTAGTACTGGATTTTAAAACTATTTTCAAATCTTAATGATGTACTTGTTTCAAGTTTTACAGTATTATTTTCATTGAGTAAAATTGATTAAGTGATTTTTTTTTGTAAATAATTTATATTTTAGGAATCGGGAATTTTGAAAAAAGTTTAATTTGTATTAAAAGTACAACAGAACTATGTTTTGAAAAAAACTGCAACTTCACAACAATAATGTATTCTCTTAAAAAATAAATTTACTATTAAAAATTATTTATAATTAAAATTGTGATGTCCAAGGGTTTGTGTATGTGTGTTTGTCGGTCCGCGGAGCGCGGGCGAAGTAGGAGGTAAGTGTGTGTGTTTTGTGCGATGCATTATAAGAGAGTGCGCCGTGAGTGCGAACTCTTTACTTTCATCATTTCTACTCTGATGCGGTTTAGAAAATTCATATAATGTAATATTGTTTTCGTGGAATAATTAATACAAGTGTCACATTTGGACACATCCATAGTGGTACTCACAACCGCCGCTTGAAATACATTAAAAAAATATTAAATTTTCCATCACACCTACAACAGTTTAATTCTCTTATATCATACCTTTACTATCTAAGGTACCTCTGGGTATCCACTCCCCATCTTGAGGTCTGAAACAAATTTTTCTTTTTCTTCCTCCGCGTCCGTCCTTCATGTCTGAGAATCGTGATCACATTCCGAATTGTCACCTTCTTAAATGTACTCCTCTAGTTTTTACAGCATCTGATTCTATCTCAGTTCCACTTGGTCTATCCAACGGGAGAAGGATATTATTATTTTCCTCACATCGCATCGATTCTCGATTCTGTCGCCATAGTGTATCTAGATTGATCATATTTTGTGTTTAATTACTTCCAAACTCATAATCATCATCATCATAAACGTCAGTTGAGAGAAGCGAAGATCGGCGAACCACTCTTATCTACAGTTATTGTTTCCTGTACGGAACACATGGAATGCGCAGCATGCACGTGTCTCCAGTACTACGTATTGAAGGCATCAATTCATGTTTTCCCCCTTGCCAGTCTTGATTCAAAACTACATATAAATATTAATTGCACCAGCGACTGTACAAGCCGAATCGTAGTTATTTTAGATATACAGGAGTCTTATAATATTCTCAGGTTTCCACGGCAGTCCAGAATCTTCTGTGTACAGTTTTTTCCCGTATATATCTGACTGTTGTTGTGTACTGGCTTGCAATACCGTGTCGAAAGCAGGTTGTGTCGTTTATTACGACACAACCTGCTTTCTACTAAAAACCACAAAAACTGTACACAGAAGTTTCTATATATTTTGGATTACAATATTCGCAATACTCCTGCGTCTCGGCTACCGTCTTCATGTCTGGAAGGATATCTTCCAGGTAAGTTGAGTCTGTCGATCGATAATCGTCAGATGTCATAACATTCACTATTAGTATAAGCCTTAAGCCTTAAGATCTGCAGGATGCGGAGAAAAACGGAGTAGAGTAGTCGAGAGGGCGGGCGTTCATGAAGATCGCAATTCTGTCATGTGGGATTGACGTGGATTATTATAAATTTACGTTAGTAGCGTGATTGGTCAAGCACAAGAATCTCTTAATGCATCGCGCTCTACACGAACAAACAAGTTTAAAATGTAATTTAAAATGTGAAATTAGTATTTTCTTAGTGTGACTTTGCTTTTGCGATTCCCTTCGACTTTCTTTCATTTCCCCGACAGGAAGCGCCGCCCAGCGCGGGACGTGCCCCACCTGCAGATGCACGGCATGTTGAGATGCTGCTACGCTCGTGTTTAGAACGAGAAAAAAATATTTGAAAAGCCTGAAAAGACCCTTCGCATATTTGTCTTTGTTACATTTAAGGAAATGGTGAAGATTGATCGGCGGCCCCAACAAACAATCAACTGAAATAATATTTTCGCTGTCCTTCGTGGAAATGGGAAAAAACGATTTTATCAATTTTGCGAAAGTTGGCGCGCCTCGACTTTTGAGGTGTCTCGGGTGTAATAAGTTTCGTAATCACGTTAGATCAATCTTTTTCTAGATAAAATTTAGTTAAAAAAATAAAAATATGTTTAGATTTTTCTCTTTGTTTTTCGTTTCAGTTTAGTAATATTTGTTTGTTTGTCGTCTCGACACTTTGCAACCTCAAAGTTTTTAATATTCATTTTTCAAATTGTTGTGGTGATTTTTGATTTATAGTAATAGAATTAACTGATTTTGGGATTATATTATAGTACCTACATTTTATTTTATTTGCTTTTAAATCACTACTAAATAAAACCGCTACTCAAAAATAGTTTCGGTTTGTTGCTATAATCTAAATAATTAGGAAATTTGTCATTTTTGTAACACAATTTTAAAGAGAAAATTATCATAAGAATTGTGACATAAAAAAGTGTATTTTTGTTCATTTTTTCTCTAAATATAATTAAGAGATCAATTCGTTTCTATTCTTTATGAAATTAAATGATATAAAACAATAACTAATTGTAAAGGTGTTTTTTTTAGAGGTATAGAAATTTAAAATGAAATAAAACATATCGGCTTTGTTGGGAAGATAATTTTATTCCATTAGTGTTGTTTATGCAAGTCGAATACTCATTTCCTGTCCTCTTTCGTTCATACAATAATCTATACCTGTCCCGTTCTGACCTATTTCTTGCATTTTTGAAGCAACAACAGCTTCTTCAGTGCGCACTGTACAACGTCTCTGCGGATGCATATTATCAATTAGAGTACGCGTGATGTAAAAGCAATACATGGTTATTAGAATTACTTGCTCGGATGGACGATTATGTCGACCGTAAAATGGACGTAGCGCATGGTAAGTTTCGCGAACTGAACCACGATTTTCGAAATAAATTTGCACAATTTGCAAGCCTTGTTCTGATGTAAGTCTATTCAAGGTGAAATAGCAAACCAAACTGAGCACAAAACTGAGCTAAAAACACCCTTTATAAGTAAATGACGTTCAGATAAGTTATTGGGCATCCGATTAAAGCCACGGCAACCAAACATTCACACGTTAAACACGGCTGCGATACAAATGCTCTAGGTAGGCAAGAGATAAGCTGGCCAAAGACAGACTGTTGACTGCAACCTAACTGGCCAAACTTGTGATGACTCAGTCATAATACTTATTCAAAATTTTCCAATCACGTTCCAACACGATTTAAAAAGAAAAAGACCTTGTTATTTTTCTTATAACTAATTGAGATCTTAAGTTAGATAATTTAGAAATATTAGCATATAAAAATTTCTTAATTTAACTCTAATATACTTAATAAGCTGTTATTTAATATATTTCATATTTCAATTTCTCCCTGTAAATCTCTTCTCCATTCTAGATGAGGTCGCACCCACGCCTAATATTTGATTTCTTTTGAAATTTTTATTTTATGGATTAGTTAGTATTCATATATCCTGACGAAGATGCAATGGAATCAAAACCGATCATCATCGTTAAACTAATTAACGTCGCCCGTGTACAGTTTTCTGGGCTAATCTGCCTTGTATATTATACACACAGAAGATTCTGAAAACCTAAGAATATTTGTAATCAAAGTTTGTTAGTTTTTTAAAATTGATTTAAAATGATCTTATAGCTAAAAACAAACTGTCTATGTTATATCGAATTGTAGTAAATTGCCAAATACAACATTGTATTTGGTTTTGATTCTCTAAGAACGATTTCTTATAGTCAGAGAAAAACGGTTTTTTGTGTAATATATCAAAAGTGTCTTATTTGTGATGTTCCTCTGTAGGAACATGGAAACCTTTTCATAGAGGGGTCTGATAGAATTCAATATTCCCAGAATGGTTCTGTAATCCGTAGAGCGGAAATAATTTATCACCAGGATATGAAATAAGTTTAAATTTTTTTTATTTATATTTATACATTTCCAAATAATACAACAAGCAGTAAGTAAGGTTTATTTACTTGACTATGCTTCATATTTCATAAGCTCGCTATATTTAGATACATAGCAGTATTAAAATAAAAAATAATTTGGTTCAGTTTAATAAAATTGTTTGTTTAAAGTTAACCGGGATAGTTTATCAATTGAAAAGCTGAATGTATACATAATGCATAATGGATAACTGGGATTCTGTTATATCGAAGAAACAACAAAATAAATTGTGAACATCGAAAGAATACTAACATTACTTTTAGTATTCAAACCGGAGTGCTTTTTGCTTAGGGATGTATTAAAAAAACCTAAAGACTTGTGGGACAAAACTTATTCTATTTATTTATTTATTTATTGACATACATATTTTTGTTATAACAGAGGTGAATATATTATAATATTGTAATATATTTATTGTGTGGGATGGAGTAGACTCCACCTCTGATATGAACAGCGTTGTCCTGGCTACTTTGATAGACTGAAGTCTGTGTTAAAGTAGCCGGTTTTTTCGTACTGTTATTTAAGATTCGACAGAAATAAAAATAGAGATAAAAAAATAAATATATATATATATATATAGAATGAAAGAAAATGAAGTGGGAGTGTTGTAGAATTAGTGTATTATTAGTGTAGGCACTGTATAATGATTATGTTAGAATATTGGATAGCCATGCTTCTGTTGATCTCTACCCGATTGGATCATATGTTGGGTCCATATTAGTGTAATATTATTGGAGTTGAACGATTTCCAGTTGGTACTGATTGTGTTGTACAGTTTCGGAGCTAAGAACATGTAGAATCTTTGATAAAATGTCGTTGTTGCTCTCGGAACTGGCGGGTAGATGTTCGTTGTTTGTCTTGTGTTGTGTCCATGATTTATTTCTTGGGGTGAGTTGTTGTTAGCATGGAAAAATTAGACGAGCCTCAACATAAAGATTTGTCTAATATCTAGGGTATTGTACTCTTTAAATATAAGATCTGATGGATATCTAAAGGGACGACCATATATTACCTTGAGAATTGTCTTTTGTGCTCTTTTAGCCGACTCTAATATTGTTTTTGCTGCAGAAGCACCCCAAACTAAAATAGCGCAATTAAGTAAGGAGTAGCAGAGTGCAGAGTACACCGATCTTAAGAGTTTGTAGTCATTATACATCGTATTCCTTTAAAAAGGTAAATTAGTTTTCTTAAGCGTTAAGTTAGGTTCGATATATGTTCTTTCCAGTTAAGATGATCATCGATAAGTACTCCCAGATGTCGAATAATTTTAACTCGTGTCAATTTTTCACATTGGCATGAGTAAGCCGTGTTCTTGTTTGTTTTGCAGCCATGTACGATGAGTGTAGGACTTTGATGTGGCGATGTTCTTTCGTTAATACAAAAACATACATATTTTACATACATAAATGTTTTTGTGTTACGTGATGGAAGTTTCGTATCAAACCATTTTTTCACCTTATCCAAATCGTCCTGTGCACGAGTATTGACCTCTTTCTAGGACTTACCCTCAAAGAAAAGTACTGATTCATCGGCGAAAGTGATTATTTTTTCATTATTTAATGTCGCATTACAAAAGTCCTTTATATATACCAGAAATAATATAGGACCTTAAATGCTTCCCCGTGAAACACCGTATGCTATCATTGATGGATTGCTATATTTTTCATTGTTTCGGATAATTTGACGTCTATTTGTTAAGTAGTCCTTAAACCACTTATACGTTGTGCCCCTTACTCTTGACCTATTGAGGAGTTTAAGATATCAGTCTGATTTTCATAATATGGAATACTTTCATCATAAACCATTTACTTTTATCGATATTAGAATTAGTGAATTCTCTACTTATTTGCCAACATTTTCTTGTATTGGTTTTGTTTTGTTCTAATAGATTTCTATAATATAATATTTTCGCCGTTTTTGTTCCCTTATTACAAATATTTCTATATCGCTTATATTGGATTTGTACGTCTATATTAAGAGGATGCTGCTAGACTTTTTTGTATAGTTTGTCGCGCTTTCTTATACTTGAAATTAGTCTCTCAGTGATCCATGGTTTTATGTTTTTTCTAGTAGAGTGAGATTTGTAATACTGGTTTTTTGTAATGTGTTGTAGCAAGATATTGTTAAATTCATTAAAAGCTGAGTTTACATCCTCGTGGTCATATACTGAATTCCATGCTTCCTGTTCTAGGTCTATTCATGTTCATTGTAATTTATACATTTTCTTCGCAAGGTGTTAGTCTTATGTGATTTGTTGGTGCACTGTTCGATGCCCATCATAACCGGAAAGTGGTCGGTTAGAGGTGTTTGACACATTACTGCGTGTATTGGATGCTTGGACTTAATCATAATATGGTCGAGACAAGATTTATCTCGCGTAGGTTTGTTTAAGGCTGAGAGGAATCGAGGTAGTCTTGAGTGATAATAGGCAGTGACTGGTTGATAACGTCTAAATTAAAGTCGTCTGTGATAATTATTTCCTTAGATTGCGAGAGGGTGTTGCGGAAAGTGTCTAGTGATACTACGAATGTCGCGGCGTTCTGACTCGAAGGTGGGCGATATATCGCTAGAACATGAGTAGACTTGTCAATGATTAGGTGCAGCCAGTTTGCGTCTTGTATGATTGATGATTCTTCATTTGTGACATGTTAACTGTTATGAGTGTTCACTACCATTGCCACTCCGTCATTTTGGTTGAAATGTTTGGCTGCAGCGTATACATTGTAGCCCTCTATTTGCTTTGGTACGTACAAGTTGTTCAGTCAACATTCTGTGCAAATTATTATATCAAAATTAATGTCAGTACGTTGGAGTAGCACTTGCAAGTTATCGAAATTATAATTAATGCTTCGGATGTTGACGTTGAGTAATTTAATTCTAAAATTTTCTTAAATTATTTTTTGCAAGATTCCGGTTCCCCGACTTCTCTCGTTTTGATAGGTTCGAATTCTTTAAAGATGTCATTAAAATTAATGTCTTCAAAGTCTTTTAACGAAATTAGAATTGTGCGTACTTATTGTGCTAGTGGCGTTACAGTTTAGTCTGGTGCGGGTGCGTGTGTATGAAATGTTACAGGAAATTGTTGACAGTAAATTGAAAAATATAGATAGATTCGTTTGCATTCTGTTGCTGGCTCCGCTAATAATATGAACAGTCTGTGATGATGAGTAAAAATATTTTAGATCTTGTATATGAAAGGGGAAAATATCATATAAACATCAGATTAGATTTTTTTTTAAAAATGTAAAAATAAAATAAGTACTATAAAAAATAAATATGAGATAGCAGACAAATATAGTATAAGATAGTCATATGGAGGAGAAGCATGACTCGTTAGCCACTAATATAACTTTATCGTTATCAGTTTTCCGTACATAGATTTTACCATTACGGTCCCAAACAAATTTAATATTTTTTCTCTAGCCCATTTTTTTGTTATAGCTAAGAGGCGTTTGGTTTTATTTGGTTCAGAGATGTAAATATATTGAGAATCTTTCATTGACATCCCTATATCAGAAGTGTTGAGTCTATTGCGTCCAACACTGTTTACATTGTAGCTTTTCGCAATTTTTAGAAAATTTTCACGAGTATTTTTGGAATGAAATTTAACAATAATGGGATAGAGCGTGTCCGGTTTTAATTATCTGGGTCCTCTAGAGAATGGGTGTGTTTTAGAAGATAGTCATGTAATGTGTTCGACTGTATAAATGTTCAGTGTTAACTTAATCAAAGAGGAATGAAGTAATCGGACAAGGTATGAGTAAAATATATTTAAGGTTAAATCACATGGTTTATTCAAAAAAGTTACAATTTTATTTGCGATTTAAAATACGACGAGGTGATGTAGCTCTGCCAATTAACGATGCTGGCTGGTGATGCGGTGTGAGTCGAGGCTGGCTTGGCGGCGCTAGCGGGCGCGCTGGTCAGTTAGTTGTTAGTTAGATAGTTTATTTAAAGATGACGCCCTGAGTCCACGTCTGTATCACACTAATATGATTTTGTTCATTGAGTTGTTTTCAGGTAACTATGTTATTTATCAAGACAATTTGTTTGAAATAAAAGAAAAATTGTTCAGAAAAAACCAACTTTATTTATTTCAGTTAAATTAATGCCCAGTTTTCTATCCTTCGAATTATAACGGATGTATTTATTATAATTGTAAAGATATGTAAAGTATTCTAGGCATTTTAAAATAAACAAATAAAAAACTATATACATCAATTCATCAAAATATATCTTAAAATAATTTTTTTTAAATTACTTGAACAGCTGCATTTTAATAATAAAATTTAAAAAGAGCACTTTTTACAAAAAAAAATCATGATAATACAGTGTCATTATTTTTATAGTTAATATTCGTTTTAAACGTTATTATAATACTTGATTCTCAAAATATGTACAAAGAAATTCCTTTAATTGAATACTAAATATATACACAATTTATATCACGACTTCATTTCCAATGAAATATTAATTCACGTAAGAAGATCTCTAAGCTTCCAATACGTCTGTCCCTTTCGACCTTTTGCTGATGACGTCATTGATAATGCGTTAAATATAATACTTTATTTATCTATTTGAGGACAAGAGAGAGACTTATCGTAAGCCTAGGGTAAATCTTAAGAAACGGACACTTGGTAGCTATATTATCATTTCAAAGTGATAAAAATTTTGATAGCAGCAAGAGTTTGAGTCCTTTTTTCATTAAACTTGTCATTTTTCACTTTTAACACTTATGTTCCAGAGTCTTGTTTTAAAACAGTTACCTGTAACAAAGGTAAAATGTAAATATTATTTAAAAATATATAATCAAATATTCGGAATGCAGTGACGTCTTCACTACGTTAAACCATTCAGACAAGGGCCGAACTAATAATTTAAAAAATCTAAAAACAACTTTTATTTTATTTCTCATATGTATTACATTATCGGTGTATACAGTAGAACTCCACTAATATGTTGGGTTAGAGACAGTTATGAGTAATTTTTAATAAGACATCTTCTTCAGGTTGGCGACCATTTTGCAGTACATTGATGTATCCTGTATGTGATCACAAATATTTTGGATATTAAACCACTTTCTGAGGGTACATAGCCAAGATAATTTAGATCTACAGACCTCCGCTGCATTCTATCTTTCCTTGCATAATGAGTTGTAAAATGTAATATTTTTCATGGCGGAGAATATATTCGGATTTCATCAACATTATGTTATTAGTTCTCTTGACTTAATTATGCGACTTAATACTTCATCATTGGTTTTGTGGTCAACCCAGGGACAAGCCTTCCCGGTAGCCTTATACTGGTAGGGTAATGTTTTTCTTATTTTTCCCCCAGCGCACAAATATTATAAATAATAAATAATTGCTCCATTAAATTGCACAATATATTTTTTATACGCACATAGAATATAAATGCCTAATTACAATACTTTTTTTTCTTCATGAGAGTATGAATATTATATAAGATATGAAACCAGTTATGTACTTAATATTTAATGGATATAACCTCGTAGAACTTACTGTATTTTTTTTTTAGTTACACCACTGGAGAGACTCAAAATCGATCGGCAAAACTTGATAAGCTCACGAAAAAATCATAAGTATCAAAAAACTATAGGTAAGTGTATCGATGTACCGAAGAAGATGCAAGAACAGTGAATGGTGACACATGACCGATTTATGAGCAAAAGCTTCCATATTGGTCTTTCACATTCACCGCCAAGTTGGCATTTTTTAACACTATTTGATGCAAGAATAAGAAGAAATATATAGAAAAGATTTTCCTAACCTCCTGTAGAAAAGGTTCTCCTCAGACTTGGTGAGCTCGCCGCCGCTGGCCAGCCGGTCCCGGAGGATCTGCCTGTTCAGCTCCCGGATCTTGGCCTCCAGACATCTGTACTCCTCGGGCTTGTACTGCGCCACGATGGTGACCAGTGCACCCGTTCCCTGCTTATAAGACAATCATATTCAGCATTTGCATGCAATATTTCCAAAAGTCGTTGGATAAAACTATAAATTGTTTGATTATAGATATATTAGGTTGATGCATAATTAACCGCCATTTTATACACAAATTTTTGTAAATAAATTTATGTTGTAACAACTAAAAATGAAAACACACTCATAAAATATTATGTACAATTATCATTTAGGAGTGTAATCGTGGACAGATCGATGTTGAAGTTCTCAGCCAGTGTTCCAGTGGTGCAACTTTCGTCCTCTTCCACAGCCGCCAGAAGGGCCTGGTCTTCAAAATCTGAAGATAGACGCTTTCCTGACTTGTCTAAGCTTGCATCGCTAGCTTTGAAGCGAAAAAACTACTCTCGGTACGCCCTTTCGCTAATCGTTTCATCGCCGAAATGATCGTTGAGATCGCGAAATGATGAAAATGTCCACCCTTTTTCGAAGTGGAATAGCATAATGTGGCGTATATGGTGTTCGATGCGCATTTTAATTTCCTAACCCTATTAAAGAATTCTATAATGGCAAATGTCAATTAAACGTCAAATTAAAAAAAGCCGTGGATAATTATGCATCAACCTCACATACTTTTTGTATTTGTTTTTTTTTATTTTATTTTTAACCGTTATACGCATTTATTAACGTATAAGAATAACGTTTTATGTAAATAACTCAGTTAAAAATTAAATGTATTACGTTATAATATACATTAATATTGATACTATTTTACATTTCAAAGACAAACATTCTATATTTCTATAATAATAACTCAAATTCCTATAAATAATTAAATATCTTAGAAAAATTGTTCACACATTATGGGCAATTATAGTGATGAACATAAGGCCATTTTGATATAAATCTGAAGAACTTTTGAGATCCTTTCAGTTTTTGGACATTAGACAACATTATACCAGATCAATCCTAAAATTATTTTTTAAAAACTTAACTTCACATCTGCGACCCGAATCAAAGGAAACAATAAGTAAAATCTTCGAAAACTGTTTAGTGCCAAAAATGAACACAAAATTTGGGCAACGATCTTTCTTATTTTGTGCACCGCGAATATATATTAATAATAATCTCAAAGGGTTAAAGTGATTAATGAATTTAAACCAAAATTAACATTTAATTTAGTGGTTGCTTGATATGGGTAAAAAATAAAATGAAACTATTTTGTCAATTGTGTTAGAGACATTTGAGACAATTAGTTACCTACATGTCTTTTTGTATAACTTTAGTCTTTTATGAATCATGCTGTCCATCAACCACATACACAATCATATATTTCTAGATATTAGATTGGAGGGATGACCATACTATGAACAGATGCTCGATCATAGTTATTTGTATTTTTTTAACGCATGCTTGAAATGATTGCACTTCTTAAATATTTTTGAAATATACGTGTAAATATAAAAGTATAACCTTTGTAATGCGTGTAATACTATTTCCCTTCTTAGAAATTGAGAAGGGAGATAGTATTACACGATGGATCTAAATCTTTTTCAAAGTATTTTACTTCATACTACACTTTGAACTTCGTGTACAACATACATCTGTGCGTGTGCTCGCGCGCTCGTACACGAGGAGTACACCCCTCGACCTCCGGGCGCTGTGTCGAGGGAAGCCCAGCCTTTTGAATTTGCAATGTGCTATGTAATAAATATGTTTCATTTTTTTATGGGTTAACCGTATTCTTGAATATTCAGCCGTGTTTCCGATCGACGTTTCGAATTCAATTGAACAGTTCATCATCACAGCTGATATTGCTAAAGACTATGTTTTATACAGTTCATTATATTGGTCCATTAACGTTGCGTTTGTTGCGTATGGTATTCACTTAGCCAAGGTACATAAATATATGGTTATATCTATACATCTCTCATCCCCAGCCGTGTACGGGTGGCTGAGTGAGCTGAGGCGTCTGACTTTCCTAAGAGCGCAAGATCAAAACCTCGACTCTAACTTTTAAAAATATTACCATTAACTCTGTAAATTTTAACAACTAAACTTTGTACTACACACATGATGGGTTAAAATCGGGGAGAAATCTAAAAATAAGAGATATCGCCGTTGCCTAAGACAGAACATTTTTTCGGAATTTTGTAACCACACGATAGAAACAAACCACCCTGTACAATGTGTACGATGAGAGAACAAAAAAATGTATTGTGCCACGAATATTTAATAAAATTAATAAAGACTTATTAAACATTATGAAAAATAATGAGACCCCAGTCACTACCCTAAAATATAAAGTAAAATAACACATTCTCTTCTAATTTTTGTTTCCTTTGTTGTGTAATAAAAATGTTTTTGATAAAAACTCTTTAATTACTATGTGAAAGGCAATCCTTGCCATAAAACTGTTATGCAGTTTGGCAAATATTAAAAGTTATAATGTTTATGTATGTAATAAAGTTAAAATATAAAAACTCTTTCGATATTTATAAACTAAAACTTGTCCACTCGGTATCTTATAAAGGATTAATTGTAGAAACCGTTGAAATACAAAAGAATTTAAATTCGGAGAAAACATTAATTAACAACATAATATTGTCTGACACTTCATCTTTACTGTCCATATTCCCGTTACCGACAGAAACATCCCTTCTCTTTTCAAGCCCCGCCCCATTACCCGAATAGACTGTATTTAGTTCAGTTATCACAAAGTAACCGCCATGTCAATTAATAATATTCACTGTATGTCTTTAACCGAGATAAATATAAACTGATTTATTTTTGGCTTCGCGAGACTGAATATTATGTGTCGCTAAGCGGTATTGTTGTTGTACGTCGTTTGAACACCGGAACGATACATTACGTACTTAAATTAGCCTTGTAAAATAGGTTTTGCGGATACACTGTTTACGGATCTAGGCCACCATTGTTTTATTTGTATTGCAATGCATCCCCCGCCCATCCATAATATTTAATTATTTCAGTGAATAATTTTATATGTATATTGTTATTAGTGATGTGGATGGAAATTTCTTCTTCCTTTTTAATAGCATCTTGGGACTCGGAACTCTATGTTTATCTTTTTATGCGAATATTTTGTTAAATAAGCAAAAAGCAAAATATTATAATTTTAACTTGCAAGTTGCGTGAAATGTGGCGAACATTTTAACAAATTAATTCATTTAAAAAATATGTTATATTTTAGTGTATTATTGCATTTGTTTGCATTAATTAGTTAGTGAAATTGTTCTCTGACTATGGCCGCGCAGAGGCCAGCCCAGCAAGCTTTCTGCTAGTCATCTGTATTATTATACACATATTAATCTTTATATATAATTATTTGATCTCTTTTTATGCATTGTTTTTATTACGCGTATATATTTTATGTCTAAAACTTGAACTTAATAAAGAAATGAATGAAAAAAATCTACTCAAACACTGAAGTCGATCGAGTTTTGGTGATTGAATCATCCAATTTCATCTAGATATATGTATATCTATTTCAGATCAATCAACAGTCTTTGTGCTACACAATGTGCGAGGGTGCCGTGAATGCAGATGTCACTAGGCCTCGACACAACTCGCTCCAGCGACGTCACCACTTTTCGGTTCAAAGTTAATTAGAATATCTTTTCAATTTATGATACAGTCTGGTGTTTGATTGGATCGTCGCGTCACGGGTACGTTACAAAATTCTGAAAGAGTTGATTATAATTAAAAAATAATTGACTTTGTAACATAATACATTTTCCAATTAACTCGTCACTACGCACATACACACGAGAACGGGGCTAATGAAAATATACGATCAAATAATTTAATAATTCATCAGCGGTTTAGACTTCATTCATCAGACGCGACAATGCTCGTGTATTTGAAAAGTAATCAAAACATTTTATTTCATTTGCTAAATGAAGTATTTATAAAAGTAATGAGTATTAAATTATTTCATAAATTAATTATAAGATACCTTTTTAGAGAAAAGCAAAACAAAGAAAGAACGACACGATTTTTATTTTGATTTGAATGAAAATGTCCGTAAGAATTTATTTATTTGCGCTTGGAATACGAATCATAGTAAAATATGGATCTAGTTCAACATAAAGATGTATTAAATTATGACAGAATAATTATAATTAACTAAATTATCATTCAAACCACCTAAGCGATCCTTTTTTAATCCTATTCACTATGCTAAGATCAGCTTTACATTATCTACTAATTTATTAAATCTTTACGCTGTTTTTAGAAATATTATTACATAAATATATAATTATTTTTTTTACCAGAAATTATAACATAATTATGCGGAGATTTTTACAGTTCACAATAATTAAAATAAATTAAAATTGGTACTATTTTGTGGTGATTTTTATTATTTAACTATTAACGTTGTAAATAACAATTTATTTTTAATTTTCACCGGTGACACCGATATTTCTTGCATCTTACGATACCTTATCAATTCTGTGGAACCGGTTATTATGATTATATGAGTAACTGGGTGTTCCGGTGATTTGACCGTAACCGGTTAAAAATTGCCGGAATCCAAAAATCAATTACCGCTAGCAAGGATGCTTTTACAAGGGTTGATAACCGCCGTTTTTTTAAAATTATATTGTAACATAAATTATGTTGTAGTATTATATTGTGAATTATATTGTGAAAACATATGATGAACAATTTTACAGCCGCCAAAAGTGGCTGGTCGCTAAAATCCGAAGATCGTCTCTATTCTGAATTTTCGTTAAGCTGGCATCACTAGCTTTAAAGTGAACACAACACTTTCGGCATGCCCTTTCGCTAAGAATTATATTACGAAAAATGTCAATTAAACGTCAAATTCAAAAAACAAAACGGCGGATAATTATGCATCAACCTAATATAACGTAATCGACATTATAATATTAAAAACCTTAATGATTTTACTATATAGTGGTTACAATATGAAATGTATGCAAATATATGTAATAGAAAGCGAAGTATTTATACGATTTTTACGACTAAAAATGGTGTAATTAAAGTAATCTTCTGACCTTGAGAGCTCTGGCCGCTTGCTCGTGGCTGGCCGCCGTCAGGTCTGCGCCGTCCACGGCCAGGATCTGATCTCCCCTGTGCAGCCTGCCCCGAGCGGCCCCGCCCCCGGACACCCCCGAGACGAACACCCCCCAGCCGCCGCCCTCGCCGCCGACGATGTCCATCCCGAGTCGAGAGCCGCTTCGGCGCAACGTCACAGTCCTCATGCCCCTGGGTTCATAAGTTACACGGTTCAGGAATGCTCGCTTCTGCGATACGATGCTGTGTTGATTAATCGATGTGTGGGGTGGGCTTGTAATTACATTGCGATTGATACATTTAATTTCTCCCTCGTCGTTTTCTCCACTTTTGAACGGTTTCTGGTCGACGTTTCACATAGGTCTCAGGGTGCAGAAAAGTTAGCTTAGAAAACTGTACACAGAAGATTCTGAACGGCCATGAAAAGGTAAAATTAAAATTATCTTGCCTGGGCACTACCGAAAAGATTAGAGCACTTCACTATTTCTCGATTACATCAAGTTTCTCCAAAATGTTAAATCGGCGTACAGTGTGTCTAAAATGTAATATACTTAGTAATCTATGTTTAACACTAAACTCTACTAAAATAAATATATATAATTTGTATATTTATAACAAGATTTTATGGATCGTCGATTGCCGTCTTGCGCAAATTTGAATGCGATATATATAGAATAATTCTTGTTCATTAACTATCCACTACCCCATCCTCCCATACCCAGAAAACGACCCTTTTCTGTGGTGTTCATTATGGTTCTGGATGAGTTCTGTTAAAAGTTGAAGTTTGAAATGTTAGTTATCGTTTACCAATGGTACGGTAGACTATGAAAATTGCGTGAATTATCTTTCTTCCGTGTGGGAATAATAAATTGACGGAAAGTGTACGGTGTATATCGTTTTTTCGTTACCGAGCATGCTGAATCTTGTACATCTTGCTATTGTGCATGTGCTTGTTGTAATATACTATATACTATGTATACTCTCCCCATACTTTGTGCCATCACCGAAGTACCTATACAAACAAGAGTTCTTCGTGCTGAACAACGGAGTACATATTTTGATGCTGGAAGACTTGTAGCTCCAGTAAAGAATATCCAAATACCTACAGAAGTATTTCACAGGTGGGTCGTGTTTTTTGTTTCTGGTTGGTTTAACTCCCCTGTTTCCTAATCCTGTCTTTCTCTTAAATTTCTTCCACCCTTTCCTATATCCCGTATTTTCCCAACCCCCATCGTTCTGACACAATTAATAGGTATTCGTACGACTGAGTTTTGGTAACACTATAGCTCTCTAAATTAAATTGTTTGGTAATCAATTTGTTACATTTAACTTTACAAAAATAAACATATAATAGATTATTCGCTACTCCCCCATGGGAGCAAACGTACCCTGCTGACATTGTGACATTTTAATTCAAATTATTAGTAATGCGCATGTGGAATAAAAATCACCAACGCCACTGTTTTGTATTTTGTCAATCTCGTAGGTGTAATCCATTAAAACAAAGTGAATCATTAAATCGGCTTTACTCGATAAATAATACGAAGATGATGTGTTAAATAAGTCTTGTTGGCTGCAGTACATTGATGTCAATCTCCATGCTCTTTGATAAAACTATAAAAAGTGATGTGATAGGAAAATAAAAAGAAGGAGAGAAAAATATAAAAATCTATGTGTCTCACCAGAACTTTTCAATTTAAATATTGAACTTAAACTGACTGAGAAAAGCTAAAACTACAAATGGGATGAGAGATAAACCATTTTTCTGTAAATAATGAAGTTATTTGTGAATGTAAAGATGCATTTAAGAAAAATGGTGTCATTCTGGACGCATTTGTAATGCTTGTGTTGAAGCTGAATACTATTTAAACAAACTTACAGCCTGCCCGCTACACCATATAGTATAACTTTACCAAGTCTAACCTAGCCTAACTTAATGAAACCCAATCCAACTTAACCTAATATAATCTAACATAGTCTTAAGATTTTAAAAAAAAACATTGCGCTAATAATATAAAATGTGTAGTGACAGAGAAAGAAGAAGAAGAAAAATAGAAAAACATATAAATCTTTATGCGCCTCACCTAACTTAACCTAACCTAATATAACCTAACACTGTCTGCACTGTGCGACATTATATTGCAAAAGTTTCTGTTTTCAACTGTTTTTTTATTTTGAAATACTGAAATAAACAAACCACTTGTGACATGAAAAATTTTGCGAAAAAAGTGCGTAAAATGTGAGACATATGTTTTTGTCACGTGTGACCGACCCATAAGAAGCCATTTTATATCTACGACACATGGGAAGCCACTTAGATGCGCTGATTTGATCTCAAGTTAGCGCATCTAATTACCGCTTCTGTGGGATTACCATAAAAAAATGTCAAGACAATTATTTAAGAAGATTAATCCCATGAGATATTATTTCGGTGGGAACTCTGATTATACATCATAGTGGACATGCATACTTGTCGCTTCGATTTAACACTATAAATGAGATGTCCTTTCATACTATAATCTAAAATCATTTGGTTAATGCCCCAAAACATTTGGTCGACATTTTCCATATTATATCAAACGTCAGAAATGGTCGGAAAGAGTCTGGCGCTTTTAAAATTATGCTAATAACATTCAAATGGTTGCGTTTGCTTCATAAATTCTGCAATAAAGCAAGTTTTTTCTACATTTTATACGTATGTGGGTAGATACTTTAATTTTTCAATTTTTTTATTCCATTTTTTTACATTTAAATGATAGGAGTTTACAAATGCGAAAATAAATTCAAGTCCATTGTAGTGTATGCACAGATGTAACAAAATTAGACTTTGGTCGTAAAATCGCTGAGAAAACCTCAAAAATACAAAATTTCACTAAATCAGGCTTCACAAATAAATTAGAAAAATTATAATTTAAAAAATATATGTAACAGTATTATCCGACGTTGGAAATCGTTAACTTTTTTTTTAATGATTATTGCTCGTAAACTCGCAGACTTATATAATGAAAAGTCAGGCTTATATAAAAGAAAATATTTCAAAAAATCACTAAACTAAATCGGTTATAACAAACAGAGAAGAAGAATTAAAAGAAAATGTTGTAAAGACACAGTAAACCTTCAGACGTTTGCGAAAAATGTCAGAATTCAGATGGCTTACAACAATATTGCAGAATTATTAGCATTTTTGTTTGTGATGTAATCGGTTACATCGTCGTTATATATTGTAACGTTGCAGTTACACCCCAGTAAGCACTGTCTCTATGTTATGGCAACTGTAAAACGAGAATACCCTTCTATTATTTATCTATGGAATACCGGGCAGTCAGAACGTTCAAGAGCGTAGCGTGTCAGTATCGTGTAAACTTAATATGCAGTCGTGAAACGTTGTCGTTTTAGAGGATGAGTGAGTAACGTGAGATATTCAATTTGCATGCCCTGTCTTTAGTTTGTGTAACTGTCAGATGCATCATTAATAATTTTTGCATTTCAGGATCCCTGGAGGTTCTTCCAAACTGGTAGAATGTTATTGTAACAAAATTATGGCACGCCATGGGATGATTCCGTGAATTCATCCGCCTGTTTTGAGCTTCGATTGAGGTATTCCATTAATGTTCTTATTTTTAATTGGAATGAATTGGACGACGTTAACCACAGAACGGAACGAGAGTCGTATGGTGACATTTGGAGGTTGAAACATCGAATTGTCTTGAGAAAATGCAATTCGTGCTGAGAGACCGCAATGCAGCCCATAAAATAAGACCTTAGCCATATGGGAGGCGCGATCAATACCGGATTTCGAGGGTGGTCAAGAACGTCAGTAATCAACATCATGCCAGTATCATTACCGTACTGATTCTGCGCACTGGTCATTGTCAAAACCGGAAGTTGTAATTGTTTGATTTAGTATGTTAGCGTTCATTAAATTCTGTAATAAACAAGCACATGCAAGACCTGCAATCTTTCTCACTTCTTTCATGTCAAACGCTCAGAGCGATTGCCTTAGTTCGAAATAATGTCAATAGTCCTTCCACGGTCAGTTAGATTTCTTATTGTTTTATAATATATTACCTTAATGCAACCAAATATGTAACACGCTGAATAATCTATTCGATCCTTTATTTTTCAAAATAGTGAGCCGGGCATTGCATCAGAATAGTCAGCAAAATACCCCTTGTGATTTAAATATTCTAGATAATATTATTAATGTATTCGTGCACCCGGCCGCCCGTGGTATCTTTAATATACACCTTAAGGTAGTGCTCAGTTTTAAATGAAAGGATTTTCTTCCATTCTTATGTTCTAATACCACGTATCTACTGATAAGATTTTTGTATTTTGATTGTTTGAAGACTACTTGGCTTTCGCGTTATTATATATAGTGTACACACCAAGTATCAGATATATTAATACTGCCACTTGCCACTAAGATATTGTTTGATCTGGTCTGAAATCCGGTTTTAGAAGGAAGGTACTTCTCTTTGGTTCACAGAATTATAGGGAAATAAAATAAATGTTTATCATGTCAAACCCTTATTGTTTCTAATTTAAACAACATATATATATATTGAGCGACAGATGTCGCCTCTTATTACGAAACACATACTTGGGGCGACACTCGTTAGATGTCGCCGTAACATATATAGTTTGATAATTATTTTGTTTCGCGCTTATCTTCACGTTTATTGTCAATCAAACATTGGTCCGTTGATATTCCATTCATTCATTGCGTCAATTACAATGTTTAAAAATAAAAACATTAATTTCCCTGAAGCAGTTAAAACAGAATAAATGTAATTCCAGAATTAATATTTGTAGGTATCCATGACGTGCGCACGTGTTGAGTTTTGCTATTAAATTTAACATCGTGCACATTGGTTTGAGTTTTGTCTCGTTCTATCAATCTCAAACCGTGATCTCGGAGATTATCTAAGGGTCTAAGATTTTACCCCTCAGAGGAATATTGAAAACACAAGGGTTCGAACGTGGTTCACTTTAGTGGTTTTATCATTACGCGTCTGTCCTTTTGTATTTTTATAGCCTAAACCATATCTTGAGGCTTAACGTAGTGTGGATACATGTATATAAATGTATATGTATGTATGCATATGCATTAACGAAGGACGTGTGCAAAAACTTCTGATTACTTTGATTGACTTTAATGCAGTAGAACATGGATATATCGAATATTTTTATATAGAGTTTATCATTAATTCGAGTTTTTTTTTTGTCTCGTGTATTTCGTTTTAAAGCGGTATAAAATAAATATGGATAAATCGAACTATTTTGATTAATTCGTAGTTAGCACCGACAAATTTCACAAGAAGTGTCAATCAACAAGCGAAAAGTAAAGAAGACAGTGGATCATCAGATGAAGAAGCAGAAGTTCCAGAAATTCAGAAGATTTCGAATTCTGGCGAAGCTTTAATTCATATCAACGAAGTGAGACAATTTATTGAGGGACAAAATGATGTGGATAAAGATTTGTTCCATTCCGTAAATAAATTGGAAGGGTATATAAAAGCCCAAATAATGAGTGCAAAAAAACAGTCAAAAATATCTTCCAATTTTCAAAGTGTTTAAAATTATCACATACATGTGCAATTTTGAATAAATGTTTAGTAATAGGTATGTACTTGTGCTTTCTTAACAACCCTAATTACTTTTTTATTAATTAGATTATTGGATATCCATTTTCTACTGTATAATCATCACAATTATGTGGAAAAGTGAACGTATGAGTATATAACTACTGTAATTTTTTTTCACAAGGCTAAAGCTAATTCGTGCTCCCTGAAATTATTAGTCTGTGCCGTGTAGTGAGTGATGTGGCAGCGTCTCCAGAGCTTACAGTTCCGGAGAACTGCTTTTATAAAATTAGTCACAGGCCTTTCATTCGTGGCGAACGAAAATCATTAAAAGAACAATGTTACAACACATAGAGGTTCTAAAGTGATTAAAGATTTTAAACCAACATTAACAAAGTGGTTGCTTGATGTGGGTAGAAAGCAAAATGAAACTAATTTGTCATTTGTGCTAACTGCCTATATTATTAACATTTTATAACTTACCATACTTTGCTGTACCATTACAATTACAACTTTAAAAAACTGTACACGTAAATGCTTCAGAACAGACATACGTATTATTTATGCTTCAAAAATAAATACGTATGTAAGAAGAGATGAAAATCAAAAATGAGAAGAACGTAGAAAATGTTTTATTGGATAGAACATATAAATATAATGTAAATAGCGGATTAGAAAATTTCGTAACATTTTACGAGAGCTTCTGTGTATAGTTTTCTGAGCTAATCTGCCGTGTATATCTGACCTCTCTAGCCGAGGTTTTGGATCCCATTGCAGGGTCTATCATCAGGACTGATGTGATGCGTGACAATACTGTGCTGTATTGTCTGTCTTGATGTTGAATAACTGATCATTTTACATGTGTTTATTTTCTTTTGTATTTGTAGTCTCTTTGCCTAATGCTTATTGATATACGATATAATGTAATTTTTTTTATGTAAGTGTTGCATACTAGATATATAAATATATAGTTTTTACAACTTAATAAAAAATATACATACACAGTGTATACAGAAGATTCTGAACGGCCGTGAAATCCTAAGAACATTTTCAATTTTACAGAACAGTTCGCGGGTGGACTGAAATGTACAATAAGGTTGTTATGGGTATTTCGTGTATTTGTAGATATTAATGAGGAAGAAATATGTAGAAAAATAAAATATTATATGCAGGGGTGGTATGATACACGTGTATGAGAGACTTGGCGCGGTTTTTTATCCGCTTTTACGCGTGCACTTGGTATACTCTGAATTTTTTTTTTAATAAAGCTGTGAACTAGCACTTTATTCTGACAGGCGTACTAGTAATGTTCGATCTTTATGACTATGCGTGCAATATGAACGCGACATATGTATATAATGGTTTCTGTCTATTACCTATCCATTACCCCCCTCTCTCTATACCCAGAACATGACATTTTTCTGTGGTGTTCTCTATGGTTTTGGACAGTTGGACTTGAAACTTTGAACTGACAGTTATCGTTTATCAGTTGTACGCTGTATAGCTGTGAAAATTGCGTGAATTATGTGAGTGTTTGGTTTCTCGCTACCGTGTGTGGCGATTAATATATCTTGCTTCTGTGCTTGTTGTGTCACACTTCGCGCCATCACCAAAGTGTATGAATAAGAGTACTTCAAGCGGAACAACGGCGTACGTGTTCTGATGCCAGAAGACTTGTGGCTTCAGTGAAGAAAAATCCAGATACCTAAAGGAGCATTTCTCAGGTGGGTCATGTCTCTCTCTGGTTCTAGTTGATCCTGCAGCCTCCCTGTCGCCTATTCCTGTTCCTTTCCCGGATTATTTTCACCCTTCTCTCCTTTCGTTCCTCATTCAGAAAAGTAATATAGTTAATATATTACACTTATCTTGGTAGTCGCTGTCGCAAGGAACAGCCAACTTCGTATCAAGGTACAAAAATTCTCTTGAATAATAAATCTTAAATGTACTTCAAAGGTATCAATGGGTTGTTTGGCTTGCGGGAGAATTAATAAAAATGCATTTTTAAGAAGGGGGTCGCAAAATATTAAAAACATTCGAAATTCCTTGACAATATCGGCGTAGGAAGGAGAACCCTAGAGGAGAGAGGAAAGCTCTGTGGATGGAGTAATTTATAAAACTGGCAGTAATCTTGTTCCCTTAACCAATGTTCCTGTTTCTCGACTTTATTATGGAAACGTGACAAAACTGCCAAAATTATCCAGGGGCGGGGGATATTTCAATTTAGATAAGGAACGCCAGGACTGGGGGCGGAGGGCGTCTCGGGAACAAAGGGATGAAATAAAAATTACCTCAAGATCGGTAAGAAGGGAAACACAAACTGATCTGAGAATTAAATGAAAGGTTTTCATAAATCTCATAGATTTCCACAAGGTGTAGGTATATGTGATTCATTCCTTTCTCCTGACATTTCAGTTGTTCAGCGGAAAGGGGTATTGTAAGTTATTTTAAAATCATTGTAGAACTTTAGAATATTTTTATTACGTTTAATTATGCGTTCATGAAGATAGTTAGATGACACCAGCGGTATGCAGTCAGTATTTTGAAATAGGTTGTACTTAACAAGAATTTCTGCAAAATAATTTAATATACGGGTTTAGCTAAGAGCAAGAAAGTAAACAATAGAATAATGGAATTAAATTATGTGTTGTAGGTTGTAGATAATGTTTATTGTGTTTTTTTTTTATCAAAACATCCTCATTTGTAATTCTCAATCCAGGTTATTCTTTCCATTAGCACATCTTCGCACAATGCTTTCGATCTATTTCTATCTCTCTCTCTCTGGTCATTATCCAGATTTTATTTACATGCAGTGTTATGCTCCAGATGTGGATTTTAATGAATTGCTTTTTAAAAGTCGAAAGGAACAATAGATAGATTACATTCTTAGACACAATGCGTATCTCAGAATTGTAATTAAAGGAAAGATTGAGAGAAGAAAATAGAGAGGGAGGCCAAGACAAAAATACATCCACCAAAGGCGAACCTATAGACAAATTCTGGATGGGTTCCAAGACAAGACATTTGGCGAGCATTGCACTTACAAGAACATAGTTTTTAAACATGAAAGGAAATGAAGGTTAGAGATAGCTGTATCTCCCTCGATTCTTCGATATCAAGTAGAAAGAGCTGTGAGGCAGAAAATAAGAGAAAAAGTAATAATAACAAATGCAAGAGCCAATCATCTTCCGTTTTCTATCCACTGCTGGATGAAGACCTCCCAACGTGACTTTTTCTTTCTGATATCTATTGTAATTAGGTGTTAAGAATTTTTACAAATTTTGATGAAGTCGAGGGCGGTCTTTTGTCTTCTTGATTCTTTTCGGATACCGTTGGGTGGCTTTTGTTTGAACGACATTTTTTTCGTCTGTCGTGTATTGTGGCTTGCCCATTACTATTTAATTTTATTGACGTAGTCTACTTTCTTGGAACATTACAAATCGACCAAAATGAATGTTGTTAGATCTAATCTCATACGTCCAATTTATCTCACGCAGCTACAACGTGGACGATATTGGACTATGGTGCAGACGAGGAACGTGAAGCATACCGTGTACATCACATATATTGAGCCTAGAGGGACTTGCGGATATTGCGCGATCAATAATGTTTAAATGATATTACCTAGTTTAATGCGCGAGAATAGCTTGAGCAGATTGGTGGTTCAAGGTAGAGTGAAAGGATCGGGTCATTAATGACCACCACCGCCCTGATGAAAAATAAGAAGAAAGATATGTGAATAGATATGAAAGGTACGTGCAATAAAATACCCATTTGCCCCAGAGCCCTTAATATTCCTATCCGAGGCCCCGCGTTGAGTTATCGTAATAGCTTGAATATTATTTTAAATTACAGTACAAAATACTTATAGACGTCCGACCGTAAATCTGAAAGTTTTCAGGGCGCTATTCCTCAAAGTTAGAACTTTCAGCCTGCAGGGTTCGGTCAGACTCGAGATATTCAAAATGATGTCCGGAAAATTTGTGTACGGCGGTGATTTGGTGGTTCAGGAACCATTACAATTTTCAAACATTTGAGAAACAGTGACTGACCGCGAAAGATATATATAGTTGTGATATCTATGGAATGAGAACGGAATCGCAGGTTCACGCGCGTTCGGGACGAACAGGTCTGAGAGTATGTGTGCGCATGGAGAGGTACGTCAAGCGAGAATGCTTAAGTATAGCGGACCGCGAGAGAACGGTTTCTTCGCCTTCACGTCTTCCAACGCAGATAGTTTTAAGAACATTTTGTAATCTGTACTAGCGTGATCGGAATATGTACTAAGTTGTTACAAGCTCTGCCGAATATTATTCACGTCACCACTTCGACCTATATTCTTCGGGGAAGAAATATATCAACTGGTACAGCCAAATAATAGCTGGCGCCGCGACATATAGTAATAGTAAAATAAGAGCACTGATTCTACAACTCGCATATTTTATTTTAGATAAAAAAAATAAAAATAAAATAATAATATTAATAATACCATTGGAAAACATATATAGCGACATTTATGTAAAAATATAATCTCAAAGACGCTTTACACATAAACTGTTTAACAATTATTTAAAATCAAAAATTGTTATTCTAACTTATATATGATTTTATTTAAAGATGCGTTTTCAGTATTCTTTTAATAAAAACCCTGATGGCCCTGTTCCTTATAACAATTTGCGATGGCAGGCCTAAGGTTTTAGTCTTGCCACTAAATGCCTGTTCACTAATCTAAGACATCTGGCAGTGGTTGATCGATTCTACAAACTCTCCCTGCGGCTGACGTAGAGGCTGACCTGAGAGTTTGACGCCTACCATTCGCGTTGTTTACCATATTTGTCATCTAAGGGATGTATGTATTAATATTTTATTTGTATTATTAACAAACATTTATTATTTAGGTGTTTTTAAAGATTTTGTCAATGCGTAATTTGTTATTGTTGTGACTAATATTATTAATTGAATTATCTTCTACATTAATGGTGCTAGAATATAAGGTAAAATTATTTTGTACACGCAATATTGAAAAACTTTTAATTATATCATATTATTTTTTGTTGTATACATACATAGTTTAGAACTTTTTATCAACTTTATCTTACTTGGAGTAATCTTATCTTACCCTAATCCCCAGGGGGGTTTATCTGGTGTTACCAAAATAATAATACAGTCACGAGGAGTACAAACCTTGGAATTTCATCATCTGGTGTGGCGAGTTCATGGAGAGCAGAGCACGACGTGGCCTGTGATCTTTCTGAAAAATGGACATGCCTATTTTTAAACACAAATATAATATATTAAAAAAAAAATCTACTTAAAACATAAAATGAATTTCCTATCAACAGGATTGTCCACGAGAAAACTGACCTAATAATATAATAAAATAGAGTACTGTATGGTTTAAACCGGGAAATATTAATGAAATCATGTTTTTATAAGTAACAGTTAAATTAAAAATAATAAATTTATGCATATACATTTAGAAAAAATCTGTTAAAAAATAAAGTCATTACTGGGACTCAAATCAAGAACGTTCGCTAAAATAAAATAAAATTAACTTCTAACGTTTTCCAGGAAAGTCTTCTTGTACAGTGTCTCTGGAAGCAGGGATGATGACCAGCTCCACCGAATCTCCCGCCGCCTTCAGAGCTGCCACGGCTTCAGCGTGAGTGACTCCAACCAGACTCCGGTCGCCGATCTACGGAGATGAAGTAACATTCTTTACACGTATAGCAGGAGATCGTACATCACACGCAGAACTTGTTTCTTCCAATTTAAACGCTAAATTGTCCACATAGCAGGTATCAGATGGCGACCGAAAATTGTAAACAACCTTCATTCAGTACCCACAATTGATCCGTTAATTTCATAATACAGTTTCATAATAAATAAGCTTTGGCATATTGTCTATATGATAGCTGATGAGTATCATTTTCTAAAAAATACCGCCAATATATCGCACAGGATTGAGAGGTCGCCGAAGTGACGCCAATAAAGTAATGTGATAAGAACACGGGGCAGTTATTACAGTAATTTAAAAATTATAAAAACGCTGAATCATCAGCGGGACACGAAAAAAACATGGGGTAGATTTCAACAAACAACGACTGTCATTTTTGTTGAAATATAAATGTTGAAAAAAATATATGTATTGTTTGTAACGAAATAAAATAAGGTATTCTGCCGTCGGGAATACATTCATGATTCTGCCGGAGAGAATTCATTCGTGATTCTGAGTCCACAGAAATTCGCACAATGTCCCCAGAAAGAACATATTTCTGTGATTCGCGTCTTCTGGTCTTCATCATCGCCAGTTGAGAGAAGCGGAATCGGCGATCCATCCTTGTTTTCTTGTAGCTGTACGTTCTAGTGGCAATTTCAAATCGGCTATCTGTTGTTAGAACACCTTTATAATAACTATATACATATATAACTTCTCACATAGGCAACTATACACAAAGTAATATAATATTATGTAGATTAATATAAGTTACCACACGATAGTTTATATTCTTTTTAGATAAATTACCTATGTTAAGTTAGGTTAAGTTTGGTTTGGTTTGGTTATTTAATACAAAGCATAGGTTATTTAATATCAAGCAGAATAATAATATGACTGTGTGCAGTTGTCCTAGATTATTTTAAAATTAGTTCAAAGTTAATATAAATCCTCAATGAAAATAAAATCTGAATGCAGTATGAACGTGAGACGTGTCCCACGAGTTGCGTCAGACGAAGAGTGAATATGGCATCGGAGAAAGCTTGACCTAAAAAGCTATAAAAAGCAAATTGTTTAAGTACTTGAAAACAGATGGCCAAGATAAATCAGGGAAGCGTCTCCAGCCCCGCTTTGTCTTCATAATCATCTTTAAAGTAACCATTTATTTTTATAAAGAGATTTTTTAAAATTATATCTCAGCCTCTTTGTACTTCGTATTATATAAATGTGAAGAGGTTTATCAGGCTGCGTTTGTCGGCTCTTCTTCAAGACGTAATTAGAAAATATGTCAACAAGTGAAGGGGAATTTTATAGCAGTTCTTGTCGTTAATTGCCTTTCATTTAAATGAAATAACGGTGTAATTTAATTTAAATAACTGTGTAATTTAATTGAAATAACAGTGTCATTTAAAATGTGTTCCTATTTTTCTGGCGTGGTTTCTTTCTAGCCCCTGGGCTTGAAAAATTTCATATTATTTTTCGAGAATTAATTTTAATTTTTCACGTTTGTAACGAGACTATTGAAGCGGTTTAATTAGATTGAAAGATGTGCAGAGGTTTTGAATTATCAAAAATAAAAAAATATATATTTATTTGAAAATTTAAGAAACAGTGTACGAGTATATAAGATTGAAAATGTCATGTTATGCTATACATAAATATATTAAAATTGTTATAATTTTGAGAGCAGTATAAAAATAATTTAATTCAATCTTAACACAACGTACGAGTATTTTTTTCCAGCCCTTGACATTGTAAAGGACCTTAACAGCTGTAAATCAGGAATCAAACACAAAATAATCAGACGCAGATGCACGGTGCAGACTTCAATGTCCAGACTTAGCAAGAGATGGATGGATATATATATGTATACATTGTTGCGTTGTGCGCTGGCAACGTTGGATCGAACGCCAGCGCACCACGCCATCGGCTAGATTCAGTCTGTGGGTAGGGGGTGAGTGGTGTTGATATCCCTGTCTCGGAAGGATGGGAATGGTCTTTAACAATAACAACACTGATTCACACATTAATTATACTATATTTACACATAAAATATTATTACACAAATTGCAACTAACTTCCAACGACTGTGCTGTAAAATCGACTGACCCGGCGTTACACGCCAGGGTCACAGTTACTTATTTATGATTTGAAAAGCATGGGTAGTGGTGACGGCTATTGGGCAGCCTTTTCACGCCCAGTCCAGTAGTCCGATGAATCTGCGCCATCCATCCAGATGCCGGCCGTGTGATATTTTGCCTCGCCACGGGTCAAATCTGGCGCCTAGATCTCGACGGGGCCATCCTGACGTTGGATCCTCTACGTATATAAATCGGGGCCCAAACTCTCCCAATTTACCAAGGGTCTTCAGGCTTCATAACTCTGCATACACCGCCATTCTTTTCTCCCGCGCCCCAGGCCCGCGCGCCCGACCTCCCCCGCCGCCTGTCAAAAAGTCCACCCTTCCACTCTCGCTTCCTCTATCCTCGACCGCGTCTGCTCCAGTCGGTAATGCAGCGCTCGGTATGCTTGTGCAGTGTCTGGTGTATATGTGATATTTGTGTGTACTATAGAAGCATCAACTTTGAAGCAGGAAAAAAAAAATATATATATTAATAATTTCTTTAAATAAATCCCGGTAGCGCAACAACAATATTTTTCGATAAAATTGATTTTATATGTATATCTTTATAATTAATACATTTAATTAGTATTTAAAACATCACAGACCTAGGTTCTGAATAATTACAACTTCACAATAAGAATGTGTTTTCTTTAATAATAAAGTAAGATTACTTCAGCTATTTTTCTCGTTAGAAAATAATGTCATAATTCAGATTCTAACCGGAAACTGAATTATCAGATTTATTTATTCTTAACATAGTGCATACATAAGTATATTTATATATACTATAACATTAAATATGGTACCTACCACGCGCAAAATAAGTCGGAATTAACATTCTCAGATTGGCAGCACAGCCCACGCATGGAGACGATTTCGTGCAACGTCTTTTCATGTGACAGCTGTCGTCAACGACGGACTGAACAATCTGATTCTTTAAATAAGCGATGATGTGACTTTTATAAGTGAGAAAGGGTGAGAATAATATAATATATTAATATCTGTGTTGTCCTGCATCATATTTGAACTGAACTATTGACTAATTATATGTGAAATTTCAGGATACGCATCCCTTTCTCCGTTTAGTTTATTAACTTTTAACTTTCTTTATCTTCCCTTTACTACTCACAAAATGCTTACTACGCTAAATTATTTTCATCAGTGATTCGTATTGCCCAGTTATTTTTACTCTAAAATCTTATGGAATTAAAGTGTTGTTGCCTTTTGTCACAATGAAGAAGTCATGTCACAACGCACGGGATGCAACGGGAAGGATTTCTCCCATACAGTGGAGGAGGGCAACGTGTTAATCTGACACGGACTACTCGATAAGATGAATTCTTCCAACCAAAGGCGATGCAAGCGATTCAAGGAGAACCAGATGTCAGAATCCAGTTTGTCTAATGTACGGCACGAGGAGTGACAAAGTTTTAACGTGTACCTTTGACTGACCAAATTGATGAGGACTGTGAATCTCTGCAGAAATGGACAATGACTATCGCAAACACTAGTTGTAAAAATAGATTTTTATGGTGTACAAGGAATTTAAAGCTTATGTTGTCTTTTATGTAGCGTTCTCGTTTAAAACAAATATTTTTCCATTGTAGCATATTTGTTTCTCTATTAAATTTAAAACTCGTGGTTTTCCTGCTCATTTTAACCAATCTATTTATCAAGTTATTTCTGTTTTATACCTGACTTGACAAACCGTCAGGTAACAATTTTGTTCACTTAGCTTTGGAAAAAATAAATAGTAAACTTTATTATTTTATGTGACAAAATTGCCGAGATCAACTTTTACTTAGAATCACAATTTATGCAGTAATGTTTTAATGATTTCTATTCCTTTTATATTTTATTTCCCTAGTTTCTTGTATTAAATTTAGTGATAAAATTGAGTATGATGGCTGAAGTGACATGTAGATATTCTGTTGAATTCTGTAACCAATGAACCACGCCTATCATGTGAACCTCTGAGCAAGCCGGTGGTGTGAAAACATGGCGTCCTATCCTGACGATTACCCGTCACATATAGGCGACCACGTCACAATACTCTAATATAAATATGATCAAAATCGTTCCTCTTTATTACAACTTATCATTCACATATTTGCTTAGTTTCATTTTGAATCTATCCTTTCTGATATCATCTGGAATTTCATTAAAAACTTTCATCGCACTGTACACCGTCGATTTCTGAGATTTAGCCGTCTTTCTGAATGGCAGCCTCAGTCTATCTTTTCCTCTCGTATGATGTTCGCGCTCTTTTTGATTTGCATCAATTTTTCTAATAATTTAGCAACAAAAATATTTTTTCCATAAATTGTTTTTTTTTGCATGTCTTTCCTAGTTGATTAATTTAATTTGTATTAAAAAACTACAACTTCCAAAATTAATGTGTTCTCATAAAAGAATATAAACATATGTATAATAATTTTCTAACACAATAAAAACTACTAAAAAAAGGAAGACAATCTTTAAAACATGGCAACGAAGTACCATATTATATTTGACGCGTAAAAATATTTTTAAGATATTCTTATAAATAAAATAAATATGTTTTTTCTGTTGCGATATATTGTAATACATAAATAGCCTAATAATAATTGTTTAATTAAAAAATACATATTTAAATAACTTTAAACAACACTTTTTTTATGTAAAATGTTTCAATTTGGAATTTTTATTTTAAAGTTGTTAACACATTTTAAAATTCTGTTACTTATTATTTTGTATTCTTAACTGTTTTTATTTTATTGTTGTTGTAGCACGGGCGAAGTTCAGTGAGTCAGATATTAAAATACAATATATATACACATATGTATGATATGAAATAAATAAATAAAGATTTTAAAATGTATAGTATGCGACCCTTCAGTTTTAAACTCGAGAAATCTCTGCTTTAGGACTGGATGGCGTTATTTCAAACAAATTGTATTGTTCTGTACAAATTAAAAAATGTATCTTTCTTTAGAAAATAATGTTATTTTTCTTTTCAAAAATGTAAAATGCTTTCCTTATTACGGATTACGAATACAAAACAATGACGGGAACATTATTAAGAAATTTAAATATTTTTTTAAATATTTTACAGATATTTTTACATTTTTATTTAATTAATTGAGGGATTTTAACAGTATAAATAATTATGATACACTAATATAACATTAATTTTAAATTAATTTAAAAAATAATATAAATTTAAATGATGTTCCTACGTGTAATGAAATTAGTGAATGATAACACAAAAAGCTCAAATGACATATAATAATATAAGTGGGCGGGGAGAATTACGTTTAAATGTATTAATATCAGAAAGGTAACATATAAGTTCGAAAATTGTCGCTAAAAATATTGTCGCTGTAGCATAGTTGGATAATGCACCTTCCCCGCTTAGGAAAGAGATCCAGGTTCGAATCCCGGTGGCGCAACAACAATATTTTTCGATAAGATTGATTTTATATGTATATCTTTCTAATTAATATATTTAATTCATATTTAGATTATAAATATGATAGATGAGCAATCGGAGTCATCGGGAGATCTAGAAAATGGAGAACTTAGATTAATCGTTGATCCTTGTGGCAATATTTGCCGTAAACCTGTTATGCAGTTTGCCATATATTAATAATTATAATTAAAAAAATATATATATATATATTGTCTTTGTACTACACACACACAATTTTGGATATAATATCACTACTAGTTTCAGGAAGAGCAGTCCTTCCCGTCTACGGGTGTAAATTGAAATAAATTAAATACTTTTATTTTATTTTAAAGAGAATACATTATTATTTGTGAAGATGTATTTTTTCAGAACATACATAGTTCTGTGATATTTTAATACAATTAAAATGCATCAATTAGAAAGATATGTACAGATAAACTCAATTTATTGAAAAAAATATTTTAGCTGACACCGGGATCTGAACCAGGATCCGAGGAAGTGCGATAACACCGAATCAGCCTCGTAAAAAGTCGACAAATCTTCGAACTTCTCTTGCATGTTGTAACACATTTTTCTATGGAAAGTTATTAATTTTTTATTAATTCAATAAGTTCCATATATTTTAAATGCAAGTATATTTTTTAAAACCCTTTGTATAAAGTTTTACTATATATATGTTTAATTTAAGGTTTCTGCGAGCACTCGTGTATGTAACTGGCGTCTCTTATGGGTTAGATCGCGTTCTTTGTATATGGTTTCCTTTAATAAATCAACCCATTGATGGCGGTTAACTCATTTGCAACTAACATATGAAGGAAGATACAGAAACCATAAACAAATAGCGTGCTCTAACTCAAAAGAAGAAACCTAGGCAAACGTTTCGGCACGGTGACATGAGTCATTGTCATGGCATTGCCCGTTAATTTATATCTCTTGCAAAAAAGTACGTTATAACCGTACAAATATAAATCTCACATAGTCGAGTAGAAACCATCTACAAAAAACGCTATCAGATGTAGAAGAGAACCCAGTCCCATATTCTAGTGATTGATAAAAATTGATTAACCTGTAGAATGTTTTACTTTTCAACTCTACATAAGTTTAATCTAGCAAAACAGGAAATTAAAAATGTAATTAAATTTGTAAGGATGTAATAAAAATTGTAATATAAGTAATATACTATATTTTAGTCGTTTCAACACACCGCCCGTCGAACGGAATTGTTTTGCCAGGCCTCTCAGCCGACCGGCAGCGCTACGGTTAGAAAGGGAACCAAATTCCCGCGCCCCGTAAAGCGTTCCCTTCATTCCGCTAAAAAACTAGGTAAAATTCTTCTGAAATCCATCCGCCGCTTTAGTAGACGATCAACTTAACCGTCTTCCACAAATAGCAGTGTAATTTAAAGTATGAATAATTACAACTTCACAATAAGAATGTGTTCTCCTAAAAAAAAATAATAAAGTTGTATCAATGTGTCCAAAATTTAATAAAAATGAATTGATAATTCTGGCGTCTACTATCAGATTTACTTAAAGGTATTTTGAGATTCTGTAAAAATAAGGTAGATGGCTCTGTCAAATGATGGAACGATTAAATGTATTGATTTCAAAAAGGGTCGAAAATTTGTCGCTAAAAATAATGCCGCTGTAGCTTAGTTGGATAAAGCACCTCCCCCGGTTAGGGAAGAGATACAGGTTCGAATCCCGGTAGCGCAACAACAATATTTTTCGATAAAATTGATTTTATATGTATATCTTTATAATTAATATATTTAATTCATATTTAAAGTATGAGGTTGAAAATCGTGTTCAATTCCTTATCTGCAAGGTCAATAATTTCGTACAATGACTATTATTTGGTGGACTATTATTTGGCGCGTTAACTCGCTCATGGCATCTAAAAGGTTAAAAAAAGTAATAATATTAAAAATGAGCACATCTGTATTGAGTTGCGCAACGCTGCAGAAAAAAAAAATCAACGTTTTTTTTGTAGGTGAAGAGAAGCAAAGTTTAATTATATAAAATGAAAAAAGAAACAACAGTATTTGAACATTTGAAAAGAATCCACCCACCATCAGCAGAGCCTCATTTAGTATAAAAACTAAACAGCCATCAGTAAAGAGATCCAAATCGGCCATGAAGACCTGAAAACTAAAATTACTATTTGGTACAATCTGTGTTTGCGGCTGGTTCAAAGTAATGGATCCGAAAACATACCCGGCTAATATTGGGGCCGCTGCTGGCCGCAATCCTATAGCCTCGAGCCGAACAATGAGAATCTGTCTATGGCTAAAAATTAGGGGTAATCTTAGAATAATTACATCGACGCTTTTTAAGCGCTTTTATAATTAGGAAAGATCAAAGAAAAAACAAAATTAATAAAATATCATGCAAGATTTTTTGGGTTTTTTACGTCTTGATAGCATATTTCATCAAGATAATTTATTTAAAAAATATGGAATATACATTGCATCAATAATCTTACTATTTTACAAACAAAACTAAGCGCTTGTGTTACTATCTTGGTGTCACGGAACTTGGCTTCCCTGACCACTTACACAGTCCAGAAACATTTTTAATATTTTTCTATTTAGTATAGAAAATACTTTAAAAATAATGTTCGATAACGATTGACAGCTGATTTCAATATAATCGATTATCCTTAGAAAGGTTCTTACTGTATTTGTTTACACAATTATTTATTTATTATATACACTTCGGTAAATTACAACAATATTTGACATGTTTCTTTTATTGATGGCTTTAAATAAAAACGCTGTTTTGTACACTCTATGAGATATGTGGCTAGAGTATAAAAAGCTAAGTAAAAAATATTTTTTTCAATATGTATTCTCAAGATCTCAAAGGAGTCTTAAGGAATGCAAAAAATACAAAATTCGCCAGATTATTACTTACGCGACCGTTGGTACTCTTAACTTAATTGATCTCAAAGTAGGCTTACTCCCTCATGTCCCTACACTGCAGTTGTTCTCAACATTTTTGGTAACACGACACACTATTCAAATTACAAAATTGTTGAACAATTGCACACTTAATAATACTTACATATACTCTTTAATCACATTTTGCGTGTTTCATTTAAAACATAATAACCAGATGCAATTCCAAACAATTAAATAAAGGTATATTATCAATCGGTTATAGTTATCATTATCAGTCGATCCCAAAACCATGTATATAGAATTTCTTCAAAAGAATCCGCCTATTACAATCAAACTTCGCCTGTTGTTATCAACACGTGGATACAAAAGATACAGGAAATTCCTACAAAATGATCCTTACTGATGACGACTCGAAAGTATCAAAAGAGAGTAAATGTAACCCCCATACAGAATATGACATTTCAGAAGCTCCTCCAACTAATGGCCAGATGCAAGATGCTCTACTAATTATACGATCTGGTGTTCAATACAGAGCAACAAACTATAAAAAACACCATGTATATGAGTAAAACATTCAGGTGTTAATAAATTCAAACGACAGACAACAATCAATGAATTTATCAAATAAAGTTTATGATTTTTTTTTAAATAATGTTTAAAGAAATGTAGTTTTAGATAAATAGTTGATAATTTAGTCGTATAATTTTTTAATAAATTGTGTTCAATAATTATATATTTATCAGCCGGCTATTATTATCAAAAGTTAGAAGTCCCGTAGTGATTACAATAAACGGATTCCACTGTATATACTGATAGTATATGCATTAGTCAATTAGATAATGATTTTTAATAATGATCAGCTTAGTATGTAGAATAGAGTCCAGTTAAAGAAAGTTAAAATGTTACTGAACGCAATCATATTTTGCGACACACTGGTAGGCCGCGGTACGCCGGTTGCGACCCACTGTTTTACCGAAACAGAAAAAACTGCGAGGCAATTTATTTTAAGAAATTCGTTTTAAATTCCTTTCGAAATTACTCGGGAATCTTATTTTTTCGTCGTATCTCCAGAGATTACAAATAGAAAGCCAACAATAAACAATAAATGACTACTGAAACGTATCGGTCTCCCTTCCACCGGATGGAGGGGCTAAAAGTTCCAGGTGCGGGAGTAAAAAGTACAACCAGTACCAAAATCTATTTTTCGTTGTTCTGAAATACCCGCCCCATGTGCAGCTGACCGAATTGTGAATCTCTCCAGTGACATTCTACAAATATCGAATTGTTTAAAAATACCACTCAAACATTTATTTTCCCTCGTCACCAAATCAGCAGCTAGTTTCGTAACGCTGATGAAAGTCTTTCTCTTGTACGTCATTATTCTGCAAATAAGAAGAAATAAATGTGAGTGTACATATTTAGTACAAATAGTACCGGGAGTGGGGTAGAAAATGCCACCGTGGCACTTTTAACCCAATACCGAAATAACCGAAACCAAAAATCGTATTATAAAACAAAGACAATCTATGTGACTAAAAATGCACTCTACATTTATAAATAACTATATAGGTAAATAGGATAACTTACTTTAGACGTGTGCACCTCCGACTAGCACATTTACTCGACTGACGAAGTGCGAAGTGAGGCAGAGGGGATATCATCACGTTACGTGGTGTTCACATGGTCGTTTACATGTAATGTTGATGAGATATTTGCAATGGAACTTTCTTCCCGCGGCACTTTCATCCCCACCCAATCCTACATCGTCGCTCGGGTGACGTCTTCAATTATTTATGTTTATTCCGAAAAATTCCTTCGTTTGTATTTAATTTGAAGTCAAAGGATTTAGAGTATAAAAGACACACAGGCGTGATAGATGCATCGTGTGGTTCGTGAAGTTCGTCCCAAATAAATTAACTCTTTTGCAACGTGTTTAACAAAGTAACTTTTTAATATGACTCTACGAAAGATGCTATACAAACTGGAAACTTCCTAATACGTGTCGAGATGGATCGAAGAAAATCCTGGACCATAGGCTGAAGGAGGACATGTCCCGACCCGGCCTAATGACCGCCAATTGAAAAGCGTCCGAATCACTGACTTCAAATGGCTTGGATAAAAGCGAGGAGACAGGAGAATAATACAGTTTGGAAGAAGCGATCTTACAAAACAATGAATTAGCATAGAAACTAAATATGTGTAGACTTAAATGATATTCTTACGAAACCCATCGATTATCCGGTTTTAGTGTGTGTGTGTAGTCTATGTAATTTAATTTAGGTACCTGTTCAACACATATTTCGCGGTTATAAGGTAATATATGAGATGGTATTAGTTACCTTGGAATTCCTGACGGCGACGATTCTGTCGCCCACTGCCAGGCGGCCCGCGGCGGCGCCGTCGCGTGACACCTGCGTGACGAACACCCCTCCGTCCCCCGGCACGTGGGGGCTGCCCCTCCCCCCGGCGATGCTGAAGCCCAGCCCTCGCGCCCCCTTCTCCAGCAGCACGGACACCCCGCTGCGGTCGGGGTTGGCCCGCCGGATGTACTGGGGACAAACAGTCTACAGTCAACAGTCGGTCTACAGATTAGCGAAAAATAATTTAGTTTATTTTTTGCTTACCTGAGCAGCCACTGAGATGTAAATTTGTAAGAAAGACGTGAGCGATGGATATTTAATATACCTACTCGTGCTCTACGGAAGAACAGACACACTTTTTAGTAGATGAAAAAACTTTATCAATCATCTTTATACGACCACCGATATCGAGAATACAGAATCTATCTTCAGCAATATTTATATTATGATTTTAACGTAAAATATTATAAATCAAGAAAGGTAATATATTATGCTTATTTTGTAATAATGCCAAATGCATTATTACAAAATAAGCATATATAAATTCAATTTTTTTTCATTAATTATATTTCTTTTCGACTTTGTTTTACAGTCTTCAGGAATGGTGACTTTTTCGAATTGTTTTCTTGCTCGTAGCAGTATGATCTAATATAATAGATATCGTATCAATTAACCTTCTGCATACGGTGATGTACGCAGCCATGAAGACATCTCACGTTACTTTGAAGAATTTGTAATTTGCGTTTACTAGTTTTAATGGATTTTACATAATTGTTACTATACTTTTATTTTATATATTGTGTATTTAAAAAATTTAAATATAATACCATTATTTCCAAACCTTAAAATTTTTTAGAAAGGAATCTGATAGATAACATTAGAGTGTGGTGTCAGTTTTTTTTAAAATTTGAATTAGGTGGATACGTGACCTTTGCGTCGTTTTTCGTATAGATAAACGAACTACTTCGTTTCAACTAGCAGATCTAGCGATGATCTATATCAATAAATTTTATAAACAATTATAAGGGGTAAAAATCCCTTAAAGATTTGTAATGAATTTGAATTTTAGAATACAATATTTTATTAAAGCGATAAAATATAATGTAACCCAGTTAACTACGGGATATTCAAGTGCCGTATTTTTCCCTTGGCTAGTTTCAAATTAGTATAAAGGCTTTTTCGCAATTTCTCCATACCTTCGGTAAACTTCTAAAGTAAATAATTTATACAAGCTCCATTTTTTATTACTGTTTAAATTCCAACAACCTTAGATTCGAATTTATTGAGAATGCGAAGATCTTTATTATTTAGAAGTGGAATCTCAATACGGCTTAAATCGTAATACCAAGTTGCTCAAGTATATTATATTTGGATATCTTTAGAAATACAGTTGATCTCGTAATAACATAATATTTTATTTCAAGATATTAAATATTTTAAGAAAACATCTCAGTAACTCCATTATGCGACGAATAATTTCGATCAGGTACTTACATATTTGAATAACGACATAACTTTATGTAGATGTTCTTACTTACATACACTTTCGTTGTAACTTTATAAAAGTGGATAGAATATCACACTTTTCTGTCCTAGTATCATATGCGCCTTCAAAGATTTTGAAGGTTCAGCTTCAATAGCTCCAATATTTAGTATTTTATATTTTTATACCACGTCTTTGTTTTTGTTGCTTCCAACACTCGTATTATATTTCTGATAGCCTAAAAAACACGCCCGGTACCGACGAAAACGTGTCCCAATAACATGCACTCACAGCCGTCCGGATGGCTGGCTCTTGAGCGTCACTCCTCTCGCTGCTACCTTCCCGTTAAGATCTCCAGCAAGCGCTCCTCTGTGTAGACTTTTCATTGCATATTTCTAAAGTGTAACTGTGCTCAATCAACAATAAACTTTCGAGAACTGTAAGAAGTTTCACATACACAATACATCTTCGCCATCATTATTAAACGGATACGTGAACGCTGGGTAAAATATACATAGATGGGCAGCCAGAACTCACACACATAACCTACACATACTTATACAACATATGTAATCATCATTAAAGTACATTACCCCAAACTGGTGACAGCAATTCAAAACCTTTATTATTCATACGTTTATACGTCATGCCAAGTAGTATAATCATATCGATGGCCCAATAATACAAAAACCTATCTACAAAAATGTGTTTTTGAATTAATTATGCAGATTTATTCAGAATAAACAGTTCTACTCGTGACACAAAGAAATATCATATTTTCCCGAGAACTTTAAGAAGTGATATCATTAATAATAATATCTTATAATATTTACTGTTTCCGAGGTAATTTTGTAGAACTCTATAATGTGATGTGATTGTAAATTAAACGAGTATAATAAAATAACAAGTTTTTTATTGTCACATATGTGAATATCTTATGAGTTCTGAGTTAAAAAATGAACACAACTATTTGTTTAATTGTCTAGTCTATTTAAAAGAGAGTATGTCATTTATAATACTAGTTAAACATTGGTTTATTTATTACTTTTACTTAGCTAAAAGTCAATGCTCAATTTTGACAAAAAATCCTTTAGTGTTATTAAGCCATCGATATATACCTACCTACCTAATTAATGTGAGTTTTTAAATTGAACGTATTATAAAAAAATGTAACATTAAATATCAATAAATCTGCACTTTTAATATTTACCGCCAAAACATTGCGGTTAGTCGATTTTAATAAAATTTATACAATTAACTTTGCAACACAAATTTTGAATAAATTGGATAAATATATGTGTTTTTGAATTACAAACAGTGTCGCGATATTTTACTGAGCAATATTGACGCAGGTGCTTTAAAGATGTTATTAAGTCTGTAAGAATCAGGTGGCGATGTTGCCGAGGAACTTACCAAGGTGACGTGGTTCCCCGCCCTCTTCAACGCGTCCACGGCCGCCGAGTGAGGCACCCCCGCCACCGACACCCCATTCACCTAAACAATAAATCTTTCTGTAATTGCGAAAACAAATAAATTTGCACAGCAACGGACGGTTATATCAGACAACAGGCTTCGTTTATACGCGCAAAAAATAATATCCCCGCAGCGGCGTTTTAACGTTCACGTTAAATTGTCTACTTTTGATTATTTATGAACTATTGCCGTGCCAATGTAATGATCCTACGCCACTGGGTGTGGAGTAGGGCTTCCAAACCGGTTTGAACGAAGCCGGTTGACCGGTTATTTGGACAATTTCTAAATAACCAAAATCGGTTATTTATAATATATTCCGTCAGAACTAGTCAGAAAATATTAATAAAATTTTTTCCTAAAAATTATTCGAGTAAATTTGTATTAAGTAATGATTTGAGTTAGGTACTAAAAAAAAAAAAAAAAATTTTTTTAAAAATAGATTCTGTCAAAGAAACAATATATGTTTTAGTTAGTTATGACATCCTGAAGAAGAAAATAGTATTTTTCGAAACCGGTAGATGTATTTAAACTCATTTTAGTGGTTAATAAAACAAAGATAATAAATAAAAATATGAATCTTAACCACAAAGATAACATTGCTGATTTTAAAAGTATAGAAAATATTAAATACAAAAGTAATGAATTTATAATATTTACAAATTGAACTCTGTGGTTTATTATTATAAAATTATAAACAGAGTTAAATATCGTATAAATAAAATTAAAAAGTATAGAGTTTTATATTCCCGCATTATGTATTTGGAATATTTTTGTGTAGTGTTTGGCCATTGTTTCAAACATGATGCGTTATTTCACAGATGCTCTTTTTTATGCTGGCCTGAGATGAATGATTTTTCATGACCATTTGACTACTATCAATATTTCCTAAACTAATGCAGCTATCATTTATAGCTTTATCAAAATCATTTCGTTTGTTAATCTTGATAAGCCATCTAGTAGAATTCCTATCAAGTGAGGTGTCCGACAAGGTGACACAATCTCACCTAAAATATGTTCAAGCAACTTCAGTGGGAGGAGAAAGGCATATATATGACGAGTATTAAAAAGCAATCAATGTCATACATATGATATTCTGATCTTCTCAGATGATCCAGATGGCCATCAACACTGAATGTAGGGACTGTTAGAAATTAATATACGGGGCGCTATCGAACATAGTAGTATTAAAAAATGCTAACCAGGCGGCGAATGAGTAGGACCGAGATTGGAGCCTTGAGCTTATTGCATCGGTTCTGGGTAATCAGTGGATCTGTCCTCATTGTTAGAAGTTAGCAATAGAGCAGGATAAAAGATAAACGTCTCGAAGACTAAAGTAATGATGAACAGCTCGGTTTAGGTGATAGATATTCATGTATGTGCTGTCTATGGTTTGTGGATGTATGCCAGAAACACGCGCGTACAGGACAAATGGGTACGTGTATTTTATTTATTTATTTATATGTATATGTGTGCATGCGGTCAGTCATCAGGGGGAATTTGAATTTGCCGGCGGGAGAATGCTCTCTCGTTCCACGCCGTTCAACTCATTATAATCTGTAATTGTGTAAGCGTGAATACTTACCGATTGTCACCTGTAATTCACGTCACCATCTCCACCGGACATTCTTCAATAAAGATATAACTACCGGCGTAGCGGTACATAGCGACGCCATATAATACAACAACTGCACATCGGCATATAGCTGGTGCAGTACATAACAATGCAAATGTAACTTGAACAAGTCACTATCTAGAATAACAAATTTCAATATCAGGAAGCAAATCTGACGAAATAGTTCGTGGAACAAAGCTCGGCTCGAGTGCATTAGAGGCCTAAACTTGATTTCTAAGAATGATATTCTGCTGTGTCTAAAACGGAAATAGCTATAGCTGCGAAACGTGGATTCTCAAGAAATGAAAGATGTATATTGGACATCACACGAAGAGATAGAAAAGAAACCTGCGGATAAGATGACACGCGACACGCATATAATCAAGAGGCACTAGTCGACGTAATCGAGGGACTAACAAAATCATCAAACTCTGCCAATATACTTGGCTCCAAATAACAACAAATAGAGAAAAGTGACACTTGACAAGTTAACCGGTTTCTTAGATAAAAATAACCGAAAACCGGTTAGTTAATTGGGAGCCCCAGCCCTAGTACGGAGATATCTTCGAACTATTGTTTTTCTGGTTACAAATATATTTCTTGGAGAAATATCAAGCGATATATTATTATTTTTTTCATTTCCGGTAACGTTTTGACCATAGATTTTGCTTATTCGTCATGACGGTGGGATATTTATCAGATCCGTGTGCGAGGATATTACGGTGACAAGATTCCTGTTAAATCCGTAACATTTAACCTTAGCGGATTTAAGCCACTAATAATGCTTGGAACCATTCACCTGGAACGAATTGCTAATGTATCGAAATTTAATGTAAATAGAGTATTGGATACCGGATTCCGTGTGTATTTATGGTAAACGATATTATGAAGCAAATATTAATCTAAGGTGATAATTAAATACAGGAGAACTACGATTACCAGGACTAATTGGGACCAAAGGTATATAAATTCGGATAATCGATTTCATAGTAAAAAATTTGAGTAACAACAATTTATTAACTCTCATGGTAATAACTCTCATCACCAAACGCCCCACAAATTATTTAGAAAAAGCGTGCATAGCATTGTACGTGGTGTAGGTATGTATTCATTTGTAATTATTTTTTTTAGGTACCTACCTACCTGCGAGTGTAGTGGTTTTTCGAATATGTGCAATTATGAAAGGGGTCAAAATTTAAGTAAAAATTTTTGGGTAGGTACTAAATTAGATATGAAGTCATCATGCCAACGAGTATGGAGTTTGGTCACATATTTTTCTGAGATTACTCTAATATAATTAATAATAAATAATAATTTATTGTGGAGAAGGTGTATGCGATAAGATAAGGTGTTAAAACTTACAGATATATTTTATTAAACACATAGTTATATAGCACATTATTTGCAGTAGTGAAAATATTAAAAAATTTCAAACAAAATCAAATTTTAAACATAGATGTTCATAAAACTTTAAGTATAAATAAGTATGTGTGTATCTTTCATTATAATTTTGACGAAAACAGCAGCTAAATGTCAGATTTGTTTCTTAACAGCTCCTAACAGGTGCAAGAACATTTCCGGTACCGACACCGCAATAACCGACGTCAGGTGCCAATAACATGCACCCGCAGCCGTCCGGAAGGCCGGCTCCCGAGTACTAATCCTCTTGCTGCTGGCGTCTCGTTAAGATCTCTAGCAAACGCTACTCTGTAGAGTTTTCGTTGCATATTTAAGTGTAACTGTGCTCAATCAACAATAAACTTGTGTCAACCGTAAATAGTTTCCCTATTACTATAAATTTTTATTGATACGTTTATCGTTTTTAAGTCGTAGATATTATGATTTTCCATTTTTATACCATAAGAACAACTTTGTGGTGAGACTTTGAATCCAGTCGGTCGGAAAGTTTAATTATAGAACGAATAATTATATTCCAAGAGCAAACAAAAGAAAAAACTTGTTTTAATGGTTTTAATAATCGATACTTTGTGGTTTCTGAAAAGGTTCTGTAGCAGGTAATGGTTTTTAATTCAACTGAATTATTTTTACAACTAAAATAAAGTTATTTTGAAAGCATTGAGAATTTATATTTGGAAACTATCAGTTTCAGGCCGCTGGTGTTTTTTTATTAGCGTAGTACCTATAATTCCAGCATTTGTTTTGGATCGTACAAACACAAACCATTTTGATTCAATCACTAATTATCTACATAATTAATTAATTTAATTACTGACAAAATACTGTAACAACTAAACGCATTTTTTTTTGTAACTTCGCGTATGTACGTACTTATTTCAATCAAGTCGCCGATTTATCATGTACTTGAAAAATACCCAAATTCAACTAACTAACTTATCATCGTACTGTTTCTCTGCAAGGGTAGGTAGAAGGGATAGTACGCCATACTCTTAACTTGCTCTCTTGCCCCACCCACTTTCATATATCTTTTCAAGCACGCCCTTTGGGTAATAACATTTTTAATATGGTCATAATCCAATGTTCTGATCATGTCAGGTCATTCGCGGATGCCTGTTACCTTTAACACTCATCTCCTATTTTTTCTTAACAATCCTCTCTTTGTTCATACGTTCCACATGACTAAACCACATTAGCGACCCTTTCTTTAGATAGATGCATAAAGAGTGCTTTAGAAAATTTCTATTTATGCTATAAATATCTCTAAATTTGCTTCCAATTTCTTCTTTCTTTAATCATTATGCAAGTATGTGACTTGAACATACCTAAAACAAACTTCAACAAACAAAGATTATCATTTTTTTATAAAATACGTCTTGCTGGTACCTGTTGCTGCCTGCTCACTTAAAAGGTGGAAATATATGAATGAGTTGAATGTATTGTTTGTATCGAAATAAAAGAAAGTATTCTGCAGGCAGGAATTCATTCCATAGAAATAACACATTTCTGTGTTTCATTTCATCATCATCATCATCGGCAGTTGAGAGAAGCGAAGATCGGAGAACCACTCTTGTTTTCTTGTGGCTGTAGACTCCATCCAATTAACATGTCCCCATTCAAAGTAAAATAAGTACAAGTTCTCTTTGCAAAGTGTAATTAAAAAAAATAATAAATATTTATGTACATTTTTAATAACTCCTTGAATTACATAAAGTAAATAAATGTAAGTTAACACAGATACTTATTATATATTACAAAATAAAGCGAGTCAAAGTGGCTATACAAGCCACTTTAGCTCTCTTCGTTTATTCCTGATCCTCTGCGTCTCAGAAAGAGAGAAGTTCCTTAAACTTTTAGGGAAAAGGATTCAATTCGAGTGCAAGGAAAACTTTGGTAAGGTATGATGAGCCGTATTGTAAAGAGGATTTAGTCCAAAAATAAAGTTAAGATATTGGAAAATGTACGGCGTAATAAGGGATAAGAAAGTGTGTAGCCGTGAGAGTTATATAAATCGGTTACTCGTTTTACTTGTTACATTTTTAATAGTTACAGAATACTCTGCTCGAATTTTTGATACGAAATAATAAAGGTTTTAACTTATCTCAATGCAAAAGATATATTTATTTGTAACTATATAATACAATGTGAAAATATGTTTGGACTGTGCCCGTCTCACTAGTGAAATTCTGTGTCGAGATTAGATATATGATAATGAATAAAAAATGCGTGCATACTTGTCACATCGCTCCTACGTTGATATTGGCGATGTTCAATATACTTCAATGTTTTTATGCGTTACTAAGGCATCGATGGCTGATCTTTATTACTATTAGATTCATCATGGTTATAGAATATATATAGTCATGTGTATAGTTCTCGTATCCACGAGTGTCAGTCAAAGAAATTCTTCCTTCCGTTCCATTACCTCTCATAATCGCTATTTGACACGTGTATGACTAGATTAATGCCCATGACATGTCTGCAATTCTTTCGTTTAGATAGTGGCGTAAGATGTTAGGGCAGGAAAGGAATGAATAGGATATTTGGGATAGGATTTGAAAGCGGTAGGTATTGGAAATTTGAATGAACTGAGGTAATGGAGATCAGAACGTTCGACTTATTTTGTAGTATAGTCGGAACACTGCGTCAGCCACTCAATCAAACAATTAGACTCATTCACGATGAATACAAGGAGCTAAGACCTGGTTTCTGTTTGGTAAAATTAAAAGTTGCGGGCTGGTTTATAACTTTCAACACATTCACAAAACAATGCATTTAATACGATGGTATGATTTAGTGGTTTGCTCCCCCGGTAGTCTTGTCAGAATTTTGCATCAACATCCCAATCAAAGTTGCGAACTGGTCCATAACGTTTAAAACAATATAATGCACGAAATACAACCACTTACTTGGAGGCAGTGATTTGAGTTTCCATGAATCAAGTTACAATAGAAAAAATCAACTGAATATGTCAACTACGAGAACATGTCCAGCATGCTTAATCTAAATCACTACTTGAAAGCTGTGAGCGCTCGATGGACTGAATTTTAACCTGATCATAAATAATATCAATATTATTCGCACATTACTATAGTTCCAACATTACCAGGATTTTTTACTAATGTTGATACTTGTTACCGTTCCCCAAGTTGTTCTTTCCCAAGTCTACTCACGGCTCAGCATCAGTTGGTGGAAGAAACTTACCAACACATACTCTGCGGTGGTGAGTCAGATTTGACCCGTGTGTTTGTAAAAATATGAATTACGCTACAAATATTTGTTTAATGCTGTTTTACTTCTAGCTAGTATTTTAATAAATATTTACAAATAATTGGAGGTACAAATAAATGTTATCGGATGAGATTCAAATGAGTTATTGATAAAAGTGTGAAAAAACGCTCAAAAATCAGTCACTTTTACGGGAATGAAACTCAGCGAACCGAAATATATATTGTTAACATTTTGAACGGGTAGAAAAAGAATACCAGGTATGCGTCTATGTATTTGTTTTGACTTATTTTATTTTATTTATTTATATGACCAGTAATATAACTATTTGAGGAGCGTTGCGCCTACCTGTAAGTTTTATGATACTACCTGTTCGGGTTCCGACGAGAAGATTACATGCTCGGTGGATGTTTGTATTTTGGCTGTGTAGGGCGTCTGTTGACGCGTGAGAATATGTACATTATTCGTAATGTCTTTAATTTTTTAGCAGAAACATTACGGCAGATTATGCCATTTCATTAAATCATATTTAAAATGAAATATCTATAAAAAATCTCCCACAAAACGGTTGAAGAACTGAAAACTTGAGGTGGGTCTAAAATGATCCACCCCCGCCGGACGTGTTTTGTTTTGACCCACCGGGTAGTAAGTGTTAAATATGATTGACTCAATTGAAATGATAATAAAGTCTAGAAGAAACATTGCACTTGCCTCCAGAATAGCATCGTTAAGGGTGAGTCTCCCATCCGAGGTGGCGGCTCCGTCCTCTGTCAACTTGGTGATGTAAATAGCCCGGTCAGCGCACGGCCTGGGACCAGTTCCGTCTGTACCTCCGGCGATGCTGAACCCCAGGCCGGCGGACCCTCGCTCCAGCTCTACGGTGAAGTACTGCCACTCGCGCTCGGAAGAATCCTACGACAAGGAAAATATATTGTGGTTAGTTATCAACAATAATCTATGATATTGCTAAATATTTCTGGGTTTAAAATTATGTAATTATATTTTAAATAAACTTTATATTGTGGTTTTTATTCATTTTAATATAAATTATTTAAACTTTTTTTAATCACTGTATGAATTAAATTTAATACACCAACCGGTTTCGGAAAATACCATGTCCTTCATCAGATTGTCAAATAAACTAGCTAAAAACTACTTATCAAATTGATCTAATATTTTTAAATTCAATTTAAAAAATAAATCTAGTACTTAAATTGTTACGATGATGAAAAATGTGGAAATTGACTTAATGATACAAAATTATTGGAATTTTTTTTAGGATATAATTTGTGACAATTTATGTTAGGTATTAGATTTTTTTTAAAAATAATAATATATATACAGTGGCCCAAAAAAAGTGAGAACATTTCGTAAAATGTTATATAATTACATCAAAATTAGTTTACCTACATAAACGGTATCTTAAATAGTTGAATAATTTACTTACTTACCTATTTACTTATATTACATTTTATTTCAACAATTTCCGGTCGCCATCTTTGATTATTAATTTTTCCATTGTTTGTATTTGGTTTTTTCAAACCAGAATGACAAAAATTCAGAAGCAAGTATTCTGATCAAAAATTTGCGAATTAAAAAACGTTGGGGTGCTAGGAAATTGATTAAAGAGTTTCAAAACAAAGCCTGAAGTATAGCTAGACATTACAGCATAACTGTAAATTACAGCAGGACGGAGCTTCATCTCACACAGCCAGAAATACAATCAACTTTCTTCATCGTGAGAATGTTAATTTCATCGAGCCAGAAATGTAGCCTCCGAATAGCCCAGATTTAAACCCAGTAGATTATGCAATATGGGGTGTTTTGATGATTTTTGATTAGCTAAATATTCTGCAAAAAAATTACATTAAGAATTATAATTAATTATATTATGTTTTGAAATAACTCACGTGTTACGAGATGTTCTTGCTTTTTTTGGGCCACTCTGAATATATATTTTTAATAAAATAAAAAACATTACAATTAGACAAGTGGTTTTTAGTTACTTTATTTGACATCAGGATGATGGATATTATATTTTCTGAAACCGGTTAGTATATTAAATTTAATTCATAAAGTAGTTAACAAGTTAAAACTATTTATATTATTATGTGATTATCCATTCCAATTGTTTACATGAAATTAATAACAAATGCTACTTTAAAATATGAATTAAATATATTAATTAGAAAGATATATATATAAAATCAATTATATCGAAAAATATTATTGTTGCGCCACCGGGATTTGAACCTGGATCTCTTTCCTAACCGGGGAAGGTGTATTATCCAACTATGCTACAGCGACAATATTTTTAGCGACAATTTTCGAACCCATATGTTACCTTTAATAAAAATGAATTGATAATTCTGGCGTTTGCTATCAGTTTACTCAAAGGTATTTGAGATTCTGTAAAAATAAGGTAGATGGCTCTTTCAAACAATGGAACGATTAAATGTATTAATATCAAAAAGGTAACATATGGGTTCGAAAATTGTCGCTAAAAATATTGTCGCTGTAGCATAGTTGGATAATGCAACTTCCCCGGTTAGGAAAGAGATCAAGGTTCGAATCCCGGTGGCGCAACAACAATATTTTTCGATAAAATTGATTTTATATGTATATCTTTTTAATTAATATTTAAAATATCACAGACCGTCTGTTCTGAATAATTACAACTTCACAATAAGAATGTGTTCTCCTAATAAATGCTACTTGTTCAGTATATCAAAAAATGAAACAATATTTTAAATTCTAAAATATTATCTAATTTTGAAGATTAGAAGTTGATTAAGTTGTGCGAAAGGATACTTTTAAGGTTAAAGGGTATTTAAATTCCATTGTAATCAATAAAAATAGCAAAGGAAAGCACATTAGTAGCTACTAATTGTTTATCTAAATCAGCAATTGAAATTAATTGTTTGAACTGTTTGACGCGATTGTTAATTGGGTTCGGTGAACGAATCATCATTTGTTTCGTAATTGTTATTCCCATCATCGAATAAGCAAATTATGCTTATTGAACCATTAATTCGTTTTAATAAAAATCATGCAGACTGCGAAAATTATTATAAATCATTGTTTAATTTTGATGATACTTAAATGAACAACTTTTTTTATTAGTCGATATTCTAACCAAATAAAGAATGTAACCATCGTATGTAACATACAATTATTCAGCTGATAATGTATAAACATTTATGAGAAAAAGTTCATTGCTAACTGGAAAAGACTAGAAATAATGAAATTCAAATTTTAAATATGAATTAAATATATTAATTATAAAGATATACATATAAAATCAATTTTATCGAAAAATATTGTTGTTGCGCTACCGGGATTCGAACCTGGATCTCTTCCCTAACCGGGGAGGTGCTTTATCCAACTAAGCTACAGCGGCATTATTTTTAGCGACAATTTTTCGACCCTATATGTTACCATTTTGAAATTAATACATTTAATCGTTCCATCATTTGACAGAGCCATCTACCTTATTTTTACAGAATCTCAAAATACCTTTAAGTAAATCTGATAGCAGACGCCAGACTTATCAATTCATTTTTATTAAATTTTGGAAGAGATCCAGGTTCGAATCCCGGTGGCGCAACAACAATATTTTTCGATAAAATTGATTTTATATGTATATCTTTATAATTAATATATTTAATTCATATTTAAAATATCACATACCTATGTTCTGAATAATTACAACTTCACAATAAGAATGTGTTCTCCTAAAAAAAAAAAAAATTCAAATTGCACACCATTCAACCCATGAGAACCGAATATTGTAAAGCACGCTAAAAATATCAAAATCAGATAAGATTTAGTAAATTTCAAATTCACATTACTGAAGATCACAATAAGTAGGTTGTATTTGTAACTTTGGACCATATGTAGTTTTGAAGAAACGCATTTTAAATATATATTTTGATCAATACATTGAAATATCAGAGAAATTGAGCATCTAATGTATACATTTCAAGAACCAAGGTAATAGATGTTGCCCAAATAATTTGAATACTCGAGTGGAAGTCAGCTGGGCATGTTATTTGTCGAAAAGATGGTGGTGGTAGGAAAGAAAGTGCTGTAGTGTGGGCCTCGCACTATTTTAAGATGTTGGTGCCAGACCAGGTTTAAGACCTTAGGTGCCAGAAATACAATCTCTCAATCACCTTCGCATACAGTGGACTGTATAGAATTATATCACTATTTCGCCAAAGGTCGACCGCATTGACTCGCGGAGCCTTTCGAGCGTGTAACCGTTCCGATTCAAGATCGCCGACCGACTGACCGTTCGCTAGCGGCGGTGTAGGGAAGGGAAGGGGGAGGCACTGAAACGTTAGTTTGTTCAAGGAATATCATAAGTCCCAACAGAAGCGTTGGCCGTCCTCAAGTGCAATGTAGTAACAATAATTCGAAAGTGGCGGGCGACACATGGATGAGAAGAGCTGAAGGGACGAACAATTGGTGATCCAGGGAGAAGTCCGTATCCAGCAGTCTATTGACTAAGACTAATGATGATGATGATGATGATGTATAGATATTCGTAGTTTTTACAACGAATTACACAGAGACGTACGTAATACTACTATAGTTGATTTTTTTATGCAAAAATTTTGTTACTCTCGAAAAAATAATGTACGAGTAGTTTTGGATTCTGAATTAGTTATGAGTCGTATAAATTTTCTGTGTATTTAACATTTTGTACATTATGAATTGTTGCGGAATTATTTGCAGTTTTTTGCAGTTTGTTGTTTTCAAATAAGTATAATAATATTAGATAATATTATGTTTTCTGCGATAGTATTATACGCCAGCACTTTCCTGGATCCGCTACAAGGATAAAACAGTAAATTCCCCGGCAAGTGCCGCTGCGCTCGCGGGGAAATTAGATTTACGAGTGCAGCTCTCGCCGCGCGCCGCCACTGTCACGGGAATATAATTACCGAAGCTTTTGAATATAACATAAATGTTAAACTACAAACCTTTGGGCCGATTGCTAATATTTTTTATACGAAAATAAATGCATTTCCATACATTTCAACCCACGCCTTCGGGGGCCGTTACCAACCCCGAGTTTTCAGCAGTTTATTTGTGACGTTAAAGCGGCGACGAAGGAATGCATTTCAAAGAATAAATTTTAAAATTAAATAGTCAATAGATTTTTAAACACACATATCATAAAAAAATGTGCATACCAGGGGCGTGCACTCATACATTTAATATACGTAATCAAAAAGTCCGCGTAAACTATATTTTTTGCGTAATCTTTCATACGTGTTACGAACCGTGAATAACAATATTATCCGAAAATTTATATACATAGTGCATCTACCTATAAATGAACTAACATGTATTTTTTATTTTTTTTATTTAAACACATGCAATATATAAGTATTGTACAGCTAAAACAAATACAGTTGTTACATATATTTTATACAGATTTTTAAATGCATTGCCCAACTAGACAAGCTTGTTTATGGCAAATTGGCGAACAGATTATATTTCACAAAACCAAATAATTCATTGAATATGAGGCAAAGCACAATTAAATAGAAAATGAAACACACAAGGCAAGTAAATGTGAAAATATATAAAATGAGAGAATAAAAATTCTGATGTGCAATAAAATATGTATTAATTAGAATGTAAGCACATACAAGGTAAAAGATAGTATGTAAGATTAGAGTTATAATGCAGTCAGTATAAACCACGAAATGCAGTATATGGTGCATCATGTACAAATCATCTTATGTGACGCATTTAACGGTTAAAAAAGAACACCTGCACGCTGTTCTTGCGATCGAATTCCCACGTCATACGAAATATATAAGAACACGTATTCTTGAGTATAGTATAATAGTCTATTTATGTCACGTCCGCCATATAAAGTACACGATTAAATAGCACGAAGGCAGTACATTTGCCTATATAAGATGCAGGAAATATTTTTTAATCAGTTTTCTTGAATAAATTTAACGTGAAACAACTCGAGTTATTATTGACGGAGTACATCCTGAAATCTTAAACTCGGTCAATTAAAACTCAGGTTATTACACGTTACATGTATTCTACAGAACTGGTCCTAAAATATTCACTGTGTCCATAAGCAGATCCATAACTCACGTGTTATTTACTCTTATGGCGGACGTGACATAAATAAGCCATTATACAGTGCAGAACAGAACAGGTGTTCTTAGGTACGGTATAACGTGAAGATTCGATATATAACACTACATCGTGTTATATAATTTATATATGATTATATATAATTTATACAATGTGTTCCGTGTAGTAATTCGATTGTAGACAGATGCACCCATGTTCATGAATTCTCAGATAATTGGTATTAACGTTCGTAAGACTTACAATTTTTAAACGACAGAAGGTTCTCAAAAAGAATATAAAAAATAATTGAAAAGTGCGGGAATAGTTTTAAGGAGATTACAGAATACGATATCTTTGAAAGATAAATTAAAAGTTTATTAACATTTTATTCTGTATTTTAGTTAACAGGTGAACAAGAATATCAGTAACGTAATCAAATAACATATAGATTACTTTTTTTTGTATGGGGTGCAGTTGGCATCAGCTCTGATAAATAAGTATTCAGCCTTATCCTAGCCAATTTGCTAGACTTTTATCAGTTAGAAAGTAAAAACTTTAATTGTGTTAGTAGACATGCATTAAGAATACAAAAATGCATTTGCCGACGATGTGTCCACTGACAGCCTACTCAACTGATCATCATTATAATATAATTTTTTTATTAATGATATCCAAATAATACACACATATATTATTAATGAGAACACATTCTTATTGTGAAGTTGTAATTATTCAGAACATAGGTCTGTGATGTTTTAAATACTAATTCAATGTATATATTAATAATTAATACATTTAATTAGTATTTAACACATATATTACATTAAATTAAAATACATTTGATATGTTAACATTAAAATGGAATTTAATTTATCTATTATACATTATAATGCAGTCTAGAACTAAAGAACGGCTCGTATCGAATGAAACAATGAATGTATTTGCAAAACTAATTAAAAACGTTATTTTCTTTCTACAGTTGTAGTGCTACCCTATTGTATAATTTAATTAAATCAATGAATGTTAAACCGGGTATTAAAAAATATAGTATGAACAAGCAACGAATATTCTTTAAAATTTTAGCTACTAACTTTGAGATCAAAATTTAATAAAGACACAATTTTAATATTGTTAAGAAGAATATTACCGATTAATTCTGTTACAGAGGCGCTCGGTGACCAGACAAATATTTAGCATTTAAAAAAATATATTTAGTGTTTTTATTTTAACCGTTTAATCTGTGATGTAAAAATTTTAAAACCTGGTCAACACTTTTGGTAGATTGATATCGCTATTGCGGAATTAGATTTAAACCATTATATATGACTAGCAAAATGTAGCTTCGGTTTAGTGGCCGCTCAGCAGCCGGTGTCAAAATATATTTATAAAATATAAGCATTATCAAAAAAGGAAACATTACTACTATAGTACAATAATGAATATATTTAATTCATATTTAAAATATCACAGACCGTCTGTTCTGAATAATTATAACTTCACAATAAGAATGTGTTCTCCAAATAATAAAATTGTATCAATGTGTCCAAAATTTAATAAAAATTAATTGATAATTCTGGCGTCACCTATCAGATTACTCAAAGGTATTTGAGATTCCGTAAGAATAAGGTAGATGGCTGTTTCAAATAATGGAACGATTAAATGTATTAATATCAAAAAGGTAACATATAGCTTCGAAAATTTGTCGCTAAAATTATTGTCGCTGTAGCATAGTTGGGTAATGCACCTTATATTTAGAAAATAAATAATATTTTGCTACATATAATCCATAATAATATTACGTCTCCCCGACTATTTCTATGACATTTATGGACGTATTAGATGCGGTGTTATTATGGCTGTATAGTGTAAAACGAACGTGTTTTTAATATCTCTAGGTTGATATTTTAGCGAAATCGTATATTGACATCTGTCATCTTTTCTTCTGTCTATGGTAAGGGAGAAATCTTACCATATAAATTGTCTATACACGAGTCTTATATGTAATTTTTGTTACTGCGATGCGGCCAAAATAACCGCCCGCAGACCCGTAAGACATATCATTTCATTATATTTAATAGAAATATTATGGACATTACTTTTCTTGCTAGCAATAGACTATACACCGTTTTTAACGTTGTATATTTTAAATAAGGAGAACATATTATTGTTGTGAAGTTGCATTTTCAGAACATAGTTGTGTGGTAATTTAATACAAATTAAATTAATCAATTAGAAAGGTATACAGAAAAAATCACGGTAAAAAGTAAATGTTTTTTCGATACATTGATTTATTCTGTATGTTTTTCTAATTGATTCATTTAATTTGTATTTTAGTATTTTGAATGATATATTTTTATTTATATTAAATTACCAGATGAACATGACACAATATCGTTAGAGTTATCAGATGGAATATTGGAAATTGAAATGAGCATTATTTATTATGTAAAGTTAAAATCATTTGTAAGTCCAATAAAACAGAAACATCCCGTCCCCAGTAGACTATTGACTGTTTGCGTTGGCCAAGCCTGAGCAGGAAGCTTTCTAAACAACTTAATTATGAAGTACGATAAAACCTTAATTAGCCGCAGCACACAAATCCAACACGGCCAACTGGATATTCCGCCTGTGTAAATACTGCGGAGTTTTCATGTAAAACGTGCCCTCCGCAATAAAGTTTACAAAATAAGCCCCACAAAGACACCCCCAAATATTGTACGTGAATTTCACAATTATTCTGAACTCTAAAGGAACATTTGTTATTTGTCTTTAGTGAGGTCACGAGATTCTTTAGAACTCTCTGTCATTCCACGCATTGATATGTGAAATAGCTACGATAACAGAAAACACCGGTAATAGAAAGATAATAGACGCAATTTTAATAAATACATTTAAAAAAAATCGTATTACATTTTTCTGGTTCAAAAATAATATTGATAATTTCGCTAAATAAATAAAAATCTCCCTAGCGGAGAACCGAACCCTGCTCTATTACACTGCACTATCGCGGAATACAAATAAGACGTGAACGTAGCCATTTACTAATATTTTAAGCTTTTTATTAATGTCATTCACAAAATGTCACAATGAGAATCTATTTTTTGTTTTAAATTATTTAAAGCAATATTCTTTATCTGTAATTAGCCAAAGATATATCGTAAGCCCTGTAATTACCAATACTTCCGTATATTTTCCATTAAATATAATAAAAAATAGCTTCGTCTCTATGAAATCCAGAAATTGTGTGTTCTTGGACATATTCAAATATTGCAAATAATACACTGGTCAAAAGAAGAAAATATATAAAATTGAAAAATATTGTGTTAAAAACATTTTACAGATAAAGAATATTGCTTTAAATAATTAAAAAAAAAAAAAAGATTTTCATTGTGACATATATACTGTTTCAAGGAAATTAATTATCAAATTTAGTCCATAGATGATGATAGTACAGTGGTATTCGAATATTAACACATATTAACATACATATATACAATTTTCAAAAATTTTAAAGATATGGAGATTGGTAGGTGAAACTGGTGAACTTGGTCACTTAAGTTAGCCAAAGACAGGTCGTAAGCAGTGGCATGCAGTATGGATAGATTTACGTTATGCTGTAACCAATAATATTATACAATCATATATAACATATGTAATACAATATATGTACTCTCGTTTAACCAACATCTTTGGACAAAATAAATCCGTCGTTTATATGACCATACCATGTATTTATTTATAATTTTAGAGTACTATTATTAGTGCTTTTAAAGTTTAAGTTTTAAAATAATACTTTCTTACATATATAAAAAATGTATGGATGTTTTTAAGAACACTTTCTATGACTGAACATGATTCATTTATTGTTTGAAAATCCTTCACGTAATAACAAAAGGAAATAATTATTTTTATTAAAGGGTAAAGTAGAACAGTTCTGCCAATCCATACACCAAATTTAAAGAACAATCATGAAGACATCACGTTAAAAACAGTAAGATAGTAAAATTCGTGAATTAGTAAAAGATAAAGTAGACACTTCAATGTACAGTTGTAAGCCTTTCTAATGTTATACTGTTAGAAAACAGCATAGGTAACGACTCCATATAAAACGCATCAACCGAAAGGAATTTGCAATTGAGTAAATAGCCATTTATATGATTTGAGTAATTCACTAGCTTTAAAAACAGAACTGAGTAATGTAAATAGCACAATGCGGTGAATAAAAAAGAACGCCATAAGTACAGCGGTGAGTTGTCGTGACATTTTGTAGAACTAAGCAATCTCTAAGTCTCTACTGGTACACAGGTGGCGCTAATTTTAAAATATTATTTTCGTTTATGTTAATCCAATTTTTTTATTTATATTTGTTTCCCAGAATTTATAGTTAGGCACAGTTTTTTTGCTTGTATGCTCTGTACGCCCCTGATCGTAAGCCCTGTAATTACCCATACTTCCAAACATTTTCCTTTATATATAATAAAAAATACCTTCGTTTCTATGAGATATCTATTATTTGTTTAAATTAGTGTCTTTGTAGGTAAAAATCCAGTAATAGTGTGTTCTTGGATATATTCAAATATTGCAAATAAATTGAAATTACACTGGGTGTCAAGAAAGGTTGTGTAATGTCTCCATGGCTGTTCAATTTGTATATGGATAATTGTGTGAAAGAACTGGAATGTATGAATGTAGGAGCAAAAATGGGCGATTTGATTGTATGCTGTTTATTGTACGCCGATGATTCAGTACTATGATGGCGAATAATGAACAAGAACTAAAATCTAGTGAGTAGAATGTACGATGTATGCAAGGAAAGTGACCTCACGATAAATAATTTCTTCATCGTCGGTATCTACATAGATACTAAAAATTAGAATCTATTAGCGAACCTCCTTTAAAAATATTCCTAAATTTCTAATGTACTATTTCTATTTTAACGCAGTTTCACGGGGAGCCTCAGATATCTATATGTATAAATGATAATTTTTCATATAAAATACAAAAATAGTGTCGGCTAAACAGTTTATGTGGAAAGCGCCCTCGAGGTGATTTTTTTTCGAAAATAACGCTATAAAAATGATCTAATGTTATTATTATTATAAAATATATTAAAAATGTAACATTCATTTTAAATATAAAAAATAACGTATTATCGTTCGCTGTCCAGTCTGTATATCAATAAATTAATGTTATGTTAAACACTTTTCGAAAACTCGAGAAGGATATTTTTCAAATGATAAACGTAATGTGTATAAAGATAAATATCGAATAACCTATTTAAAATGCCAAAGGCAAACACCTTAGTCCAAAAAAGGAAAATGATATAATAAAAAAGGGCGCTAGACTAGAAGCCCCGTACTTAGAGCCGAAGCGCGGGGGACGTCACCCAGCTCGCTGGACCGACGTCCGAGATATATACGAATGTCCGTCATAATAAAAGGTCTTTATCCAACAATGGGTGAACGTGGCCTGAAATCGAATGTATGATCAATTCCATAAGCAAGCGACATTTAAAAATATTCGACAATTTAAAAGTGACTTTATCTCATGATTTTTTGTCCAAATGCCGACGGATAACTAGAATTTAGTAGATAGATAAACTGATACTTTTAAGCCACACTTGCGTGATGGGTTATCAATTATATTACAATATGCTATCACTAGCTGGGGATCAGCATATAATACTAGTCTGATTCCAGTAAAAAATATACAAAAAGTAATATTAAAAAATCTAAAAGATTGTTTGAAAAAATTACTTTTTGAAGAATTCCAAGTACGAACATTTTGTGACCTATTAAAAATTAATTCTATTCTTCAATTATTAAAAAATAAACAAAAATATAATTTTATTACAGAAAATCATACTACGTTAAAATTTGTATTTTCATGCTCAAAAATTAACACATCATTTGCAGAAAACCTAGGAAAATAAATATTTAACAGTTTACCCGAAAACACCAGGAAAATGAATGATAAATGAGAACTACAAAATACCATTAAAAAACACTTACTTCTAAACTTATAGTATTCTTATATCGCTAATTCTATTATTTTATTATATGCGAGTTTATTGTAAGCAATATATTTTATTAATATACAGTCCACTTCTCTACACAAGTATGTGCTTTCAAGAATACCATTTATATAAATATGTAGTAGTCGTAAATATGTGCGAGTATATATATATATATTTTATGGATTACTAACACACCAGTCACGTATCCCTAATATATCCTTATTGATTATGTTATTGTAACTAGCGTATCTATTTGTAATAATGAGTTGTTGTAATGTAACTATCGTGCACTATATTTTATTTTTATATATAATGTATAACAATGTACCTACATACATCCTTATTGATTGAGTTATTATAATGAATGTATCTATGTATTTACTTTACTTTTTATATATTAAATTCACTGCGATGTATCTATACCCGTATTGATGAAGTTATTGTAACTAACATATTTAAATACTAATTTAATGTATTAATTATAAATATATACATATAAAATCAATTTTTTCAAAAAATATTGTTTTTGCGCTACCGGGATTCGAACCTGGATCTCTATTTCCAATCCGGGGAAGTACACTACCAATTGTGTTAATAATATAAGTTGTATCAATGTGTCTAAAATTTAATAAAAATGAATTGATAATTCTGGCGTCTGCAGTCGGTTTACTCAAAGGTATTTGTGATTCCGTAAAAATAATGAAGATGGTTTTCAAAAATAATGGAATGACAGATGTATTCATTTGAAAAAAAGTGTAACATATAGGTTCGAAAATTTGTCATAAAAAATACTGGCGTTAAACACAATCCCGAATCTTCCCGGTAGCGCAAAAACAATATTTTTCGACAAAATTGATTTTATATGTATATATTTATAATTAATACATTAAATTTGTATTTAAAACATCACAGACCGTCTGTTCTGAATAATTAAAACTTCACAATAAGAATGTGTTCTCCTTAATAACATATTTACTCAATTTTTTTTATTGTCTTTTAAACACCATGTTCACTAGATATTGTATCTAACCTATTGCAAATGATAGAGAAAATATCAGACAATCTAGATCTAGTGACGTGAGCAGGGAACAAAATAAATATCCAATTACACTTTCAACACGACTTACATATTACACTTGTCTGTGACTGAATAGTTGGAACACAGTTATAAAAAAAATGTTATGAATTAATGGAAGCCCATGGGTTCTAAGGTCAACGATGTAAAATCCACATTTCGTCTCGATACAGAGTCACGAAGGCTTGTAATATGGTACTCTTAAACATACATATATCATATACAATACAATTTCAATCATATACAATACAATGTTGCTATTAAAAAGAGTGTCGCGAAGAATATATTCAGATTAACGATAATAAACGTGTACCAAATTTCTGTTCATAAATAAAATATGAAGCGTTTATAATATACATACACGTTTAATTTCAGAAATTGAATTTTAAAATATTTAAATCTATATTTATTTAGTCGAAACCTATTAAAGTATACATTAATTTGTTTGAATTATTCTAGTATCCCAAGAAATACATAGTCGCCTGTGCTAGAATGGGTCGGAGCCCTGATATTAATTGCAGATAGCAAGTTGGGGTTATCTGTGTAGAACAACAAATCGCGGTGAAGCGAACGAAGCTTTCCTTACGAAAGATATTATTTTTATAAGCCTTATCGTCGAGGGCGAATAAATCAACGTCCGATAAAGAGTTATTGTAGTATATTTGCGAGATCGGCAGAAGAAATAATTTTGCGAAGGTAGTTTGCGATGGCTGTATCTTGTATTTATTTTTGGAAATTGTAAACAATATTTATCTGGTATAGTCCTAAATACACGTTCGTTGTGGTTTTTTTTTTGAGAGAATGGTTTTTCCAAATTTTGGTCCGTACTCACGCAGCATATCTTGGCCGTATCAATTTTCCTTAAAATGTTAGCTTCGTGTATTCCATTTATTGAGATGATAAAAACACCGACCTCTTCGTAATCATCCTAAGTTTTTTTTAGTTTTCGGTCAGGCGATCTACACTGATTTTTTTTTATCTTGCTTCGTCTATTTCAAGACCCAATAAGTACATTTTTCTCCAACATATATTTATGAAGTATATTTAAATATGGCAAAATTTTAAACTAAAATTGACAACATGAAGTATGCATTATACATACTATACGTAAATTATAATTTAGATTAATCTGTATGAGAAATGAGTTTGATCCTACGATCTTTACTTTGCTTTATATATTATGATTGTCAAAAAAATATCTACACATATATTGTATTAAATTTGGTTGGAACCTACGTTCCGACGATCTATACTGCAGGTGCTTCAAATATCAAATAAGTTTTCAACTTTGCGTTCGACACATCCTTCAATACTTCAAACTTGCTAAACGACATGACAACCTGAAGCGGTTTATGTTTGTGATGTGAAAATCTCCCCTCGTTGGACCGACTAAGATAAGCCCATACTCATTCATTCCGTGCATCCGCGCTGTGAAGTGCACGATGTTGGGTGGGCAACAATTTTTCATAGTTTACGGCGGCAATAGAGAACCTACGATACGTGTATCGCGGAACTTTTTTGTGTTACGTGAGCAAAGTTTGTGATAAAAAAAATTAAAAAAAAAAAAAAAATTATATAAAAAAAAAAAAATACGGTACTATACAGAAATCTTGTAAATAAAAAGTTAATAGCAAATTTATTAAAGCTTGCAAGCCTCTCAGCTACTACCTACCTCGCTAGGTACATATACAATAGCAGTCCTGAGGTAGGTAGCAACCTTTGGTTCATTAACTCAATACAGCTCGATTAAAATACAATTACACGAAAACTGGAGATGACAGAAGGATCGAAATGTAAAAAAAAGTATGGTGTAATAAATTAAACAAAGATTTAAATTTGCATTAGTAAACTAATTGTATTTATTTATTGTTACTTCTTATATTCCCAAATACTAAATTGCACATAAATAAGAACTAAAAATGGAATAAAAACAAATAAAAATAGGGAAAGGGTAAAAAAACGAAGTGACGTTAAAAGTAAGGACAATAAAAATAAATAAATAAACAGAAATAGAAGTGAAAGGCAAGAATGATTGAATAGAAAAAAAAAAGTATAATAAGGAAAAGCACAATTGTAATTATTAGTAACAATAGTTTCCAAAAATATGGCATTTTCACCACGGCATACATTTTAATTGGTATTTTAATTAACTATAGTAATTATAACCGACACATGAATGAGACCAAAAACGGCTCAATTTGAACCTCTACACTTTTTCTGAGAGAGACGACTAGATTCTTAAGTATTTAAAAATGAATGAGACGAACATAGTTGAAAGTGAACGGCAAATACATTTATTTGCTATTGCTATTATAATCGAGATGCTTTGCTGAGATGAACTGATACGATAGCGCCAGCTCTTAAAACAATTCCGGAAAAGCGGTGGAGCTGTTCACTTGTCCTAGTACACATTATAGCAGTCAACAAGCAGCGAGTCAAGTAAAATGAAACATTCAGAAGATCATTTAGAGAATAATGATTCTCTGATAGCGCCCTATATAAAAAAAGGCGTTGATGTCTTCCCGCGTCCCCTGCGGAGCAGCAGCTCAGCAGCTCAGCAGCACAGCATCTCCGCGTCCCAGCATCTCATCCATCAATCAGCAGATTGAACTCAGCCCGAGCCCTCACGTCCCGAGTTAAAACTTTTCTCTCCGTCGAATTTCTTAATGGCCGGCAAATAAAAACTTCTCACAAAGGAAACCTATATCCTGCTCGGAAGTTATTTTACGACCCATCATTTTTTTATATCTCGAGTTTGTCGAAAATGGTTTAGTTTGTGGAAAATTGACAAAAAGTCGGACGAAAATTTCTCTATTACGGAGGATGTGTCATAAGAAGATTTCAAAAACACGAGTGCCGTAATAATGAAAGCGAATTCAATAGCAAAACTGGTGGAGCTGAAACTGTTGAAGAAAAATAAAGTTTTGGTAAGGGTTTTTTGATTAAATAATTAAAAATTATTTTCAGTCATAAACTTCTTTCATGACATCTGTTTATTTGAAAAAAATATTTTTTTAAGTACTAATTAAATGAATTAATTAGTGTGATATACATATATAATCAATTTTATAGAAACATATATTGTTGTTGCAAAAGGGATTCGAACCAGGATCTCTTTCCAATTCGGGAAAGGTGAATAATTATAATGTGTTCTCCTTAATAATGAAAAATTATATATGAAATAATAATATATCAAATGCTTAGATAATCAATTCAATTATGACAAATATTCAAGGTTGGCACACACACACACATACACACAGTCAGAAAATCTTGTGTCACCTGGTCGATAGTATTTGAGTATAAACTCACACAAGCAGTCAACTGTTACCTGATGCTTAGAATTTGATCCTACCGTACCCGCTCTAGCACATACAGGTACATTTTTCGTAGAACACAATACTTAGAATCTGTTCATGTTAAAGGGGTGACCATGCTATGGACACACGCTCGATCTGAGTTTTTAATCCATGATTTTATTGCATATTTGAACTAGCTATTACTTCTAAATATTTTTTATATAATTAGATAGTGAATTGTGCTACAAAAACATGACATTTTTACCCGTGTGGTGCTAATCCTAGGAATTGGTAGATCGTTCTTCACTGATGATCTGGTATTTTGAACGTTTCCATGATTAGATAGTTTTTAGCATAGATATGGATAATTTACAATACATTCAACCTTATTCTTATCGGTAGTTTGAAGATGCCTTTTATGTTTGTGCTATAGCTAGAAATTTTAGGGCAGTTATGTTGTGCATCCCCATCTTACTATTACATATTCAATAATGGATTGGGTTATTGCTTAATAAAATTATTAGAAGTTGATTTTTGATGTTCCTGATGTTTCTAAATATGCATATTAATGTTTTGTATATTTTGTTTGTTGTTTTTATACATCGGTTCCATAGATAGGGTTAATCACTTCCAGGTATGTTATTTAATCCGCGCGTTCTATTATTGGATACAATCATTTATAGATTGAATAATTTTCTTCGCAGTCGTATAGTTTGAGGAGTAAATTGATTTTGTTAACGTATGGAGCCATGTGCAATGAAGTGAGAAGTGTAGAATGTTGGGGTAATCTGAATGGTTTATAAGAATACAAAAATAAAAACGTATACCTAACCTTTCGATATTGCATCGTAGATATACGGAAATATCTTTTCTTTTGGAAAAGTGGGATGTGATAAGATATTTTGCGATAATATTATAAAGTAGGTTATCATTTCCAAAATATATTTTTTCAAAATGTTGATATCCATTTCACTTTTTTATTTCCAACTGTTTCCATTGTTATCTAATCAGGGCTACGGTTGACGTAGGCGTGTACCAGTCCCACGACATTTTCAGTTTCCAAAATGCCTGGAAGGCGAAACCGTTTCTTTGATTTCACCACGGTTTCAAAATGTTATACGCAGAAACACAAATACAAAAGATATTTGTGTATCCATGTTCGACTGTTGCGCTAATACACTAATACACAAAACTTGGAACTTCTCAGAAATGCGTAATTGGGGAAACTATTTGAATTTGCAAAATATTCAAGTTGCCTCGGCATTATTTTACCGAGATATTTGTGTTGTTTTACGTAAACAGTTATTAATAACAGTCTATCGAATATACATAATAAGCATTAACTATGCCGAATACAATGATGTTCGTATCCAAACTAGCATAACATACTTTGCGTCAAATAATAATAATAATTTTTTTTTTTTTTTTTTAAGTACTTTATCTATTTTAGTATAGTACTTATATTAAAATTAAATACAGTTAGAAAAAAAATATAGTAGTATATCGGATATACTATTAAACTAACTGATATACCCGGCATTGTACGGGTAGTATCCCGCCTGTACATCTCTCTGTTACGTTGTCCGTTTTTATCAAATGTACATCTCTCTCTAAAACGTATAGTAAATTGTTGATAAACTATAGATTAAATAGTATATTAAGACCGTTTAAAGTAGCATTTTTTCATAATTTATTTTTCATGTTGTAAAGCTTCACGGAAGTATCAGATGATCAAGGGAGCATGAAACATTTATACTAGATGCCTAGAACGGCCATGTTGCGTTCTTTAATCTGCTTTCACAACTGTGTACTTGCGTCCAATTCATTACTTTGATACGTTGGTGCTAAATATTTGGTTATAATTACTTTAATGTTCCGTTATGTCACTATGTATGCTTTCATGTATAGTAATTAGTTCAAATATATACAGAAACATCTCATCTGTATATACATTATCTTTCATTGTCAATGTACAATCGTACCCACTGTAGTATCTATAGACTACGGTGGGTAGTCACGTGTGATGAGCATTTTTATAAGGTTAAAGGACTTTATTTTCTAACATATGTTGTATCATTAAACTTATATAATATAAAATACAAAAAATAAACATCTCAAGTTCACAAATTATAGCATTTGATAAAAATGTAATTATTTGTATTGTATAATTCTATTCACTAATTCTGCTGTAATTATTGTTGTATATGTATTTTTTTATTTCCGTCTTGATATGTCAACCATTTACCACTGCCGTTTGAAGTTGAGTTTTAGAGTCGTTATCGGGAGATCTTAAGTGGATTTTCGTCGGATTCTTATGTGTTCAGACAATTGGATCGCGGAAGCTATTGTTTAATGACTATTTATGTGTGAACTTTATTATAGTATCATGGATTAATAAGTGCGCGTCAAGATCCGCGAAGTAGATCAAGAGTAGGAATGCCAAAGTCAAGACTCGTCAAGTCAGTAATATTGGGCACTTCTTCGAGAGCTTTATTTATTTGAAATGTGACTCCAGTTACCATCTTACTTTTTTTACAAGGATCTAGTCTTTCGTTCATCTTTATTCGAGGTAAAATTCTCAACCTTCTTCTGTTCCCAAATTATACGAGGGGCAAGTAAAAAATAAGGTTCCTACATTTTTTTCAGGTATAAGGTATTTTTTATTGCAATAAATAAGTAAACTATCTGAAAGCTTGTACTTTATTCTATTTTTCTACATAGTCTCCTGATTTTTCTATGCATTTTTCCTGACGAGTTATCCACTTCTGAAAACCCGCTTCGAAGAATTCCGCCGCTAGGCCGCCGATGAACTTGGTGACCGCTTCTTTCACCTCTTCATCTGTATTGAAGCGTTGTCCACCCAAGTGTTGCTTCAATTTCGGAAACAAGTGGAAGTCGCTGGGAGCAAGATCAGGGCTGTAGGGGGCATGATCAAGCAATTTCCAGCCGAATTTGTCCAGTAGGGCGGTGGTCTGTCGAGAGACATGCGGGCGAGCGTTGTCGTGGTGCAGCCTAACGCCCTTGGTCAGCCTTCCTCTCCGGCGATTTTGGATGGCTCTTTTGAGTTTTGTCAATGTCTCGCAGTACCTGTCCGAATTGATGGTGGTCCCTTTAGGCATAAACTCGGTCAGCAAGACGCCTTTTCGGTCCCAAAACACCGTAGCCATCACTTTCCCTGCGGAAAGCGTCTGCTTAAACTTTTTCGGCCTAGGCGATTCAGGATGGCGCCATTGTTTGGACTGTTCTTTTGTTTCTGGAGTGACGTAGTGACACCACGTTTCATCTCCCGTAATAATGGAGTCCAAGAATTCTTCGGTATTCTCGGCGCATTCTCGAAGAAACCCCTCGGCACACTTGACACGATTGTCTTTGTGGGTTTCTGAAAGCATGTGTGGGACCCACCGCGCGCACACCTTGCGATAACCAAGTTTATCGGTCAAAATGTTGTCGATGGTTTTTTCACAAACCTCAGGAACCTGGACAGCAAGCTCCCGAAGCGTTACTCTCCGATCTTCGAGGAGAATGCGCTCAATCTTCGCCACGACTTCGTCCGACACCGATGGCCTCCCACTCCTTTGCTCGTCGTGGACGTCTGTGCGTGCTTCGGAGAACTCCCTGCACCATTTTCGGACGTGTTGGACGCTGATGCAAGCTGTGCCATAAACTTCTTCCAACTGTCGATGAATTTCAACAGGTTTAAGCTTCTTCGCGTTTAAAAATCGAATCACCGAACGGATTTCACACCTGGCGGTAACGGCGATGGCGGGTTCCATAGCGGATGGCTGTCAGGCCTTTACTGAGCGTCGCAGCGTTTGCTCCCGGTAGTGGGGATGTAGTTAAGGGACCAACAATCAAGGCGGTGTTGCCGGATTTCGCCTAGCATCTCGCGTGGCGAGTGTACAGCGTAAGGAACCTTATTTTTTACTTGGCCCTCGTATATTTCCCTCCCAATCTCCCTGTGTTCGTTTACGGGTCGGACAAGTCTGAAATTGCTCACCTATCATATTTCTCGCGTACATCGTATAGTAAATTTTATTTTTCTTCTTCTTTATTGATCTCATAGATCTTGAAAATCCATGATTGCGATAGCAGCGATGCGCCATATACCGCTTGACATCGCCTCCTAGATCTAGTTCAAAGGGCACTCGTCTATCTCTTGCAGATCTGTCTGGACATTATCTACCTATCTACGTCTTGATCTTCCATTCGGTCTGAATCCTATCGTCTCGTGTATGAGGACTCATTTACTCTCGCTACATATCTCACGCACTGCAGCTTCTTTTCTTTCTTCTCCTCATGATGTCTGCCGCGGTATACCATTCCCAAAGTTCAGTTTCTTTAATCTCTTCTGTTTTTGAGTTAGGTTACCACGTAAGTCGTAGGTCATAAATCTTGAGCAAGATTTTATTTTTGGAGACCCGCAACCTATTTTTTTGCTCACAAAGCTTCAGTTAAAAATGTAAATATGATCTTCTTAAAAGCCTCAAATATTGACGAAGGCGCATGAGAAAATGAATGAATGTGGTGAGGCGAGGATTGTATATCAGGATAGAAATGTGGCGTTTTATCCTCTCTATCTACCGAACGAAAAGGCGTAATGGCAAGAACTATAATTTAATACGATAAAATACAGCGTCGTTATATTACTCTCGAAGATTTTCTATTTGTTGATGTGGTTTTGAGTTTGAACTCCGTGTGGACTGAAAATATGAAAGAAAAGACTATGAATGATGAAAAATAACAGATGATAAGGCGAGAGAGACTCGAGAACTTTTGTTTGTAACAAAAGAGAAGAGGAGTTGAATGAATTGCGAGATTTTGTGGCAAGGGTCAAAACACAATGACGCGGATGCCCTCATAAGGTACTCGGCATTATTGTTCTATTAAAAAAATAACCCTAGATTATCTATCACCAACGTGGTTTGGGTTATACAAATTAATCAACAGTGCGGTCCAACTTACAGATTTTTTTGCGGTTTACGGGTAGAATCATTTATTTATTTACCGTACATAGACTTTTTACTACACGAATGCATATAATACGATGAACATGCAAACAAATCAAATAAAAAATGAATAATGATAAAATAAACAAGATATGAAAAGTAATAATACGAGAAAACGGTATTTAAAAATCTTGTCTTCAATTTATATTTGATACAGACGAATATATCGCAACATTTTTAACTATTTATATCATATTAGGTAGCAGGTTTGAATGCTACGCTACAAATTTTGAAACTTTCATGGAATTCAATGGATTCGAGTCCTGTAATAGATATTTTTCAGTCATGAAATTTAATCTTAATTAATCAGCTTCATAGAAGGAATTAATAGAATTAATTAGAAGTATTAATACGGTACGGTGTACCATTAACAACAATGTATATTAACAATAATAGCCTTATTAGGAGAACAAATTCTTATTGTGAAGTTGCAATTATTCAGAACATTGGCCTGTGATATTTTAAATATATTAATTAGAAAGATATACATATAAAATCAATATTATCGAAAAGTATTGTTATTGCGCCACCGGGATTCGAACCTGAATCTCTTTCCTAACCGGGGAAGGTGCATTATCCAACTATGCTACAGCGACAAATTTTCGAACCTAGATAGGTTACCATCAGATCAGGATCAGATGTTACCTTTTTGATATTAATACATTTAACCGTTACATTATTTGAAAGAGCCATCTACCTTATTTTTACAGAATCTCAAATACCTGTGAGTAATCTGGTAGCAGACGTCAGAATTATCAATTCATTTTTATTAAAAAACGGTTAGGAAAGAGACCCAGGTTCGAATTTTTCGATAAAATGGATTTTTTATGTATATCTTTCTAATTAATATATTTAATTCATACTTTAATAATAGCCTTAACATAAAGTTATTTTTAATAATACTACATATAAGTTTCAAATTTGTCGTAAACTTAAATGGTTAACGTAGCGTAATGGTAACAATACTGGTAGAGATAAGTTTCAGGTTCGTATACCAATGGTATTTAAATATTGTTAAATTAAAAGTATTAAACTACAAACCACTCAATCACTAAATAAACTATTACTATTACAAAAAAAACTTGTGTAGGCATTATAATCTTTCAATTAAAAATTTATATACACATATAATAATATTATGTATCTATTATATAATGGAAGATGACTGAGAAGAAGTGAATAAGTTGTTTTGACAGTTTTTTGTAAACTTTTACTCTTACTAAAATACGCCAAAAATGCAGTAAAATCTGCTAGAAAAAACATTTAATAGACAACTTAAAGAAGACATTTATTAAAGATATCCCATTTCTGAAATTTATTATACTTTACATATGTTTAGATTTATGGTTTTTTCATGACTTCAGTGCTTAACATTTTATGGGATGTTCGCTGGTGGGGGTGTAATATATAAAATGTTGTTAAGGGTATGTACCTATTATCTTTGTTGATACCGACAGGAAAAAATATTTATACAAAACAAAAGAACATTACCTGAACTAAACTAAATAAAATTGAGATAATGTTTGAAAAGTCCAAAACAAATTGCAACGATCTGTATACAAGGTGGAAAAAAACGAACAAGATAAATATAAGAGTTGTAAGATGGTAAGTGGTGTCTGAAATATGTAGTTTATTTTTTCCTACTTTTTTTAAGTAATATTATAGTTTCCGAATATAGCGTGGTTAAATTAATTAGATGTGTTGTGCACTTGTATGACTGTCTCAGTAGTGCGTGTTAAACGTTCCTTTATTTTAAGGATTTCTACTGTTCGAGCCTTGGTCCACCCGTTCCTTAAACCTATTCGATATGCATCTTTCCCAAAATACCCAACAGCAAATGTGCCTCCACAATCCATCACGCTAATTGCATAGAAGTGATATGAATAATCATGGATGTCTTCAATTGTGGCTGATTCAGGCGTGATGGTGTGTGTTCAATTTAAAAATGCAAGGATATACTCCAGTCAGTTCTCTTTCAACTGAGGATCGTGCACCGCAAGTAATGAGCTGTTGACATTCTTTTTCACTTTTCTCTACAGCTCGTAGTTCGGATAGCCTCAGGATAGCAATAGGTCGTTGAACTGCTCAGTGCATCGAGTTGGAGATCACCGTATTCCTCTCTGGCTTTCCCAGCTTGCACTAGTTTCTCATTCCAGCTTGCACTAGGTTGCGATGTTAAAATATTGTACTTCATTCCTTTTGCATTCACTATAAGCCAAATCCAAATTATGACTGACGATATTAAATTATGACTACTGATTTAATACGGGTGTTGATACAGGTAAACAAATCAAGCAAAAAGGTACTTATAATCTTCATTTGTTTATTTTACTTTAAAAGAACAAATGTAAGGTACTTTAAAGAAATAACAGCGCGAATAAAAGTCATGCGGCTATCTACCGGTACGAGCCGCCTCTCCTCTCTGCATTGTCCCCTCCACGCGGCTGGCAAATAACACATCGCTTGACATCATGATGTCACGGTAGCATTGGTGATCTTCGGGGATATTCTATTGGTGGCTGACGTTGCCAGCAAGTGTAGCACATAATCATGCCATATTGCGTTACTTTATATTTTGCTTTAGCCACTCTTTAACATCATATAATTAATTTTGTTAATGTTTTACTTGGGTCCGATGCTATATGTTACGGTGATTGCCAGCAGGCACTCCTTGCCACAAGTACGGGTATATAGCACATGATCGTGCTAAGGATAATCAATCTTGAATTTTTAATTGTTACAAAATTGAGACTATATAACGCAAGGATATACAATATAGGTCCTATATTCATACATTTTATATTGTATATTTAAATAATTATATGCCAAAATATTTGAAATTTTTAGATAAATTGAACCCAGTTTAATATTTTGAACCGCCCTCGAGTCATTTAAAGAAAATTGTCCGACGGCTCTGCGAAGTTGGACAGCGCTGATCCGCAGCGCGGCCTCCCTGGCAGCAACCACCCTCGGCAGGGGGCTCTCCAGAAGCCTCGAGATTATTAGAGGAATCCCTTAACCCTTCCTTCGCCCCGGACGCATCGTTTTCACTCACAAAAGGGTTTCTAATTTAAGGCCCAAACAACATCTGGAAATTGAAAACGCTTGTCATTTCCGATTACAACTTACTTTTCTAAACGGACCGGCCTCCCCCGCCCCACCCTGCCCCTCGCGCGAGGAAGATAATGCGTTTTCTGGGGTGTTTTTGTGTTCCCTGAAAATTACTTCATCAACCCGAGTATTTTTTTTCTCTGTAAATAGAACACACCATATTCTTTTGCGGACTATATTTACAGTTTCGTAGTGGGATATTATTTATTTTACGTTAACTCACACCGGAAGGTCCGTTTTATGTCAGAACGTGACGTATTTTTCATGTGCTAAGTTTAAGAAGAAAATATGAGAGGTGATAAATTGTCTACAACTATCTAGTTACTAAACTATTAGTTATGCGGTGCGTTACGCTTTTCAATAAAAATTTAAAATTAAAATCGAAAAAAAATTAATTGAAAACATGTTAATTTAGGGGACACGCTGATGAGTTATACGGATCATTGAAAATGGCTGGTGTTACGAAAGTGTTAAAACATGATTCAATATTCCCAGAATCCACTCACCATCAATCAGGCCTATTCTCAAAATTGCAATATTGAAATGAAGGTGATTGTTACACCAACCCTCAAAAATAGACAGATAGTTTTGACAGATTATGGTACGTTTATCTCCCTCACTCCCTCACTCTCTCTCCCTCTCTCTCATTCAAATATAACACTATTTTTGAGGATTGGTGTAACAATCACCTTCATTTCAATATTGCAATTTTGAGAATAGGCCTGAGTATTTACCTAAATTATATTGCTGTGCACCTACTTCACGTTTGAGTTCACGCCGTCTTAAAAAGAACACCTGGACTATGTACATACATGTACTTGCTATGTAAAAGCTCTATCGCGTAGATTCGCATGCAGTAAATGTGGACCAGTTAATAAAATTAATTTTGTACGTAATACATATGTATAAGTTCTATTTTTATCACGTCCGCTAGGTACTATATGGGGTGAGTAAATGACACATGGGTAAAGGTAAAAAAGCACACTATATTAATTCTCTTCGATGAATCTACCGTGCATTCAATAACCCCATACATCTTGAATGTATTTATCACTTAGTTCCTCAAAATCAAATGACGATTTACGAAACCAACACCTAAAAAGCGTACAAAAAACAGAAACACAGTATTAGTTCTGTACGTGACAGTTGGAAATGTAACAATTATAAATTTTTACGATGTTTATTTACATGGTTATATAATATAACAGAATTAAGATTTTTATGTATTCTCTTATTCAATATTATTTTTTCTTTACATTTATTTAAATAGGCGTCATCAACTATCATCTCTTCCATCCTAAGATGGATAGTTGTGGGAAACGACTACAGAAGAATTAGAAGATAACGATGACAACATTCCTAATGTAATTTTTTTTAAATTTCGTTATTTTTTCTATTTTGAGAAGATTATATCTAGTATATAGCGTAAAATGACAGATATGGGTTTTTATTATGCTGTTTTCAATAAGGTGGATTGCGAATGCAAAAAAATTACAACATAATGAACTTAAATTGGCATCCCCCTAATTCATATTTTAAATACTTAAGACCATGTCATAATACGCCGCTATTTTAAAGTCGTAAAAAATAAAAATAACATACATAGGTTATCTATCTATCCACCGTATTTTAATTGAAGAATTTTTCCCATAGTTGTTGGTAGAAAAGCGAGTTTGATATTTTTAGGAAGAATTTTAATAAGTTTTGGATGAACATTTATTTATGTACCATATTTTAGACCTGCGTTGTCAGTGTCATTGTCTATTGAATGACGGTGAGTCTTAATTAGTCTGTTATTATGTTTATGTTACGTACACAGCTAAGTAAACTAAGTAAATGTAACTATTGCCGAAAAAAATAAAGATTTTAAAATAAATTTATTATATTTAATGCTTGAAAACGAAAAATATTTAATTTTTCTTTTTATTCATTCCGGTCAAAATTTTAGAACAATTTGTTTTTGAAAGATTAATTTCTTGTAAGGGATTATTTTTATTTTTGTATAAAAAATTACACCATTGTTTTTTAAATGGTGTACGGCGACATTTGAATTTATTTTTATATATTTATTTGGCATTTGTTTGATATATTTTTTTTATATATCGGAAGTGAACATACGATGATATTATACATTTATTAATTTACTGTGTGTGATGCGGTAGGTACCCACCTCAGATTAGGTGGTGAGAATGAAATGGAAACGCGCGGTTGGTGTAGACGTTTATCGGTAGAGAGGATAGAATGGAGAGTACCAAATGTATGCGTGTAAAAATGAAATATAGAGAAGCGAGAAATGCGGAGAGTAGAGGAGCGAGTCGGCCGTGTTCGGTGTCCGTCCCGCCGACCTTGAGCGCCGTGGCGAATGGAAGTTGTATGGTCGGTGAGCGATAGGGCCAGACTGTCGCGGCAGCACTGTGCTGCCGGCTAGGATGATGCAGATGTCGCTGGCGTCGATGTCGACTAGGAACAACGGTAAATTTGAACCACCGTCCCTTACAGATATATATAAAATAGAGGCAATAAAAAAGTGAATGTGTTCGAAATTTAAAGTGAATCATTAGTGTATTGTATTGTCATTATTCTGGAATGTTGAACAGTGATGCTTCTGACTGATTAATACCCAATTGAATCATGTATTGTTGAATGATTTCTAGTCAATGTTAAGCGTGTTGTACAGTTTAGGAGCTAACAACATATAGAAACGTTGAAAGAATGTTGTTGTTGCTCTCGGAACAGGTGTATACATTTATATTCGTTGTCCTGTATTATGACCATGATTTATTGCTAAGGGTGAGTTGTTGTGTGAATGGAAATATTGTACGAGTCTCAACATATACATTTGTTTTACGTCTAGAATACTGTACTCCTTAAATATAAGATCTAACGTGATCTAAGAAAGAAGTGAAAACTTTGTCAACTGTATACAATTAAATAGGATTGAGTCACACTTTGTTTATATATGACGACATGTTTAATATCATTGTATCGAAACTTGGTATTCCATGAAATATTGGTGGACGATCAAGTGTCCTGCTTTAGTAAAACAATGGAGAAATTTAATAATACAAAACATCAATACAAATTTACCGTAGTAAATATTACAGCTATTTAAAGTGTAAGAAAGTATTGAGAATGTGTTCGAGTATCGTTACGTGGCTTTGAGAGTGCCAATAACGTAGCCGGTATCTCATCAATCAACATTTTTTGGGGGTGGATTTTTGAACCGAGAAAACACTTTGTTAGATTTACCGCATGTATGGTACCTACTCGTATTTCACTAAAGTTTGTCAAATTTTCACATCCTCCCGCTGACTAGGATTGATCTTCTCTATAGGTCCTGTAAATCATTGAGCTGGTTCAGTATTAAACATCGTTAGATATATGGGAGATGGAGATCCTTCGATTGGTCGGTTGACTATTAAAAATTGTTTTGCGCATAGAAACCTAAGAAAATACTATTCGGTAATAGCAACAGATATATATAAACAACAAGACGGTTTCAACAGAATAAAATTATATAATTTATATTAAGCTATATGAGTTTCTTTTCGTTCAGTTAATGCTTCTGTAAGTGCTTTGTTTTCAGATCTAGAATTGTTTAAATAGAAAAATAATATATAAAATTACTTATTAATATAAATCGCTTAGAAGACAAAAATCTAATATTTTACTTTAATAAGTAAAATATTAGGTTTTCGCCTTCTAAGCAATTTCCTTCTAACATAAAAAAAGTTTTTTCGATGGCTGGATACCAAAATAATAATAAATTAAATTGTAGAAGTAGAAAATTTTAATTTCAAGAATATTCTTGTTTCAGGTTCTTGTTCTCGGTTTCCAGATATCTGGAAACCGTTTAAAAATGTCTCAAAGCTTCTAGATCTCCTTCTGTAATAGAACCATATATTTTAATAACCCTCCCACACCCTCGCACATCACGCACCCTATCACACCACTCGCCCTTTCTACCACCACAGATAGTTTATGTTATCTGCTATGAAAATAAACCCCTTGTAAGCCCTTTACTGTGCCCATAGAACTTTTCATTTTTCAAGAATCGCGCGCATGTATAAATATAGATTTACCGATATTTTTAAATACATAAGAATATATATGTACAAGATAATATGACGATGTGATATAGAAATACGAGCATAAATATTATTACATAATACATTAAATTAGTCAGTAGCCAACATAACGGATACAATTTTTACGATCAGATAGAAGTATACGAAAATAAACATAATTTATTTTATTTATCACGTTAATACAAAATATAATTTACGGACAGCCGCTTTTATTGACCTAGAGGTATAAAGATTTTATCGTCATACATTAATATTTAATGTGTACTATTATTTTTGTATAGTTACATAAACAATTTTTTTCAACCAATTTTCTTTTCTTTTGCAAGTCCAATTTCCAATCAAAATCAGAATTAGGTGTAATAATGGTGTAAAAATCAATAAAATTGCAAATTAATTAAGGTACAATTAAGAATGTATGAGAAAAGTACTTATTCTTGATTAAACGCTGATTGCTGGAAATCGGGGCCCTTGAAGAAGGAGAACATCGTGGCTGAAGAGTTTGAGGTTTGGCCAGTCTACTTTAGGGCTTTTCCAGGCCACAGTAAAGAAAATGGTCAACTGTGGCGAACAAGATTTGAAGGTCGCGGGCGGCGCTTCTACGAGCGGCAAGATGAAGCGGGCTACGCGGGAGGCCTTGAAAATGGCCTTTTGTGATAGCAGATAGGTTCGCAACAGGTCGCGATCAGGCTCGAGATTTGTGCACTATCGCCTCATTATCTGATGTCTGGCCCAGAAAGAAACGTGGACCAGTGATCAATGATGTAGGAAAGTGTAGATGAAGTGATGATAGAAGTGCAGAATCGATGCTAAGAAGGTATTAATATTGTTGTTTTAAAATATTGACGTGTAAATGTGAATATTAGATAATTTATTGTTCTGTTTTGTTTTAAATCAATATTTACACACTGATTTGTAAAACGCGACTCCGACACGGTATTGATGTCGTTCGGAGCCACTACCGCCGCCTGGCGGGGCGAGTGTAATAATCTTCACCCCCGGTTCGGTGCCGCCCGGTTCTACAGTTGCCAATACATTCTACCGGCCGTGAGGAGAGCTTTCATTCTCACTCTGGCTTTCTTTACGACTTACACTTTCGTTTTATTTCTTCTTGTACCTTCGATCTTTGTTGCTACCTTGAATTTTGTAACTGAACTTTGTCTGACATTGCTGTAACCCTGGAATACGATTCAGATTTACTCTTCAAATTATTACAATACTAGGAGACTTCTTTTATCATCATTATCGAGAGAGAACCGGAGATCAGCGAACCACGTCTTGTTATAATCTTTGTCTGTCGTTGGTTGACGTTGGCTATATTATTACGAATAAAATATAAAAATATGTCTGTGGAAGACACGTCAGCATCAGGCTGGAAGATGGTTCTATTCCGAAGTCCCAAGATTTAGCTAACATTTAAGAGAAGAAGAATTTAAATGATTCACAGAACAGTATGAGCAGGTGCATAGATCAGTCAGTCATTACTTACCCTCGTCAAATATGATTAGTTTAGTAGACAAACTTTATCTTCACAGAAATTGGCACCATTGTAAGTATTCAAAGTATAGTGGCATGAAACAGTGACAGCCATTAATGTTTGCAAAATATGTATTCCGATTGGTGCACCACTAGGAAGAAGACAATTTGTCTGATAAAATATTTTTGTAGAACTTAACATATTTTTACGTAAGATGGCAAGTTCGAGGCTCGCCCCCGTGGAAATTGAATAGATTTACTCAAAATATTCATAAAAAGACTACTTTCACCAGGCACGCTCCCGTTCTTTACAAAGGAAATACTAAAAAGCCACAATTTGACTAAATCAGTTTGGTTAAAATTTTTGTTAGAGTTTTGAAATTAAAATATTGAAATATGGGGAAAGAACTGACTGTATTGAGAATAAAATAATATCTCGTGTTGTTGAAAAATATTTCTTGCCTTCTTACACGCTAACTTTTGTTATTTTAGTTTACTAATATTGGCTACTCTAATAAGTGAAAAAAATCTTCTATTTTTCTTATTTACCTGGAGTCGGCTCTCGTACAGCGCCAGGATGCTCTATTTTGGATAGTCTGACATATTCATCTTCTTGACATTTGACCATCAGGTTGCTTGAGGTATTTGTTCTCAGTGCAGTTTTTATTAGTTAAGGTATTGTAGAAATTTTGGTCCTATAGGCATTATCGATCTAAATTCTAATCTAAGAATCTAATGAGCAGGTTCAGACAGGGGAGTGGAAAGAAAAACATTAATAAAATCATGTTGTGTAGTTTTACGTATATGTTATGCAATTACAACGTTAATTTCTGCTACACGGCGCTGATAGTCATTAGGTGCTGTGCTGTTGTGCTCGAGAAACGTTTCTATTGGTGCATCCATATCGAGTAAAGTCTCGGTGCCTTACACAAAGGTGCACTCTGCCGGTGCCTATCCACTCAAGGGGTGTCCACACTCACTACAGTCTCTGATTACGTTTTTACACCGGCCTGATTTTTTCCGACTTTTCTGTTATGAAAGGAGTTAGAAGAATATGATGGATCATATTCATTCCAGTCTTTCCACTCGTCTAATCCACATGAACATTTTGAGTTCCTTGGTGCTCATTTTTCGTTCGTGCGCATTCTTAGTGGACAGTGGTGTAGCACTCGGCACCATATATCGCAGCAGGCTGTACAGCGGTCTTGTACAATCGATCAGAATTTTTCGGTCACAAAGTATACCAGTAAGTGTGCGCCATTGTATTTTATGAGTGCATGCAATAACATCAATTTCATATAAAAGAAATATAGAATATTAGTAACCGTTGCAATCTTATTAATCTTCGTTCAAATTTAATAAAATAAATAATTTAAAAATACATATTGGTAAAGCATATTAACACTTATTTTTATTAATTACTTAATATTTAAAATTATATCAAAGAAAATGCAAAAATGGGCTTGAAAAAAACGAAAAGAAAATGAGATTATTTTTTTTCATGACAGTTCATCTAAAGATAGGTTTTTACTTTGTGATGATATAATTAATGAATAAAAATCAAATAACTTTGTTTACGCCACTTTATTATATATGAAAGCAAGAAAATATTTGATATGAACTAACTGTATTTGTAGACAAGAACTGTAAAGAAAATCTATATGTTGACACTCGTCTAATATTTCCATGCCAATAACAACTAACAACTCACCACAAGCAACAAATCATGGTCACAACACAAGACAACGAAAAAACATCTACACGCCAGCTTCGAGAGCAACAACGACATTTTATCAACGTTCTTACATGTTTTTAGCTCCAAAACTGTACAACACACTCAGCACTAACTGGAAATCGTTCACTTTCAATATGATAATACAAATATGGACTCATTATATGATACAATTGGGTAGAAATCAGTCAGAAGCATCCCTCTCCAACATTCCAACTAAATCACAATACAATACCTACACTAATAATTCACTTTAGTTTTAAAACACACTTTTTAAACTTTACTTTGCCGTCTGTGTTCAAGTAGCAATTTTTTTGCGGGCTGTTGTGGTGTCATTTAATCAAAATTTGAGAGAAAAGATTTGACAGAAATATATATATATATATATATTTATATCTCTTGACACTTTAACACAGACGGCAAGACTTATCCAGGACAATGCTGTAATATGGCAGAGGTGGAGTCCTACTCCATCCTACATAATAAACTACGAGTTATCTTATGTTTATCATGTTATATTATAATATTTTTTATTCACCTCTGTTGCAACAAAAAAATGTACATCAATAAAGTCTAGTAAATAAATAAAAATATATCACAATTGATGTAAATTGTACAATAACACTTACTCAGAAGAAGAAGACGCGACAAAGGCTCAGTTTTAAAGCTTAATTTTTATTGAACACGCTGAAATTTGTTCAAACGTGTAATCGACGCTCACCATATAGTCAAATTCACACTATTCGCATACAAAGGTCGATTTCGATGACCTTGGAAACCGTCCGTATATCATGTTCATTTTTTTAAATTGTCAACTACAGAATATTATTTCTAAATTGTTAATCTGTAATCCGGGACATCATTCTCTTAACTATCGAAGTATGTTTTTAATTTCTTAAAAACGAATTGTCAATTTTAAAATGGCTTAAAATTTTGGATATGAATAGAAAAAAAATAGGAAGAGATTCAGGTTCGCATCCCGGTAGCAACAAAATATTTATTCGATAGATAGATTTTTTTGCTGGGTATATATTTTAGTTGATTAATTTAATTTGTATTAAAATACCACATAACTATATTCTGAAAATGCAACTTCACAATAAAATATGTTCTCCGTAACAAATCATTATACATTATTCGTCGATACGCTTTTAAGTCTGAAAAATTGCGAGTTTGAATTTAAATGAGAAGATTTACACGGTCCACCCTGTCTTTGTAACTATTACGTCATTTATTTGAAACGGAATGTGATTTCCAGAACAGTAGTAGTAGCGCCAATTGATATGACCGTACAGCATCTCGCTCGCCAGTTTCAGCCGAAGATGAATGGCGAGAATATAACGTTGGCTGGAGACATAAAGTTAGCCGAGGAATAAGGAAGCCGGGAAGAGATAATTTTATTAGCTTTTTTATTTGAATTGTCGTCGGATATCCAGCCTATATGGAAGGAAGGAAATATTGCGTGTTATCTAACACTATTTGAATGTGTGTCAATCAAATGCGACGGAATAGGCTTTTATATTGTATTTGTAGGGGTGTTTTTCAAGTCTCTGGTGAGTGTCCCCAGTAAAACAATCTACATGGTTTTTATTACCAAGGAACACTTAAAGATGTAAACTATATATATGTACTAATATCATATATCTGTTCATCTCCGTTTTATAAGTTTTCTGTCTTTTACTACACATTTAATAGTGCATTTTATTGCTATATCTTCTGAAATTGTCAGTAGTAACTGAGATCTAAACCGATGTTTTTTAAGCGGAGGCACACCAGGAAGGTACCTTGCCGCCAAATTTTATAAACTTTTACTTATAAATAGAATAATAACGTAATATAACTTATACTCATAACAACGATCGCCAAAAATGTAACTAAAATTTATAAAATAATTTATACACTCGTACTCTACCGCCGAATTGCCGCAAATTACATTTTTAACTGAAGATGTGAGCATCTCTGAATGGAATGAAAAGTTGATAACGTTTATGTTCATTTTTATGAATGCTCGGAATACCATGAAAGCTTGGCAGGGTCAAGTGTGCCACTTTAGTCAAAATATTGAAAAACACTCATCTAAATTAATATATTTCATGTAATGACTCAGGATCATAATCTCTATGAACTTTCATCGTATTAACTATGTTCCTTTACTTTTCTTAGCATTTTGGTGAGTTGAGGTCCAGAGATCTGACCAGAGGTATATTTTATACTCGGTCGATTTTCCTCTTCCTCTCCGTTCTTTGTCGTGGCCTACCATAACGAGTTTCTCCAAACTAATTTCTCTTTTCGCAAGACGCATACAAAATTAAAGGATTCATCTTAAGAAAATATGACCTTGATGTTTTATTCAGAATGTAGATACTATTACATCTCACCATCTAAGGTATGCGCAACGTGTATATCCAATATCATATCTCAAAGGCGTAAATCATCATAAATCCGTCATCTCTCTCTTTTGTATTCAGAGTCCATGAATCCATTTCAAGTAATACATTAATGAAAACTTACGAATAAAGAAATGTACATTTTAATGTACGATTTATTGTGCGTCTGATTCCTGTAACTCCAGATAATTGAGACGCATCGGATGACGAGACGGGACGAAATGAGTTGTAAACAATTTCTCGAATTCAGATTGAATCAATCTTAACAATCCAAAACAAGTGTCTCATACAAATATAAAAGTTTTGACCTCTTCCACAGACGATTCCGAGCCCTTAGTTACAATCGTGTGAAAGTTTCTCGACAGTTTAGGACTTGACAGGGGACAAAGGAATCCTTTCAAGGATCCATTGACAGAGGTTTAATGCGGCCTTTTGGAGCAATGAAACATTCGCAACTCGGAGTAAATACTCGGAACCGATGTTTCAACTTTAATAGCGGCAAAGGACCGTGAAATCTTTTGACACAAATACATGTATCGTTTTGATAATTTTCGTTTATGATTAATAAGCATTAAAACCAGAAGGAAACTTTCATTGAAAATATAATGTTTTGTATCACGGAATAAATTATGATCAGCACTTGTGACTGCCCGCCTTTCGAGCGGTCTATTGCCTTTAACTGACTATCTGTTGTTACAATTCAGTTTTTCCCTTTTCTCAATACCACCGACCTATCTCGCACGTTCTCATTTACATATTCATTTGATACGTAGGTAACTGTTTTGGATCATACTTTCTCTAGATCACGAACTCTTAGATATTTTCCTTGTTTGGATTATCAACTCTTGAATATATATCTACTTTGGATTACCAGATCTTGAATGAGAATCTTGTTTAGATTACCAATTCTTGGGTATATACCTATTTTGAACGAGTATAAGCGGTTCTTGAAAATGTGCCTATTTTGGTTTAATAACTCTGAATAAATTCTTTGAATTGAACTATTGCATTCATATTTTACATTCGATCACCGATTTGTAAATGAATACCATAATTGGATACCAACTCTTAGATATGCGTAATTCTACGGATAACGAATTTTTTAATTCGTTCATATTTTTAACCACCAATTCTCGAAAAAGAACATCCTTTCAATCATTAATTCTACTTGAATAAGTACCTACTTCAGATCACCAAATCTTGCATACATACCATCATTTACTTTTTAATGTGTACCTTCTATGGAAAACCTATTCCTGAATTCATTTCTACTTCTGATTACCATATCTTGCATCAGTATGTACCACGTTTGAATAATTATATTTTGGATTAATTAATATCTATTGTAGATGATCAACTGTCGAGTTCATTCTACATTTTTGATTATGGGGAAGCAAGTAAACCCATTATTCTTTTAAATTATACAAGTGCAAGTTAACACGCCAATATTCGCATGTCACACCGCAGCCAAGCCACGGTTGCCAGCTTTTAATATACATTTTAAATCAGCGCACTTAAAGTGTACTGCTATCTTATATGGTGTCTCACTAACTCATTTATCTGCAGAGGTAGGGAGAGAAAAAATAAGGCGATATTCTGTTGTCCTGGCACACGACTTTTGCCTCATACACTTTCATACATTTTCTGATGTACATTTTTCGGTTTATGCAGCCTTTTATTTATCTGATTATGCCAGGTCTTTCGCATATGCCAACTAAGAGGTTAACTGGTTACGTAATAATCTTTCCGCCATATGGAGAAGAATAAGAAGGAAACCCGAAATCATAAACATAATATTTACTAAATGTTGTAATTTTGATAGATTAGAATGTAAGAAGTGAACTGAAATATTTAAAAAAAATAATTTATTCAGAAATGATTGAATAAAAAATATTTCCATGTAATAGGACATACAATTTCAATACTCCCGCTTAATATTCAGCCGGGCTCTTCGCAAATGATTGATTCGGAATTAAATGGATAAATGTTCGATACTGTGGCCCTTCAACATGGCCAATAATTAAATGAATAAAAACGATTTTTTGATAGAGACCAAAACGAATTTTATCTAACACAATTTTTGAATTGTGTATTTCTTTAGTATAAGCTACAACATAAAATATTGTCTAATTAACTTCTCTTGATAAAATTAATTTATTTTAAATTTTTTCAAAAAATTGAATCAAAGAGATTTCCAGTACTGATGATGTGATATTTGTTATGATCGCTGAAACGTAAAAAAAACAAATTTGTACCTCAGATACTTTTTTTTTAATATCTAAATCTTCATCGTCATTATTCAACGTAAGCGTTGTTAAATACTTTTTAATTTTTAAAAACAGAAATCATGTACTATATCAAGAGATAGGAGATTCTCTCGATCATTTGCCTGAGACGAATCATTCATTTTTTTAGACATCTCGCGAGCAGGGAGGATGGCTTGGAGAAGGTTGTTGCGCTGGGCCACGTCGAAGGACGAAGAGAATAAGGAAAATTCCCCACCCGTTGGACCGACCAAGTGGAAAAGGCAACAGTCACATCTCTGGTGACAGCTTTAAGGTCAGTAGGATACCGAGAAAAGTGGAGGAGCATAGTCAAGAGGGCGGGAGATCCCGATCCTCAGTCATGAGGGACCATTGTGGATGAGATTGAAGAGATGCGGTAAATGATACATTATTAAATCAATGTAAATATCACAATAAAAAATAAATTACATGACATAACCTATATAAAAATGTACGTGTATAAAAATCATAAATATGGTGAAAAGTAATTAAAAAATCATAGAGCCGAACCGTCGTCCGCGTGACAGGCAGGTATATACAGGAATGTCCCATGAGTATTGGTAAGTAAGGCGGTGCCTAAGGGTGGAAAATTATATAATAAATTATACAAATATTATAATTATCGTCTCGCATGCAAAAAATGAGAAAACTAATATTAAAGGTTAATTTTTCAGAACTAGAAGCAAAAATAATCAGACAAAAATGTGTTAGAAAAGGGTAAGGGCCCATAAAACTACTAAACTTAATTTAAACAATACACATTTATAGGAATAGGTTAGGGTTAGATTAAAAATAGTAGAAGTGGCATCCTAAAATTTACTTAAGGGCGGGACTTTACCTGGGGGCGTCACTGGGAATACATACCACTATACTGCCGACGAATATATACTACATGTCAAAATATCGATTTAAAAATATATTAAGCTCTTTCAGGGGTAACTTTTGTTAATAAAATTAAATAACGTATACTTAAATAACAAATATTTATACAAAATAATAAAATCAATGCATAATTTTAATACAAAAATTATGAACAATAAATAAAAATAAGTATCCCTTTCCGGATTCGATCGTGCGTCAGTATTGCATGGAGTAGGCATAATTGACGATCATTGTAACCGGGGTGACGATTATTACATGGTAGAAGTGCCAGTTTGATTCCGAATGACTGGAAATATATTTTTGAAATAAAGGTGAAAATAGAACACGAGTTTAAAATTTTCTAACGTAGTTTTTGTTTTAACATTTTTGTTTGTGCATTTACATGAATGTAGTATTTTTTAAAATGCAAACTAAACATTAAAAAATATACACTTTTATTATGTAGGAGAACACAGTATGTATTAATATCAAAAAGGTAACATATAGGGTCGAAAATTGTCGCTAAAAATAATGTCGCTGTAGCTTAGTTGGATAAAGCACCTTCCCCGGTTAGGAAAGAGATCCAGGTTCGAATCCCGGTGGCGCAACAACAATATTTTTCGATAAAATTGATTTTATATGTATATCTTTATAATTAATATATTTAATTCATATTTAAAATATCACAGACCTGTGTTCTGAATAATTACAACTTCACAATAAGAATGTGTTCTCCTAAATAATAAAGTTGTATCAATGTGTCCAAAATGTAATAAAAATGAATTGATAATTCTGGCGTCTGCTATCAGTTTACTCAAAGGTATTTGAGATTCTGTAAAAATAAGGTAGATAGCTCTGTCAAATGATGGAACGATTAAATGTATTAATATCAAAAAGGTAACATATAGGGTCGAAAATTGTCGCTAAAAATAATGTCGCTGTAGCTTAGTTGGATAAAGCACCTTCCCCGGTTAGGAAAGAGATCCAGGTTTGAATCTCGATGGCGCAACAACAATATTTTTCGATAAAATTGATTTTATATGTATATCTTTATAATTAATATATTTAATTCATATTTAAAACTTTTATTATGTACCGATTATCGTATCGATCACGTTGCGATCCGCAGCTAAATATCTGCATTATGTGGTAAAGGGAGAATGGCAAGAGTTCAACCTTGACAACTATGGTCGGGGGGTACAATCCCACTAGTCGCTAGTTCTGCCGGAATTACTTGTTTATCTTTTCGTGTGAAATATTACACCAGTAAATAATAAAACCAAACCCTTTGGATTACTAGGCTTAACCAGAATGTACTGCGGGAGCTTTCTCTTAAGTAAACACTCACAAAGCCATCTCTTTGAGATTAAGGAGAAATTAGAATGTAAAGGAAAATATATATTGCAGGCAGCGGAACTTGATGAACTAAAGTGCGTTTTTATAGTTGTGGGATTGTTTATTTAAATAATTAGATTAATGAGTTTTTAGCCTGGAAATTATCTAATTTTTTTTCAGCTAATAGATATGACGTTTATTACAAGAATGCATTTTATTATCAACATTTTTGATTGATCAACGTGCGCTCTTTGAATGTGCGCATCCGAAACGCATTAATAAAGATTTGGCAGCGCGGAGTAATCATTTTTATTCAAAACCAATCTCGTCACTGCCTACTGCAACCTGACTTATATGTTGGTCTGGCTTGTCCAGAATCATATTCAGCAGGTTTTTCGTGAGGCACTGCTGTTTAAGCCAGTTTGGAAAACTACCTAACGGATTGTAGCTTCAATGCTGCGAATCACCAAGTTCTCTTGTGCTTTCTCTTCTGGGGGTGTACTGATAATATAGGCGATATCTTGATTGTTTAGTCAACTCTATGTCTTGAATATATTATCTCTTAACTTATGTAGTGGTATTAGGAAATTTCTGTCTTTCGACTAATGTTATATTATAATATTATAAATATAAAATTTTTATGTTGACTTTGTACTACACACACACACACAATTTTTAGAGTTAATATGACTACTAGTTTTAGAAAGAGCAGTCCTTCCCATTTACATGTGTAAATTGAACTAAATTAAGCAGAATTGGCTGCGGGGCGGTGGGGTGCGTAATGTGGGAGTGGCTTTATTGTTTCTTGAAAACATCGATAAGAGCAGTGAAGTATTTGAAAATATGATATTATTCATTAATTTTTTCTCTGAAATCATTATTATTATATGGCACTGAGTGGAGTAATTTCAGATAGTGGCTGTCGAAAGAATGGTTGGTTTTAATGATATGGTGGGCGTATTCGGAAAAATTATTATTTTTCAGACAGCATCGATGTTCTTTAATTTGCGTATTTAAATTTCTTGCTGTTTGGCCAATGTATTTTTTAGGAGAACACATTCTTATTGAGAAGTTGTAATTATTCAGAACATAGGTCTGTGATATTTTAAATATGAATTAAATATATTAATTAGAAAGATATACATATAAAATCAATTTTAACGAAAAATATTGTTGTTGCGCCACCGGGATTCGAACCTGGATCTCTTTCCTAACCGTGGAAGGTGTATTATCCAACTATGCTACAGCGACAATATTTTTAGCGACAATTTTAGAACCTATATGTTATCTTTTTTGATATTAATACATTTAATCCTTCCATTATTTGACAGACATCTGCCTTATTTTCTACTTGATTTTATATGTATATCTTTCTAATTAATATATTTAATTCATATTTAATGTATTTTTTGTTGCAATCTCAATGTTTTAAGTCTGTTATTTGATATATTCTGTATTATTCTAAAATACTTATTTTCGTTTTAGAATTTAGAAGAATTTTCCAATGTTTGTGTAAAGTGCAAGTAATGTGGGTAGGGAAATAATGTGTAATTTTAGTAGAAATCGGACCCGTGTATGTAATTTTTCGCCAAAGATTATCTGTGGTGTTAATGTTTTGGCCTGAGTATAAATATGTTACCATAAGTATATTATTAGTTTTCAATTTTAATGTTTTATCTATTAACGTGAAATTATATCCGATATTAATAGCAATTTGTTGGATTGTTTTAATTTCGTTATCATAATCAGTGGTATTTAGTGGGACTTTTATTAATTTATTAAATATGGAATGGAAGCTGGGCATTTAATGCGCTAGCTGATGGGAAGACGATGCAGGATAATAGTATATAGATGATAGTGTATGTGGATTTTCGATTAATATTAAATTGTAATCTATTATTACTGTATTTGAATATATCCAAGAACACACTTTCCTGGATTTTCACCTACAAAGGCACTCTTATTAAACAAATAATAGATACCTTATAGAGACAAAGCTATTCTTTATTATATTTAATGGAAATATATGGAAGTATTGGTTATTACTAATAATATACTGGTCAAAATAAGAAAATATATAAAATTGAAAAATATTGGTTTTTCAGGCGTATTCTAGTGTAATGTGTTAAAAACATTTTAAAGATAAAGAATATTGCTTAAAATAATTTGATTTTTTTTTTTTGATTCTCATTGTGACATATATGCTGTTTCAGGGAAATGAATTATGATATTTAGTCTATAGATGGCAATAGTGTAGTGGTACTCGTTATAATTAATGACTTTGATAGAGAGGTTATTTGTTTATTATTGACTTTGATAGAGAGGTCCAAAAAATAATTACTATTATCCTCGTTTTTTTCCAGAGTGAATTTTTTTTTTGTGTAGTGTATTGAAGTACCTAAGCTAAAAATGAATCTAGTTGTCTATTAGTGCCCGTGAATACACAAAATATATCGTTATCGCATCTTAGAGTAATTTCTCTTTAATGCAAATCCTTTATGGCTGACCATATAAACTATGTAAATTTTCCATTTAAAAAAATATATACTTACACTTGCACGGCTTGTTGCCGAGTCACTACCTACTGTATGACATTGGACAGTAGGATTAACTCAACTAGTTGAAAATTAATATAGTCTTGGGTTATTTTTTTATAAAGTCCCGGACAGGGAGATAGCAAAAAAACATGAAATTCCCGGGTTTTCTCGACACAGAATCCCTAGTTAGTACACATGTCATAATTAGCGTCACATTTGAGAGCAGCTCGCTCCTGCTATAGGGATAATTTAATGTACTTTTGAGTTGAATCTCTCTGTTGCTAATCCCCTTCAGTGCAGCAACGAATATTTAAAAATAAAATAGAGATGCTCTACACGGAATACGTTTCACAAACTAGTCTTTAGGCTTTTTAAGCTACACCCTCGACCACTAGATCACTAGGCAATTTTCCTAACTAATAGGAAATATAATATAAAATACACAAGTCATACAATGGTTTACAATACATTGGTTTGATTTGAAAATGTTACAGTATTGATCAGAGATTCTTTTAAAATTCAAATTCGATTTGTCATCTCTGTGCATACTATGATACATTTATTTTGAGTAATTTAAGTGTGGTAACATGTATTTTGATAATTATATTTTATTATAATTATTCTGTTTAAATCGTACAAAAAGTTTCCCACAATCATTAATTTAATTTTCGCGTATTTGCATTATGCTAGGATTTATGCGAATGGATGTTTCTAGATATATACTCTTGCCTTACATATAAAATGTATACTTGCAGAATGCATTGAAAAGCACGGTAAAATAGTTTGAAAGAAAGTTGTGAACATGAGAACTAGTCAAACAACTACGTTAAACCGTTTAAACTATGAATAACTTAGACAGCTGCAAGTTGAATTTAAACTACATTGTTAACTATCCGAGACTAACTTTATATATTTTAAAATACGAACAACTCTTGTGCAACACATCAACTCTATGAATAAATAAATAAAAATATTTATGAATTTAAGCATTTTTTATCCCTATTTCTTCCCTTTCCTGTTAATTATCCTAGAATATGTTATCTGTTTTAATACAGATGAAGGTCTAGCTTGGCAGATAGAATATAATTAAATAATTATATGTGCTTTATAGTGAACCCTTTACACAGCCTTCATACTCAGCATATTTAACGGTTTAAATTTCATGTTTATTGTTTTTTTGTAATGTAAATTCTTTTTCAATATACGACATATTCTTATATATTTGTAAGTTTTCGGTATAATTGGTGAGGCCAGTTTCATGTCATGGTCAAATAGAGATATTTATTTCGTGCTATTGGACTTGTACTTGGAATACACGCATAATGCCTTATCTAAGATTAAATAATATTTTTATTTTTTAGGAGAACACATTCTTATTGTGAAGTTGTAATTATTCAGAACATAGATCTGTGATATTTTAAATATGAATTAAATATATTAATTATAAAGCTATACATATAAAATCAATTTTATCAAAAAATATTGTTGTTGCGCCACCGGGATTCGAACCTGGATCTCTTCCCTAACCGGGGGAGGTGCTTTATCCAACTAAGCTGAACTAAGCTAAACTAACTGGCAATTGTCGCTAAAAATAATGTCGCTGTAGCTTAGTTGGATAAAGCACCTCCCCCGGTTAGGGAAGAGATCCAGGTTCGAATCCCGGTGGCGCAACAACAATATTTTTCGATAAAATTGATTTTATATGTATATCTTTATAATTAATATATTTAATTCATATTTATAATATTTTTAGTTTTAGAAGAAACTTTTTTAGTGGACCTGGTGATGTCTTTGTCTGAAGGCGAGCGAATTGTAATTTAAACTGTGTTGATAAAATGTGTTCATTCTATATTCATGCTTAAGTGGCAGTGGGCCCAACCCAATAGAAGAAAAGAGATAACTGGTAGGAAAGAATAGTTCTAGAATGGGATCCATTAACTAGTCACAAAAATTTTCCCAGGGGCGGATTTTGACTGGACATTTTGAGGACCTTATGTCTTGTGATGAGGTATACGAAAAATAATATAACTACAAATAGGAACAAAAATATAGAAACGATATTTTAGGTTAAACTATTAATAATAATGACCTTTCGAGCTTACACGAAGTCTTGAATATCCAACGGTAGCCGAGCATAATGAATTTGTTACATTAAAATTTTTTATTTTCGTTATGTATTTTTTATTGTTTCCGAGGTAAGTTTGTAGAACTCCATAATCACACATGTGAAAACAATTCAACGTTTACTTGACTCGAGACGCGTTCCAGGGCAAATCGCGTCTCGAGTTAATTAAACCAGTAGAATCAAAAAACAAGTGTTTTATTTTTACATATTTGTTTTTATATTGCTTCTGGTTCTCTTTTATCAGTGATTCCGAGGCCCTTTGGGAATTGGGAAGCGGAGTCCCTCGCACTGAAAGGGCCCTAATAATAATGGATCAAATCAACAGCCGAGATAAATTGGTTTCAAAAACCGCATAAGAAATCCTCCGTTCAGTTAGATCTGGACAAGATGACAGATTTTCAGAGTTTACCCACAATGTCAAAAATTGTCATCTCGGTTGCGAAAAAGCTTTACTAGTTGAAATTTTAGTTTCTAATAACGAGTAAAATTTTAGTGGAGCGAGTGTCTGCCGAAGGACAAAGTGATACAGTAATTAATTTATGATTGGAAGGTCCAAACAAAGGGCCCATTAAGCGAGAAATTGACGGCGAAATGTGTTGTTTAACAGGCCGGCGTTCCACTTACGCCATTGGCAGAATCCCAGCCGAACAGTAAACAAGTCGAGCTTCAATAATTAGAAAATGGAAAAGTGTAACCGAGCGAATGGAAAATTAAACAGCAAGTCGTGTGTGAACTCAAAATGGCGGACGCGGGGAAACAAATATAAGTGCGGGAAAAAATCAATATTTTCACACTTTTTGCGTCACGCCGTGAATATTTATGCGCGGACGAAGTGAAGTGCCCACCCGGTCCATGAAGCGTCGCGAACCCAAATTGAGCTTCGGATGCTGGTGAACTTTGCCAAACGGAAAGTTATCGGGTTTATCAGGAGGTGGGTGCGTTCGGTACAATACTCTCCGCAGCTCTACCAAATTTCTTCAACAAGTTGTTTCAGAAAGTATCACAGATAAAAACGGTCTTATTGTGCGTAAAATGGTCACGACCATTTAAACTTTATCCACTTATTCAAATTATTAAAAAATATATATTATTCAACGAATCAATCAGAAATATCATAATTTTTTAACTAATATCATTATTTATGTGGATATGTGTTTAGAATAAAAAAATGTGTTATAAATTGAATTGTCGGACATAGTTTGAAACGAGGTTTCATATGAGATTTTGATCAATATTGATTTTTTTGTAACAAAATTCTATCACCTTATATATAATTATAATAATTTGAAGTATGCTAAAAAAATCGAAAAATTAATATTCAAAAATTTTGAAGCATGACGCATATATGAAGCATGAAGCATGTAGATGTGGTAGACACGAAAGTTCCGGGTCTAACCGATGCTCGCATTAAATAACTTCGTCAAGCCTTCTTTGCACCGCATCTCACTAATCCTGACACTTTCGTCCGAACTCATTATATTTGACCTATTAAATAACTCCTCTGGTTCCCGTTATTTGCTCCACTCGATTCCAGTTATTTACTCCGCTCGGTTCCAGTTATTTGCTCCACTCGATTCCAGTTATTTACTCCGCTCGGTTCCAGTTATTTGCTCCACTCGATTCCAGTTATTTACTCCGCTCGGTTCCAGTTATTTGCTCCACTCGATTCCAGTTATTTACTCCGCTCGGTTCCAGTTATTTGCTCCACTCGATTCCAGTTATTTACTCCGCTCGGTTCCAGTTATTTGCTCCACTTGATTCCAGTTATTTACTCCGCTTGGTTCCAGTTATTTCCCCCCATTGGCTACAGACGGCCTAAAGACATAAAGGTAGGCGTTTCTGACTGCAAACTTCATCACTAGCAGATCTTTACTACTTGGATTATCTTGAAGAGTCCTCGCTGACTCCTGATCATACTTATTAGTTCATGTTGTCATGGTAATATTTTGATATTAAATTATTTTTTTATTTAACGTTACAGGATCACGGTAGGTCATCTATAATTTATCTTATTTTAAAATACATTACATATTAATGGTTGCGTTTACTTCCTAGATCACGTGGTATCCCCCACTCTCACGTAACTTGTATCACAAACGCGTACACTCGGCTTTTTTAGACTTAGCCTACCATCATTGCAGAGTTAAAATCTCCGGCGTGTAATAAAGGGTTGCTTTCTGTTCCATTAACGTCGTTATATGCTTTCTATTCCATTAACGTAGTTATATCCTTCTTGTCCTGAGTATATTATTGAAAAATGATTTGATATTCTCGCGTGTATTACCTGATACTTTCTCTTAGACGCGAGAGTTATACAAATTTTGAACCACATGAAAGGGCTTCTTGCACTGGGATCGATCTCCAAACTTTCTGTATCCGTGACGCTGTTCCGATCGAATTCCTACGTGTGTCAGAGTTTCTTCATTTCATCGTCCACCTTCACCGCCCGGTTAACCACCCTCAACTTGTAACATTTCTCGAATCGCTCGAGGACTTTACATCTCGGCTTGCGGTTCACAGCCGGTTCCATTTGACGACGCAGTACGGTGGAATTTTTGATCTTCCAGGTCAACTGCCGCCTTCTTTTTAACCTGACGAAGACATCGTGCTTGTTCACTGCATCCTGGACCTTGATGGAACTTTGGAATCTCACACAATGTTCAAGAAACAAAGGTATTTACAATCTTCGATAATTGTTTCCATCATCTAGCTTCAGTGATGAGACAAATAAAATTCTCCACTACAACCTCAGAGACTCTTTGCTTATAAGGTTTAAATCATTAAATTTCACACCTTTGTATTCCAGATTGAATATAAATACAAAGGTATGATTTTACACTGTAGGTACTTGTTAATACTAAATCTTATTCGATTCGAAAAATGTTGGCTTTCAGTCCTCTAAAGGGCGGACATTTATAATAATACCTTCTTTAGTAGTAAGGATCACCTCATATCATATTAATATTTAAGGATAATTCAACATTTTTCACTGTTTTTATTATATTGTTTATAGGTGAATAAATGTTCCTTTATAATTACTTACCATCTTATTTTTGATATCCACAGCCTATTTGAAATATTTTTCTTGTTCTAATCATCAAGTGATTTAGTTGGACTCAGTCTAAAGTCACAGGTGGCCTCTACATGATGTGACCGACCTACTGATGTAAATATTTCTATGCAGGTCATTACATTGCTGGATCTATAATATAACTATATGAGTGTACACATAACCTATATTTCAACCAGGAAAAAACATTACAATGTACTTATACAACTAAACATTACTGTATTATTATGTTAACTATGCCGGTATAAAACAACCTTTAGTAGATACATTTTAAACCCTGACGGAGTTGCTGAAAGGCAGTAAATAGTCGATAAAAATAAAAATTGATAGACTCTTTCATTTGTTGATAATTAAATGTTTTACACGAGAGCAATCATTCTTATAACAGTTTTGGTTAAGGGTTTATGTAGCTGTCTTGAACATATTGTAAGCTCGATACGAGGACACGGCGATACCGTGACTTAGTGGCCTATACATCTATCGTAATGAGCTGGTTACATTCATCCCTGCCGAGTATCGAGTACCGAGTGGTGCAGTTCACACTGTATACATATCGCTCTGTCATATAATAGGTGTACCGGAAAAAAAAATCGTTTTTATTATTATCGCTCCTGAAAGGTCAATCTTTAATAACGTGTTTTGGATCATTTCGTTACCTATATATTGTGACGTGGTCGCCTATATGTGACTGGATAGGACGTCAGGATAGGACGCCATACTTTTACACTACCGGCTTGCTCAGAGGTTCACATGATGGGCGTGAATCTTTGGTTACAGAATTTAACAAAATGTCTTGCCTGTCACTTTAGCCATCATACTCAGGGTAAAATAAAAAATTATTACAAATTTTATCACTTAATTTAATACAAGAAAACATATGAATATTTAAATAGAATGTAGTAAGAGATCCTATAATGTACTAGATACTACTGTACTGCATGTAATGATACTAGAATGTGATAAGATGAAAAGATTAGATTGGCAATTTTTGCCTCAATAAAAATAATAAAATTTTACTACCATTTGAATATCTAAATTAACAGATTATTGTACAAGTAATAGTGTGATAAAAACACATGATTCTTTGAAATGTGAAAATCTTCACCTAAGAAATAACCTTGCACAAATATATCACCTGACCAGTTTGTCAGGTTAAATGTAGCAAAAATCATATTATAAATTGGTTGAACACGAGCAGAAAGTTATTAACTTTCAATTAAAAAAATGAAAAGAAAAAATAAGACTACAATACTCTCAATATTATCAATTATCAAAATTTATTTTATAACCATACACGCGAAGTAAATGTCACTCGTAATTACTTGTATCTCTGACTGGCCAGAATGTCAGGAAGGTTGGGTCCTCTTCTTGCGTTTTAGCTGGCCATAAATTTCTTGCGTCATCTTCGGTTGTAAAATTATCCCGTCGTATACTGATTGGCGTCAGAGATCAAATCGTACCCCTTCCTTCATTCTTCAGGAGAAATCCTTCCTAAAGTAGAAAGTATTGTCGTGGCATGACCACTTTCCCGTCATGTCAGAAGAAGTAGTTTAAGAAGAAGGTAACAAAAAATAACTAAGAAGAAGAAGAGATGCGTCCATCTCTTCTTCACTTATACTAAGTCACATCTTTGTTGTTTTCACATTGGACTAACGCCCGAGCACGTCGATATATGTCAACAGACAAAAAACGGTAGCGAGAATTCTTTTCCTTACGCGGCCAGTGTTGCCAATTGGTGAATGTCAATTCCCAACCTATCTCGTGCGCGGTAGGTATCAAATATAACGTAACAATATACCAAAGATGTATTGAGACTTTTAAATATAATATTTAACAATCATATTTACAATGGATAGCTTTTTGCCGAATGAGGGATTTATTTGAAATATTATGCTTTACGAAAAATAAGCTTTTAAAGAAAAAGACCGCAACAAGTGTTACAAAAAATATTTGTGATGTTCGTAAATGTCAGAGGTGGTTTAAACAGTTTCGATCAGGAAGTTTTAGTTTAAAAAATATTTCTGGTAGTGGAAGACCAGTTAAAGTGGTTGACGACATTTTAGCTGATCTGATTGAACAAAATCCAACATCAACAATTCAAGAACTTGCGGACAAATTTGGATGTTCATGGGCAAGTGTACAGGAGCTTATTAAAAAAAGGAAAATGGATACCGCACTGCGTGCACAGAGCTGTTGGAATTAAATTCAAAAACCCCATTTCTTCAACATTGTATGTGACCCACCATATTCACCAGACATTGCTCCATCCGATTATAATTTGTTCCGGTCAATGCAACACTTTTTGAATGACAAAGAATATAGAAGTTATGACGACATAACAATAGGCATATATGAGTATTTTGCCTCAAAACCAGCTGAATTTTACGAAAGAGGGATTAAAAAGTTGACAGATAAGTAGAAACAGATCATATAAAATAATGAAAATTATATTTTGGACTAAGTATTGATAAATAAATATTTTAAACATATCAAATTGTTTTATTTAAAAAACGACATTCTTTTTTGGTTCACCTATTATATGCGGGGCGCTTTCGAACAGATGTTGGTAGCGTTAAAAAATGATAACTAGGCGGCAAATGAGTAGGACCGAGCTTATTGCATCGGTCTTGGGTAAGCGGTGGGTCCGCCCTAATTATTAGTTCACACTGTATACCTATCATAAAGTTAGCGCAACTAACTGCCTGCTTCTTGTATTTCTGATGAAATATTTATTAAATACTAATTTAATGTATTAATTATAAATATATACATATAAAATCAATTTTGTTGAAAAATATTGTTTTTGCGCTACCGGGATTCGAACCTAGATCTCTATTTCCAATCCCGGGAAGTACACTACCAATTGTGTTATAGCGCCAGTATTTTTCATGACAAATTTTCGAACCTATATGTTACACTTTTTTCAAATTAATACATCTGTCGTTCCATTATTTGAAAGCCATCTACATTGTTTTTACGGAATCACAAATACCTTTGAGTAAACCGACTGCAGGCGCCAGAATTATCAATTGATTTTTATTAAATAATTACAACTTCACAATAAGAATGTGTTCTCCTTAATAATATAAGTTATATCAATGTGTCCAAAATTCAATAAAAATGAATTGATAATTCTGGCGTCTGCTATCGGTTTACTCAAAGGTATTTGTGATTCCGTAAAAATAATGTAGATGACTTTCAAATAATGGAACGACAAATGTATTAATTTGAAAAAGTGTAACATATAGGTTCGAAAATTTGTCATGAAAAATACTGGCGCTATAATACAATTGGTAGTGTACTTCCCCGGATTGGAAATAGAGATCCAGGTTCGAATCCCGGTAGCGCAAAAACAATATTTTTCGACAAAATTGATTTTATATGTATACATTTATAATTAATACATTAAATTAGTATTTAAAACATCACAGACCGTCTGTTCTGAATAATTACAACTTCACAATAAGAATGTGTTCTCCTTAGTAAAATATTTATTGTAAAAGTCACTGTCTTATATTTTGTTCGCTGTTTCCGCTTTGATTCTTGCGCTATTTTAATAAACTACATTGTTTCAACGAACACAAAGCAGTCTATTAAAAGAGCCAAGCTTTGTCACTGCACTGACTGCACCCTTAATGGACGGCTGTGAGAAACTTTTCCTCCCTCTGTCTATTATCTTCGTTAAAAATGAGATTGTAACTGTTTAAAAAAGTCATAACTAAGCAAAAAGGTATTAAGTATAACGTACTATATATAATACAAAGTCTCTTAAATTATTTTGTATAGAATAACGAATTGCCGAGTGTTGCATAATTTAATCTTGGATTTACGAGTTGCCCATGTTGCTGTTACTTGCACCAGGTGCTGGTTTAGAATGTACGTTACATTATTGTGTACACCTTGTGATATCGAACAATTGCCTTTAAACCCTTTGTAAACGGTGGTTTTCTCATGGGTAACTTTTCAGACGCTGACGTGGTTAACGCTGGTCGCGCGTCCGACTGCAAGCAAGGTTTATTTATTTCATTAGATTGGTTTTTCGCAGAAGGCTACATATCCTTATTTACATTTATACTGGAAAGAAAGCGAAGCGCAAATCGGCATAAGTAGAAAATTAAACATATAAATTAAAAAATAAACAATCCAAAACTTTTTAGCTTAAAAGTCATCGATTACCCTTTTGTTATAACTTTTCAACAAAACATTTTAGCATTCAAGTTCACAGAAAATCTTTAAATCATTTTTTAAAAGTTTAAATGCTCTCAATAATGTAAATTTTAGTTTTGTTTCAATTATAATAAAATTATTTTAATTGGATTATTATTTGTATGCACATTTAACTATTTGAATGCCAGCCTCACTGCTGAGGTTAGTATTTTACTTTGCCAATCAGCAAATAAAAATATAAATTAATGAAATGACATTACGTATACATACATACCTATAATTAAATACTATTTGAAAGAAGGATCCATAGGAAAATTTGCTGACAACGAAATAACATAACGAAACATAGGCGTTAAAACCAGGAATGGTGACCTGAAAGTCACAAATTCATCAAATTAGGGAGGCTTCGATGGCTAGGCCATATAGTGTGTAACTTCCAGAATGGGTGCTCAATAATAATCCTGAAGAAAGGCGATGAATAGGTAGATTCAAAATGAGGTGGCAGAATAATATAGATAAAGATCTATCCATTTTGTATCAGCAATTGGTGGGAATCAGTCCAATGCAGGGACTGGTGAAGATGTTTTTTTGAAGAAGCCGGGACTTTTCTTAGGTTGTTGAGCCAGGAGTGATGACGATGATATGTATCTAACATTAAATGCATAAACAGAAAATAATGTTAATATGTTTACTTTTAAATTGTGTCAAATCAAAAGGATTTATTTTTACAATATTATTATTATACTTTAACTTTTGACATTTTCAAAGGGATAAAATAATGCATAATAATTTATTATTAGTTATATTGGAAGAAATAAAGAAATTCAACATTTTAAAATAATGCCTCGATAGGTATGTTAGTGATCAGTTATATTGTATTTACGTGTTTTTACAAGGTTTTCTTAACTTCACTTAACTTGTGTCAGAAATAATATAGCCGTCATCGAAATCAGTCCATTCTTAGAAAAAGTTTCGACGGCGCACGCTAGGAATTTACGGAGACCGGCCAAAAGAACATACAAAATCGATTCGACAGAGCAGCCAGCGCAACCAGCAGTCCGGATTGCATCCGGGATATCAGACGACTATCCAGTTTAGTGGCAATCTGACTTTACTAGAGCGACACAGATTTTATATTATCAATAGAAAACCAAAGACATAGGAATTTATATATCTGAGCCGGAATATCTGAGAAAAAAAATTGTTCAAATTGTATTGCCATGTTTATGTCACCTGATGATTTTCAAAAGTAGAATCATGTTGTGAGTTTAAAAAACAGCTGGTGAGGAATGTAAATTTAAAAATTATACTAGAAAACTATAAGACCTGTCATCACTTAGTTGAGAGGTAAAATTACAAGTGTTTTCCTCAATCATGTGTTATAAAAATTTTGACAGTTTGTCGTCACGGTTCATGTTAACTTACTTTAAAAAATATACTAGCACACGTTGCCCTAAGTGGCACTCTATTGAAAGCACTATAGAAATTATAACCCACATTCAGATTTTGCATAATTGTCGCTGGCTGGGAACGCTTTCAAAATCAAAAAATAAGACTAGACAGGTAAATGCACAAAGAGAGCCTTTAAAAGGCGTTACTACGCTTACATATCCTTTATTATTATTTATTTACTCATATACTGCCAGGTGGTTGGCTTTAACAGATCATACATTTTTTCTCTTTATTATTTACAAAACAGTTAATAATATATATATTTTTTTTTTATTTGGCAGCTGCACAAATATATACCCATACGTATTACAAATTACATTACTTAGGTCACATTTAATACTTTTTTATGTTACACTTATGTATTGAGTTTATGAATGCACATATTTTTATTCATTTATCTGACCAAAACATTATTCTAGATATGGTTGAAATAATATTGTAAAAAACCAGAATAATGTAAATGGAATATATGTAACTAAAAGCGTAAAAATACTATTAAAAAATCGAATAAGCTCAATAATAATTGCTCTCATATATCATCGCGCGTGTGTGAAGGAAATAAGGAATTTAATTCATCTACATTTATTTTTGAAATTTTAAAATGTGACCCTTAAGATTCTAGGTTCTATTCTAGAGGTTCTAGGTATGTATTATTTTTAAAACATTTTTTTTAGGTACGTACGGTACTTATTCACAATTAAGTACTTTACTTACCTACCGGAGAGTGAAGAGATGTATTTTAAAATTGTTGTGGCATTTTAAACAGATGAATTTTCATCTAGTGTATGCAGACACTAAAAATGTATTATTTTAATTTTATTTAGATACTGTGTAGGTACTTAATTCACAAAGAAGAAAAACATGAAATTCTTACCTACCGGAACGTGAAAGGAGATATTAATAATTTTGAACATGAGAATTTTTAATGTATCAAAAACTATGTTTGACCTTTATGGATATTTAATAGAATATGTAGCCACGATGGTGAAGTGTGATGTATTTGTTTGGTTACGTTCAAAGGACGCGAGCTAAAATGTTGTCACATGATAAATATACACGTCGGGTACAGCGGAGTTCAACAGTATACTCGTAACCTACATTTTGTTTATTATTAGACTGCATACTTTTGAAAGCTCGTTGAATACTCTCTCTATTACAATTATAATCTGTCATTATTACGGCTATGAAAAAAAAAAATCAAATATTATTTTTAATCGTGGAAAGTAATTTTGTTGTGAATATGTAATTGAATTTATTATTAATGAAACGCAATTATATTTATTTATGACGCCTGCAACGGGCGATCATCAAATAAAGTACTCACTTTGCTACAGAGATTACAAATCACGATTAACTATCGTATTTTTTTATTATGTACGTTAGGTTAAAATAATTCAGTTAATGTTTTTTTAACGGACAGAAAGTAGCGGGTTTAATTTCGTGATAGTATCAAAAGAAGTCATTTAAAAAATAATCAAGAGAATCCAACACATTTAAAGAAATTGGTATCGGTACTTGATACTGATCCATATAATACAATAGGCTCGGTATCCTCTTCGGCTGCTGGTAGGCAGAGGGTCTCGCCGAGAAATTCATTAACGATAGTAATTTCTTTAAAAGCCCAGCTTCAGGTGTTGATCTGGGGAGGCCACCCCTATCTCCCCGCCTCCCTCCGGCCACTGAATATTCCACAACCATTATTGAAGCAAATTACTTTCGACCAAAAATTGTTCATTAATTTGGATACTTAGAATTGCCGGAATTTTAATCTATCGGTTTTCTCTCGAAACTGTGACGGCCAATTTCAAAAACCGCTTTGTATTCGTAATATTTCTAATCTACTTAATATTCTATAATTGTTTGTTGATGATTTATTCATTAAATTAGCAAACATTTATTTTTCGATAATTAAATAACTTAATAAATCTTGTTAAATTGCCAGTTTTAAACGAGATAATATCGAACCAAATCTCATTAAATATCTAACTGTTTTAGAAGGTTCCACAGATTTATTAGTCTTTGAATAGAATCTCTAACATTTGAGGTTATACAAGTAAGTCCACACGCGAGTTCGGAGAAACATTAATATCGATGCATATCTGTTGGTTCAATATTACCTCGATGTACAATAGAGTACATTAGATAACATTGACATTTAATTACTTAGCAACTGTGTTAATATATTTTATATAATAACACGTACATATTATTTTTAACTATTTTTTTAAATACTTTTCACTATATTGTATAGCTTGTAGTAAATTAGCAAAATAAAGAATATATAAAATGATAAGTCACATATTATTGTATATAACGATGTAATACGACTAACGGTGAGTAATGTAATTTGACGTGGTTGTGGTCTAGTGATTACGATACTCGCTCAATGATCTAGTGATCGGGGGTTCGAGCCTCGTTCCAGGAGGACATCAAATTAGTCCTATTTTCATAGCACAAGCGTTTAGCTTAGTTTGAAAATATAAAGAATATTGAAATGGCACGTATTCCGTGTACGCATCTCTATTTTTAATTTTTTTAAATGTGTGATATATTTGCAAAATGTGCATATTACATATTTAAAAAAATACATTAGCCCTTCTATCAATCCTAATTCATTTATTTGTTTTTTTTATAAGATCGGTTTTACACATAATTGAGACTACATCATTTATTTTGTGATAAACCGAGACTATTAAATTATTTTTCTGTGTATTAGAATTTTTTTTATCTATGGATAATTGGGACTAATAGAGGATATATTTAATTATATATTCAATGATAATGTTTTACAGATAAATTTTATACATTGTTTTAAAGAATTTAAATTTCTTGCTTATACTTTTTATATATTAAATTTCGATGTTTAGTTTTTTGCTTTTACTTTATTCTCGGTGTAGATAATAATTATCTATGTATTATTTTTATAAAAATTATTGTTATTCTATCGTTTATTTTATTTAAACATTACCTTAACTATATTAAACTCGTAATTGAATTATGATAATTTAAATGATATATTTATATTAAATTTGCTTGAAACTATACTCATAATATGAGATAAAAATAATAAATCCCTCTCTAAATTCGAAATATTTCTCTTACAGAGAGGTAGCACGTCATATAAAAAAATCTATTGTAAAATTGATTTATGTAGATTGTATTGTAACAATATGTTCCAATATTATTATGATAAATCTCGATTTTCTGACAGCTTGCTTGAATGTGAGTAAACCAACCATTTTATTCTCGTTCTTTTTCAATCAAACCTTTTTTTATCTATAGGTATCATATGTAAAAAAAATAACGCACGTTAATATTCAGTCAATACTCTTAATACATTTACTGGTAGTGTCGTTTTGAAAGAGCATGAAATATACGCAGAATAAATACCACATAATTCCAACTAGAAAAGTATAAAAATGTCACTTATATAAACAATATTTTAAATAACTTCCAGTAAATTGTTTAGAGGGTTTTTTATCTGAATTTTTTACCCTTCCAATTCATATATTAATATAAAACACTTATGATGTTTATTACAATAAGTTAGTTAGTAAAAGTGTCAAAGCGATTAGCGCTGATGCATTTGTAGCAGTAGATTTGGCGGTCTAGCCGCATGTAGAGTACTCTAAGGAATTGGAAAAAAAAACACAATATTTTAAAATACTATATTGAAATAATAAGATAGTAGAATCTGTTTTACACTTGATCTAGAAAATAATGTGAATGCGTTTTACATTAATTTAAGAATTATAATTTTGTTGTACCTTTTGTGTGTTTGGTCTACTATCATATTTATAACCTCAATGAATATTGTTTAATCAGTAGTTAAATAAAAGTAAAGCATTTTAAAAATAAATAATTGTATTATGGTCAAAGAGGTATGTCGCTACTAACGGAACGGGGACTGGTATTATTCATTAGTATTATAAAGTAAAGTAAACTAATATGAAATAACAATGGTAATGTGTGCTAATTCAGAGAGCAGTGCTTTATTCCAGTCGTCGTTACAATTTTTTGTGGTAATTTAAGTTTAATATTTTTACGTCCCGGCAATTAACGCGAACACCCCGCGGCACTAATATTTTTCTCCTTCGAGTTATGGTATCCGGGAACAGCCACTGGGCACAATAAATGCAAGGTATCCCAAAAATACTGTGATGCAAAAAAAAATGTATCCACACTTTGTCAAAATATATTTATGTTTAATAATTATAATTAAAGAAGACGATTATATAATTTTATTGAGCTATCGCGAAAATTGCAAATGTCACCAATTATTTCAAGTCGTTAGTTGTCATTTTATTGCTTTTCTCCACCGTAAATCTTAATTTTTCGTGGCCTCATAAAAGAAGTTCAATGACGCGAGGTATGAAAAACGCGGGGGTATTTTAGCTATCTCCTCGTCCAATCCGCCTGTTCAATAGATTTTAATTCTATCAATATAGGCCCTCAAATTACGATGCTATCATCGTGATGGGGGAGTTGATGAAAATTAAACCCCTCCTTATCAACAAGTAAAACTTTTACAATAAACTCTTTTTAAAATTAAATGCACGCTCAATTTTAGAATTTCTGTTTCACGTGTACACATTTTTTGGGATCCTGTATAAGAAATAAAAAATAATATCAACACAGAGTAACCCATATGCAATTGGCAATTTTTGAATACATATATTCTACGCTCGTCCTGCTCGTACTTTACCGCCAAATTGCCGCATACTGCGTTGTTAGCCAAAGCTGCAAGAAGTAAAAACGTTGTTAATTGCAAAGGATTGACAAATTTTGTGAGTCGCACTACGTTTATGTAAGTCATGAGAGTTTGTCAAATCGTCGAGAGTACCGTTTTAGTAAAAAGATCTAAATGTCCAGTCGCCGGACTCCACCTATCATCATCATAAGAACATCCCTGACCGGATATCCACCAGCGAGACAGCAAACATTAATACAAAGAGCATAATAGGTAGAGATGATAAGTAGCGATTTTACACTGTGTCTAAAGTGTCAAGTGTTCAATGCATACTTTCAGTGTTCACTGTGGAAGGTGAAGTCAAAAGTGGAGAGCTGGCAAAAATGAGAAGATGAAAAAAAAGGCGAGGCTCGGACAGTTCTAGGAAAGTTCACCGACCGTAACGTTCACCGATTTGTCTAATGGAAAATTCACCGAGCCGCAATTCGTCGATTGGAAAGTTCACAAGTTCTGTAATTGATCGCCGATGATATTTTTTTTATTCTTTATGGAATTTTACAGTCTTGTTTATATTATTTTTTCGAAAATTTTAAAATAAACTTATAGGTGGATAATTTTTACCGGTTTTTTTATTTGATGAATTTAAGTTCTTACTTAAACTGTTAACCTGAGTTAATGTTCCTATTTGTTTATTACTACATTCACGTAATCAAAAATGTAGCAAATCTATTTACTTTATTAAAATACCTATATGTACCAATATCAGGAAGAAAGAATTACACTATGGTTCTACATTACTGTTTGTTTAAATATTGTACATAGTATTATCATTAGAGAAATTTAAAGCTGAGATTTTGCCAAACAATTCGTTAAATCAAATTAATCGGCCTGCAATAAACTGTCTGGCAAAGAAACGGCGGCGATAGAACGTCCTAGACCTTTATTTTCTTGCTCCATTTTAAATTTCATTGAATTTGGATCAATAGTTACGGAAATAATAAAAAAAATAATTTCACATGTATTCGACGGATAAAATGAAAAACTAAGAAATTAAATACGTTAATTGACGTTTTATGGTTTTTAATAAATAAAGCATCGGCGATCAATGTAGAATCGGTGAATTATCCGTTCAACGAAATTCAAACGAAATTTATCACTGATCGGTGAACTTTCCGGTAGGTGAACTTTCCGGTAGGTGAACTTTCCGGTAGGTGAACTTTCCGGTAGGTGAACTTTCCGGTAGGTGAACTTTCCGGTAGGTGAACTTTCCGGTCGGTGAACTTTTCGTCGGTGAACTTTCCGGATACCGATGATGATGACGTTTGTTCCTAAGTTATTTAGTTATTTGAAGATTTTACATGTCTTATTCCTTGTCCCTTCTGTGGTTATCACAACGCATATAATTCACACATTTGTGTTATCAATTCACACTGTCATCATTACAGACTCTGATATTGTTTCGAATCTGGCATCTCGCAGAAAGCTTTCATAATTTAAAAAATAATTATAAAAGCATTTTGAAATATGCACAGATACGCACACGTTTTAAAAATGCAGGTAACTGACACGTTTCGCAACGATTTTGTGTAAACAGATCGTACGTGTCGGACATGATATTGATCGGCTTATGGTGAAACTATTGAATCTTTGAACAGCAGATATTCTGATAATGTATTATATTAGTAGAAGCGTAAAAAACATTTACCTGACTTGATCTTTACTCCGATATTTCTTTAAATTGGCAAAATCACATCTTATCTTCAAACATTAATGTTTATGTCGTGGAGAGTATGGATCGATTTCTCAACCTCTTGATCTCAATGCAAAAAAAAAATATTTTATCTGAACGTCGCTTTTAAATTTACCGATACATATTTTTGTTCACAAGTATTACTTGATGTTTCTTCAAAATCAGTTTTCTTTCAAAGCTAACTATGTATTTTTTAAAATAATACGTATAAAATGGATACATTATTACGTTATTAAAAAAAGGGAGATTTGATTAGGTAGTCAAAATTGAATGTTGTGAATCGGTGTATTGTATGGGCGTGTGTGTGAACTCTCGATACCCCGTTTATTTCACCCAGCGTTCACACGTTAATTTGATAATAATATGAAGAAAAGAAAAGAGTGACGAGTAGAGTGGCGTTCAGGAACCGGCCTTCCGGACGGCTGATGGCGCATATTATTGGTACATGTTGACGGTACCGGTGCGTATGAAGCTATCAGGAGTTGCATAGTATGTTCAATATGGAGGCTATAGACCTCTACATCTCTACTTATTATTGGAAGCAAACTGACAATGTTGTGTTTGAGTGTTATAGAATTTATAAATATTTCTTATGGACAAATATTCTACTTTTATGAACGATAAACCAATTTACGATTAAATTGAATGTCGACTTAAATAATGTTTTCATGTTATTTGGTATAATGTGCTCATCGTAAAAGATAAAGCAAATAATTTTCGCCATTATTCCGCAAAGTGACCGTAATTCTTGTCCAGATATTTACTCTGGTCGGAGACCGGGAGGGCCCCAGCTGACTTGTTTCTTTGTTTCCTTGTTGACGGTCCTCCCTCGGACCTCCCCCGGCCCGCGCCGGCTCCCTCCCCGAGGTCTCCACCCTTGCGGTCAGCCCCGCCTCGGATCCGATGTTATGACAAACAGATTTGCTTTTCCGCCGTTTAACGATATCTCCCTGGGCTCTGTTTAATTATATTTCATTACGTCACACGGCCCGTGGAAGGGCGCCATCAACCCGGAATGCGAGAACAAAGGCGAGACTTAAAAAGGGTCATCATCGTCATTGTGAGAGAAAATCCGAGAATATTTGTGTAATAACGCGATAAATAAAATTAAAACCCTTCTCGGGCTTCGAGAACCGGAAAGTTTGAAATGGTCAGTGGATCGGATTCAAATCAAGATTTAAGTTTCATTCATTTGTTTTAATACAGATCGTTTTAGGGACGCACGGGCTGAGATCGGTTTCGAAAAGAGGGTGCGTGTGAGCTTCATTAACCTTTACTATACCATGATATAAAATAATCGAAAGCAGCCATGCTGTCAACTCGTGTTACCGTAAATAACAGTTTAAAAAATTGTTTTTATTAGCATAAATGGGTTTAATGACACGAATTTACTCTAAATATTGAGCATTCAATTTTGAAAAAAATATTAATAACATAATTTAGAGTATTCATTAAATCCTATACAATGTGCCCTTCCTTCTTATCTCTCTTCATTTAATTAGTGAGAAAGAAATAATTATATTTGTATGTTTGTTATTTTTTTCACTATGAAAATAGTGTGTGATCGCTGTCTTTTATATCACAAATTGTATTTTTACCAAGGTATTAATTTTACAACGGATTGAATGGAAAAAATAATTGTTTTTGTACGATTCTCTTTTCATAATTGGTTTTTCACTAGTCATTCCTGAGCGTTAATATTTTCTTTAGGATTATTTAAAATATGAATTTTATGTTGCATGTATTTACCGAAATATTACAGGTTTAATTATGATGGTAGACCTGTGTTACTGCATGGTTTGGGGAAGGGTTAAACATAATTGTTGATAACAAGTATATTTTAAATTAAAATTGTTTTTTTACTTATTGACAATCCTGATTTATTATCTAGTTTGTATCAACATCCACAAACCTACAAGAAAGACTGTCATTTCAAAATTAAATAACGAACTCAATATAGCATAGGCGGGTACCTAGTTTGAACCCGTAACAGGTTTGTTTTTTATAGGGTCACATTTTTTGCTTATTTCATGGCGGACATTTTCACAATAAATTTATTTATTATTATTAATTTTATTAACATTTATTGTATTAAATTATTTATTATTTTATTAATATTTTCTTAAATGCAATGTTTTTTTTTTTTAATAGAGATGCGTACGGAATACGTATCACGTCAATGCTGGTACAAGAACGTCAATTCATAATAATGATATATATATATATGATTCAAAATCAACCAATATATAAGAATAATATTTGCCAAAATGTAAAACAGTTTCACGGCAAGAATTGCCTTTTACTATTATAAAAAAATACAACAAAAGAATGAGAATGAGAAGAATTTGTTCTTTTACTTTATAATTTAAGATTGTCACTAAGGTCTCTTTATTTTTCATAATGTTTAATGAGTCCTTAATTGATTTTAATAAATACAACACACTCTCGTTCTCTCACCGTGCACATTGTCCGCGATCGGTACTCTCATTGTTCGACCCGACGGTTTCACCAGTAGCGCCTCGGTTATTGACATCAATTAGTTGGATCGTCTTTAGAGCATTAGCGTAGACCTTATATTTTACATAACTTCTCAGAAAAAATGTCTAGAAACGTTAAATTGCATGATCTGAATGACCAATTGATGTCTCCGAATCGATAAATTATGTATTCGGGAAATTTCTGATATTATAACTAGATTGTTTTCCAGTTTATGTGACACGTAGGTCTGTGCTACTAAGAATAGTCCAAAAGCATAGCTACGAATTGTCCAATTTAGTAAATTTTTACAATTTCAGTGTACTGCTCGATCATATATCGACTCATTTTCATTAACGGTATTGTGACCGACGCAACTAGCCGATCACAAGTGGTGAGTGATGTTGGAATGGAAATAGGGAATCGGAATGCGGGAATGATTCGGGAATTGGTGAGGGATAAGGGACCAGGATAAGAAATACAGCTCGACTCATCTGGTTGATGACGCCATCTCGATGATCTTCCACAGACTTGATCCGGCGATTGTGCTGAATCCACTGTTCACTGAATTCACACAATAAATCCAATAATCCAAAATAATCGCCAATGACAGTGATCACAATGACGTTAGTTTCACCCTTAATCTCGCCATATTTCCATACGACGAAACACCAGACCGAGTTGAGAACAAACATGTACTTTAGAGGACGACACTTCCTCTACAAATCTCGAAAAATTGCAATTTCAAATCAGTCGAACCAAATAAACGATGCGTAATGTTTTGGGAATAGGCTCAAGAGTGGGAAAAAACTCACAGTATTGTCGAATTATAGAGAAAGTATGTTATAATAATTTTAAGAGGTTTAATGACTCTTTTTTAATAATAATATAAACAACAATTTTGATGTATTGTGTCTTTAAACTGTTAATGCTATGTACCTATGTTATAAAATAAAATAAGAATAAAAAAGTTGATATAATAGAATATGTGTTGATATTTCTGTATTTATATAACAAAAGTATGTACCGTGCGCGGACGAAGTGGAGTGATATAATAAAGAAATCAATTCCCCAAAAAAAGGGTATACGTGTACAAAAGAAGACGACGAGAAAGACATGAAGACAGCCGATATGACGCAATATAAGTTGCCCAATCAAAAAGTTCTTCGCAGATCGCCGTCAAAAATACTGTTCGACATCAAAAAATCAGACAACAAAGGAATATTGTATCGGGAAACTAGTTTCCGTCGCGGGTGATGGATGGCCATTCTTTTAATTCTTCGTTTGTTCCGGCCGCCCATTGTTCCGGCGTTAACAGTATTGGGCGGCAGATCATTTTGGCAGACGAGTTCGATACATTGTTTGCTTTTATTGAGGTTGACAGGCCATTAATGAAGATGATAAATCACTTAGTGAATAAATATCGCACTGAAAGTTTTTCAATTTATACGGCCACCTGCGAGCCGCGCCTCCACCGCCGCCGGCCCGTTGAAACGGTCCCGAATATACTTGAGCGCTCAGACATTTCGGTAACATCATGAAACACTTCATAATTTATCGCAAATAACTTTTTAATGTGATTTTTTTCTTAACAGACTTGTCGTGTCAGTGATATTCATTAATCAAAAAACGCGCTATTTGTCTCAGACACGTGTATCATACAACCCCAGCTGTGTTTTTAAGTAAAATGATAATAAAAACCTCCTCGGCGGAGAATAATGTTTATAAACATCTTTAGCACTCCATTAATATGCTTCTAGATAATCTAACTTGTTACAGAGTCCACCAGGTGTAGCTATTAATAGTAAATTTTGTTTTAAGAATGTATAAATAATAAAGTTTATATCAAAAATATAAAAAGTTTATTATTTTTTCTTTCGTTACATTTATTATTCTGTCAACAGTCACGAACAGTTTTCGTACTGGAAAAGTAATATTGCTGTATTTGACTTGAAGTTAGCTGGAGTTTAGTACCACAAGGTCTATAGAGAAAATTTGGGTTTTTCTTTTCATTGGAGTATTCATAAATTTACGTGAAAGTTTCCAGTGAGTGACAAAATAATAAAAAATGTGAAATAACAAATTTAACATCACGTTTAATTTAAAAATACATCAATTGTTTCTCAGAAATGTATTATTTTTTACAATTAATCGAATTTGGAGCTGTACATTATATCCCAAAAAATCAGCATTACATTCTTATTCGTCTAAACACCAGAGTCTAATGGGGCGACAGCAAGATAGTAGAGCACTCGTTTAGTATGTGAGATGTAGCGGAATCGATACTCAATGAGTCTGGTATCAGTACCGACCAGTATTTGCCGATAGAAGTGAAAATAAAATACAAGGTAAAAGAGAGAGAACATATCAATGTTGCATACTACTTTAACGTGCTTTTTTAAAATTTACTATCAAGCATTTTAAAATATTATTAGTGGGTATTTCAGCATCGGACGTCAAATTTGTCGTTCTGTAACGTATATTTGAATCAATTAAAAACATGTTACGAGGTTTTTCTAAGTCATTAACCTAATTTTTCCAACAACATAATAAAAAGTACTTACTCATCTGTCAACCATCTCATTTTGGAATTAGCAAATCTTTTATTATTTTAAATTCAGTCTCTGAAAATTTTATTTTACTTATATCTTGCTAGTGACATTTAAAGACATAAAATAAAAATTCTAGTACCCGATTCGGCGTATTACAGGTGAAGATGTTCGTTGTTTTATAAATATTAATATAATATCAGATTTGTGTTTTTTTTGTAGGCAAATTTGTTTCTTTTAAAATATGAATTACATTGATATGTAACTTTTTGGTTTTAATAACAACATATTTCTTAATTTACACACTTAGTTTTTATTTAATTACTGCAAGTAACCGCGGAGGTTTAAAATATGGAAAATTAAACTGATACGATATTGCCACTTACATTAACAGAGAAACCACAAAAAGTACAACTTTTGGTAGACGTGCGCCAATTTACGTAAAACTATTTATTTTATTTTTATTTTTCAATTATTTGAAATTTTTACAATTTTTTTAAAATATGAGTTATTAATTAAGTATTGTACATTATTAAAATTACAGGTTTTTTATTCGCTTATCTCTTGTGCTTGGAGAGGGAGTTACGCTGTAATAATTTAATATAGAGTTAAACATTTGTAGTATATAATTATTTATTTTCTAATTATGTGCTTCTAAAGTGTTTACTTAATTTCTTTCTAAGCTCCTTTATATCTTTTATTTGTATAGTGAGGCTAATGAAGTTTTTTTATCCCTAAGTATATAAAATTTTGCTGATGGTGTTTGGTGTTACATTTAAGGATTTTAAAATTATTTTAATTGATGTGCTTGTTTCAAATTTTATAGTATTATTTTCTTTAAGTAATTAATTAATTGAGATTTTTTTATAAATGTTTTCTATTTTGGGAACTGGGAATTTTGCAAAATGTGTTTGTGTTGAAAAAGTTGATATTTTAAAAATATTACTTTGATAATTGTTCTCCGTATTATTTAACCGGGTTAATTATGTTATTGTATGCTCCTTTCCACCCAATTATTTATATAGGTACTTCTTCTTTCATGTCATTATTGACAAATGGTGATTTCAATCAGATGAGGTTCGGCTCGTAATACACCTCTACAAGCCCCGGTTCAGGGTGGTCCCATGAAGATTGGAAAGATTTGAGTATGTTGATCATTTTTCTTGGTTTCTTTATTTTTTTGTATTCTAAGTGAGTTGGCTCATATCAATTTTAGCTTGTTGTCTTCGAATTCCTTACGCACTGTCACTAGGGTTCGTAATCAGAGCGCCAAAATAAATTATTTCGTGAACCACCTCACGTTCTACTATTTTGGAAGTTTATTGTAATGAATTAGCACGATATAGGTATATGTGTTGCATATGCAGCACATATGCAACACGTATGCTGCAACACAAATGCTGCACGGCAAAACTATGAGCAATGGAAACAAAATTCCGAGACAAAAACCTTGTACAGTTTACCTTTCAACAAAGTAATACTTTGTCGCCTGATTTTTAAATTACATTTCACATATCAAACGCGTGTACAACATGATTTGACGTGACGTCAGTAGTCAGCTCAGCGTCACGGGTAATAATCTCGTGAATAAAATGCGAAAAAGAAAGTATAAATAATTTAGAAAAATATGATATATTATCCGTAGAAAGCTTTATTTACATTTTTACGAATAATATTTTAAAAACCTTGACTGACATTGATAAACACATTTGCAATTTAAGGAGACAAAAATGTTGGAAATAAAATTTTATTTTAGACTCGACGCGGCGCAACTCGGTACCGTAAGAAGCGGTGACTTCTGATTTAGAAATTTTCTAATTAAAAGTCAGAATCTGATGGAAAATATTCCCAGGATTGAATAAATCATTGAAATTTTAAGAGCTTTGGGAATTGTAAGTGAATTAACAATAAGCAAATATGAAATTTTCTGAATAATTTTTTTTCACAGAATATGTTTATTTAAAATATCATCTTAGAAAATCATTTATGATTGTACAATCCGGAGCGGGTGTTGGCCTTCTCAAGAGTATATATAATTATGAAAATATAGTAAATAATTCAAGTTTTTAAAAGAACACCAGTCAAAAATAAAAACTTATAGCGGGTATAATTCGAACCGAGGTGTTTTTATAAATCCTATTTTTATTATAAACGCGCACACCACAGCAAAGTATTAACATACAGACACATACATTTTAGCAAAATAACAAATTAAATTTAAATTCTTAAACAATTTATTTGCTATAAGGAATTTTTAGGGCTAACCTAAACTATTTTATCAATTTATCATAAAGGTTGTCCAACGAAAAATTTTCATGTTTAATATTAAATAAAACAAAAAAACTATACTGTTATTCTCATATTTTATTTATACAAAATGGAGCTTAACAATGGAGATTTTACGTTTTATAAACAATACCGTCTAAATGCCGTCCATTTTTCTCAAGACACTCTTGCAATCGGACTCTTAAATTTCATAGAGCATAGAGTCGGTTCAATGGCAGCAACTTCATGGCGGATATTTTCTTGTAGGGCCTGAATTGTCCCTCGGGAATTAGTCTCCGTATTTGCTGATTAATTTATTAGGAAAAATTCCCCTCAGCTTCTCCATTGAAACATTGTTTTATGTTGTTGAACCCGGGAAACAGCTGTTGTTGCGGCACTAAAAACTCGTCGATCATTCGGTAATACACATCAGCAGTGACTGTCTCACGCTGGTTAAAAAAATAAGGGCCAATTATCCCTCCGGTAGAAATTTTACACCACACTGTCATTTTTGGACAATGCAAACATTTTTGATGGCGTTCCCTTGGGTTGTTGGGGCACCAGTATTTTATGTTCTAACTATTAACATAGCCATCGACATGAAAATGTGCTTCGTCAGTAAACAATATGTTTCCAAGTTTTCGTGCTGTTTCAAAACTTTCCAGGATCGTTCTCGCTTAGGTTTCACGTAATGAGAAACTGCACGATTTGCAGTTTGTATGGATGAAACTGTAGTTTATTTTTCAAAATAACATGCGCTGTTGATTTTTTTATTCCAGTACAGGCTGCAATTTTCCTTATAGATTTACGCGGATTGCGCATAATTTCACGTCGAACTTGAGCCACACGTTCTGACGTCACTGCTGACGTTGATGGTTCCGGAGGAGTTTAGTTAATCATTGTCCCTTCTTGTCTGAACTTTTGAACCCAACACCAGATAAGTTGCGTGCTCGGCCCATCACTTACTTGTCGAATATTAAAGTGAGTACAAAAAGCGCGACGCGCACGAACCAATGAATCACTGCACTTTAAATATTGCTCAACTCAACTCAGTGACTGCCAATCCCGCAAATCACGCGCGTCGAATAATACCACTTACCTCACTCTGATGGTTTATGAGCAATTACAATTTAATCTTGAAATTTTTCCGCTGAACATCCTTTACTTATACAATGTAAACAATGCGTTAGTTGACCTTAATCTAAGCAAGCTCAAATTAGGATTCGTATCAAATCTAAATTGATACGTTAAGTATCAAGAAGGGGAACGTAGGTTCAGAAAAACTGAATACAGTGGAAATGAGATCAGCGTATAGTATGTAGTAGGTCCGTTTATGAGAGAGTACAGAATGAAGAAATAAGGAGGGTTTATAAAGTTGATCATAGCATAGTGAATAAGTATGTGGTTTGATCATATGTAACGGATGAATGAGGTCAGAAATATATTATATATGACCTAAATGTTGATGGCACCAGAAATAGTCGTCCGAGGAATACTTGGCATGACCAGGAAAACATGATACTAGAAGGTAGTCCTGTTAGAAGTCTCAATAAATGGCATGATGGTAAGTTAGTTAGTTAGTTAATATCAAGAAAGTAGCTGGCATATAATACATAGACTTAAAGCTGAACATGATTTTATAAAAATCTCACAATATAATATTTTCCGTAACGGTACAGAATTTGTACTCCTGAAATTGTAATACTTTGGATACCTGACTAAATTACAAGTTAAAAACTTTCAACTCGTAATTCAGTCAAGGTCTGTTAAACATTGTACATGATGGGCCGTAAGTTTTTGCATACTTTAAATCGCTTCTGCGCAGGAATAGCGGGAAGGATAGGCACGCGGGCTACAGCGCGCGGGAGTTTGGTACTTGGAAATTTAGTCGCAATGGATCGCTTCACGGGGGAACAACGCGCGTTGTGTTTGTTCGGCATGGGTAATAGGTTCTTGCACTTTTGAAAGTTCAATAAAAATCATCCAACTTATGACACAAACGTGTCAAACAATCATAAAATAATCGTTGTTTAACGCAAAACGCGGGTTGTCCCTTTGTGAAGCTCCTTCACGCAGTTCCTGCGCAGAAGCGATTAAAAAAGTACAAAAACTTATAGCCCACCCTGTATATGGATGTAAGATAACATGCTTCAGTCTGTTTTTATTGTATCAAGGCATATATTCAATTAATTCATAAAAATACTGTGATTCAACAAGATGAACAATTACATCGGTAGCCCCGCAATATTATAATTGATTATTATTATTATCTCTTGAATTTAGAACAAAAGAATCGTCGCTTAAGGGTCCTCCCTCTATCTCTGTTCTTTTTCATATCTGACAGAAAGGGGCAAAGTTTACTTTCTTATAATTTGGTCAGTGTATTTCTGTGTCGATCTACCTCTCTGTCGTCTTCCCATTCATTAATTCTATCGTAGAACATTATTTTATTTTAATTAAGATATAATTTTTGTTTTCAGCACAAACAAATAAACTAACACAAACTTAAAAGCTGGCTGCTGCACTGTAACAAAAGTATAAAAAATAACAGTTTATGTTGTGTCCGTTATAAACTGTGCAAATTAAAAGTGAGTAATAAAATAAAGACCGAGGCTGCTGTGATTCGTTTTATGAATCTAGCAATCAATCTATTTTTCAATGTTAAAATTTATGATCAAACATGAGTACAAACAAACTTAACCAATTTTACCAAACTAATACATATTCAGACATATATATTCTCAAAAATATATACAAAACAATTTGTTTAAATTCGAAGTTTACCGTTCCGTCGATAACACAACATACGTGCAATACACTTCACAGCTAAAAATCGATTGGCGAGGCTAAGGACAGAGGAATTACGTTTTCTGAGGGACCGTTGCTATTTAGGTTGTTTTAGAACATTACACATAATGTGAGAGCTATAATTTCCACTCTCATCATTTAGAGGCCGGGAGGTTTAAAGGCGGTTGTTGAAACGCAACTCCCACAAGCCATAGAGACGTCGGGTACCGACGGCATGTAATAACACAAACGCTATAGCTGCATTCGGACGGGCCGAATGGCAATCATTCTACTTATCGATGTCTTTCGAGCATGGCTTCTAGAAGGTACCTCCAATCTTCGTTAGAGCACCCAGTACTTACATCCATATTTGTATAATTTAACTTATATAAATTTAGTGCATCCTTAAGTTGTTTCTATTCTTGTAATCTGCAACACACCCATATCCACATATATTTCGACATAGATAGGAGCCACAATACACTTCTTGATACAAATGAACACGAGGGTATTTGAGTGATTCAAATTCAATAATTCTTAAAATCATTCTGATTTAGATTCCAACATCTGCGTTACACATTCTTCAAACTCGTACACCTTCTTTGGGAACTATAAGGAAGAAAGGAACTTACTTTTCCTCTCCTGGATGCTGGTTCATTCATAGATTCCTCTCCACCACAAGTAACAAGCGTCGCGGCGTGTATGGATACACTCGTGAAAAAATGATTATTGAGTATAAGCGGAATTAAGGTAAGATTATTAATAGGCGATAGCGGAGTGAAGCGACGGTAGTGTTTCCGTAGAATGTTCGAAGCGCACTGAACTTGCTGCAGTTGGAAGACTTTAAACACTGCGATATCTTCTTTCTTCCTTGTGCTTAGAGATAGAGATAGGTAAGAAAGAGAAGGATATACGCAGATTAAAAATTAGGTAAATAGCGAATATAATGTATGAGGCAACAAGTCAAATACCAAAAATTTAATAGAATTTAATTAATTTTAAACGGCTTCTTTCTTCATAATATGATAGGGAACACGAGGTTCATTACTCAAATGTGAGGTTGGAGGGAAGAGTGTGTATATATTAAGAGTGTATCTTTAGAAAGATAGTGTTTTAACAGTGAGTTTTTCCAATCCTTACACATGATGACACAATGTAGTACAGAAAGAAGTGTCCCGGGAATCACTAGAAAATGTAGAAAATGAAACACGTGATTAGAGCCTAAATCTAGAAAATTATCGAAAAATTGTGAGTGAGATGTCAAAGATTGTGCGTAGGACCGACGGAAGCAGCAGTCGTGGGGAGGTCTTCATCCATTAATGGATTGAAAATAGCTGATGATGATGATGATGATGTCACGCCAGAGCATATATTCTAAGGAATTGTTGATGGATGCGAGAGAAGATGTGCTTGAAGGACTGGAAAGAGTAGACCGAAGCTCCTGAATCTGTTCCGGACCTTTTTATCAGGGCATGGGTGTCCAGGTGGGGAACCCTAAGGAGACCAGCTGTGGCAGAGATCTTATATAATGATGAATATTTTTTATATTCATTGTTTATAACGATGAATGTTTACCTACTAATTTCTCATACAGTATGCGTCGTAATAATTTATAGTATTATATGAATAAAAAATAAGTTTTAATGCCGGGGGACAGTGAGGAGTATATTTTTTCTAGCCGCCCTGTTGCCCAGGTAGCATTGCGGGGCACGATTGTTAAGTAATTTTTTTTAAATACCGGACCGATATAGAAGCATTCGCTCATAGAACTGTCATGGATTAAGTGGTAAGTCACCTCTCACTGACGTCAGAAGAGAAGAAATGTTACTTGTAGAGACCACAAATTCATTGTTATATTTTTAGTTTGGTTGATGCAGGGATCTCCATAAAATAACACATATGTAGGTTCACAGGACTTGTATTATTGAGAGTACTCTTAGCACCACAAGCGGCTCGCAGAAAAAAGGCGGTGCTGTTCGCGCGCGAACCTGACGCGAAAGTATCAGCCTCGCAGTCTTCCGCGCCCTAACCGAAAACTAACCCAACATTAACATATTACATATAAACACATTACATTTTAACATAATACAACCCGACAATTAAGTGAACATTATTATTTTCCTTTATCGCCTCAATCGCAATTTTCTCCTCCTCTCTCTTCCCTCTCCCCTCGAGACGGCGGCTCCCTGAGTCTCTTTTTAATAACTATCCCTTGCATCCTAAACAGTTATCCCGGGGCCTGTAATCCCTAGCCAAAACTTTTTCTCCGATTGTAAACTTGTAATTATTCTTACCCTTGTACCATTTCCTTTGACCCTTTTGTTTTCCTTGCATCCTCCCCGCTATCCCCGCAGAAACCGGATCTTCTACTTCTTCTCTAGGTTTTAGAGCATCGAAAACTGACCTAATCCGTCTACCTAATAACATTACGGAAGGCTCCACCCCTGTGTTGGCGTGAATAGAATTGTGATAATCCGTCAAAAAATTGCATAATTTTTCCTCGAATTTATTTGGGTACTGATTCTGTTTCAAGATTTTTTTCAAAAAAATTTTGCACGTTTTTCGCCTGCCCATTACTCTGCGGATGACAAACCGGCGACGTCAACAGCTCCACCCCGTTTCTTTTACAAAATTCCCTAAACTCTACAGAAACAAAACCCGTACCATTATCACTCACTAATGTGTCTAATCCTCCCCAACACTAGGATGCTTTCTCTCGACGATAATGATTTTACTTCCACACAGTCTAACCATTTTAAAGTTGAATCCACCAAAATTAAAAAAAATCTATTTCCCAGATAAACTCCTAAAAGGCCAAACCGTTAATTCACTATAAAACCTAGGAAGTTAACTTCTTTGACATTAAATTATTAACATATTTACCGTTAAACGACAATCCTGCAATCTCTGTAACACTGCCCTTATATTACAATCTAACTGTTCTTCCGTTTCCCCCGCGATAATAATATCATCTATATAATAAGCCGTGCCCTTTAATCCTCCTAAACAACTTCTAATAACCTTCGCAAAAATGGTCGGGGCCGGCGCTAATCCAAAACTTAATCTGTTATATCTAAACAATCCTAAAGGGGTATTAATTGTAATAAAATTCTCAATCTCTTTAATTCTGCTTCCACCTTATCTTTTATTACGAAAGGTACCAGTCTACTATTCCAAAACTTTGGCGTTGCCTCCTCCTTTAACCTCAGTTTGATCTCGTACCTATTGAAACATCCCAATGATTCCTTAAAAACCTCTGGAAATATTTTACTTACCCTTTCTTTTGTGTCTAATTCCATGATTAGACATATTTTAGAAAATCCCAAATGGAACTTCTCCATGAAATCCCTGCCGAGGACCGATGTCGAAGCCCGTTTTACGACTGAAAATTGCATTTCGTTACATACACCTTCCCATTTCACTTGGGCCGATAAGGTACCTACGACTTCCAATGGGGTGTTGTCTGAATGTTTTTAATACTAACGACTGCTTGGTTAATGGTACATTCCCGAAAAATTGTTTGTATGTCCCTTCTGCAATTACTGACACGCTTGCGCCAGAATCTAATAAACATTTCAATTCCTCTTGGTTAACTGTAATTGTTATCCAAAACAGTTCGACCGTTTGTACCATTTGCGGGCTTCTATAATTACTCCTCATCGTGACATGTCGCACTATATTAATATTTTTTACCGTCCGCTGTCTATATTGGATACACTTTTTGGGAAGATGCCCTCTATTGTTACAGGTAGTACAATTTTTTTTTCTGAATTTACATATTTTTTTTAAATGTGCCTCCCCACATGCATAGCATTCTAACTTGTTGGGAATATGACGCGGACTCCCTGCTCTATCCTGTCTTACTCTATTAGGTGAATTCGCTCCAGGATGCTTCGCTGTTATTGCGTGAACCTCTTCCCGCTTAACCGTCTCCTGTTCTAATATTACTTGATCCATGCATTCCCCGATTTGGACGCATTTTTCGAATGTTAGCGACTCCCCTTCTAAAAACAATTTATCCTGGATTTTTCCAACTTTTAACCTCAATACAAAAAAATCCCTCAGCATTTGACTCAAGATTGCCCCAAACTTACAATTAGCCGTTAGATTTTTTATTCTCACCCCAAACTCTTATTGCTTAATTTTATAAAAATTCGATCTTTCCGAAAAAAAAGAGTTAGTGGTACGACAATATCCCTCCAATTATCCTAATAATTTCTCCAGCCCCACGTCTGTAATTTCCCTAGGCATGCATAGGTTCACCAAAACTTCAAAACTGTCATCCCGCAAGACATTCAAAAACAAAGCTTTTTTATTTTTTTCCGAAGAGAATTTATCATCATGTAGTTCCAGGTATTGGTCGAATTGGACTCGGAACATCTCCCAGCTATCCGAGAACCCAAACGACCCCAATCCTCTTGTCTCCATTTTAACCTCACACTGACTCAAAAACCAAGAAAGAGAACAGAGAAGAAGTTACTTATCTCGACTATTGACGATGACCTATCTGGCTGCACCTCCCTGGTTCCTAGTCCCTCTAGTGCCTCCAGTTGTCCTCCGCTTTAATCCTGACTTTCGGTCCTTGGCCGCCTCTCCTGAAATCCCTTCCCTGGACTGCTCTGCTCCCGGACTCCTCTTCCTCGCTTTCTTGAGAAAACTAATAGCTTCCTCGTCCTTCTAGTTGCTGCTCCAACTTTGGCCAAATCCAACTCTCTTCAGGAAACATCACGTTTTCTTTTTCCCTGCGGTGCGGCCCCTCGCAAATTTCTTCACTTTTTTTACTGCCCATATTTCTCAGTCTTGCCTTTATCGGCTGTACTACTGTTATATTTTTACTTTGGTTGATGCAGAGGTCTCCATAAAATAACATATATGTAGGTTCACAAGACTTGTATTATTGACAATACTCCTAGCACCACAAACGGCTCCTAATTCTCGTATATCTCGGACGTCGGTCTACTTCGTTCTGCCACTTAATTCTCAAACGCCCCGCTTCAAAAAGGCGGCGCTGCTCGCGCGCGCCTGACACGAAAGTGTCAGCCTCACATTCATGTAACATAAAATATTTATCCTACATTTAAGAAAATTCCATTTTACTTGGTGCTAGACCATCACTGTTCAGTATCAAAATGTATCGATTATAGAATTTGTGAGCAAATTATTTTCACAATAATAAGAAAAAAAAATAGAGTATTGTAGTACACAAGACTATAAAATATTAGCACTCGTATAATACCGCCTTATTAAGTTTTCTTTTGTGCACCCTTAAAGTGGATAATTTATTACTTTGGTTAGTTTTAAATAGTTAAAACAGGCAATATATGCTCCAACCACGTAGCCGACTGTAGCCACATCACATTAACTTTAATCAAACAATCCCACAAAGTAGTGCTGTGGTCTGTCGTCTGCAAAGGGTATTATAATTTCAATCAATGTACAATGCTGGATTCGTAAGGGTTGAAGTACTTGATTGATCGTTTGTCGACTATGCTGTACAAGGCGTATCTTTATAATTAATATTAAAATAAAGTTTCTAGCGTGACATAATTATCACACTAGAAAGTTAACGAATGATGGAATACACTTAGGCAAGACTTTAAAATTTTATTTAGCCAAGACACAAACCGCTTTATTTAACGAGATCCCTAATATAATCGCTCGCTAGGCGGCCTCAAAGTCGCGTATCGCGTCATCGCCGGAGCGGTTAATTTATTTCAAGGTATTTACGTCATTTTAAGAATATGCCACTGATTCTGTCCCGCGCTTTTGCCACCGTTGTCCACGGGTCGATTTCACTCACGTCGGGATTGTCAGTTTGTGAGGACCTTGGTGATGGAAAGAATCACGCGATTAATGTCCAGTGGTTTATTACAGTTAGGATCAGGAAAAAAGTATATAGATAGCGAAGTATGGAGTGAGTCGGCGGTGCTCGGTCTCGATCCTGCTCGGTCGACTGAAGATGGCGACAATGGCGGTGATTTGAATTGCTGTCCCCACATGTACAACGTAAACATTTATTAATTTTAGAAAGGTAGAATTTAAATTTTCAAAGAAAATGATGTTTGATAACCAGGTTTTTTTAATGAACATTCACTCGTTGGGATGAAAAGTTGAATTAAAAATGTTTGTGTTGTATATATTGTGAGGTGTAGCCCGTCATGACTTGGAAGCGCCATTGTGAGGCGTACACGTAGGGTACAATTGTGAGGTGTGTGCTGGCGGACTATACTCCACAGACTAGCAACAGGGGAGAGTATGAAGCTACCTACTTACCATAATATCCAGATCCACCATGCCATCTTCTGGGAAATAAACTTTACCAAATAAAACAGTAAAATATGAAAGGTGATATTTTATAATAAAAGAGAGTCAACAAATTTTACGTTAAATTTTATTCAGCGTTTAAAAGAATAGATAACTACGTGAATTATTCATTTTAAGAATAAATAAAATTAAACTTCGGAGCTACATATTAGGCGGCGACAAGAATAATTCTAGTACATAAAAAAAATGCGTCAACCTTGGGCAATTCCTCTTGCCGTAAAACATCATTAACGTCTTCTTGCATCCTTCCATTTTGGTGTCTTGGGAGCAGCATCCACCGCCGTTTCCGAGTGCCTGGTAATCGGTCAGGACACTCATTCTACCAGCGGCTCACGTACGAATCTTCTTCTCCCAGGTGGACCATGATAAGTAATTGTCAAGAGGTGATGAGCGGAAGACGTAATGTTAAGTAGTGAAGTAAAAAGGTCAAGAAATAAAGTAAAGAAGGAAATAAAATAATGAATTAAAAAAGAATGAAGAAGCGCAAATAGAATTGAACACGTACATGTTGGTGCAGGTCCGATCCGAAACGATGGTCGCGATCCTAACGACAAATATCGTAATTAGTACTAGGCGTTCCGAACCGCGCGTGAAATAAACTAACCAGGGTGTTCATTATTTCAATTAGATACTAACGTTACATTTTTTCTTGTAGCAAGAATTCGTAATGTTATAATATATATATATACATTATAACATTACGTTATAGTACCTACCCGCCGATAGTGCCCTATATGTTTAAAATGTCATTGATGTGGCAACACTGCCGCGCGAAAAGATCTTCTTTAAGCATTTCCGTCAACGAACAAAAGATGTGCTGTCTGCAGCTCGTGGAATGTATTTATTACAAACATGTGATTCCATATTTAAAAGGAAGGGTGATGATAATTATACATAATGTTAGGCATCTGTGTTACGTTGTGTCGTGTTATGTAAGTGTGTTTGTTTCTTACAGGATGTAAATCCCTTCCCGAGAATGGACCTCCACGTTAGAGAGGTACCATTTTCAGACGATTCATCACTTCATTTGACTATGTGATGGCTCGTATGAGAGTCCTGGAGAAGTGCCCATTTACCGGGATAGGATGACGATCATATGGAAGGAGAAACCAGTATTTCAATTTCGTCGTGAACGTCAACTTTCAAAAGTAACCCAAATTTTATATTCATCGTGGAGCAAAACGTGTCCATTGAAATTGGACCTAGTGATCTGCTAAAAATGAACTTTTATTACATTGGGATTGCTGCTCAAGCGCTGGTCATTTTGTCACCTACCGGTGGTATTGTTAAATAGGGGTGACAGTTAACTTATTTTTCTGTGGTTAAACTTGGTGAATAGATTCCATTTATGCTTATTTGTGTTTTAAGTTGTAGTTTCGTAGAGTAATTCTTTGTAAATATTCACATAACGTTAACGTTATTTTCTCATTTGCTTTAATTGTATGCATTTTAATACATTATAATGTTGTAAGTTTCTCTCTGATTTTATTTATTTTCCCTTGAGAATGACTGTTGACGGCATGTGGGAGATATATTAGCCAATTCTGTTCATAGTACTCACAATCTCATGTTTTACGTTGGGTGAAACCGGTGAACGCGCTGACATTCTGTCGCCTACGTCACAATATATATATATATTTAAAGAACTTGGTAAAAAAAAACGATTTAATCACGGGAGAATGGAATTAATACGTCAGGAGAATTTTTATGGTTGCATCCATGTCAGATAAACTAGTCTCTAATTTTATTAGATATGCTTATACTCGTATCTTTTGTTCTGCTTATTTTTATAGTTTTACACACATTATAATTTCGGATGTTGTATGACTCTAAAACCATCCTTGGGAACATGAAATTAACATTGCGAACTTTTCTTCAAGCGTTTGACCAACTATGTGCCCAATTCTTTAAAAAAAAAAATTTGTGTCATGTCAATAAAATGAAAACTAAAATAAACAATCAAAACATGATTATTTTAATTTTCAAAACAAAACTTTGTACTACACACACGTTGGGTTATTTTCACTATTAGTTTCGACTGGGGACCGCACCTCTCGTGTGTGTACACCACAAAGTAACCGCCATGTCAAAGAATGAAATCAAAATATGTTTATTATTATTATTTTATAATCAAACTACTTGTGTTTACAAAATCATTCTTCCTGGTTTAATATTCAGTTTTTCATTTTCATTCTGGTACATTTTGGTAAGGATGTATTTATTCATAATAATTATTTAAATTATGTAGCGTTATCAGTGCGAATGCTGACATTGCGAATCACAGGACACTGATACAATAGAAAAGTGATCGCAGTGATACTTATTTTGTCTCATCACTAATGAGGGAACCCACCGCTAATCCAGGACTGTTATTTTATAAGCAAAAACTCATATATCGGTCATATTCGTTCACCGCCAGGTTGGCATTTTTTAATGCTAAATAGGCGACCGTACAACGCAGCTTGGGGCATCAGCCTGCAAGCAAAGACGCACGGCCGCCAACCAATACATCCTTCATTATAAGTATGAACCCGTATAAAAAAATGTATTGTGTAAACTATACAATGCACACAATAATAATGATAACACACAAAACACTCTCTTACGGGAAACAAGACGGGCACAAAAAAAGATGTGAAGTTGATTCTCTACCCGAGCACCACTGCCGGCAGATATTATCCAGGAAACAGAACACAGATCGACCCAGAATTTTCCACCTACATTCTCTAAAAGGCTCTAAATAGTTCCTTACAGAACTATGCCCCGATTCTCCTTACCCTCGAGCATAACCTCTCTTGCATCAGTCAATAGAACGCAGTACCAGAAGATGTGCTCCGGCGTCTGCCTCACACGGCTGCAAGTATACCGCGGGTCAGGGACAAGTCTCAAATTAAAGAACTTGCGCCGAAACTGCCCATGACCCGAGGCCATCTGCACCATCTGCCTCATTATTAGTCATTCATTATAATGTTCATAATTAAGTCACACTCAAAAAATCATTTTTTCGCATCGTATTCTAGACTAGATGTCCTCTTCTTATATCTATTTTGTATTTAAAATAATTGTTCTCAACAAAAATAAGTTTTCAAAACAAAATTCAAACTTTGATCGAGCGTCATCAGAAATGGTCCGCGTGTCACATCGTGACACGGGTGTAATAGGTTCGCCATCCCTGGTTTAGGTTCTAGATCAAGGGGAAGATGGTGACAAGGATAGGATAATATTAAAATACATCTGTAATACATAATACACGGAAACGCAATAGAGGTTGGTACCAATCTAGGTGTACATAATATAATATATGGTATTCGATATTGACTGCCGTTGTACATTTTTTAAGGGCGTGTTTTCAAAAATAATTTATATTTTTTCTTTTTTTACAAATATGTTGTTTTTTTATTATTAATTTATATCAGAAGTTAAACATTAGATTTGACTTTTTATAAAACTATATAAGTATTATTAAGTAAGAATTTATTGTGTTTTTGATATACAACTTGATATCAAATAGTAGCTGAAGCCTCAAAGAATCTAAGTTAATAAAATATATTATTTGTAATAATTTGTTTTCACTGACACAGTGTGTTTTAAAAACATCTAAAATTGATGATATGTACTACAAATTGAATGGGTATAACTATTAATGTTTAACATTTTGCTAATTTGTCTCCAATTTAAGATATTTCGTATATACAGAAATTTTCTATTTTAAGGCAATTTTGTGGCACGCGGAAAATAAATTTAATTGTCGCGATCTTTCTTATAATGCCTGTATTTTATTAATTATGGCAAATATTTCTGATGATGAAATATAATTTCTGAAAGTGATTTTTATCACAAGTTTGTCCCGGTTATTTGTTAAATCGGTACTTGAAATTCTGTTAAAATCTCAAATAAGGAAGATCTCAATTCTCCATTCAACCCAACATCATCTTATAAAGTATTTTTTATTCGACCATTTATTAAAAACCAACAGCAAATATTATAAAAAAATCGTCATCGGTGAAGCACATCATTAAAAGAGACAAACATTAGCAACAAAGTTTTTGGAACAGTCTCCCAGAACCGGTGACAAGTTTGTTTTTTTAAACACTCTGGTGGAAAGCCGGCTTAATAAATATTGTATTATTACTTCCTCACTGTAGCGGCGTACGGTTTGCGTGTTCAAGCGGGCGGCGAGCGTATTCTCATTTCTTCATATACAAGTCCAAAGACGTATTTGAAATTCAATTATAAATTATTAGAAAGGAAAAAAAACGATAGAGTAGAGATGTTCACGTTCCAGATAATATATAATATGTAGCGGGCGCCGCGGCGCGTCGGCGAAACCACTTCCAACTTGTGTTGGCCTTTATTTTTTTATCATATTTCATATTTAAAGTCCTCGAATATTTGAAAAGTGCGAGCTCGCGGCGCGGGTGGCCGCAGCCCTTAAGCTCTCTCATAAAAATGTATGAACAAAGTATTAGTGCGGGGCCAAAGTTTAAAACAGTTTCATCAAAACAATTTCGTTGATGCTAAAGCCCATTTTCGGAAAGTTAAAGCTCACCACACATTCGGATATAATCCGCGACGGGGCCTAGATTACATCGTGCGATGTGTTAATTTGTATTTTAGGGTCATTCTCGCATGTGTGACACCTCTAAAATATGTCTTACTCCTCATTCTACTACGTGACATTTATTATTAAAGAGAAAAATAAATGCATGTAGTATATTTAAAACAAATTAAATTAATCAATTAGAAAAACATACAAAAAGTCTAACTATTTAAAAAATATTTGGTTACAATCGGGGTATGAACCCGGAACTTATCCATCCAGAGAAATTTTGCCACGTAAACAATTTAAGTTTCCTCGAAGAGGAAAAGTTCGCACCCCGGTGAGAACCAAATTCTTATTCGATATATATATTTTTTAAATTAATTAATTTAATTTAATTTGTTAAATATGACAGAATTATGTTCTGAAATTGAATTTTCGCAATTAATATTTAAAAAATGTAATATATCTATTAATTTGTAGTAGAAGTGATAATTTATGATGTTTAGGACGTATTCAAATCATGACACAAAACCACAAGCTGATTGAAAGTTTTTCAAAATTTTAATTAACGTGTATATACATACATATCAACATCCTTTCATGTGTCATGCTTAAGAAAATTTGGAAGGAAACTAATTGGGGTGAAGTGTCAATTTTCTTTTAGATGGATATGTGACCTTTTTGTTCTGAGGATACATTTTTTAAATAGAGAACAGATTTTTTCAGATAGCTGAAAATGTATTATTAATTATAATTTTTTACTGAAACTGTCTATCTTTTGCATCCATTCTAGAAAGTTTTACAAATAATCTCATGTTATTTTTTATGACATTGTAGCAACAAACTACCACATTCACTCACCTTTCAAGAGGAAGTATACTGGGAAACGAATACAATGAATTTGTTGACTTATAACAGCCCTGCAGATATTAATTATTGTATGGAAATAGTTCACAAAGCGAAGTTTGCCTTCTAATTATGTTTTATTTGCACCTAGAGAGTGCGTCTCAAGTACGTTTACCTGATATAAAGAGTAAGAGATATACTTACATAGCATCCCTGTTAGTGAGTTGTAGCCAGTGGCGTACACCAACGCAGCCAATGCGGTGCAATTAGTTATCAGTGTTTTTACAAGCATTAATACGAATTCATATTTTTTATCCACAACAGTTAAATGGAATTACAAAATTATAAAAAAAATCAGTGAAAAAAAAAAAATGTATACAGCAGTATTACATTAATATATCGCGTTGGAGAAAGGCCCATCACCGCAATGCGAAAAATTTCCGTATAGTGAAGAAATAACTTTTTTCAGATGCGAGTACATATGACACACCTTTAAACACACTTTTTTCTATGAAAGTATGAATATTATAGATGACAAAATACCAATTTTATTCTGAGCATTTGGTAAATAAAACCGCGATATACTTTATATTTTTAGATCTTGTATGCAATACATATACAGTCTTTTTTTATGCTCTTAAAATTAGAAATATTATCTTTGTGGTTAAAATTCATATTTTTATTTATTATCTTTGTTTTATTAACCACTAAATTGAGTTTAAATACATCTACCGGTTTCGAAAAATACCATTTTCTTCTTCAGGATGTCATAACTAACTCAATTAGTGACTAACTGAATACTGAAGAAGAAAATGGTATTTTTTGATACCGGTAGATGTATTTAAACTCAATTTAGTGGTTAATAAAACAAAGATAATAAATAAAATAAAAATAATAAAAATACATATACAGTCACTTATTTTGCGTTGGGGCCCAATGTCTTTTTCCCATTTTGCATCGGGGTCCTATTATTTATGGTTACGCCACTGATAGCAGCACTTACCAGTAACGGCCTAATGCTGAAGAAGAATGACATCGACAAGGATTAGAACTACATATGGGTATGGAGCCGCAATGCGGTTCCAACGTGGAGTAGGCAACGGAAAGTTACCGCATTGTAATTTCCGTGTAATATTATTTGGGTTAAGTAACAGGAATGATTTCCAACTTCCAGTGGAACTTTGAAGAATAAGAAACAGGATAAAGGGACTCGCCGAATTCCGCTTCTCCTGAGTCTTTTTTTCAATCACTTCTGGACTGTATGGAATTATATCATTATTTCGCCAAACGTCGACACATAGACTCACAGAGCCTTCAAGGTTGATAACGGCGTTTCAGCCTTCAGATTCAAGGTCGCCGATCGACTGAACGCTCGCTAGCGGCGGAGGAGGGAAGGGAAGGTGGGAGCCACTGAATTGTTCAAAGTATATCATATATAAGTATAAGTTCCAAACACGTGGCTTATTTGCATTTTTTCAAAGTTTTACTTAGTATCTTGTCACATTGCTATGTTGTACTACTTTACTTTAATACGTAACGAATGATTTTATGAACGGCGCTTTGAACGCAGTCACCTGAAAATAGCGGTATATCAACACGATGTAAAGAAGTGAAATATGGAGTTTGCAAAAGACAAACGAAAGTAAACTGAATGAACAAATTAGGATAAATTTTAAATCTGATCTTAGCTTAGTAAAAAGGATTAAAAAGTTATCTCATTATTCATAGATGGTAAAAGTCCGGAAGAAATTATATTGCAGTCATAATAGATTAAAAATTGAACTTTTCGAAAAATGCAAGACACGTGACTAAATAGATTGCAAAAAAATCTCACTTCTAGGAAAGATCAGAAGATTCATTAGTAGTGAGTCTTGTAAAATAGTATACAGCTCTGTTATTATTCCTCACATCAACTGCAGCACTACAGTATACAGCTCTGTTATTATTCCTCACATCAACTGCAGCACTACAGTATACAGCTCTGTTATTATTCCTCACATCAACTGCAGCACTGCAGTATACAGCTCTGTTATTATTCCTCACATCAACTGCAGCACTACAGTATACAGCTCTGTTATTATTCCTCACATCAACTGCAGCACTACAGTATACAGCTCTGTTATTATTCCTCACATCAACTGCAGCACTACAGTATACAGCTCTGTTATTATTCCTCACATCAACTGCAGCACTACAGTATACAGCTCTGTTATTATTCCTCACATCAACTGCAGCACTACAGTATACAGCTCTGTTATTATTCCTCACATCAACTAGTGCAGCAGCATTTCATTTTAGGCTAATGAAGAAGTAATGCAACAATCAGTACCGCAAAATAAAGCTATGATAATAATACTCAGAAATAATATATATGCTCGGATCAGTGCAATGTTTATCTAATCTTAATATATTATGATGACTTTTAAGCGGAAAATATATTTTAATGTCATGATATTTATTTTTAAAATCTAAACTAAAATTATATCGGTAGAATTTATACGAAAAATTTATGCAAATCAACAAAAGCAAAGCACGAACATTATTCAAGAGGAAAATATAGACTGAGACTGCCATTTCGGAAGAAGGATAAATCTCAGAAATTGATGAAGATATTCAATAAAATGTCAGATGACATAAGAAAGGAGGAGAAACTACCTAGATTTGTGCAAGATAAGTTTTAGTAAAAAGGAACATTTTGATCTTATTTATATTAGAGCATATATATATTTACATATGTATGCATATATAATGAATAAGGATTGAGTGGCAAGAAATATATGATGGCACTAGAAATGGAGGACGCCAGCGTATTGAAAGAAGCCTCAACCGTCGACGAGCTTGCGTGACAAAATGTTATAGAAAATATGGATTAGGCGAGAGTTATGTGTCAGGACAGAAGAGCATGGCGTTCCATTCTCTCTGCCTACCCCCGCTTGGAAACGGCGTGATGGTAAAATAAGTTGAGCATTATTAACGGACTATACGAACGTCTTGACGTTACGTACATAAGAAGTATCGCAACCGATTGAAGTAAAAATTGCTCACAGTAGTTAATACAAAGTTAAATTTATATACAAACCACAAAGTTTCTATTGACGTGCAATTTTAAAACGTTTCTATGGTTTTCATATTATATGAGTAAGGGATAGCGGTTCAAATTCTCCGCCGTTCCCAGCCGACACCGACACCAGCGACATCTGTATTCAATACCTAACCGGCTGCAAAGTGCTGTCGCCACAGTCTGGCCCGATCGCACACCGATGATACATCTTCCGTTCCGGAACGGCCACCGTCAACTCGCTTCTCTTCTCTCCGCATTTCTCGCTTCTCTGTATTTCATTTTTACACGCATATCTTCTGTACTCTCTGTTCTATCTTCCGTCACAATAAATGACTCTACACAGACCGCGCATTTCCATTTCATTCTCACCAACTACCCCCACAATGTAATATATCTGATCGTAGCGAATGCGTGACGCGCGCATATTGGCATGACTGACGCGAGTGAAAGGGATATAAGCTCGCCGGAATCTTGGGCGCGCTCTCTTGTATCGCAGCCGTGGCTGGAAATATCTCTTGCATTGTAGTTATAACTGTAAGCTCTGTATAATGAAGTGTATTGTTACCACATCGGAATATTTTGTGCTACCTGAATCCCGTACATATGAAGGACCCCAAGTAGATATAAGATATCACAATTTGACACAGTCGGAATTACATTATATTTCTATATCATGATATTACTAAAAACCTTCATTACAAAGATTTAATTATAGTTATTATTTCATGTAAAATACGCATGACATGTTAATTTAAGAGTTTAAAAAATGATAAAATATAAAATGAAATAATTTTCTTCAGTGTGCAATGAAAACTTTATGATTTGAATTGGAAGTCTTTATGCGAAACATGTCGGGAACCACTGATTTCGTGCCTAATAAATTTTAGGATTTTTACTTGGGTTATGTGATGATTTGTGTGAGTTTTCCGTTAACAATTTTCAAATTTTTATTTTTGCGCTTTATTTTTCTAGCTCTATACTAGTAGGCCAGAGTTCGAATGTTTTTCTTTTAAATTTACACAGGAATTAATTTATACAGGTAAATTTATTCCACAAAAAACATTATTTTGTTACAAAGGCAAAGCGCTGAACTTGATAGGAGGATTTCGGCTGTGAAAACATTAATTAATTAATGCTATTACGGAGAATAAAAATACTGCTCTAACGGACGAAAGTAATGGCGTGATTTTCAGGAGAATAATTTAACGTTGGACCGTAAAGTAAATCATTAAAGATTGATGGCGGCGACGAACGTACATACATAGGTCGTATATTATAATATATATCACGTATTTGGACATTCACAAAGTACACCTCAGTATCATCTGCAACGTCGGAAGAGAAATGGCCATTGCGACAAAAGGTTTAAAACAGTTACAAGTGCAATTTTCTCTGAACAGATTGTTTTTTGTAAAAGTATTTTTATTTAAATAAATTAAAGTTATTATTAGTGATTTAATAACAGAACCAATACTGAAGATCTTAGAAATGACAATGATCAATTCTCGTGATGTCGTTGATGCTCTGTGTATTTTTTCCAATTCCTCTAAGATACTTTACATGTGACTAGACCGCCTAATACACTACTACAAGTGCGTCAGCCTTATTCGCTTTAACACTTACTAATTTCCTAATTATTTAAACATAATGAGTGTTTTATATTAATACATGAATTAGAAGGGTTAAAAAGAATAATAAAGAACTCCTTGATTTACTTTGTGAATATTGATGTTATGTTAAGTGTTGGCTTGCAATACCGTATCAAAGCGCGTTTTCAGTTTGGACGACGTTCTGAACTGAGTGTTTTGTAGCTATAAATAATGTAGAAATGTCCAATAGGCAGGCTATCTAATAAATCAGCATACTGCAACTTATTTTACAATCTTTGATTGAAAATGGTCAATGAAGAATATGAGGTTTATTGAATCAAAATATTGAATGATTTAACACTGAAGTAAACAAAGGTAGAAAGATTAGTAATATGCGACGTAAGATCGTGTTTGCCTGTTATTATAAACCACGACTATATACTATGGTATAGAATTGTTGTGTATTACATTTATTATATATTTATAAGACTCCACGACTTCTTCATTTTATTTTCGCAAGATAGAGGCACAGAAAACGGTTCTGTATGTTTGTAACAGCTGACTACGTCATGTCACGCATCATGTAGGGATTTCAATTTTATTTTGATTCGTGAGTTTGAAATATTTGTCAGACTAAAATAATTAATGAATTTAATTGAACTTTTGATTACTGACTGTAAATATAATAATTGATTAATTTGGTTTAATTTACAATGTTAGATGTAGCGGTAATGCTTATATGTATGTTTGATAATAGTTTATTGTTATTAACATTGATGGGGAATTTTTAATGATAAGGTAGTGCCTCTGAGAATAAGAATATTAATATACATCCGTTCCACCGAAACCACTTAATTACCCATAGAGGAAGGGCTAACTTAAATCAGTTAAATAAGTCGATTGTTTGTGATTTATCCACTGTTTGAAAGTGGCCTTAACCGCCGAAACAGCTGTAACATCTAAATAATGCTTTACGCAAACTGGCAGAACTCAATGATAATATTTATTATAATTAGATTTTTTAAATTTAATTAAGAATAAATATGGAGTTCTACAAACTAAACACAACATTAATAAAATATTTAAAAAATATATTTGTTGTGAAGTAAAAAAGTAAAATATAGAATTATCGAAAATTATTTAATTTGTTCAAAATATAAGGATACATATATTACTGTTAATAAATATACTTTCAAAATTTTAATTCACTATCTTTATACAGACAGACATTGTAAGTATTTTGAAAATTCAAACAAAATCTATATTTATCCATCTATAATCCATATTTTTATTTAAATTTGATGTTTGTAATATAATGTAATTAATGAGATTAAAATTAAGATTTTATAACCTTAGGATTTGGAAACATCGAAGACGATGCCGTCAAGTTTAATTATTTAGTTATGTACTTTATTTTAATTCTTTTCAATTTGATAGATTCAATAATACCAATTAGGTTTTTGCAATTAGCTTAAGCATTTTCTATTCTGGGTGTATACAATAATGTTGAAAACAAGTCAACACACGCTCGCTTTAAAATGTCATACATTCAAAACTTCGGCATTTACATATTCCGTTTTATTATATTTGTATGGTCAAGGTAACACAATATTATCTTTATCACTGTTTTCTATCCACTGCTGGATGAAAACCTCCCCAAGCATCTTCCACTATTCCTTCATTGTTATTCTCTGCCACGTATTTCCGCAGAAATTAATGATTTCGTCAATTCAGCGGATTTTGGGGTGGCCTGTCGGCATCTTACGATTGTTCGTCTTCCGAACGATGGCAATATGCGGCCGGCATATTGCCATTTCATTTTCTTGACGCACTCATTCATATCAACTACTCTTTTATGTTCTCTTATTCACACATGTGTTTAGTAAAATACGTAATGTTTCTAAAAAGAGTTGAAAAAATAAATTAATATGTACTTGTATCAAATAAGAAAGTTATCGATTAATGTTTTTATAGACTGAGGTGTAAAGGTATTCCGATAGATTGCGGCACTGCTGAACGGACATTAGCATTCGCCACTAAATCTCTGCAGCATCTCAATCTGAGTTCTCTCCGTTACGATCTGCCGTCACTCCGCACCCTCGCTCGAGCTGCATCGCGTCCGCCGCAGCGGATATCCCCATCGCGCCGCGACCTGTGACGACTTTCCGGCCATTACGCTTAATGAACTTCAAAGCCAGAAGGTTTTACGAGCGGCCAACCGTCGGGACCCTGGGCGAGGGCGAGGGCGGGGGCGGGGGCGGACAATGTCCACAGTCTCTTGACGTCCCGCAACTGTCATTCGGGAAGCGGACGGGGGTGGCTTAAAACCTCAATTCTATTAAGAATCCTTCAAATTTTCACCCGAGAATACGCGATAGGGTAGCGCGTTCTGACTGAATAATCATTCATATTTTTAAATGAATTGTCATTGTCTTGTAATTTTTGAAATTCTGTAAATACGTGAGCTGCGTTAAAGTAAGAATGTTTATAACAAAAGTAGGCATTTTGGAGTAGAACGCCACAAGAAACCTGCTTTTAATGAACATTTCATGAATCACCGATCGTAACGCGTAATCGGCGGGATTATTGATATACATGATTAATAAAATATCACTGAGAAATTTGACGCACTGAAAATAGAGACAAATTAAAAATAACAATCCCAAAACGAAGCACAGTTTTGCACAAATGCAATACAGGTATTCTTTACACTCGGGATAACCAGTTAATTTGACTTTCCATCCTTTAGCGGAGCGGATAACGCGCGACTACGACCTGATGGTACTTAACATGAAATATAGGTTATCGAGGGCGCGAACCGTGCCACAAAATTCGCTGTTGTTGTGAAGGCTTTGACGTGAAGTCTATTTTTAATAAATTTATAACCCTTACCAAGGGGATGTTTGTAACGTTTAAAAATTCTCTTATGCATTCAACGCTGGCCTATTATTAGGGGTAAAAAATAATCGACTGTGTAAATAAATGATCATCCATCAAACTACCCGGAAAATTACCCCTTGTTAAAATGTGAATAATTCAAAATGCAAAATTTACAATTAAAGTCACAATTAATTTATCAATTAAAAATAAAATGAGTATAATATATAAATTATAAATAAAAAGTTGAAGGCAGACGCGACGTATATGAAAAAGAATTTTAATTTTTTTTCACACAATAAAGCAATTAAGATCATTTTTAAATGAAATATCCAAAATAAAAACATCATAACAGTAAAACAGACAGTAATTTAATGTTAACGTATTAATTTAATTTAACAACAGTGCATCAGAGACTTTATTTAAGAAGACATTAAAAACGCACCTTTTCAAAAAATCATTTACATAAGTGAAAATAACGATTATTAATTTTAAAAAAAACAAAGATAATTGTAGAACTAAACAGTTTATGTGTAAAGCGCCTTTGAGGTGAAAGTTTTTACGAAAATGGCGCTATACAAATAATCCATTATTATTATTTTATTTTATTATTAATAATTCACGAAAAATAAAATACAAAATTCGAAAATATATCAACATAAAATTTAAAAAAATGGGAAAGGACAGAAGAGGTCAGTAAAATAAAGTAGTTATCTTGGCGAGATTAAAGGTTCTAAGGGCATAGTAAAGGGATTATTTGGTGTATATACTTATATGATATAATATTACTGACAATATTAAATTATGCTTTGACAGTTTTATTAATGTATATAAGAATTATGCCAGCTTGACTATGTAAGTATTTACTAAAAAATAGTATATTATGATATAATTTTTTTATTATATTTAATATTGTGAAATTTAACAAAAAGTCTGAATTCATTGCGCTTTATCTTTTAGTGTTATTTGTCTTAGATATATTCTCATAACAATATTATTTTTTGTTATTTTGGATAACAAATTAAATATTTTATTTTTATAACTTACACTAGCGGAAAGTGAGTGTACATTATATTAAAATATTTTCTCAAACTTTCGAAATTTCTTTATAATAATATTTCTTCGAGATTTGAGCAAAAGTTTCATGCCGTGGGAATAATAATTTCAATGTCAAATAACGCGAACTTTCGAAAACAATTCCTTTTAAATCTTAATACTCGAGGTGTTTGTGGAGGAGATGACGGTGGAGTGGGAGTGGGAGTGGGGGTGGAGTGGGAGTGGGAATGCTCCGCAAAGTAGAAAGTTGTAATTCGCTCGGTGTAATATATGACCGCGTGGTTCGATATAAAAGTGATTCGGTGTAAACTGTCACGCCCCCACCCCCACCCTACCCCACGGGGGGAAACTTTTAATTAAAAATGATTATTCCAACAAAGAAAGCGTAAACTTCTCGAGTGAATTTTGATGGATGGAGGGGGCATTCAGTATTGCTCAACCTAATTTATATTCATTGATCCAATCTTGCGCGCAAATTTTGGCTATTATTTATTCATGTAAAGAACGACAAGTAAACTTTAAATGAAATAAACCTCCACTCTCGTAATTTACAGACCGCAGCTCTCACCAGTCGTAAAGACGTGGGGTACCGACGGCATGTAATAATTTAAACGTGGCACATTTTCAGATGTCGCCTCCAATCTTAGATCGCGAACAATTTACATTTTGCACAATTTAACTTTAATAAATTCAGTGAATCCGTAGGTGGTTTTTGTTCTTGTAATATAATGCCTGATCCAATACACTCACACAAATCACATTATACATCATCTTCAAACCCTTTTGATCTGGATTCAACGTACGTCAACGTATACTCACATAATCGGTATTATCATTCATAACTGCTAACCTAACTTGGCCATTTATTTATTCCTTAAAACGGGAAATTCGCTAATTTTTAGAGTCCTCAAAACGCTACATGTACTCCATGGGCCACGCTAAATTCTGGATGACACTTTTCATATCTAATGTCCGATGCAGTACTTCTTTGCTTTATAAACGGGTACTCAATTTGAAAGTTAACAATAAAAGTGCATTTGCATTTAGGGGTTCACGTACAAGAAATTTAAATTGACTACAATAAAACACGAAGATAAAAAAAAAATCAATCGTCAAAAAAGATGCGTGAACTATTTACGCATACTCAAAACTGAAGAACGAACGAGCTAGCAGGTCGTCATCGCCACGCTACAAGGCAGAATTTTTTTTTGTGCTTGGGGACAACGGGATCGGTCAAGTTCAAAACGGACGTATGGTTAGCAACTTACCTCATTATTGGTAAATATTATATTATATATTTACTTACTGGTGAATGGCAGTCAGTGGAGAAATTGACCAAAATTTGAGAGAATGATCCCATCTCGAGAATCGTAATGGCTCATGGCCATGAGATGAAACCCGATGAGATCACATTTAGTTAAGATAAATCTTAGTGCCATACATAAGTATTAATCTGGAGATAATCTCAGAGAATAGCAGAAAACCAAGTACGTGACTCAATACCCGAATCAGATATTACCTAGAACCATAGATATTTACAATTATTTATTCTAAAACATTATTACTATTAGACAAACAGAACCATTAAATTTATACAAATAATAATATAGGAAAATTACTCATAAATTCCAAAGACAAAGACAATAAATTTAATAATTCCGGTGTTTATAAACATAGCTGTAAAGATTGTACTGCTTTCTGTATTGGTAAGCGTTAAAGAGCATTTAAAATGTTAAAATAATAATGATTTTTCAGAATATTTCAATAATTTATTAAAAAATGATGTTATTTTTGATAAAAATTTGGGATTGTCTGTTATACATATAAATAATGTTGGCCAAAAATTTAATACTTTAGAATCATTAGGAATAAATAAAGCAAGTAAAATTAACCAAAATATTATAAATAAACAACTAAATTTTTCTATCAATTTTGTGTCATCATCATAACAGTTAAGTACTAGATTTTTATATTACTTTTTTACATAATTATTATTTTAATTTAAAAATATTTTTTTTTTAAAAACATTAGAATAATGTTCCTTATATATTTTTTGTTAGTTAATCTGACATTTTGAAGAAGGAAATGATGTTTTACAAAACCGGTTGGTGTTTTAAATTACTCATTAAATGGTTTTAATAAACAAACTTACATAATCTATAAAAATGACATTTATTCCCAATAACTGCTTCTGGAACATTCAAATTCACCCAATTGACAAACGGAACATCAATTATCAATGAACTAATATTTGATATATATTAAGGCGCGACTTGCAATAATAATTCATATTTTCGCATTTTTTACTAAAATGTGGGTTTTTATTATTCATTTATATCAAAAGTTATTTAATAGATTTGACTTTTTTAACTATTACTTAGATTGGATCTTTATATTAATATAAAATAAATAAACTAAATGTTATTTTCCATAATTAAGACGATACAAATATAATAAGAAAGACCGCGACCATTAGATTGAGAGTACGAAATTGAGTCAATACGCTAAATTAATATATAAACGAAATATATTTTCTTATAATCTTAAAGCCAAGATTACAAAGACAAATCTGTAAGAAACCAAATTAGCAAAATGTTAAAAATGAATAGAGTTATAAATCATTCGATTTGTAGTACATTTGATGAATTTTCGAAGTTTTTAAAATACTTTGTTTTAGTAAAAACATACGTTTTTAAATAATATACTATGTTTTCTCACATGCTTTGAGGCTTCAACTACTATTTATAACTAAGTTTAATATCAGAAATACAATTATCATTTTTTAAATAATATATTTCCAGTCTTATGAAATACGATATTATTAATTATATCTCACACTGTTAGTATGCCGTTCAAACCGGCCACGGTAGTCGTGAAATCCGCGCTCCGTTAGATTTTAATTAAATTTGACTATAAAACACATTTTAATAACATTTTTGACAACAATATGAATGAATATTATACTTATTCTCGATACCAATTGCTTATTTTTGTGAATTGTATAGTTTTGAGCTGTTTTTATACGAAAACAAATTATAATTTTGACATTTCAACATAAAACATACGTCAAGCGATCGGAACATTTTAGAATCTGATAGCGCATGCGCGGCTAATGCATGGCGGTTAACGTATGCGCGGTCAGCGCATGAAATTCATTTACTCACAAGATTCAACGTGAATTTTTTTTGTTGGATTTGGTTCTCATTAAAAGTCAATAATATATTATTATATACATTATTGTTTTGAAATTACTGCCTCCTGTGACTCAAGATGCCTAAGGTCAAAAAGTATCCGTCGAGATGCTCTAGGAAATGATCCAACAAAATTTTAAAGGGTTATAAACTTCTTGAAAAAAAATCGCGACGTAAGTTGATAATTTTTGTCATTTCTATAACAATTATCTATGTGATTTAACAATATAAATTACATAGTTCAATATACATATATTATGTAGTGCAGATAATTTTTTTTTTTTTGGAAATACATATCCTTAAAGATAAATAATTTTATCAAAATAATTATACATGACCTGTCTGATTGATGCAAATGTATTTGTTAGTCATATAAATGAATAAACACGTATTTTAATATTTTAGACATAAAAATACTGATAACTAAATAATAATAATAATAATATTATAAATTATTTTCAGGATATTCCCGAACTGAGTATATATGAGAATGTATGGACTCGTGTGAACTTCCTAAATTGGATGACAAAAGAGTGGTCGACATACACCAATTCTTTTCTCAAATTAATCAAATTTACTCCCACAAATCGATGTTTGAGTGCACGTGAACGAATATTGAATATGTGAAAGAAAATAAAGTTTTATTTCTAAATTCAGTTTAAAGTGTAATATGTGTGGATCAAATTTTGTTTTGAATATGTGTAAAGAAAAAAACAACGAAATTCTGAAGAACGATAATATGCTCGATGAACAAAAAATTATTAAACAGTGAATAATAATACTTTTGTCATATTTTCATTTATATTGTAATATTAAATATTTATGTAATTTATTAGATCAATAAATAAATATTTAAAAAAAAACGTTTTTTTATTACAACCGGAGTATGATTATTATATAATATTAGCATAAATAGTTTTCTCTTCACAAATACAGCTGTTTCAAAAGTTATCAATATTATTTATCAGTATGAATTTACGTCAATTTTTCCTTATAAATCGGGGCAAAATTGTAATATTTTATAATCATATGTTTATCGATACAAACGATGGTTTTTATTATAAACATAACAATTCTTAGGTGAGAACTTTAACAAATTATTTAATTTTTGCTTGATAATTTCAAATGGCAACACATTTGTATTATGAATGTTGAAGAAATGGCTATTTTCTGATAACTTTATTACCTAGGAATTTAAGAAAACCAACAATTGTATACTTGTCCTTTTCTATTGGTACCTTTCACTCTAGCAATATATACGTAAAAAATAACGCACTTTTATGTTTACTTGATATTGTAAAAGAATGAATTATTAGTCTTATCTTGAAAGGGTATGCAAAATGCAAAAATATCTCGAAATTCAAACTGGAAAAATGATAGTTGCCTCTTAAGCGTGAAGCGAGGCGCAAGATAGCTAATTCTCGAGACTGGGTTTGGTAATCCCTAAGACTCGGTACTTTGGTAGTACACCGTGGATTACGAGCCGAGAAATGTCTCCAAAGAATTTCATTCATGGTCAAAGCCCTGGAATTCTCAATAGCTCTGTATGGAGTTGAAACATGAATCCTGAAAAGGAAAGAAATAAATATTTTCGAAATGAGAAGTTGGTATTATATACCAAGGACAGTAAGACAAACGAATGTTTCAATTCTTCAGAAATTGAAAAATATCTCTCAACATCATGCAGGAAAATAATTAATAAATTTGTTCTTCGGATATGGTGTTAGAAGAGACATTAAAGCCGGGGAAATTGATGATCACTGGAGACTGAGAACGTACAAGGATGAAAAGTGAGAGATTGATTTCGAACAAAATGAGCCAGCCGAGACCGAGACGTGTCCGAAGCCTCAAGTGTGGAGAGTGGAGGCAAGCAGCTCGCGCTGTAGAAGCAGACAAAGGGACCGCGATACTTAGTCATGAGCTTATCGACGATAAGAGAGACGAGAGAAGCAAGTACTTAGCATTTGCCTAACTACTTTTGACCACAATCTCACATAATACAAAAATATAACGTTCAGAGGACATATCCAGGTTTCATATCCAAAGAGTGTATGGCAAGTGCGCACACTATAGACTAAATGTTTAAATGGTAGAACAGTTGGTGGCGAGCTGTCGTACGATTGTTTTATCCTCAATGTGACCGACGTACAAACGGCGAGAATGATTTTAAAGTCGATTATACAATTTCAATTGGTGCGCGTAGCGAGACATTATGTATAGTCACTGTTTGTTTTCAAGAAAGTTTGGAAGTAAATGAATAAATAATCATTATGGAAAATTCTTCGCTCTTCACATGTACATTGTACATTACCCGAAATGTAATACTCTCACATCTATAGCTGGTCATGCATCACTGGTCGGCGCTGTGCCAAACTAATTTTTTTTTTCCAAAAGCATCTACATTATATGGGAAATGACAAAGAAGAAAATTGCCAATAGTAGTACTTACACGAGGGGGTGGGAAAATAAGGAATGCAGGAAGGGTGGATGGAATTCGAGAGAAAGGCAGGAATAGGGAATAGGGGCTGACTGAAGGACCACCTTCCGGGATCTTCTTCCACCGGATCCACGTGTATTCTGGCTCTAGGACACTTATAACGCTGTTCAGCATGAAGTGAACGAAGTTGGACATATACATATTCTAGCGTGAAGTGTCAAAAAGCACGACGTACAGCACTAATCGAGTCACACGGTAGCGAGAACTCGATTACACACAGACAGTATCACACGGCAGGACGATATTTCACGAGCCAATAATTCGCACCCACACAGCAGGACGAACATGACGGTAAATCAGCGCACCCAATGGTAAACTTTTATCTTGGCAGTACAAAAGTTCACCTTTAACACACACACAGGAAAAACACACCACAGAAAGGTCGCGTTCTGGTATAGGAGGAGGGGTTAGCGGGTAGGTACTGGATATAAATTATATCTAAGTCGCGTTCAATTGCTGGCACACGGCGATCGGTGAACGTTAAAGATCGAACAGGTAGTAAATGTGTCGTTAGCAGTACATAAAGACTGCAGTGACAGGCACAAAGCCCTCGTACATCAGAACCTTCTCGAAGACCAAAACATAAATGAATTTGTAAGAGCTAGACGAGCGTCCAGCAAACTGGACCATCGAGGCGATGTCAAGAGATAGATGGTACTCTATTATGACTACGATCATGGACTAGAAAGACCAAAAAGAGAAAAATTGAGCGATATGTAATTGAATTTACTAAATTGAGTGAAAGCTCATATATATATTGCACGGGATTGACAGGTCGCCGAAGTGACGCTAATAAAGTAATGCGATAAGGCACAAGAGGCAGTTATTACAATAATTTAAAAACATGAAAACGGTGAATCAACAAATGGTGCCTTTCTGGAGCCTGTTTTAGGAAACATATATAATAATACCTTATTGAAAAATATGAATGAATTGAATGTATTGTTTGTAACGAAATTAAATGAGGTATTTTGCGTGCGGGAATTCATTCTCAATTCTCTCGCCGTAGTGTCCCTAGAAAGAACATATTTCTGTTTCATTTATTCTGATCTCATCATCATCGCCAGTTGAGAGAAGCGGAGATCGACGAAGCACCCTTGTTTTCTTGTGACTGTGTGGCTCCCGCTCGTGTGTTACGCCAGTATTAGTACATTATTATTTCAAATTTATTAAAAGGTGTCAGCTATGTACAAAATTTTATGAATATTTATAAATTAGTAAAAATAATGGTGGTCATCATCAAAAAAGCTTTTCAGTTACATCATTAATGTTCTTATGATGAGACTTGTCACGGAGACGCGACTCGAAAGCACTTAGAATACAATGATTAGCACGTAAGCGAGCTACGATTCATTAATTTGTTGCATATAGTTGAATAGAATGACGTAATTAAATATACCGTAGGAAAAATTTCTGAGATGAGAAATCAAAGTCTCATCTAGGTTATACTCTGCATTCGGGTCTGTATCGTCCTTTATGTGACTTTCGAGACGAGTTTTTGAGAGAGTCTCAATCCTTGCACACGCGCCGTAATCGAGTGATAAATGTCACTACTTCTTTCTTTAAAACTGATTTAAACAAAAACGTCCAATACCGATTGTTTGAGTTCATTTTCTTTCAATAGCTCTTTCTGATCCTGAGTTTTCTATTGATAATAAGACCGTGTCACTCGGTAAGGTAGATCGACACTAACCTGGGCTGCTGGCTGGTCCTCTGTTTATTCTTGGTGTATCCCGATGTTGTACGTTCTCGGTCGGTTTCCACTAATTCCTCGCGTTTTTTGATAGATTTAGACGCCGGCTGATCAGTTTTTGTTCAAGTGGCGTGTCCACAAAGCAAAAACAGGCGTATCAACAATATAAATTCCCAAGACTAGCAACGTAATACAACGTTTCTATCTCGCTCAATCTGCTCTGCTTCCACAGCGTGAACTCCTTCGCGATCTTGAGCTTTGTTTAGTGCTACTCCGTTTATGTCTCGGACTTGATTAGTCTATTTTATTGGAGATCGACCTCACGCCCTCTGTCTCCAGACTCTTCATTTCATCAAAATTTTATTGAAACAAAATATCTTTGTTGAAATACGCTATTACTATTAAACTTACCTAACAAAAAAAAACCCGGTCACACTGGAATAAATACATAATTATTATCATTATTAATACCTACCTATCCTGCAGCAGTAGGTACTTCAGTTTTCCAATAATCAAATTTCTAACAAATGGAAATGTAAATTTAGAACCAAACCTACCCACCTAATTTACAATTAAAAAGAAATTGACATTTCACTTCAATGTAATATATCAGTTTCTTTTCAAATTTCCCACGGCGCATGGCACATTGGGATTGTATCATTTTATTATTCAATCATTTCAAAAATAACTTTAAAAAATGTGTCTGTAAAACGTGCTTTTGTCAATAAGTGTCGCGTCCGCCCTCGGTGCTGTGAATTAAAATAAAAAACGGGAGCGTGAAACAACCCTTCCGCGGTGTTTTTTTCCCATGTGCCTAACGTACATATTACGGGCGTGCTTTAAATTTATATCCGGGCGGTGCTCGCTCCCGGTACAAAGGCAAAGGTGCGAATATAATTTTTATTTCGGAGTATTCTCCGTATCAGCGCGTGAGAGGCTCTGTTTTCACACGACGAGGAAAAAAGGATGATTCCATTTTGTCATTCAGTAACTTTTTGTAATCAACTTAGGGGCGGCTGTATCGAGTGCGGCGCGGGGGTTGCGCAATATTACCATGACACCATCACTTTGTGCATCAACTTTAACCACATGCAATCGATATTGATACGTTGAAATTTGAAGATAGGGTTTAAAGTGCTATTAGAGTAAGTATTTAAATTTTTATTTTGTTAAGGGATTTTGAAAGTGTAAACTAACATAATAAATATTTATGAAAATCCACAGAAATGTTTAGGTGCATAAATATGTTTAGGTGCAGAAGATAAATCACAAAAAAAAGGTGGAAGAAAGGTTGATGAGGTTGCAACTATTGTTGCAGTACAGGGAGAGCAAGATGTGTTAATAGGTATAATAATTGGTCAAAATTGAGATTGTGGTAGTTCATAAAAAGAACTCTTTAAGCGTAGTAAGGTTAATGTTGAAAAAGTCAATTTCTGTAATTTTATCATTATGGTATTTGCATGAACGGTGAATGAATGAATTGTGTATGTCAGATGTTTTATTTCTAGGAATGTGTATTTAAAAATATTAAATACAGGGTTATATCCTGCCTGTCCCTCATTTAGCATATACAAAAAATAGTTATTCGGGGTTTTTACGTTCACTTCTTATTATTTTACGTAAAGCCGAACCACTCCCATTCGCCAAATATTCAACACGCTTTTAGAACTTCTCACTCGCGGTACATAAAAGGTTAAAGGTACCACGATAAATATAGGTGGATATGATTGCTTGAAATCAATGTTCCATCTGTACCATGTTCGTACAGTACAGGGTCATTTATTCACGATTTATGGTCAGTTACTTCAGCGTTATTATTCCCCCGATTTCGGGTTACAGGCCACAAAAAACTGCGAATCACATCCCATTCGCCGAAGTTGGATAATTTGAGGAATTGCGAGTTCTAATTCCAAAGGTTACCTACCACATATCTACCCCTAACCTAAAAAGGTGTCTGATTTCCAGTAACACATAATATAGTGTATTTATAAGCGTTCTAAATACTAACAAGAAGCCTACGATTGAATTTTACAAACATCTATTGCAAATCTACTCAAAACAATGTAAATTTTACAAATAAATCAAATGGAATTTTACAAATATCTATTATGCGTGGAATAATTAGATGGAAAAGTATATACAATAATTGAATTACAAATCCAGAAATTATACATAAAAAACCATGTGTTTTTCTTAACCCATTAACTACTGAGGCCAGCATTAAATTTTTTTTTAAATATACATGTTATAATGTATATTGAATACGGAAACGTTGTATTTTATAAATATCTTTAGGTAAATACCTATCTAATTTATAAATTAAAGCTGTGAGTAATAATTTAGTACCGTTATTTATTTTAATTTGTAAAAAAATAATAAAATCGAGCTAACAAATTTGCACAGAAATTAAAATTAAAATATGATCAAATTTATTCATTTACACCTTAAATAAGGATTTATAATTACCATACACAAGAAATATACAATTTCCAAGATGTGTAATACTAATAAATTACAATTAATTACAGGGATTCAAATTATGTTTTTTTTTATCGTAATATATCGTTATTCCACCAAAATATAAAAAAATTATCAGTCAAATAGATGAATAATAGTTGGAAAACTATAAATTAATTTACATATGCAATAATCAAAACAGCATTTAAAATCTATCCAAATTCTTGTGTAGTACGAGTGTACTAAAATGTTTGTATAATATTATATATCAGGAACGATTCTGATTTTGTAAATATGTTTTAAATTCATTTTTTTCAATAGGATCCCATTTTATTTGCGAGGTTGCGATTTTTCAGAATAAATAGCACATCTAACGAAAATATATAATAACCATCGAGACTCGAACGGAAAACTAGTTATGCCATAGTAACCTAATAAACTATCAATATTTGAGTATGTTCAAGAACACACAATTACAGGATTTTTACCTCCAAAGGCATCGTTATTAAACAAATTATAAATATCTCATAAAAAACGAACTTATTATATTATATGGTAAGTATGGAAGTATGGGTATTACAGGGCTTAGGTGATTACTTTACACAATGTAACGTTCACTGTTCTATCACTATTATAAATATGTACTTTTCATTACATAGTAAATCACGTAGAAAGCATTCAGTAAGGAAATAAACTATATCTAATATTTAATAATAATTATTTAGAAATAGTTTTCAATATATTATGAGGGTAAAGAACTGCGTTCTATCCTTTTCACCGGTTAGTTAGTGGAGAACACAAGAACGGCGAGCTCTTCACTTCAGAAACCCATACCCACCTTAGTTTGTCACATTCTGTCTTCATCCTAAACTGGGGAAATTTATTGATAATACCTGGGAGAGATAAATAAAAATATGTTTTACGTTTACTAACATAGATTAAATTACAATCAAAATTAAATAATCCTAATTTCGTCGGATCGAGCGTGAGTTGGATATTCTTCAGGCCAGGCTCGTCCGTGTATATCCCATTGTAGTGGAGCATCTCCGTGACCCATGGTCGTAGTTATTTATCTCGGCAACCCGAGCCGATGCAATAGGATTGGTAGAAATAATTGTAGAATAATAATGAAATGAAAATGAATGTAGACCGAAGAGAAATAATCTCATTCCCTGAAAAGACTGTTCACTATGCGATTAGATTAAAATAAATTACAATAAATTGTGCACTAGTGATTGAATTACAATCAAAGTATGTACCCTTCGGTTACGTGTTGGATTCTTGATAAATAGATTCGCTGGCCGCAGCAGCAAGCCGCGTATCCGACAGCTCCGAGCGAAAATTAAAATTAATTTCAACCATAGACTCCGACCGTTTTTATAACCTTGAAGCCCGCTTGCATTTCCAATACGAGGGAGTTATTCGTGATATAAATAATTATGGGGCGATTTTGAATGTGAGATTAGTTTTATAATGTCACAATATACACAATGAAATGAAAGAGTTTTTCGTCGATACTGAGTTGTTTTATAAAAATATACATTAATCAAAAAGATACGTATGCTTTTAGTGATGAGCAAAAAATCACGAAACCTGCGTCAATCACCGTTATCTGTGAATCATAATCACTTACAGCGATTGAATATTGATAATGTGATTTGGGATATAAACTTATTTACACAGGTCTGCCGGCTTCGATCGCCAAGTGAAATCTCGCAAATACACCATAGAAAAGTACCAATCCAATTACTGTAAAGATTACGCACATTGCAAAACTTAAACTGTTGTTTATGTCAGAAACGCCGTTAGCATTAAAAAAATACCTGACATTAAATTTGTATTATCATAGTATATTAAATTATATTTGATGTCATCTGCTCCAAATTTTGCACAATAACTCTTAAGGATCCTGCGTATAATATCCTTATACTGGCCTCGCACCTTCCTCCCTTATCTTGGTCAGCCTAACCTTTTTGTCTCCCTGTGTACATAGAACACTATAAAAACTTTGTTCAGTCGCTCTCTAGGATCCTGAGGAAAATTAAATTTTACCATTATCTCACATTCCCGTTCTCTGGATATCAAATTTCGCTTTCTTCAGATTTAAGGCCTGTACACAAGCAAAATGGCACCCCTCACCCCTTAACCAACTATTTTTACTTATAACTAAATCTGAATCCCGAGAAACGCTGGGTATTGACGGCTAGTATATTATAAAATGACATTATATATTAATGTCTACGTTATATACATATTTCAGAAATATGAATTAAATATATTAGTTAGAAAGATATACATATAAAATCAATTCTATCGAAAAATATTGTTGTTGCGCCACCGGGATTCGAACCTGGATCTCTTTCCTAACCGGGGAAGGTGCATTATCCAACTATGCTACAGCGACAATATTTTTAGCGACAATTTTCGAACCTATATGTTACCCATTTGATATTGATACATTTAATATTTACATATTTCATAATTAAGGGATGGTTTAAAAGTGGACTTACATCGACATAGTCCGTTTTCTCGTCGCTCTCCACGTCACCAGCTTGCAGAGTGGAGGGAGCTCGGCTGACTGGCGTTGTTAGGTTGCCACCTGAAATTAACAATATATATATATTATAGTTATAACATTAATGTATAGGTATTGGGTAGTCTAATGTTGTCGATATAATACTTGTTTTTTTATTATTTCAATTACATGAAACTAATACGGTTATTTTTGTAAACATAGTGAAAGGCTATGGTTTAATAAATTTTGTGATAATTTATTTAACTCCCATAAGAAATTATACTATTATAGTTTCTTATCCTACTGGGTATCTTAAAAGGTATCGTTATTTTTTTAATCATATTTTTATCATATATGTTTGTTAATTTAACAACTTTTTAGAACATAGTTCTAATGTGATAATAAATATATAGTATGTAGATGAAATCTGGCGACTTCCATGATGACTATATACAGCAAAGCAGCTAACTCTATTTTTCTAAAATATTCAGAAGCAACAAAAAACTGTTTAATTTTGTAATTAAATGGATTACGAAAAATCCAAAACACACTTTGGTAGATTGTTTATGCAGAAATAGAGTGGCTGAGAAATTTTATTGATATTTTGATTTATCTCGTACTTACAGGGAATATTTGGAGTTAGCTGAATTTGTTTACCAAAATTGTAAAATATTATTTGCATTATTTTTTTTCTTAAAAAGCAATCACTTTGTGGTTTGGCATATTACACATTCATATATTGTTTCACACAAAGTGATTGTTATTTTACCTAAAATATTATTTGGCTGTTTTTGCAAGAACCAATGTACGGTTTTTCAGAACGTATTTTAAAATTGATGAAATTTTTTGGTTAAATTAGTGTATCATAGAACAATTAAAAGAGGAAGATAATGGTATAAAAAACAGATTTTCACCATGAATGGAGTTAGCTGCTTTGAAAATTAAGATATCGATATGTTTGCTTTATTTCTTAGTAAGGCTTAGATATAATTATAAATAATCATGTCTTATTTATTGTAAATTTATAGAAGTAGACAAACAAATAATCTTTTTATTTTTTATCTTTGTTTTATTAACCACTAAAATGAGTTTAAATACATTTTGATTTTGATTTTCTATTTTGCATATAAACGGTGTTGGTCACAAATTAAAAAATTTGGAATCGTTGGAGATAAATAAAGCGTGTAAAACTAATCAAAAAATTATAAACAACCAACTAAATTTAACTACGAGTCCCATTCTAAAATTTTTTCCTAAAAATTATTCGAGTAAATTTGTATTAAGTAATGATTTGAGTTAGGTACTAAAAAAAAAAAAAAATTTTTTAAAAATTGATTTTTTTAAAATAGATTCCGTCAAAGGAACAATATATGTTTTAGTTAGTTATGACATCCTGAAGAAGAAAATGGTATTTTTCGAAACCGGTAGATGTATTTAAACTCATTTTAGTGGTTAATAAAACAAAGATAAAAAATAAAAATATGAATCTTAACCACAAAGATAACATTGCTGATTTTAAAAGTATAGAAAAACAGTTTGTTTAAATCCAATATTAATAGTTGTTTTAAACAAAGTGTTTTTCAAAGTGTTGCCACAAAGTAATTTTGAAAAAATTGAAGAAAACATAATGTAATCTGTACGAGTTATCTATGATTTAGTCAGTTATGTGTAATATGTTTTGCTGACAAGATGCTATCAGTCAGTGCTGATTGTCTGCAGACAGCGCAGATTCCTCTGTGCTAACATGGTCTAATCAGAATTCTAGATGATGATGTGATATATTAAGTATTTTGCTTTGTTTACAATCACAGTTATTAGTATATACTGAGCCGTTAATATAATTCTATACAGATAAAAATACATATACATTATTATAAAATATATTCTAAGTAGTAAAACAATAATGTATTTGAAAAATGTAATAGTTGATTACACAATTGGTTGAAAATATCCATCCATACGATCCCATATTTTGCTTCCCTTGCTTACTTTGATATTTTAATATTTTAACGACGTAGTTTATTTTAAAAAATGGGTATTTTCAAATTTAGCACGTTTTATAAAATTCTCCCCGCAGAGTAGATATTAACGCAGTTATTTATTTTTTCGGAGTAAGTTTGTATAACTCCATGATCACACATACAAAACGCGTCTCGCGGAAATTAAACGAGTAGAATTAAAAAACGAGTGTTTTCATTTTCATATTCGGAACCCAGTTATTATTAGAAGGAAACCAGTCACTGAACCGGAACCCTGTAGTTTCAACTTTCCTCCAGAAGAAGAGCTTTTTCATTGATTCTTTTCATTTCAGATATGTGGCTAAACTCTAACACAATATTAATAAAGCAATTATCTAGCGTGTATTACTCATTACATTAGGTTTTCGGGATTCATTGCAAATATAAAGATAATTGCTTTTAAAAATGGAATAATAGACGTTTCATTCATAAAAAAAGATTACGTATAATGCATGTCTCAAATTTATCGTAAACTTAATGGTGAATATAGCGTTATGGTAACGACAAGGAAAAGTTTTGGGTTCGTGTTTCGGAAGTAACTATATATTTTAACTGTTCAAAGGTGTTCGAAGGTTCAAAGGTCTTCTTCACAGATTTCAATTGGTCGGCAGCATTGCGCAGCTATACGAGCCGGAAGCTGTAAGTTAAAGGCTAGCGGCCCTTTTTTGACGCGCCGCGGATGTGGCGATCCACGCGGCTAGTTTTTAGACTTCCACTGCGCGACCTTGCCGAGCGTAAAAATATTTAGCTGTAGTGTTACTTTAAATATTTAGGAACTTACGTCACATTTTTCAACATGCTATAATCGTAACGTGACGACATCTGTTATTACATTTTTAAAAAGCTTACCATCTTTATATTGCTACAAATCTCAAAAATCTTTGAATATACTATACGCTAAAAGATGTCAGAAATTAATTAAATTAATTTTTAATAAATTTCGATAAACTTTAATACAACTTATATATCAAAGTTTATCCAAATTTTATAAAAATGAATTGATTTAATTTCTGGCGTCTCGTAGCGTATATTAATTACTAGAAAGCATTTGAGATTTAACGCAATATAAAGGTGATAGATTTTAAAAAATGGAACTTTGTTCTGAAAAAACTGCAACTTCATAATAATAATGTGTTCTCCTTAATAATGAATAAGATTTAATTGTTGAAAGTTTATTTTTTAGTATACTAATCATTGATACGAATAATCATTGCTATAGAATACTAGGATTCATACTTCGAACCTGCAAACATTCTCAAAATCTATATTACCTCAAAATACTGTATTATGCATTCGTTCGTAGTCACTTAGAGTACGAATCTCAAATATGGAACCCATGGCAGATTACATATATTGCGAGATTAGAACGAATACAAAATAGGTTTATTTGATATCTTAATATTAGATCTAATCTATCATTCAACTTCTTTTTAGATGCAGCAAACTTCCACAATATGAAAATTCTAGAACATTGAAGAACACGTGCTGACCAAATACTTATTTTTAAACTACTGCAAGGCCATATTCACTGTTCCAGTCAATTAGAATTAATATCTCTCTATGTACCATCTACATTGGCCCAGCAATCCGCACTCTTCCACATTCCCAGAAGTAGAACATCTTACATATAAAGTTCATTCACCGGTCATGCAAATACCATATTGAGAAATTTACAGAAATTGACTTTTTCAACATTAGTCTTACTACGCTCAAAGGGTTCTTCTTATGAACCACACAATCTCAATTTTGGCCAATCATTCTACCTACAAACACTTCTTGCTCTCCCTTTACCGCAACAATAGTTGCAACCTCCCCACCCTTACTCAATCTTTTTTCTTTTCATTTATTTTCTGCATCTAAAGATACTTATGTGTTTGGGACATATTTGTGCTTGAGCGAGAATGATGTACCGTGCCTTTCACCTCCCCCCCCCCTTCCTCACCTGCCACGGGCCCAGTCGATCGGTGACCCCGAACCGGTACGGTTGCAAAGGTTTTCGCAGTGTAAAATAGAGTGAGAAGTGTGTTTACCTGACCATCTATTGCAGTCTAAATCATTCAAGATCCTGAACGGAGCCTACATTGGAGGTGCCAGGAGAACGGATTGTGGTGAGTGGAACTTCCTTCCGAATCCTGTTTCTTCCGGCATCTATGCCATCACGCAACATTATGTATCTAAATATTTTTGTGGATTTTCATTAATAGTATCACATGTTAAATAGTTATTATGTCAGTTGTAATATGTTTACACTGTCGAAATCCTCAATAAAAAAAATAAAAAATAAAATCAGTTATCAATCACAGTCACAATAACGATTTGTCCATCACTACTATAAACTGCCTCACAAACCTTTTTTAAAATTGTTGTCTATCTCTTTCCATCTTTTCTTGTCTCACACAGAATCCAAATATACACCACCTACATGAGTCATGAAAAATAAAAAATAAAAATTATTTACCTTAATTGCTTATTATTTTTCTAAAAGCCCAATGAGCGGTTAGATTAGTTTACAAAGCTAAGGGATGGGGATGGTATCTTGGCTGCCTCAGGCGCAGAATTGTCAGCCCCGCACAAAGGCCGGCGGAGGCAAAGTTTAAAAGAAATGTGACGATAAACACGAAACAAAACCTAACCGGATGATATCCCATTGTTACGGTTGTACAACGGAAACAATGCGACAGACAGAAGTATGCACGTGACTCGCGCCAAAATGTAATAACTTTTTAAGAGTTATTGTTGTACAGATATAAAAGTAGGTAATCAAATAAAAATATTTTAAAGCAATTTTAGTATAAATTTATAGAGAGGGCAATGTTATTTTTGCTCTTTTGAAGTACAGTTTGCATAATTACAGACGAGAATTCGGAATATATGTGTGTAATTTAATTAAGGTCTTCCGTCAGATAGGAGACGTCAATTTGTAGTATGTTGTCCAAACTCTTGAATTAGTATTTTATTTTAGTTTTTCAAACTGACACAGTGGACGGAATATTATTATATGTAACAATGGTGAGGTATAAGTATATAAATCATTTTATAATAAAATATTATTTTTCGTACTAATACAAATGAAAAATTCCGCTTCAAAGAATTTCATATTTTAATATGACAAATTTATTAATTGAGAACCTATTTGAATTAACATAATTTGAAAATAAGTGAGTTGCAAAAATAATAAAAAAATTGTTTTATATTATATTTATGTACCTACCTGAATCATTTGTTTTGTCCTAGTGTAATATGTATGTAAAAATAAATAAAATTACAATAAATTCTGTCAATATAACATAGACAACTGCACATAGTAATAAGTACACAGGTAGACACATTCAAACAACTGCGCGCAGTCAGGTTTTTACTATGCTCATAACTTTATACTAAATAATTTAAATATGAATTAAATATATTAATTATAAAGATATACATATAAAATCAATTTTATCGAAAAATATTGTTGTTGCGCCACCGGGATACGAACCTGGATCTCCTTCCTAACCGGGGAAGGTGCATTATCCAACTAAGCTATAGCGACATTATTTTTAGCGACAATTTTCGACCCTATATGTTATCTTTTTGATATTAATATATTTAATCGTTCCATCATTTGACAGAGCCATCTACCTTATTTTTACAGAATCTCAAATACCTTTGAGTAAACTGATAGCAGACGCCAGAATTATCAATTCATTTTTATTAAGTTTATAATTATCCTGGTGGCGCAACAACAATATTTTTCGATAAAATTGATTTTATATGTATATCTTTATTATTCATATATTTAATTCATATTTAAAATATCACAGACTGTCTGTTCTGAATAATTACAACTTCACAATAAGAATGTGTTCTCCTAAATAAATAATTTAACTTAATATATAACATAACGTAACTTATCTTAAAGGCTATCGCGATGTAACTTAAATTATACTTGATATTTTATTACTTTGTATGCGGTTATATATGTTTGCAGTTGTGTGTAGTCACCATGTTGTCGTAGGTTTATTTTGAATAGCCTAAATTCTGCCGATAAATAAATGTCATGATTCATTTCTAGTCCCCCATCGCGTGTATAGAAACGATTGTTAGTACATATCCTATTCCGTCAAGTCCGCCAACCAGACCCCTCCAGACCGCCGTTAAAGTCCGATCGTGCTCCGTCTCTTGTACAAGTAATCTCACCAATCTCGATATCCAAGAGTTGTGTGATAATCAGGTAGACGTTAAAACTTTATTATTGACTTTAGCTCTTTACTCTGTCACCATATTGTACTGTGGTTCGCGTGTGCATTTGTTTCTAACGTGCCAGGTGTACAAGTATTCAACATTCCACGCGCACGCCATCTTGTGTCTGGACCACGAGTAATTCAACCATTCCGTATCTCCATCGTAGAATATCATTCGATATCCCCTATGCTGAATTTCCATCCTGTCAGCTAGTTGATCCCGTTATTCTCCATATTTCGATAGCCACGCGCCCGTCGGAAGCCACACGTCCTACCACCAACACGCGACCGACAGAATTCATCGTATTCATCGCCTTCTGTCCAGTCTAAGGCTATGCACTCCTGCTACGTGACGTCTGATCCATCCTCGGTCCCACTACGCTGACATCACTTCTTCACCACCTTGCCAGACCTTTGTGTAGGTCGTCACCATTCCATCGAGTGTGTTATCTCTTGCGAAATCTGAGGTATTTATCGATCATCTATAATTTGCGTCTCCTCTGTTGACTTCAGAACTGCTGACGGTCAGTGTTAACCATCACGCATGGACCATGTCAGGAAGAACTGATTCACGCCATTTAGTATTTACCATCAAGATCTCTGTTGTATTCTTGTATTCAGTATTTCCACTTGTGGTTTATCTCACTTGTATATACATATTTCTGTCTAATTATTGTACTGTTATTTTACTGAATAAACCCTTGTCTTAGTATTACATAATCTTACTTTCATTAAAGTGCTTCCCCACTATAAATACTCTGATAACCCATCGACCCATATTGAGAAGGAGAATTCCGTGCTTGGTCGAGCTAACCGCACAGGGATTCCAAGGTAATATACCATAACATAACGTATAAATGTACCAAACATCCAGTATAGAAACCTTCGTTACAATGGGCCGATGGACAGTAGCATTCACTCGTAGTGCCCCATCTTTTTAACATATCTTCTGCGGCGATGGGTGAGATCTGACCCGGATGTTTGTAAAAATATGATTAACGCTACAAATATTCGTGTAATGCTGTTTTTCTTCTAGCTAATTTTTATTAAATATTTCAAATTAATTTGAGATACAAATAAATGTTATCGGATGAGATTCAAATGAGATATTGTCAAAAATGTGAAAAAACACTTAAAAACTGACCTAGGACAGTCGCTTTTACGGGATTGCATCTCAGCGCTTACGTTGAAACATATATTGTTAACATTTTGAGCATATTATTGTACAGATGTATTTGATTTGACTTATTTTCGTCTGGCGGCCCCTAGACAATGCCAGTAATATAACTATTTGAGGGAGGTTGCGCCTACCTGTAAGTTTTATGATTCTACCTGATCGGGTTTTCAATATTGTTGTTGCTAATTATAAATTATAAAAGGCAGTTACAACACAGTTTAGAGGAGGGTTGGCCGTGGGGCAATTATATTTATTTTTTGACAATTATTTTCTTACAATAACAAACAATTTACTGACCGGAATTCACAGAACACAATCAATATTATATCTATTTTGAGTATAAGTTGTCTATTGTTATACATATTTTTTTAAATTATGTCAATTACATTTGCTTCTGCTTATAATATTATTATACGTTTCATATAAAAGAGATGTAATTTTTAAAATATTTTATTTATAATATATTTATCTCACTTCTATAAATATTTTGTTTTAATTATTTTTATCCGGTTTACGTGTAAATAATACTAAAATATAAAAAATAAATAATAAATTTCAATTGTTTATAACCATTGTTACACAACCTAACCTACTGGTAAAAATAATCGCCAACCGACGAGAAAATCTCATGCTCAGTGAATGTTTGTATTTTGGATGAATAGAGTATCTGTTGATGCATGAAAATACGTACATTATTCGTAATATTTTTTAATTTATAATTTTAATTAATTAATTTTATTATTTTTTTAGCAGGAATATTACGGCACATGATGATATTTCATTAAATCATATTTAAAATGAAATATCTATAAAAAATCTTCCACAAAACGGTTAAAATCCGAAAACTTGAGGTGGGTCTAAAATAAACCCACAGCCGCCGGACGTGTTTTGTTTTGACTTATCGTGCAGTAAATGTTAAGTTGTATAACACTGTAAATATATTTTGAGTAAATCAAGTGTTTTCATGTGAGTACTTCTTTTGCTCACTTTATCATTTTAATCATTTACAACATATGATTTATACATTTAATTACAAATGTATAAGATGTTATCTTGATAACCGCCACTTTACCAAAAATAATAAAATATATATGTTAATATATTAATATTATCTGTGTTAGTGCCGTTTAAAATTAATTTAATTCTATTACGTTTTTGGTGTTTGACCTGTTGCCTCATGCAAAGGTTCTATTCCTTATTTACCTAATTTTTAATCTGCGTATATCCTTTCTTTTTTAACCTAACCCTATCCCTAAGCCCAAGGAAGAAATAAGTTATCGCAGTGATTAAAAATCTATCAACTATCAAAAAGTTCAGTGCGCTTCGAACATTCTACGGATACACTACCGTCGCTTTACTTCGCTACCGCTTATTAATAATCTTATACTTGGTAATCCTTTTCGCGAGTGTAACTATATACGCCGCGGTGCTTGTTACTTGTGGTGGAGATGAATATATGAATGAATCAGCATCCAGCAGACGAAAAGTAAGTGCCTTCCTTTCTTCCTTATATTTCCACCAATATGTAAAAATGGTTAGTGCCGTGCATAGCCAATAGACTACTCTTAGTTTATCAAATTTGTTATTTGCGTTGTTCTAATATGTATTTTTACTAGTAGAAAACCAATAGTTTTATTTAATGTAATGTTTTCCAAATTTACCTTTAATTTTTTTTGCATTAAGTTAAAACAAAATAAGATCTTACCCCAAATTAGTTAGATTATTCAAAATATTAGCAGCGAACCAGGAAGGAGAACGAAGCAAGACAACGCGTCCAAGTTAGAAGGTTGACTGTATAATTGGATATACGTATCATTATTGTATTGAGTGTACGGCCCAGTTCGGCCTCAAATGCTACCGAGGTTCATTAAGTGTGATAATTGAATTTGTCCTGGACACAAGAGGGAGGGTACTCTTCATACAATATCTGTATTGACTTGGGTAAACCGTCCGACGAGATTGAATTGTATAGTGCTAAAATAAAACAATTCAGTGATTCGGATCTGTTTATCAATTTATTTGATTCATCAGTGTGAATGTTTTCTCAACGTTAATTAAATTTAGACATGAACCGCAGACCGTTATATCATCGGTGGCATTTACTTTACATTAACATTTTTTAATAATATTCAATACGAAAACGATCTTTAAATAAGAAAAATACCGTAAATTAAGTATTAATAAAATAAATAAATAAAAATAACTGATTGCCGTAGCCGTAGGGTTAACGTGAATACTTTGCAGATATTCCTCGCTCCTTTTTTCATTGCATTTCATCGATGTGATCCCACCATCGCCGTCTCGGATAACATTGTAAAGTCGTTGAATACTTACCATTCCCGCTTCTAACTGAAATTCACTTATGGACGGCATATCCGCGGCGTTTTGTACTAATACTAGGTATTGCAGTACTAGCGTATTACTTTTAAACCTTTGTCTTTGACTTTGGCCCTTATTGTCGCACGAATGGGATATAATTGAAATCGTCTCGATAAGATCTATCCACAAACATAACTTTTTTGATTTCTGGTTGTACTTGTTGGCTAAATACTTCGACATTATGATTTTCTAACGAAATTTTTTTACTCAAACCTAACAAACTTTGTCTATTGTCTTAACTTTGCATTTAACATTTCATGTTGTACGCAGAAAGAGCTTGTAAGATATAGTTTAACACTTGTTTTGTCCCGATCGGACGTACTGTTCACAAGCCTCGGCATTCTGAAGTTAAATGAGCGTGCGGATTCGTGCCGCTTACGTAATCTTCTCGCATGGAACACGGGGGGAGGTGTGGGGCGTGCTGATGTAATCTTAAGAAATTTCACATCTGATCTCAATCTATTGACATCAGTAACGTTCACCTGCATCATATATTTTCAGAGATATAAGCGTTTACATTCTAACCTATTTTCGAGACCTTTTTGCCTTAAACCGATTTTAAAGATATGCTCACATGTTCTATTTCTTATTGTCTCTAAAACTCTTAACTTTTATCTGGAGATTTTTACACGAGTTTCAATGCTATTACTACGTAACGTTTTACACAGTAGTTAATGTGATTACATCTAGTTAGTCAATTTAAAACATCTAAAAACTGACGTCATCTAGCGTATATTAGGTACTCAAAAGTTTTTTGTTTTGGAAAATGAATTAACAGATGTATCGTTTATAAGAAAACAACTTACATAAGTTTCAAATTTGATGTAAACTTAAATAGTTAAAGTAGCGTAGTGGTAACACATTTCCCGACAAGAAAAAGTTCCGGGATTGTTTCCCAATTCCCTTTCTAATCATTTCATCTAATTTGTTATAAATATCATAAAACAATGTTTTAAAATTGGAATTTCACAATACAACAGTGTTTTTAAAATTTGTATACAATTATAAGTATAATTTCACAAGAATTAAATAATATTAGTAAAATTGGTAAATAAAGTTAAAATATTCTAATAAATAAACGGATTATTAAAATAAGAAAGCCTTACAATTATTTTATTCCTTTGCATTTCCCAGACGCCGAAAGTTGTGCTAATCTGAACCGGTAGTCCTAAATATAGGCCGAAGCAACATTTATGAAATCAGAGCGTCTGAAAATTATACTCAATTAATGGTCTTTATAAATCATATAAAAATACATCGATCATCTGTAAATTTTTTGATCGTTTTATTTATTTTACATGTATAAAATAAAATGCGAATGACATTTTCAAAATTCCTATTTTAAAACTAAACTGGACGAAAACAGACCCTAGCATCAAGTGAAATCATATCAAGCATTAAATTCTTCTTATTCAAGCATTCTCATTATATTTATAGATCCTATCCAAAATCCCGACAGCCAAAAGCCGACTATTGTAATTAAAATAATTAATTCTAATTACAATAGCCATAACAAATACCTACCTACCTTTAGTACGATCAAATATAAGGATAGCTTAGATATACGAGTATATATATATAATTTTTGTAGATAAAAAATTCTACAGAATCTACACACAATTAAAATTGACCAAAATTCAGTATACAGTACGGTGTAGAATATTTAGATGGAGGGGGATACAGAAAACAAATTCAATTGTCACAAGAAATTTCAAACAGAATAAGATTGATTTGATTACCAAAAATTCTCCAAATGACACCTTATTCTATATAATTGATTCAATATTATCTAGAACTAATATAGTATTTTTAATGAATAAAAGTAAAAGTTAGATAAAGCGAAATATGAAGACTTTCGTTTTTATAATAATTTATTTTAATTTTCATATTAAAGACAAAAATATTAACAATATGTTATTATTATAAATTAAAATTTAATTTCAAAAATAAATATGCTTACCTACACGAAATACGTATCACTTCAATATTCTTTCTAAGCGCGAACCCTGACCGCTAGATTTTTAGACTCAAACCATCAAGAACATCATTATACCGCTATTTAATTATGCTTCATAACAGATTTATAAAGTATTGCCTTAAGTAAAGTTGTAGGAATAATTTTAAATATTAATTAGATTTTCTAAACATTCTGGTATAGGGAGAGAAAAACCCTTGATCACTTTAAGCCCCGCTTACTCCAAATAAGTTTGTGATTCTTGTGTAACCCCGGGGAGAAGAGTAAATATTTGATTTTACTGAATAATTCCGAATAGTGAATTATAAAGTTGGTTAACATTATTTTAAATAAATCAGAAAATATGTCTGGGTCTGAATCGAAAACATATCTGCATGTCTTCGAAAGGTTACATTTTTCATGAGAATGTGGTTTATATCTGGATAGGTAGGAAGTGGGATATACCTACATAATAAAATATTTTGCTTAAGTGATTATGTGATATGCTATAAAAAATTATATGATGGGGGTTTAAAATAATAAATGATGAAATAATAATAATAATATTGGTTAATTTAGATAGCGCCATTTTCGTAAAAACTTTCACCTTACACAAATTATTTATAAATAAATAAATAATCAAATAAAAAAATGCTATTTTCACGTATGTAAGTGTTCTTTTATGAAGGTGCGCTTTTAGTTTCTTCTTAAATAAAGTCTCTGATGCACTGTTTCTAATAACGGAGCGCAAAGAGTTTAATGCTTTTGATCATGCCACCGCAAATGCCCGTTCATGAAATTAAAACTTCTGGCCATGGTTGGTTTGTTCTACAACCCTCGCTGCTGCTGAAGTAGAGGCTGATATGAGAGTTTGACGTCTACCATTCAAATTTTCTAGGATACAAAGCTCTTGAAGATACGGAGGCGCCATGTTATGTGTCGCCTTATAAATCAACCAGCACAATTCAAATTCAATTTTTTCAAGGAATCAGAGTCAATGTAGCTGATGTAAAAGGGATGTTATATGTGAGAATTTGGAAACTCCATACATTATTTGTGCTGCCGCATTTACAATGGATTGTAATCTATCCAACTGAAATAATAACAGACCAGCATGATGATGTTACAATAGTCAACACGTGACACCACAAATGCATTTATAAGTAGACGGGCTTCCTCAAGAGGACGATGTCTCCGAATACTTTTAATCTGTCTCAGTTGATAAAAGTATGCACTGACAGTTTTGCTGATTTGTGTATTCATTGAAAGATCTGAATCAATGTTCACGCCCATGAACTTAACTGTAGACATTGATTCCTGTATTAAGTTTTGCCTTCGAGGTGTTGCTATCCATAGTAGTTCTGTTTTGCATAGATTTAATGTAAGTCTATTTTGTGCTATCCACTCGCCTATTTTCTCTACGCATCTTGCAATTTTTTTCTTTTAATACCTCTGTCTCACCCGGCTTACAGAAAAAAAAAAGTTCGTATCGTCTGCATAACAGTAGGACCACAATCCTGACGATATTATCTTTCGTATATAAAATATACAATAGTGGTTCGTGAGCTGATCCCTTTGGTACCCCGATGTTAGAAGTAGATGTGGGGGAGGTTGAATTTTGAAATCGCATCGATTGTGATCTATTACAAAATCAACCATGTGCGTTTCCGTCTACCTCATAGGTTTTTTGCATTCTCTCAAGCAAGATTTGATGATCGACTGTATCAAATGCAGCACATCTGTCTAAAAGAGCAAGCAAGGCCAGATTCCCCGAGTCAGTAAGTGTTATAACGTCAGCCAAGACTTTTACCATCCCTGTTTCTGTAGAATGGTGCCGTCTGTATGCGATGGCATTTTGGGAAATAAATCATTTTCTGTTAAATCTATACGAAGACGACACGATACAACCTTTTCCATTATTTTTGAGAGGAGTGGCAGATTAGATACCGGCCAATAATTCATGAGGTCTTCATGGTCTAGTGTGGCATTTTTTAGTAGTGGAGTCTTTCTGCCCTTCGAGCCAGACTCTTCTATCAGTCCTCGAGAGAGTTCGTTTGAATCTTCGTTCAAGGCGACTCATATCTTTTTTTCTATTCCGACATTCTTCATTAAACCAGCATCCGATCGGAATGTGTGTGTCGAGTGTGAGTGATAATGTAGTATTATGTACATCACAAGTGGCGATCGGGATCGTTAGCGATCAGAGACGCACGCATTAACATCGTTACGAAAACGATTTGTGTCTAGCTTTCTCCAAGACCTCAATGTTATGGTTTCATATGATGGAATGGGTTTATAAAAATCAATATTGGAATGAACAAAACGGTGATCAGAAAAGTCAGAAATGTAAATTGTGTAATGTAAATTAAAGTCACCCAGTAGATTATTAAAATATTTATAATCCTTTTCAGATAGACGATCTAACCTAATATTTAAATCACCTTTTATTATAACAGTCTCTGTGCGAATTGAAACCCATTATAGTATGGATTTGATTTATGAGAAAAATCTTGCTGAGGTCGGTTGTGAGCCAGGCTTATAAATCATGATGCCTATAAATCGTGATAAACCCTCTCCAGTAGAAGGTATTCTGCACCCGAGACACTCAAAAGTATTAAATGGGAGTATTTTTATTTTTATTAAACGAAAATCTTGCTGTGCAATGACAGCAATACCTCCGTGGTTTATCCATGGGAGATTAACTGTTTAATTCCTGATGGTTTTGTAGCCTCTTGGATAATTTGAAATCCATTACTGCGCAGTTGTTCGATTGGATTTGAATCATCATCGTGCCAGTTTTCTGTTCCCGCTAAAACTTGTATTTTTCTGTCTTAAAAAAGTTCCCAGATGTCGTCTATATTATTTCGAATAGTTCGAGCGTTCCGTCGCCAGTGAAAGACTCTTTGATTTTATATTGATGGGTTGATACCAAGATGTGACTTGGGTACACACATCTGATTTTGCGGTTTGAGGTATAAGCGGAGGTGAAGCTAATGTGGTATTCAATTACAGCACGATTTTGTCTTAGATTTAATAACAAATCTGGATGACATACCGCCCTAAAAGTTGGTTCACTCTCACTTTTGTTTTTTTAATAATTCAAAATGTTATCAGGTGGTGAGTACCTTTTGTGAGTACCATAAAGGATAAAAAAAAAGTACCAAAAAAATTAAATTGGCGTAACAATATTTTATGATTTTTAGACTAGATTTAATAAATAAATCATAAATTAATGATTTATTTATTACACATACTCAAAGCGCGCGCTGTCCACACTGTGCTACTGCATTATATATCTTTATTTACGTAAACCATATAACGGTACTCGTTTTCAAATTTCGCTTTGTAAATGATCCTGCCCTTTATTTTATTCAGAATTAAAGGTAGTCATAGGTATTCTTTAAGCGGGCTAATTTTATGAAATGATCCCTTAGGCTTTTACAACTGTGTTCAATATGATTAAGCCATTAAGCTGAACGACCTTTTTAACAAGGTTATAAGTAATAAAACTTTAAACGACTAATAATTCAGAACACTTGTATTAAGTACAGGATTCTGGCCCAGCTGGGATGGTTAAACCTTCAGAATATCGCCAACAGTAAATTACGCTTTAAGTATTAAAAAAGTAAAGTGGGAAGTGTACACTCTACGCACATAAAAAAGGTCATTTAGGTAATATATGCGGGGACTAATTTGACATCGCTGGAAGCTGGTTCTGTTTAAAAAAGTAACGAGGCCGTCTTCAACATAATGAAATTTTTTGCCGCGGCTGTACACGGTAGAGTCCGCCCGAACCGAGAAGGCCAAGTTAAGTTTTAATGTCGCAAGGTGACAAATTCACCCCTCTTCAAAACTGCGGAATAATTTGCAACGCCGTGCTGGGGAACCAGTTGTTTAAAACGCCTTTACACCCCTAGGGTTTCATCGTTACAGTACCATTTGGGTCATTATGTCGCGTGTATTTGAGCTCGTTTGCAGAAGCTCCGTATCACAAAGCAATCGAATCAGATATCTGAATTCCAGATTTAATCACTGAAAGTGATATCGAACCCAGTGGTGATCCTTAGTCTCTGTCAGCAAACTAAGTCAAATAACTCAATAATTGTGATACAATTTGTGGGATTAAATAAATGTAAGTATTAAATTGCTCGACATCGCGAAGCTTTACTTTTAGATTTATTTATGAGGTCAAAATACAAAATGTTACGAACATTTAAAAATAAAATGTTAAATATTCCAAACCCTAAACCCCCTGCTTATGCAATCGTCTATCGGTGTTTTTATATAAAAAAGTAGCGCGTACCGCTTTTTAACTTATCTATAAAATACCGTCCGGCGCATTTCCAAAACAAGTATTCTCCAATGTATTTTTTCTATCAATTTCTATTTTTATATGTATATTCCGTGCTACTTGTGTAGCTGCTCATGTTTTTTATACTTAACCAATTTTATAAAAGGCCATAAGGGCTAAAATTAATAAATAAATATTGGCGGCGCTATACCTATCACAAAATGAGTTTTATTACAACCACTTGACCTTATCAATCCTGGAACATCTTAACCTACACGTATTTCTCTACTATTTTACGATTTATTTCTGCCAAATCATCATAAAGTACAGTACATTTCCATAAATATTGACGGAACCAGCCCCGAAAATGCAACATCGAAAAGACAGTCTTTTTTTCTGTCAGCTATAAAATATATTGTAATAACTGGGATACAGATTGTAATTCTAGAGGAACTATTGTGAAGTTGTAATTATTCAGAACATAGGTCTGTGATATTATAAATATGAATTAAATAAAATAATTACAACTTCACAATAAGAATGTGTTCTCCTAAATAATAAAGTTGTATCAATGTGTCCAAAATTTAATAAAAATGAATTGATAATTCTGGCGTCTGCTATCAGTTTACTCAAAGGTATTTGAGATTCTGTAAAAATAAGGTAGATGGCTCTGTCAAATAATGGAAAGATTAAATGTATTAATATCAAAAAGGTAACATATAGGTTCGAAAATGGTCGCTAAAAATATTGTCGCTTTAGCATAGTTGGATAATGCACCTTCCCCGGTTAGGAAAGAGATCCAGGTTCGAATCCCGGTGACGCAACAATAATATTTTTCGATTAAAATGATTTTATATGTATATCTTTCTAATTAATATATTTAATTCGCAAATATATGAGTTACACCGCTAAACTTTATTTCATCGGAAACCTTCCAGGTTTAACAATGTCGTAATAGCGACGTCCAAATACAAAATATGTTGAATAAAGGTACACCTTTTTTAAATCGAGATACAGATTGCACTAACTTTATAACCGTCAGTTAGTGTTGTTATTGATTATGATTAAGTGCCCCGCTACTTGGGAGTTTGACTGCTTTCTCCATGAAAACATAAATGCTCGGTGACTGAGGATTACTATCGACTAGTTCAGAAGTAGCTTGTAAGCTTAAGGAACCGAGGCTTAGCGGGGCCATATAAAAATTCCGGAGTACGTATTCTATACGGCGCGATCAGTGGGGCGGAATTAACTGCCAAAACAGATAATAAACCTCATGATGGACTTTGGAATTCAATGTTTAGAAAAAATAGGTCAACTGGAAAACTCTTTACCGAAGACTTTGAATTAAAATAAAAACTTTAGAATAAATAATTGAAAGCTTTAACAATACTATCGAAATTTTACTCGATAAATTAAAATAAACATATATTCAGTTGATATATTATAATACATATTTTGATGATTTGTCTAGATTTTTATTTATTAATTAATTAGAAAAATGTTACTAATAAAGTACTTAAAAACGAATGTATGTACTCATACAATTAATGTATACATACAATTAAACGTGTCCGTAAAATAGGGTATTCGTGAAATGGAAATGGAAAATCATTTATAAGGATTTCAATAAAAATACACACACAGTCAAGTTGTAAGAAAAAAATTAAATATATTTGTATTTCTGTAACAAAAATACAAATAAATTAAGAAACGTTTAAAAATATTTATTAAACTAGAAATATCTTGTCAGAAATGTTAGGAACTTTTTAAACTTAATTTATTTGATAAATTTACAGAAATAAAATAGAAAAATAGTTTACTATGTTTGTCTATATATCGTACGTGACAAAATTGTTAACAGATCTTTATGATGATTATATATGTTGCATAAATATACGTATACATGTTGAATCAATATTTTACTGTTTTAAAACTAAGCTAAGCTTGTGTTATTATTCTGAGTTACTTTTCAGTCTTCTGAGATATAAATCGAACCCCCGACGACTTGGTCACCAGGTATGAGTAACTTATCACTATACCGAACCCGTATAGGTAACGGATTTCAGTGAATTTGTTTTCTACGATGCAATCTCAACATCACGTCATTGCCCAATCATGAATGTAGTTTTCATGATGTGTACAACTTGTGGAGCGCTGGTTGCCAAGGCAGCCTTATCCGTATTGTTCCCAGTTTACGTCTAAACGTCAATATTGCTTCGTTAGAGTGACGCTCAATATCGTTGTTGAAATCAAACAACCCTCCAGCCGTTACAAGCGCTATTACACTATCATAATACTTTACAGATACGACAATAATATTATACATGCTACGAATGCTCTATTTCTATCCATCAATAGCTACATTTTTAAAACTCTTGTTTTTAATTGATTATGCTGACGCATTCGTAGCATTTTTATTTTCTAAGGCAGGAGTGCTTTGGGCACATTTTTTTTTAACAAGTGCAAATATCAATGTCATTTTAATACCATAGTACATTGTGTTATCGAATACATCATGAATTTTTCAATTTATAGAATGTTTGAGTTTATTTGTTAATAGCCAAAGTATAGCCAGTACAAAACGACCATTGCTAGAACCATTAGAGCCCTTTACAGAGATAAGGTCATGAGAGAAAGTACAGCGCGAAAATAATTTTCTTATTTCATGGAGAGCCATTTTCATATAAATTATCAGAATTTGATGAAGAATAGAAAGGAATTGAGAAATATAATGAATTATATCCAATCAGTCATTTTACAACATTTTAATTCCTCGTGGGAAATGTTAATAGATCGGGTGTATGAGTACTCTATGTTTTGAATGGTAACAACAAAAATGAGTGTCGCTTTGCTTGCTCGTCACCATTCAGCTCGTCGACAGCTTCGACCGTTTTTATCAAGTTGTTTCTGGTGACAGAAAATGATTGATAAAGATGCCTTTACATCAACATCAAGAACTGAAAGAATAGACCTAACAAAAAAAAGCCCATACAAAAGCTGGTATCTATCCATGTAAAGTAATTTTATGCATCTGGTGGGACAAAGAAGACGTCATCTACTATGAATTGCTTCTGAAGTAAGTATCCAGCACTTCTGAAGTTTATTGTTAACAATTTCGTCGGCTTGAGAGAAAGCAATCTAAGAAAAACATTGGGAAGATGGCATCATATGATGTTTCAGAAACATAATGCCGTCCGTATACTGATGACGTTACAAAAGCAGATGTTCAAGAGGTGGGTTGGAAAGTTATTCTACAACCGCCCTATCTTTCTTCGTCAGATTCAAGGATTTTTTTAAGCATGCTGGTCATGAGCTTGGCACGACTTCTCACTTCCAAGCTATTGGATTTTTTTGGATGCCGAAAAACTGACAAAACGTTGGGAGGCATTGCAGAAAAATATATTAATAATAATTTATGTATTTTGATTATTTAATTTGATAGAAATGAACTTATGCAACGAATCAGTTTTTATAATGTGATTATTAAAATATGGCTGTGGTATCGCACATTGCGAATATAACTTGGATTGCAACAATAAGATTGTGCAACAATGTTCTTCGGGTATCATATTTTGACAAATATAATGGTACCCCAAGTATGTAGAAAAAATGTTCTTGTACATATAAAAAATGGCAAAAGAAACGGAGAGATCGGTAAGTTATCAATTTTATTTCATTTTTTTATTTTTTTATTTTACATACACATATTTCATTCAAATATGCGTTCGTGTAATATGCATTTGCTTAATAAAACTAATTATAAATATAAAACTTACAGTACCTAATTAAAATAATGTTTATAAAAAGCAAAATTAAACAAATTTTATTTAACCAAGAGAATCTAATCAGAAATCATGAAGGTCCATCCCCTCCCGAATTTTCTCCCTCTTTTAATTACCATGTCTGAAGTACATCTGTATTTAGTCAAGGAATTGGACAGGGGAATTGGTTTCATTATTTGCGCGCCCCCTGAACGATATTTTAAATTAATCATTGAGTATGTAAGAAATACAATAAATAAATTTTTAACTATTCCATTGTCCGAAATGTAAAAGGTATAAGTGAGATTATCATTTTGGTGAATGATCTCTATGAGATGCTTGATAATGGCCGATCTATATATAATAAATAAACATAAATAGCCAGGCTATATCTGTGTGCTTCTTCTCTATCCTCGTCTTATCCCATACATCTAGGGTCGACTACTCTAATCATTTTGACCCACTTTTTTCAGTCTTGGGATGCATTATTAGTCATGTTTCATATCAAGACCGTGACTGATTTGAGGTTTCCACGTTGTTCGAGGTCTTCTCCTATTCTATTCTCATGGTTTTATGAATCATTATTTTTTTGAATCTTCTCTTAGCACCACACGTTCATGTCATCTGAGTCTATTTTCTTTTATTTTTTTAGGATAAAAGATCATTCTAAATTAAATACAATAATTTGAATTTGAATTTGAATCTTATTGGTATATTTATTATATTACGGGGGAGTCTCCTCATTAACTTATTTGTTTTATCTTCTCCAGCACCACATCTCGAATGCTTTGTTGATTCTCCAGGCTTCACTTCCGGGATGAAATGTTTGTTCGTCTTTCTGTTTATTGTTGGTTATTATGGCCAACTTAATATTCAGAAGCATTAACGGGTTTCTCACTTTAAGTCTAATAGAAACATTAAGCATTATTGGTAAACATCATAAATAATAAGATCGGTAAATTGATCAGAAACTATCCTAAATCTGAAGGTCGCACCGCTGAGAGAAATGGGACTAAATATAGCAGGCGCTGTTTGCCCACCAGTGCGCCGGACCTAAGCAGGGCCTAAATCTACGATGATTTATATGATTGGAATAATTAAGTCCCCTCTTGAATATTAGTCTGCTTAAATGGCGGAAGATACAATGTCCTAGATTGCCTCCGATGATTATAAGACGTATGATTAATGGCTATCAATACAATAAATGCCGCCGGGCTCCCTGGGAGAGTCGCAGGGTTGCCCCGACACTTGAACCTGCAGGCTGACAATAATTTTGGCATCTACTTGTTCGGATACACACTCTTCGCTCGAAATATATCGATTTTATTTTATTTATGAATTTTTAACGTTTTGTTTTCAATTCGATTATCTCCAACAAATCTTTAAGATTTTTTCTCTCTGTCCAAAGCAAATATTCTTTAAAAAAAATTGTACTACCCTATAAACTTCTTCAAAATGCCATAAGTAATATATATTAAAAGAAACAATTAAGGTGAATGAATTAGAAAGATTTTTGTTGTGAAGTAACATATAAAGTTGATTGTTTTTAAAAAATAGAATAATAGATTTCACTATTGGACAGATTACAGAATATAAGTTCAAAATTTGTCGAAAACGTATTCAATTGCTATAGCGAAAATGGTAAACGCTACCGAAATACGTATCTGGAACTTTTCCTTGGTGGGGAAATGCGTTACAAAGAGAAGAACTATAATAATATATTCCTTTGTGTGGGATACAGCAGGTATCATATTTGATATTTATTCAGTTTTATCCTGAAGAAAACATTCTTCTCAATAGGCAAGAAAATAATTCATTCGTACTTTTGGTATGTTGCTAGAAGAGATGGAAACGCCCTGAAGAAATTGATTGAACACTGGAAACGAACAAGAACGAAGGGCGAGAAGTCGATCTCCAACAATATGGGTATCAATACTATGTCTGAGACATGGCTGCGTCTAGCAACAAGATCCAGGATCGCGAAGAGTCGAGGCAGTCATGAGCACGTCGATTGAAGTAGAGATTGATATCTGTCTGAACAAGGGGATTGGGAAAATACGGGAAGAGTGGAAATAATTTGGGAGAAGGACAAAAATAGAGAGGAGGGAGACTGAAGGACCTCCCAGAACCATTAAACACGACCCACCTGTGAAATGCTTCTTTAGGTATTTGAATTTTCTTTACTGGAGCCACTAGTCTTTTGGATTCAGATCACGTACTCTGTTGTTTCGCACAAAGTACTCTTATTCATACATTTCAGTGGTGGCGCGAAGTGTGATACAACAAACAAACAAAATGTACTAATCGGTATGCAAGGTAGCGAGAATCCGAAAACACACTGCACTCTGTCAATTTATAATTCCTACACGGCAGGAACGATAGTTTAGTTTCACAGTCTACCGTACCATTGGTAAACGATAACTGTCAATTCAAAGATTCAACTTCAACTGGTCCAGTAAACCATAGAGAATATCACAGAAAATAGTGGGAGGTATAGGGGGAAGGGGTAGTGGATATGTAATAGACATGAATTATATCTACGCGTTCACGTGAGACGTCGATCGAAAGGAAGACCCATGGGTGTGAGAAATGTGGTAAATATTAATGAATTATATGGCTTAGTTTTTAGTACAAAATTGTGTGAATTGATTTAAAATAAACGATGGTATTAATTAAAAACTTTTTATTTATATGTAAGTAAATGTCATATAATCCTTTAAATAATGTTATCTGTATTATGTGCCATATTTCACGCAACTAAACTATCAACACTTTTAGTGTAGTAAATTAGGTAAGTACATCTTATATTATAATCTCTGTACATTGTCTAATCTTCGAAGCCTTAATCTTAATGGTGCATTAAGATTATTGTTTGAGACATGAATTTTCAATCTAGTTAATGTGTTTATACACGGTGGTACAAACTAAGATATGCCAACGATATAACGTAAAAAAGATATTATTTCAATATAAATTTTATAAGTTAGTGAATCTATAAAATGTTAAATTGATTAAGTTACATTAGTCTTATTTATCTATTAAAAAATTGTTATCGAGGTCATAAGTTGTCGTTCAAGAAAACGGAACGGTATCAAGAGGTTCCGTTCCGTTTCTGCCCACCTCACCAGATGCGAGTCCGTATCGAGGTGTTCTAATTATTAGGCTACGATTAGAAATTTCAACTGTAGATGAAAGTTAGAAAGATGCGTAAAAGTGAATTATGTAAGAGGAGAATATCATGGTAGAAGATTCTTTTCATCTCTTTACGATTTCTCGTTTTCTATCTTCTCTGCCTCTGCACTGGCGGGGAAATAGCAGGGTGATAATGTTAACATTGGCTCTGATTTCCAATAACCCTAGTGACCGGCCCCACCATTTCCACTTCTTCGAAACTGTTTTAGCAGTTAGTGCTCTCGTATCAGTTCTATTCATCAAAGCAACCCGAATAAATATTTTGGCGTATACAACATTCACACCGTTTTCTGTCCTAGGAGACCTTGACTCCAGTCACCCTGGGCTGGGGTAGTAACTTTTTTCTCGGTAAGCCGCTGACTCGGAAAAAGTTTCATAAGCCGGATTAACGGGGTGTAATCGGCCTTTAAAATGTTGTCTGTCTAAAAAAATATAGCGCTAAACAAAGTTCAAAGGAAGGACATTGCTTCTGAGTCGGTATCTGGGGATCACTTTCTTTCTCAAATTGTGTCTTGTAATGAGTTCAAGCCATCTTAAACGAGAGCAAAAAACTTTTAGGACACACATCAAGGGCGGGGCCCGCGCTACCCTCCAGATGAGCTCGGTGAGAGAGAAATATAGGGAATTAATTAATATTGTTTCAAATGTTTGGAAAATTTGGCGGTTAAGGTCTGTATGTATCAGTTAGTCATTTTAGTCTGAGTGCAGAATACTATAGAAAACGAATGATAGCTCGTTTTTAGCCGAAAGTATTGTTTGCTCGTTCTCTGAAGACATTTATTTCTGTCTGATAAAAGTATTAGTAAGTTTCCCAAGTCCATTTGGTGTTTTTTGTATTATTTTACTGAAATTTCTACAAAAAGAGGAAAAAGAACTTGAAACGAAAAATATTGCCAGACTGTAAGATGTTATTTAGTTTGAAAATAGAAGAAAAAGGGAATTCTACTAATTCTTGCATTAAATGAAGATATTAATAAGGAATCATATATTATATCATACTAATATCGGGTGACACCACAATAGGCCTTGATGTATACAGAACCTAAAATTAACGCAGCACGGCACAAGTGTTGTCTTGTGTGATGATTGGATTCAAATAAAGTTTATAAAACAGTGGTTAGGCCAAATATTTATGATCTACGGGTCAGGGTGTCGGGAGTATGTAAACAAACAGAAAAACAAGATGCAAGATTGGAAATGCTGAGTTGAACTAATTGAGTCATAAGATAATACAAAATTCAATATCCGTAGCTCTAGCTTTTAGGGTGGATCCTGTTCCTGAAAAAATAAAAAAAGGCCTACCTAGATGGTATGGACATGTGATAGGGAGGAAGATCACATTATAGATAATACCATGAGTATCTAGACCGGTGGTAGAAAATCGGAAAGACTTCAGTTAGTCGAGATCTTAAAGATTTGAACGTGACTGAGGACGCAGCCCAAAACAGAATGATAAGAATAGTCGACCCAAGAAAAAATGCTTAAATATCTTAGATACCCACAGTTTCTCCAGATTCTCACAAATACTCCTTCATATATGTGGCGTAGCGGTATGAAACAATGCATTATCATATGGGTGGATTGTTACTATCCTGGAATGGTAGAAAAGTACCCGTTTCCAAATATTTAATGAATATATGATTATGAATTTTGTTTGTACGTGTTGGCTGAGCCAGAAGAGCCGAGAGTCCCGGAATAAGTGGTCCAATCGGCTGATCTTCCCGCTTTTAATGGACACAATATCCCAATAATGGCCATAAAACGCCCTTCCGGAACGTGACGTCACCGAAACCTCCGATCCCTTCACGCCATGAATAATGCGGCCACTCAGGGCATTGTACACAATGCCGGAACACGAACGTTACGTTTACCATATTTCTAATTTGCATTTTAATACGACCGGAAAGTATCATCAAATTTTATTCGAATGTATGCAGTACCTATTAAAGATCCGATACAGAATGCTATATCGAGTGTTTATCTAATAGTACAATATGAGGGTAGTCCCGAAATTACAGAGCTTTTTAATCTTTAAATTTTACAAACAATATTTTTATTATAGAATTAAATTTTATATAATAATTCACGCCAAGAACATCGTTTGATTTGAGTGTTGTCTCAGATTTCTGGCGCATGGCGAACTACCATTATATCAATATTTTCTCTGTGCAGTCTGTTTATGTCCTTATTTTACGAGTTCACCATTGTTGCTATCTTTGTATATCTAAGTGTCGCTTTTTCTGAACTGAATCTTCTTCCATATTACTAAACCAAAAACTTTTTTTTTATTATCCAACCTCGTATATATACAAATGAAACGTCAAGAAAATGAAATAATTATAATTTTTTTTTAGATTAAAAGGAAATTTTATTTTTGGCATTAATCACTCGTATCGTGTCATCAGGAATTCTTTTAAAAATAATGATGTCGTTGTTGTGCAGATTGTTGTTTATATCCAGTGATTTTTTTTATCAATTTTCAATGTATCTAGAGAATCAATATTGATTTACTAGAAATATCCACACATGGACGCATCTGTGCAGTAATGAGCTTTGATTCGAGGCTGACTATTGTAACCAAATTCAGTAAGGTAAGAGAGATAAAGTTCTCTTATATTATTTTTCTTTTACGATTGAAACTGGTTATATTATTTTATTTTAACTTTGTATTGCATGACACGTTTTTATTATTTTTTATACCTACATTTATTCTAAATTTTAATTTCAAAAAATTTCATTAAGATTTCTGACCTGGGTTGCCAGGTTTTGTTGAAAACAACAGATGAAAATGCAAGAAGAAGAATTTGAAGAGTTAAAAGAGGAGAGGGGGAAAGGACAGCCAAGATTCCGAAAAAATTGATCACAATAATGAACAAGCAATGAGAGAATAGGGATATCAGAGGTAAATATAATACTAGCAGAACATTTAAGTGATAAAGAAAAGAAGAAAACAATCCATCTAAGCCAGGTCACTCGATATCTATCCGAGGTCAATTCATCGCAAATATTAAAAAAAATCCTGCTGTACAATTAGTACAAAAACATAAAATTGAATGTTTTGACTATTATGTCTCTAAAAGTATTAAACAATAATTAAACTCGGATAATAGGTCGTTGCAGGCCCCCAGACTTCAAAAACCTCTATAGGAATGTACAAAGTGTGCCCGGCCACAAATGATAATAAACAAGCTTAGAGATGCAATTCCCACAACTTTGTTATACGTAAAACACAAGTCAAAACACCATGCTTTGACTCCGAATTCGAAATCCGATCCATATTATGATTTTTAATTATAATTTAAAATGTTTTCCAGTAGTATTAATTCTGTTTGATTTTAATTTGTTACCAAATAGTGTAAAAATTCCTAAGTTATGTTTTTATGTTATTAAAATAAGATTTATAATGAATACTTGCACAATTAATCAAAAATTATTTTTTTCTTCCAATCATTAGCACAATAAAATTAAAATGATTTCTGGGTCACCCTGATCTGACGCGAATAGTTATGTGAATATCCCAACGTGAGATATTAAAGTTTTATGTATTTGGACTAGAACTGAAACACAACTTAATATATTTTTTAATTTCTTAAATAAACTCCATAATAAGATAAAATTTACCATATGTAAAAATTCCATAATAAATATTTTGGATGTAAATATTTCTATAATTAAAAATAAACTAGAATTTAATATCCGTTTTCTCAAAAAATATCAGCTTTTCATTTCATTCAGATTAGTCAATTTTCCTTTATCCATAAATAACTTCAACATAGAATTCAATATTATTATACAAATTGCAATTAATAATGGTTATAATATTAAATTAAAAGATAATTTGACAAACAAATACAAGAAAAAGTTTATCAGATCATATAATTACCTACCTATTATTGATAGTGGGAAGCTGTGGAGAAAAATTGTGTTTTTAAATAATATAACTTCAAATTAAATTATAAAAAATATCCCAAATTCCATACAACCAGCTTTTTACACTAATAACCAATTAAAGAATTACATGTTAAAATAAATAATAAGTATAAGCACGATATTTAAAAAAAATCAGAAATTATTTTTATATGGGTAATACTTGCAGAAATTTTAATATTAGAATTAAGTAGCACTTGAGATGCCTAAATAGCAACAATAGCAAAAATTTTCCGATCACATTTTGGAAACAAACCATTGCAAATAGTCACTTATTAAATTAGTCTTCATACTAGTTCTAACTTATTCACCACTTTATAGTTTTTTTTTTATCTATGCTTTTATTTTTAATTTCAGTAAATATGTTGATTAATCAATAAATAGTAGTTTAATATATTTTATAATAATTTTTATATATTTTATAAAGTTTAATAATTTAAATTTGATATATGTAGGTGCAGCAAAAATATTTACAAAAAAAATACATTTTGATTATTTAATTACATTAATAAAAATGCGTAGTTTTTAACATGAATATGAAAAGAAAATCAGAAAATAAATTATGTCGTTTTCGACATAAAAATAATAATTTTAAGAAATATCTTGTGTTTATTTTACTGAAAGTACGAAAATAGCCAGATAATAGTTTTCCAGTTAATTCCGATAATTTAAATTTATTATACAATTAGGCCGTTCATTAAATAAACTTAACTATTGCCTTAATTTCGGGCCGCGACAGCAGCCGCGACAATCCTCGCCGCTGCTGAGTCGGTCATTTTCAAAGTCGGCTGGTTCATTTCAATTACGAGCCAAAGTTCGGGGTGAAAATGATTACTCTGAATTATGAAGCCCGAAAAAGTGACAGCTTCGAATTTGCGCGAAACTTTTTGTCGCCAAAGAAAACGGATGAATTACGACAAAACAAAATGGACTCCTCCGCGGCGGAACCGGAAACTTAGCTGTTGGGCAACAAAGGGGCCACCAGGAAGACATAAATGAATGACAATGCTAATTAAGCTTTTCTGGGCTTTGATTCTTTTGCCTTAAAACACAAATTAACATTTGTCATCCCCATTTTATGTTCTTTCGCCGCCGAAGACGATACGACGTCGTTTATTATATTTATGGAAAAATATTACTGAAAGTGAAACGAGATCGGAATCTTTTATCATTTACAAAATCCCGGGATTTTAATGGAGTAAAAAATCAATTTCTTTTGAAAAATGTATATGTAACCGAAGCATATTAGTTGTATTTAATTGTTTCTACATAGTAACATATATACAACTTCCAAAAATTTGGTAGATATGGAGATTGATTAAAGGGTGGAATGGTGAACGTGATCACTTAAGCCAGCCGAAGACAAGTCGTAAGCCCTGTAATTACCCATACTTCCATATCTTCCAATTTAATATAATATAAAAATAGCTTCATCTCTTTGAGATATCTATACTTTGTTTAATAACAACGCCTTTGTATGTAAAAATTCAGTATTTGTGTGTTCTTGGACATACTCAAATATTATTAAAATCTGTATTGTCGTTGAGAGAGTGTATATGATAACTATCGCCCTATGTCTGCCTTGTCAATGATCCATTGATATTTATATACGTTATTATATTTGTACTTATAAAGAACAGCACATAGGGCGCCAAAAGAATTAAATTAAAAATCAATTTTACTCGATTTTTTAAAAATATTTCATTCCATAAATTTTAAATGGGGGTATAAAATCATTTTTTCTTTTGCTGAGTGGAACCGAAACATAAGCATAAACTCATAAAACTATCCTGGGAAAGGGTGGGAGTCCATTCGGTGTATATGTGTTGATTAGAAGGTTCCCACTTCTCCACTATGTTTAAGTGATCGTGGAGTGTGAGAAATATGTATGATGGCAGACAAGGGCAGGATGTAAGATGAGAAACTACTTATGGTTGATAATAGATTTATTCGATAAAGTTGCATGCCTGTGCTACTAAATTATTGTGGAATGTTGCCTGACGTCGGTACCAAGGGTGTGTATGGATATTGAGAGCCTGTCTTAATATCCAGCTAACTGTAAGGTAGATTCAGGCCTCAAAAAAACCATACGAATATGAAGAAGAATTGATGATCAATCTTTGAATGGTCTGGCCAAGTATTCTCAATGAGATCAAAAATATGTTTATAATGAGATCAAATTAATAATATTGTTCTTCGTTAAGCGTGATTTATAAAAGTGTGAAATACTCTCAGTAGCGACGATTTCAACCAATGCCATGTAAGTGTTATTATTATTTCAAACTAAGCCGAGGAGTTTGTAACTCGGGCCGCTTGGACCCGTAAGTTCTCAAAGTGCGGCGTCGGGGCATTCTGACCACTCGACCACACGAGCCAGAGGATCTGTGCTCGAAAATAATCCTCATTAATTTATTCGGCTTTGCTTCACTCGGAAACAAGTAGTCTCAAGTCCTGTAAGGGTGTCATTCCAACATTTCGAAGAGCATCTCGCTGTGCTGATAATTTCTTCCCTCGCAGGAGCGAATTAAAACCATAAAAAGTCACCACTTTCTACTCATTCACAACGTTCTTTCTTTTAAGACAATTTTATTTATATATAAAAAACTGTAAAAACCTAATATAAAAATAATGCAACCCGATGGAAATTTCCAATATGGGCAATTATTACAACTATACCGCCTTGATAAGGTACAACTAATAACCGCACAAATCACGCAAACGACGTCTTTCTATTCTCGAGTTGTCGGACTAACACAATATAAGTTGTTGGCTTAAAATAAGTACTAACTACAGTATTCAACTGTTTCACAGAACAAGGTTTGTTCATAAATTACCTATTGATTTCCTCATCCGCAGCGTCGTGAGCCTGCAATGAATACACGGCCAATCATGTTACCATTTTTATGTTTCTGACAGATTATGGTACGTTTATCTCCATCACTACCTCTCTATCTCATATCAAATATAACACGGACGTTAATTTACATACTGTCTATTTTTGAGGGTTGGTGTAACAATCACCTTCATTTCAATATTGCAATTTTGAGAATAGGCCTGAGCGTTTATAAAAGGTAAAATCCGCATAGCTAAACTCCATTTTGTATAAATAAAATATGAGAATAACATTGTAGTTTTTTATTTAGTTTCATATTAAACATGAAAATTTTCCGCTGGACACCCTTTATCAGGGTGCGAGGTACCTGTTTTAAGCGGCAATCTGGCTATGAAAAAATTTACCAAAATATGACAAATCCTCAAATAAGCAACCAAAATAATATTGATTGGTAATGGCAGTAGAACAGTCCTCATTAGCGGCAAGCGGAAAATATACGAAATTAAAAATAAACCACTGTGAGTTATTTACAGTAAGTTTGACCAATCTAATTAATAACCAATTGATCTTAACAAACAACCCGCTATTTAACATATTTCCTATTTCTATGTCTCTCTGTCCAATTACTTCCCCGCTCCTACCAAGACTCCACTCCGTAATTGATGTCGTTTTAATATTTTATTTTTATGGAATAGTTCAGCTGTACGCAGGTCCTGATGAAAATACGTCAGTATCGAAACTGGTTAACGTAAAAATAACTCACAGTTAAATATAGACACAATTTTTAATTATGTTTAACTACAAAGGTAACGCCACATACATCAATAATATAGGAAAATAGACGCTTTCGAAATTTCCTGTTGGAAGTGGATATGACATGTCCCGTGGATAGCACGACGTACGAATGCCTCAGTCCTTCAATAAAACTACGGCAGGATCTATCTTCGGTAATACACAAAATATGACAGCCTTGAAAAGGAAATTATCCCGGTCACGACAGATGGGGAAAGATAATTTAAACAAGAGAGACAGGGAGATAAAATATTAGTGTCGCACGAGTCACCCGAAACTCTACAGGTTAGGTTAGGTTAGGTTACCTACTTCCACCAAGTTAAAACTTTATATTGTACTAAGTACGTTAAACTTTGCCCATTGAGATGGATATTCTAGAGCGACTTTTTACAAGCATGATATTTATTTTACGAATTTTAATTATTTGATTATTTTTATACATTACTTTAGTTTCACGCGCATACATAAACGCATTTATTATAATATGGTGATCAAAACTCAACGATTATTCTAAGTATCGCTCTATTTTTTTATCTTCAAGATTAGAAATATCATGTATGACATCTGATGAATTAAATGCAAAGTTACTTTAAGGCAACATTTAATATTAATAATAAGAGAACACTTTGTTTATAACACTGTTTATTGATAACTTTACATAATTTAGATCAATGGTCCCTTCTTCAGGATATAATGTATACTATTTAAAGTTAAAATTGCAAGTCTATACATAAACGAAAATGTACATATAAGTGATGGGAGTGGATAAGAAATAGGGGGGAGAAAAGGGTGGGTAATAAAGAAACATGTTGAGTTGTCAATAACCAGTAGTATTTAATCAAAAAATTGGAATATTGTTCGCCCACCTGACCGGATCGACTGAAAACATTTCTGATGTAGTCGAAAGTGTTGCTGAAAGTCCAGATGTGTCAATAAGGATACACGCACAGTAATTTGGCACTTCATATTTGCATAAAGATCATGGATTGAAATCTTAAAAAGTTCACTTGGTGCAAAAATTAAAGCTGCAGACCATAGAGACGGTTGAGTTTGGATCACCCGTTAAAAATAAATATAAATTATTTTTCTCGTTTGAACGTTACTTCCATATTTAAATGATGTTATATAATTCAGAAATAAGTCTAAGGATATAGGAATCGGTGTGGGGAAGGTATTTCAGCTAACACATTTTTTTCTACTGGACTGAAATAAAATTCATGATTTATACATTTCGCGTCTGAATTATTCCCCCGGAAGGTGCTCCAGCGAGGATGACTTTGATTTATTCCTAGTTTGAAGAATTCATTAATACGTCATTACTCAGGAAGCCTTCAAGTAGACTACAGGTAAAAAGTATTACATATGTATGTAAGAAAAGATTCTTTTTCCTTGTTGTATTCAAGAAAAGTGATCTCGTTATTGTGGGTTTTTTCATGTTTCTCCGTTCTCCGTCAAAGCTCACATATCCTAGTAAGAAGCCACCTTTGTTCATGTCATTATTTAGTCGATATATCTCAATTTCGCTTTTTATTTATTTTTTCCGTCTATTATATCTCATTTTGATCTATTTATCTACTCTGTTGATATAGATATCAAATTTATTGTTCTTTTTTCTTCTACGCTTCCTAGTACTTTCTTATTTATAACTCTACTCGTATAATTTATTTAACTATCCTCTCTTACTTAACTATTTTATTACTCACATACCTAAATAAAATAAAAATTATATTTTTCCACAGAAAATACGAGTACGTAGTTGTTTACAAATATCTAAACATCTTAATCTTTTTAATAATTCTGGCTTGTTACAAAGTTAAATAGAATAACTTTTTTAAATAAAATAAACTATCTGTACTAAAATTTGATATTAAAAATGCATTTATAATAAAGCATTTTAACAATCTGTATTTAATTCACAAAACACATCAAACAAATCATAATTATATTCTTATTTGATTATTTGACATCTGAGGGAATAATTACGATGGCTGAAGATGGAAAATCAAAATCAAAATTGTTTGCAATTTATTGGGCAATTATTTACTATAAATAGTCCATTAGTCATAGACTCATGTACGTCATGCATAATCGGACACTACCATATTCCAGCAATGAAGAGACAGAGGCTATTGATGATAATCACCAATCCGATTATATTCGATTGAGTAATTTTCTGTACCATAAGTTCTTTCCTTTATCGACTTCTCGTAAAACCGATAAACGAAGCGATGTGAATAACATAAAAATAAGTTTCCAATAACTTAACCATCTACAGGTTGATTCTGTGTATTGGCTGATTGCTGTGCTTTGACTTACAGTGTGTTGCCGCTGTCTAAAGTATTGAAGGGTAAATTGTGACATTCTTAAAATAATATTTAATTGGTTTGTTTCAAACCTTCATTAAAGTATTAATATTGCTTGTGGACCAAGCGAGGGAGTGTGCAGGGAGGATAATTTGCATTCAGATAGTAGGGGTCGAGGGGGGCTCCAGACACTCAAACCACCCCATACCGCAGGCCCCAGACGGCTGATGCGGTAAGAAGTAGTCATACTAAAATAAAATCTAGGTCGATTGCAGCGCTTTAAATTAACTGTATCTGTATTTAAATATAATTAATAATACACAGAAGGTCTTAGCATTGCGTTTTACTGTTCATTTTGGATAAATTAAAAATATAGCAGTGAAAATTCTTTAGTATTGTAATGTAAGTGTCTAATGAAATATTGTAACGCAATCTTCAACCTTCCGTATACAGTTTTCTGGGCTAATCTGCCTTGTCCATCTGACCTTTCGTCATCAAGGTTGATGTGATGTGTGACTGTTGGTGTCTTAAGTACTGGCTTGCAGTAATATATCGAAAGCACGGTATGTCATTTTTAGGTACTGGCTTATAAAACCGTGTCGAAAACGGGTGTAAAACGAGAAGTGTTGCGTTATGTGTAAGTTTTATATACTGTTGTATTACACTCCTTGCGGATTTTTCGACTTATACAGCTTTGAAGCGTGGGACCCTACAATGGGATCCGAAACGGATATACACGGCAGATTAGCCCAGAAAACTGTCGTAAACAGAATATTCTGAACGGCCGTGAAAACCTAAGAACATTTTTAATCTTCAAACTTTTTTCCATTTTAAAATCTAAGAATTATTTAGACATCGGTAATATTATTCTACTTTCTCCCACCTCTCGATCACTGCAGTGGTAGGAAAATAGTTGTCAGGGTGTCATCTAACGTGTGTTATTTGTATTGGGGTGACACCTGGCGCCCTCTTTGTGACGGTAGAATGAAAAGCAATAAACTGATCAAAGGGAAGACGAGCGATCAACTCAATCATCTGTGATGAGACCAGATCCGAGCAAGCGATCAAACAATGATAATACATTATGTTTATTGATGCGCAAGTGATCTAAATGCGGTTAGGGTTAGGGTTGTACGACACCCGACGTTAAGAAGACGAAGTAAGATTGAAATATCCAAGTCAGAAAATACCTTAGTTATGTAGTTAATATCATATTTAGGTAGATTATGATAAAAATATTACATTCTTAAGACGCAATAATGAAAATTACAAAAAATGTTGGTATTTTTGCTATTTGTATTTATCCCTAGACGGTGATTATAAACTATAAATAACAAAGATTCCTACACAACATACAATTATCACTATAAAAATGAATTACTTTCTTACCAACCTAACATCATATATAAGCATGCAATGCCTGGCAATATTGAAGTGTTCTTTGTAGGTACACAGAGAAATAATTATGCCGTTAACTCGCCAATATCGCGGATGCATCGGGTCGGTAACAAGTTGAGTTTAGTTGATATTTTTCGTTGCAGGAGAATACTTGAGCTGAAGAAATATTTGTATGTAAATTATACTTATTTTTTATTTTTTTATGTTATATTTAAACTGTTATATAGAAATGTCAATTAAAAATGTACTGTTATATTTTAAATTAAATAAAAATGTATTCTTATGTAAAAGCTCACAAGGACGCTCATGGAAATAAATAAATAATCTGAAAGGTTCTAACAGCACAGTAAAGGACTCACTAGTGGTATATTTTTTTGGCGAATCACATTACACACAGCCTTATCAAGGGGGGGGGGGGGGTGCGGTGGTGGGTTAGTGAGTGTTTTCATATAGAGAATTACGGAAGGTAGGTTTTAACCTGCGCAACGCTGAGTCTACCACGTAATTTTGGATAATGTCCAAGCTATGTACTACAAAGCGGATTTAGCGCAAATAGTATTCAGGCATACCTTAGACTAATATAAAATGTATTGGAAATTATTAATTATAAATTAAGAAAACTTTACTAATCCTTTAAATACGCCCAAATATTTGTAATTATTTGGTTGGTATCATGTTTATATTTATATGTATATAATTATGGTTTGGTCTCAAGATGTATTCTAAAATCCTTGTAGTGTGTTTTTAAAACGATTGATTTTTTCGATAATTAATATATACAACATTTTAATAGATCTTTCTAGTATTCTAAACAAAATGGCATTCTGCTTATTCCACTCTACGGCTGCAAATTTTGGAATCTTTCTAAGGCAAAAAATAGCCGCTATTAAATTTAAATAAAGATTCAGTTCTTGATCACCGCTGTAATCAAGAAAAAGAGATTCACATGGCTGGGAAAAGTTTTGCAGATGCCTAAACTCAGTGTCCCTTTTATACAATCTGTAGAAATTCGGTATCTTGGACATTCCGCAACGACTGTACATAAGCTGAACTTGGCGGAGCTACGAGGATAGACTGGCAATCAATGAAGGACAATATATATTTTATTATCTAATACATTCATTATTAAATCATGTTCTTTTTATTTGTTCTTTGACCACCTCACAAGATCCGCATCGTGTAAAAGAAGAAGAATAAGTTTTTGTCTATGATGTTGTATCGTTGGTTTATAATGAGGTCTACATTGATTTTTATATTGAGCTTAACTGTGTTTTACATAAAGAATTCATTCAGGTATGGGTGACACGTTGGAGCTCATTAGGTAAGTAGTTAGGCTGAACTGCGTGGGTGGGAAATATCTCTCTACCTACGTGCCTACGTCTTTTTCTTCATATTCCATACCTCATGTTTTGCTACTCCGTTAGTCTTTCCGTGTAAGTATGATTCAAACCATTTTGTGTCTCGTCCGCCGTCCTTCTTCTGGAAGTATTTTAGATGACTCGATTCCTGAGTGTCTGCTTTGAGCTACTATACCTCAATTTTTCATCTACGTGTTTGTTTGATAACTCATATATGTATATATGGTAGGTATCTTTCTGTTTTATGTAATGACATCTATATTACTGTATATATTTTTCACCTTTCTTTGGTTTTATGTAGGTAATATATAAACGTTTTTTTTTCTCTTGTCTAAAATCTAACATGATTATGTATTCCATGGATTTATGTTTATATGAATAAAGAGAGCACTGAAGGGACACTAGAAAGTCTAAATATGAACTTTTGCGAAAATTGCTAATAATCACATAATATTTCTTTTTTGTATACTGCATAAATTTCTTTGAACATTTTATTGAATTAAAGTAGCGTATTTTTATAAGCTTTAATGAGTGGAACCGACAAGGGAATCCTAGATTCTAAATCGTTCTCCCTACCTCTCTTTCCAGCTGTCCATATGTGATTTAGGTGAGTTTGGATTCGTAGTTAAGATAATATTTTGTCATATTTTTTCATGGTTATATTTGAATTGTATTATTATAATTGACACTGTGTTGTTAGTATAAAAAAGAGAAGCGTCTCACGGTGAATTAGTAATTATATAATGATGGAGAATGTGTGAGGACGTCCCGAGGGATCAAATATGGGCCGTGATTAAAGCACACCGTCGCATCTGCTCCTCCGCCCTCCAGCCATAATAATCCCCTGCGGTGAGGGGACCTCAGGAGATGAAATTGTTATTTGATACCCCCGCTGTAAAGTTAATTGGAAAAGCTTTAAGCTTTCTACAGCTCGTAAATTCTGCTCGAAAGACCCTTAAGCCTGATCCACGTGTATCTGTATGTCGCCTCGCTGTATAAAGGCATTTAATCAAAGTTGAAATATTTTTCAATTAACTTCTTCTTTTTGTTGCCGAGGTTTGAAAATGTATCCATTGTTTTTCTTATCATTTATGGCCTAATTTAAGAATAACGAACAAACTTTAAATTAAGAAAAAAATATGTAGACAAGGTAAATATTTTTCATTTTTTCGTTATATTATAAAGGAACAAATATCCGAGTACCGGCAATCTTGACGAGTCAGTTGGTCTAATAGTTAAGATATTCGCTTTACAATCCACTGATCGGGGGTTTGAGCCGTATTCCAGGAAACCACCAAGTCAGTCTTATTTTCATAGCACAAGCTTTTAACTTAGTTTGAAAATAGTAAGAATATTGATGACATGTATTCCGTATAGACATCTCTATTAAAAAAAATACTATGCAAATGTAGGAAAAAGAAGTATCATTTATAAAGACTACAAAATATAAGATTCAAATTTGTCGATAACTTAGTTGGTCGATATGGTAACGCTTTTCCACGGATAGGAAAAGTTTCAGTTTTGTGACCCGGTAGCAACTAAATATTTTCTCGATAGATATATTTTTTTCTATATACCTTTCTGAGATTGGTTAATTTAATTTATTTTAAATATCACAGAAATATGTTCTGAAATTGCAACTTAGCAATAAAATATGTTTTTATTTAAAAAAAAATAGTTATTGACTGAACCGATGGGTCTTGATTTTATTACAGAGTTATTTTTATGGGCGGAATGATTTTTAAATGACGAGGGCTGAAAATTAAACAGAGATAAGAATAATAGAGAAAGCTATTGTTTCGTTAATAGTATTCCTTTATTTACCATTTTAGAATAATAGAAACGTCTCGGTTCTCCACTAATCGACCCATTAAGAGACTGGAAACGGAAGTCGTGGATAGAGAGAAACTCGACAAAACCGGATGTCGTGTAGCGATAACGGAGAATGTCGACGGAAGTTAAAATAGCGATTTTTCGGAACAGACTGCAGTCTAATCTTATGTGTGCAATATTACATTTTCAAGGAAATGCGAGTATCAATACTACTGAAATAATTATAATACATCTTAACATTCGTTTTAAGTAAATTATTATTAATTCCTAATGAAATACATGCTGTTTTCTCATAAAGTGGATGTAGGAAGTCAAGACTGAAAAATATCTATATTAAAGCGAGTTTAAGTAATTTTGTATAATTCATAATTAGAAGAACACATCGAAGAATAAATATATATAATAAAAAGCGAGCTAATAGAATTGTTAGCAGAAAAAAAAATAGGAAAACTGAGACGCCTAAAGATACCTTCATAAGGCGACACCCCCGACACCCCCTAACCCTCCAAGGGGTGGAAGACGAGATGCGATTAGAATAAAATAGGTTACCGTTTGTTTTGAGACTAGGGTTATTTCAATTTGTTACAGCACTCAGATAAAATATGCTGTTAAAGATGCTTTTTTATAATTTCTATCTCATTTTGAATTTTTATAATAATGAGAAAATATTCATTAATTGTCACCACGAAAATATTGAAAATTACGTTTAAGTTCTAAAGGTCTTATCTTCATTTAAACTAATCAAATGACATCCTTAGAACTGTTGGGTTGTAAAGTAATTGTCACAATGCGCGTCTCATATTATGTGCAAAAGTGAAAATATTTCCACATGTGCTATTATTGCAAATCTTTTTATTTTATTTATATGAGCTTTCACTTAAATGAACTAGATATTTTAAATACTTACAATAGTTAGGAGAACACTTTCTTACTGTGAAGTTGTAATTATTCAGAACATATATTTCAACGTGATATTTCAAATATGAATTAAATATCACAGACCTATGTTCTGAATAATTACAACTTCACAATAAGAATGTGTTCTCCTAATAATAAAGTTGTATCAATGGGTCCAAAATTTAATAAAACTGTATTGATAATTCTGACGTCTGCTATCAGATTACTCAAAGGTATTTGAGATTCTGTAAAAATAAGGTAGATGGCTCTTTGTCAATGTCAAAAAGGTAACATGTAGGTTCGAAAATTGTCGCTAAAAATATTGTCGCTGTAGCATAGTTGGATAATGCACCTTCCCCGGTTAGGAAAGAGATACAAGTTCGAATCCCGGTGGCGCAACAACAATATTTTTCGATAAAATTGATTTTATATGTATATCTTTCTAATTAATATATTTAATTCATATTTAAAACTTATAATAGTGACCACAATTAAATCAAAATTTATTCTCTTTTTATATATATTTTTTTAAATTTTTATCTTTTCTCTTACTTTTACTGATTATTGCAATATATAAGAGAAAGTTCTCCCTTTTCATCGTTTTCTATGCAGCGTAAAATTAATTTCTTATTACTAAAGTCTCAATAAGTCTTATTTAAATTATTGTCTTTCATTGTATCTGGAGATTAGATAGTTAATTCAGAGAAAATATATAACTGGATCAATTTTTGTTACATTTTTACTTTGATTTTTTTTATTACATCGATTAAGTGTTTGTTTTCCAAATAAAAAAATATAAATAAAAATCGCGACGTTTGTTTTTAGATTTTCGATATTTTGTAATATTAATTTTCAGTTCAAACAAAGTTCAGAGCGTTTTGGATAGGTCTCGGTATCTGTTATACTGTTTTATCAGCGTCCTTGTGTGAGTGCGAGTGTAAGAACAGATATGGGTAATATTTTTAATATTACATATCAGATAAGTTACACAAAATAATAAATACGAGTACATAAAGTAGATAATAAAACATTACAAGAATGAAACATTATTAAAGAGTTTCAGAGATGTGTTGGCGTACATCATAACTAAGAAACTTCCTGTTTAACATTACACACATCCATATATATAAGTATATAATATGTATTTAATTTAAAGTTTCTATAAACGCAATTCAACTTAGAAGAGACGTGGTGCGATGCAGAATGTTATAACAAAACATTTAAATGTATTACTAGTATTATAAAATATTTACAATGAAATGGCGCTATTTATTTGAGAGAAATCGTAAATACAGGATACCTTAAATCTTTCCTTTCTTTTCACATGCAGATAAAATCTACCTAATTTTTCTTCAGTTTCGGAATTTGATTAATTTCTTTCATAATATTATTTTCACTAACTTTTTTCAGTTTAAAAACTGAAAAATCTGCAGGGTATTTCTCAAAATCTTTATAATTTAAAGCACACACCCTTACTTGATGCGATGCTCCTTGATGTCGATGAGGAAGCGCACCCTCGCTGCTGCTCGAATAAAGGTTGTGAATGAGATATGCTCGTGTGGTTCCATCATGTTTCAGGGATGTGGCCGAGATGAATGAATGAGTAATGTTGGCAGTTACATTTATGTTGTTTTCCTTTGTGCAAGTACTACGGAAATATAATAAAACCCTTTCGCGTTGGTTTATTATTGTACAAAAGGTTGGAAATAAGTTTTGCATTCTGGAAGAGTGACTGGTGATTGCGCAGCTGCTACTTAGTATGCTGTGCAGTAAGGGATGATAAAGGAAATTATTTCTGAGGAAAATGTGGGCTTTATGCCGTATTTTAAGAAGGCAGATTTCTACAGAAATACTACCTATTTCTGAAGATCTTACGACGCAACTTCCTCAAAATTTCAATGTGCCTTCTTTGATCACGATTAGGAGATTTCGAAACCATCCTCCATTGAAAAGGTTACCTATATATTTATACATAATATATTCATATTTTATAAAATATGATGGATTTTGTGACTTATATGTGATAACTTCCACAGGAAAGGATACAATCTAACTTTTCTGAAAAATTACCCATGTAAATATCTCAAATTAGTTCGTTCGTCTGCCTGGTTCGCGCTCTTGGCTTAAAATGGCGACTGTTCCATTCCATACTGTTAAGTTTTATATAATAGATATTTCTAATATAGTAATGAAATTTATTTTTAAAAAATGTAAAAATACAGATAATATGTATTCCTTTTACGCACAGACGAAATTTAAGTATTAAGTATTAAAGTATTTTTTATTTGTTATTTTGAAAACATGTTTTAAAATTCATGTATTTCGTGTATTTTTAAAAAATTAACGAAAATAGAACTTGTTGCTTCGTGCCATTTCAGTTAAATTATAAGACTATATTAATAATAACACTAGAAAACAATTTAAAATTAATACATTTTTCTGTGTACAGTTCTTTAGGCAAATATCTGACGTCTGGCTAATCTGTCATTGCAGGGTCCATTATCAGGTCCATCCAGGTACAACATCAGAATATCAGCCAGAAAGGTCAGATATACACGGCAAATTAGCCCAGAAAACTGTACATAGAAGATTCTGAACGACCGTGAAAACCTAAGAACATTTTTAATAGATTTGTATACAAAACGTTTTAAATTACGCATTTCGACAAAACTTGATAAATGTAAGTCATTATCCAATTTTATGGACTGCAAGAAGATGAGACATTATCGGACCTACCGGGTTAGCGATATAAAAAAAAAAATTTATTAAAAAAAATTTTTTTAACTAAATCGATTTATTGGAAGTAATGGATGATATATAAAATTTTTTCGCTTAATGTGTTTTCAATACAAAACGAACGAATATTTTACGTTTTATTATATTTAAGTACCAAACTTCAACGAACAAAACGGTTGAATAAAATTTTTCCATATTTGACTCACTTTTATGTATTTATTTTCATACCATAAACTTTATTGCCGTACACGTATAGTCAGATATTATAGCTCGAGAAGGCGGATAGTCGAATGCTTACGTGTATACCGAGAGCTTTGTGGGCAACTATTCAAATTGTTTGAAACCCCGAATCGAGTCAAATCCTATCCGACACGTATCGTATAATTAAATCTGTTTAAATGTTATTTTTGATTATTATTAATAAAAAATATAATTATGTTATTTATGCTAATTCAAAAATTATTCAGATTTGACTGTAATTTTTGAATTGCTATAATTGCCAAATATACTAAAAGTAAACGATTAGCCATTCAAATAATCGAAGGGATACTTGACTTATTATAAATTATATATTTTAAATTTTAATTAATCGTATTTCTTATATTTATAGTGAGTGCGGACACAGTGTGCCATCTGTCGGATAGCGTGCGATGCTTTACTTTTACTATTTTTCTTATTCATAAATTATAATCGTTCCTTTAATTGTAAACAGTATTGAATTATTCAAGCGTTCTCATTTTATTTTGTTCACGCCACACACCAGTATCAATTCCTTTCATTTCTCACTATAGTCAAAGTGGTATTGGTACTAATTGAATGCATTAATTAGAAAGATATACATATAAAATCAATTTTATCGATTAATATTGTTGTTGCTACCGGGATCGAACCTGGATCTCTTTCCACTCCGGGGAAGGTGCATTAACCGGCTATGCTACAGCACACAATACTTTTGACGACAAATTTTTCAATTAGTATTTAAAATATCACAGACCGTCTGTCCTGAATAATTACAACTTTACAATAAGAATGTCTTCTCTTCAATAATATATTACTTTGGTTGACGCATAGAAAATTATTACTTGTAGTATTAAAAAAAATTCAACGATGTAATATTTTGATCCACAGTGAATATACACAATACACAATAATATTAAAATAATTAATATATCAAAGTTTAAAATAGGTGATTTATAAAAGAAATAGGTAAAATGATTGAATTCATCCTATTCCAGGTATCCTTCTGGTGTCTCCTAAAGTTCTCCTTGTTCAGAGAAATGTCCGGAAATATCCGGTCCATTATATCCATTAATACCTGGAGAATCTGAGCTCTGACTGCAGTGAACAATGGTATTAGATGCCGGCGATGATGGAGTAAAAAAACTACCAAGTCTTTTAATAAAATATCTCAGAGAAAAAGCTTTTGTAATACTTCTAAGTGGAAGTTTTAAGGAATTTCTTCGACAAATTTATTGTTTCGGAGGTAAGTTTGTAGAACTCCATAATCACACATATAAAAATAAAAATACTTGTTTTTAGTTCTACTCGTTTAGTATATACAGACCCCCACGAATTGATATTTTTAAAAATCTGTAATTCTAGATGATTTGATTCTGCCGTAAGTTTGTCTTTGTTATAGGCATAGATAGGAAACAACTTCATCAACGGGACGTAGTTATACAGAAAGCAGCTGAGACAGCAAGTAGGAATCACTGCATCCTCAATATATTATTAGTGTTCGAACATAAATATTAACTAGAATTATACAAAAACCCTAAGAATTAACAAGAATAATGTTGTCTTTACTTCATTTACATAAAATTGTATAGTTTTCCTCTTTCATGTATTACCTTTTATTAAAATGTTATTAGTGTTTGAACAGAAAATCAGTTATTTAAAATCGTGCCAAAATGTAAAAAACTTAACTAAGAGTACACAATAGAGTCCTGGTACAAACGCGGATGTATGAAAGTGAGGCTTGAAGCTGGCAGAACAGGAACGAAATTAGACTGAATGCAGTGGAAATGAGATCGCTTAGGCGTATATGCGATTGTAAGTAAAACTAAGACAGGATCATTTAGGTGATTTGGTCAAATTGTAAAGGTGTGCCCTATTTGTCGAATCAATATATATTTTAAACACAATTTGGCAGTTATTATCTCACATAGTTACAGAAGCGGCTAGCTTGCGGAGAGCGTGAGATTCTCCTATCAAAGGAGGGTTGTGGGAATAGATCAATACAAATGGTAGCGATTCAATAAAAATATGTAGTAATTTTGAACACACATTTATTCAATAAAGTCGGCAATAAAATATGAGAAATTCTTATACTATAATGAGAGCGGATGATTCTTAATAGTAATGTTACAAAGAGGACTTGCCTTCAAAAAACATATTAGCTTTATGGTGAGTCTTCCAGTTAGGATGTAATTGAATTAAATTATACTTAATTATATTAAATTGTACTTGAAATTGTTCTGAATCTAGTTAGTATCGCTGTTCTTTATGTAAAAAACCCATATAATGGCGAAGCTGACCTTGCTGGTTTTAACATAAAAACCTTTAAGTCAGGCTAGGGTAGCGACGTGGAAGACAGGAAGACGGACGATGAGTCGGGAGTTCACCAGGACACCACGGACGTCCAGATAGCGTCACCAGAGAGACAAGCACATTTCCTTTTGGCGAAGGGATGGAGATGATGTGCCACCGTTGTACAGCGCCTTATTGAAATTTCCGAACTCGTTTGATAAATGTGACAATGAGGTACCGAGATTATGGAAGGAATAAGGTTTGTAATTCAACCCTGCGGATCGTTTGCCGGCACCGTACGTAAAATCAGCAGAAATGCTCGATAGCTAAACTTGAGTAGAAAGTTCCAAAGTGATTCATAGCGCGGACGTTAGAGAAAGTTCTATAATGCGTCCGTACAGCACGTGAAGAAATATAATTTGCGGTTACAAGTGTATATCCTTAGATATTTGATTCCGGACAACGACACAATGTAATTCTCTTGTAATTTACTTGATAATAAAAGTTTAACGACTCGTTTAAATTTGAACCGGTCATACATACAAAGTTAAGCCGTCGGAGACAGCTGACAGATCTGGTCTCTGGTCTCTAGTCTCTGGTTTTGGTCCTGCCGAGCGCCGGTTCTCGCAGCGGCCAGATGAGAGAGGGGACGTGGCGTCTAGAACTCAATTGGGACTCGGTAAGTAATACGGAGGCTAGAGTTGGTACACTTATTAATGTATTTGAACTGAACTACATAAAAATCCTACGACAATTGTTTCTGCAACCTCTGGTGGGACAGGAGATTGAGGCACTATCCTCTTTGTTTACCCCCACGGAGAAACGGCGTAATAGTAAGTTAGTTTAACAACGAAATAAAACTAGAAATACATATAATTTTCATGGTTTTTATCTACTTTTGAAATGTTATTTATAACGCAGGGGATATGTAATAAGTTTGACCCGTTGTATGAAATCTCTCGGCATCATCATCCGGCAGTGACTCGACCGAGAGGGTCAGATTGAATCGGTCATTAGCAGAAGGAACAACAATAATAAATATGAGAGATGTACCTCCGGCCCGGCCCTCGCTAAGTGGCTGTCTATTGGCAGGTAAGGACCGCATTCCGTGCCCGATATAATAAAGTCCGCTAATAACAATAACCCGGGCCGGATACTTCCCTGAACCCACGTTACGTCACAACTAGGGCTTTCAATCCCGGGATCCCGGTGCTAGCACCGAGAATTTAAACGCTAAAATTATTAGAAAAATACGAGTTGGAACGGATTTCAGGTATAATGTTAGTAAATTAATTAATTAATTAGTAATTCAAATATAAAAGTAACTGCAGAAAACAAAAAAAACAAAAAAATTGCAAAAAAAAATCCAAATTTTGAGACTAGAAATGCAAAATCTATAAGATTAAAGTGTCTAAGGTTTCATCATTGAGTAATAATCTTATTTTAATCGCTATTTTCTCACTTCCCAAAAAAACATGTTCGAATTCCATGCTGGCAGGTGGTATTGATTTTGAATCCTCGTAGCATTTTTTTTGATTTACTCCATGCCGTGTTTCGAATTTGATTTTGAAGTGATTTTTGAATTGAGCCCGTAATGGATAGCAATTACATAGATCTTTTGCACACGGTACTTTCTGAACTATATGCCTTCGATGAAAAAAAATCTATGGTTGAAATAAGGCGGTGAAATCAAGGTCGAAGCAATGCCGAAGAATAAAAAATGTGAAACAAAAATTAAAAAACAGTACTTTCAAAGAATCTGCCAACACAGTAATCTCGGTTTTTAGATAATCTCAGCACCGGAATTACGGTGCATAGAAAAGTTATGCATTCCTGGAATCTCGGTCATCGGGATCCCAGGATTGAAACCCCTAGTCACGATACGTGTACACGTGTATAGGAGCGTATGCGAGGGTGTGTGTGGAGGTCAGCACTGGGTGTTAAAAGTTTCCCGGTGTCCGAGAGTGGTCCATTGTGATTACTCCCAGTAGGGGTAGCGTAATTACACGCGTGTACAGGGGGCGGATTTCAGGTTGATAATGTACGTCTCAAACATGTGCATAATCCCCTGACAGATCTTCTGCATTACATCGAACAATTATGTTGAGTATAATCTCGAAAGTTTGGTTGCTAATGACATGACCTTAAAATCGACTGAATCCCCGCTATTCGTACATAAATCATTTCAGAAAGCAGAAATTCCAAATCAATTTTTCAACAAAATATAATGTAAGTTAAATTAATTGTCTGTTTAAATCTTTATGATTGTTTAGCCAGGTTTAAAATTCGCAATTTTCGTTTTTTGTTTTCAATTCAATTAATTTCTGTGGGCTTTCCTTTAAAAATATTTTTAGATCCATGGTCGTATTTATTTTCAATAAAAAGAAGCAAACAAGAGCCAATGCGAGACTGGCCACGTGGTTTAGTTCTTGTAGTACGAACTTCCAACAGAATGTTGACTCAAATTTTGTTTGAAAAAGTTAAACGAATAACGAGTTGTATACATTTATTATTGCAGATTATAATTTTTCACCATGAGATAAAATCTGATTATTATTAGATTATGGGAATAACATTACAATATATACTATAACATTAAATCTGGTACCTACGGCGCGCGAAATATGTCGGAATTAACATTCTCATGTTGGCAACACAACTGCGCAGGGAGAAGATTTCAGGCAACGTTTTTTTATGTGACAGCTATCATGAATCCTAACGAATCCGATTCTTAAATCAGCTATAATGTGACTTTATAAGTGAGGATGGGTGAGAACAATATAATATTTTAACATTTGTGTTGTCTTGCATCATATTTGAACTGAACTATTGACTAATTATATGTGAAATTTTAGGATTAACGCATCCTTTCTTCTGCTTAGTCTTTTCTCTACGTAGATTTTTTCTCTACTTAGACCTTTCTTTATTTTTTTCCTTTATTACTCACAAAATTATTTCTACATTAAATTATTTTCATCAGTGATTCATTCATTCACTGACTCATATCGTGCCCAGTTATTTTCAAATTTTGTGAAAGGAAAGTTGTTGTTGCCTTTTGTTACAACTCATCTAGTGGACATGACGGTGGAGGAGTCATGCCACAACATACGGAATGCGGCGGGAAGGATTTCTCCCATACAATGGATGAGGGGGAAGAATTAATCTGCCACTGACAGTACTCAACGAGATGAATTTTTTCAACCAAAGGCGACGCGAGCGATTCAAGGAGAACCAAATGTCAGATAATCTAGTTTTTCTGACATGCGGCAAGAGGAGTGACAAGTTTTAACATGTACCTTTGACTGACCAAATTGATGAAGACTGTGAATCTCTGCAGAAATGGACAATGACTACGCAAATACTGCTTGTAAAAATGCATTTTTTTTGTGTACGAAGAATTTAAAGTCTATGATTTCTTTTATGTATCATTAATCTTTCTTCTAATATTCTCATTTAAAACAATTATTTTTCCATTGTAGGATAGTTTTTTTATTTTATTTAAAACTCGTGGTTTTCCTACTCGTGTTAAACAATCTATTTGACAAGTTATTTCTGTTTTGTACCTAACTCGACAAATCGTCAGGTAACAATTTATGTTCATTTAGTTTTGAAAAAAATGGTAAACTTTATTATTTTTATGTGGAAAAATTGCCGAGATCATCTCTTTCATTAAATCATAATTTATGGTGTAATGTTTAATGATTTCTATTCTTTTATATTTTATTTTTCTTGTTTCTTGTATTAAACTTAGTGATAAAGTTTGTAATAATCATTTCATTTTTCCCTGAGAATGCTGGCTGAAGTAAAAGGCAAGAAATTATGTTGAATTCTGTAACCAAAAACCCACGCACATCATGCAAAACCTCTGAGCAAGCCGGTAGTGTGCGAACATGGCGTCCTATCCTGACGATTACCCGTCACATATAGGCGACCACGTCACAATACATTCAATACATTATTCTGAAATCTGAAATTTCTTTTCTTCATGAAACATGACATTTCAAAAATATTATCATTCTTACAATAAAAAAATTATAACATTTTGACCCAATTTAACAGTACACATATGAACGAATTTTGCCAGTTTATTGTTATATATTATATACGTAACACCATTTTATTACTTTTAATATATATTGATTGATTATTGATTAACAATATAAAATATTTTTCTCACATCTCACATCACTCACATCAAATGAGGCTGGTATTAAAATTATTTTACTATTATTAGGTTTATACATAATTGATTTGTTTTCATATAAATGACGCTATGGAAAAGTTTACCCATACACTAAACACTTATCTTACAAACAATACTGAATTTAAATATGTACAGCATAATACACGCCATAGATTTAATAATCTGGGAGATTGGATAACTCCAGGTCTAATAAATAGTATCCACAAACGAAACAAAATGCAAACGAAAGTTAAAAAATACCCAAATGATATAAATCTTACAAAAAGTTCAGAAATAAATGTAAACTTTTACTCAAGATCACAAAAGAAGTATATTACGAAAAAAAAATTAAAGAAGCCAAAATGGTTTCTAAAACAATATGGCGCAGATCATCAACGACTCCACGCACAAAAATAAATACAATTATTCGGCCATAGATAATATTGAAGTGCAGGATAACTTGCTATCTGTAAAAGAGAATCCTAAACCTGTTGATGAATTTATTGATCACTATACCAACTTGGGTCCAAGACTAGCAGATAGCATCCTTAAAAGAGTGTAGATAAAACAAAGGTAATCAACTACAGACCGATTTTTCTGCTTACCAGTTTTGCAAAACTACTGGAAAAAGCAGTAAAAAAGAGACTCATGAGACAAATACAATTTTATCTAAAAATCAATATTGTTTCAGAGCCAATATGGGAACTGAAGATGCTATTGCAAAACTAGTTGAACACACTACCACAAATATGTGGATAAGGGACGCAAAGTACTAGGCATCTTTTTAGACTTATCGAAGGATTTTGATACAATATCACATTCTTTGCTTTTAAATAAGCTCAAAAATATTAGTATTGGTTCAAAAACTATTTTGATAATAGGAAATAAACTATAGAAATTTTTTGCGACAATATTTTTAGCGACAATTTTTGACCCTATATGTTACGTTTTTAATATTAATACATTTAATCGTTCCATCATTTGACAGAGACATCTACCTTATTTTTTTTTTTTACTGTAGCTTAGTTGGATAAAGCACCTTCCCCGGTTAGGAAAGAGATCCAGGTTCGAATCCCGGTGGCGCAACAACAATATTTTTCGATAGAATTGATTTTATATGTATATCTTTATAATTAATATATTTAATTCATATTTAAGATATAAATAGATCGTATGGTTTCAAAACTGTGTTTATTTTGCTTATTTGAAGATGTTTACAGATCGTAGAGTGCACTCACTGACTGTCAGCATTTCTCTCACATCTCTGATACACAATAGTGCCCATATCTTTGCGAGCTTTGAAAGCTGTCAGATTTATTTTGCAGTGTAACCTATAGATTGTAAGCCAGTGAAGACAATATTCCACAAGAGAGAAATACATTAAACACAGACTGCATCTTGTAAGGTGACTTTTTGGAAAAGTAGTGAATATATATAGCATTCAAATAAAGCCTTAATAAAACAGAATGAAAAGAGGATGAATAGAGGGTGGTTTTATTAAATCGTTATCTCTGTCGCTTTCTTACTGTAATTAATCTCTCCTTTCTACCTCCCACCGCTCAGCATCAGTGTTAACAGCGCAAAAAACATATTAAAATAATGCAATTATTGGCTTTGGTATTAATTTTTTTTAAGAAGCAGTTTATCATCAAGTTGTTAATGCCCCTAATTCTACAAATACTTTACAATGCAAAAATTAATTAGACAATAAGGAGAACAAAATGTTAAACAAACTTTTTTGTGGTTAAAAAAATGATGTTACAAATTGACAATTGAGGTAAATGAGTAAGATATTAAAACTACCGCACAAATATAAAATCGCATGGGTTCAAGGTTAACGATGTCGGTACACGAGACGCGTGACAGTCCTCAGCATTCGAAAATGAACAGTGCGATGTAGGCTGTATGGTAAGCTTGTATTACGCATTTGAATGACTTATGTGGCAGTATTTATCTTCTTCCATAAGTAAGCTGTGAAATGAAATAAGTTGATTAATTGGCTTCTTGGCTATGTAAGAAAACTAAAGAATGGCAGTTCCATCAGCACCCATGGGCCATGAGTTAACATTATTTTCATTGTGGCACAATATTTAGCTTGAACATAATTTTAAAATATCTACTAATTAATATATTTCCGTACTTATTAGTTCAAGTTTGTGAGATTAATCTCTAACTTTATTATATTGTTAAAATATAATTTAAAAAAATCAATTAGTATATATATAAAAATAATATTGAAAATTTTTTAATGCCTAGAACTTCTATACTATGAAAACGAGAGGTAATTAATTAAAAAAACTGATTTTAATAAAAATGAAACAATAAGGTTTTTTTTTGGAGAATTGTTGTTCAAATTGGTAACAGTTTTTTCAGTGACAGTCAATTTGAGAGCTGACAGTTTGGTTTGCCATTTCATCATGAATAGACTTATGCCAGAACAACTAATCTATTTTACAGTCGATATAATCGTCCATCCGCGCAAGTAATTCGAATAACCATGCAACATTTTCGCACCACGCATACTCTAATTGATAATACGCATGCGCAGAGTCGTCGTAAAGTGCGCACCGAAGAAGCTGTTGTTTATTCAAAAATGATGCCGACCAAAACGTTACAGCCAATGGAGAGCGCTCTAGATCTATGATTACTGACATTTTCATTCCCCAATTGAATGGCATTGATATGAAAGGGCTACAATCAATTTATTGAAGGAAACATTCGATGAGCTCATAATTTCGTGTAATGGACCTGTGAATTGGTCTCCAAGAATGTGTGATTATTTTCTGTGGGAATATGGGAAATCACTAGCCTACGCCGATAAACTAGAGATAATAGATGACTTGGAAGCCAACATTAGTCACATAGCTCAGCTAGTCCAAAAATTGGTCGAAAATTGGACTTCCAGATTGCGCTTTATTCGAGCCAGCCGCGGCACCCATATACGCAAAATCATATTTAAACACTAATGCCATAAAATTATTGTGTTTTATTTCATTTGAAATTTCTATACCTCAAAAAAAACCCTTCTTTAGTGTATAAAACAAAAAATATATTTTCTTTTACATACACGTGGGTACTTTCAAATAATACAATTTGGAACCAAAATATAGCATTGTAAAATCTGAGTGAATTTTTTTTAACAAAGTAAAGATGGGAACAACTTGAAAGCACATATTGTCAATATTTTTACAATTTATGTAAATTAGACTAGCTTTGTTGGCCTGGCCGCTGGAAGGATCAAACCTTTGACCTTTGTTATACTTTGAATATACTACATTTAAATATTAAATTAGATCTCAGATTTTCATGGCCGTAGATAATATATATTTTGTGGCCTTATTATCAAAAACGTCAAACGAAAACGGGATAATAACTCAAAAATTCTACGCACAAGAGTATGCATTGATAGATTGGTTAGAGTTACTTAATACGCTATATTTATCATATATGAACTGTTGCAAGTAGTAACATTTGATAAAATTGTTCAAAAAAGATTAAATAAATCAGAAAACATATATTTAATTGCTACTGGGATTCGATCCTGGATCTTTTCCTACCCGGGAAAATGTGATACAATTTCTCTACGTCAACCGATTACGTTTACGACAAATTATACAATAGATAACTTTTATAACTGATGCATCCGTTATTCCGTTTTTAAAAGCAATCAACTTTGTATTACGATAAATTCCAAGTACATTTGATTACTACTCGCCAGAACTAAATCAATCAATTTGATTAAATTTGAATAAAATGAAAAAACATTTTTATTGTGAAGTTGCAATTCAGAACATATTAACAAGCGTAATCGGTTGACGTGTAGAAATGGTAACAGCACGTTTCCCCGGATAGGAAAATGTTCAGGTTCGATTCCCGGCAGTGATCAATTATATTTAGATAAATAGATTTTTTCAGTGTATCTTTCTAATTGATTAATTTAATTTGCATTAAAAGTTCCACTAAACTAGGTGTGTTCTGAAATTACAATTTAAAAATAAAAATACGTTTTCATTAAAATATATATATATGTATTAATAGAAAGACTCTGCAACCTAAATTGATTTATGGATGGATCTACCAAGTTAACGCCGATTCTATCAATAATGCTGGGTACGCGTCACATCAGGTGTTTCTCAGGGGCCACTTCTAGGACCACTCCTCTTTAACATTTATATCAATGACTTCTCTAAGTATTTCTTATATACTTACACACTTTTATTCGCGGACGATATGAAAATTTTGACTCCAATTCATAATATTGACGATTACCATAAACTTCAAAGCCTCGATGTATATTGCAATCAACATAACCTACAAATCAACATCAGCAAGTGCTGCATGATACAGATTACCAGGAATAATAATCCGATTAACTTCTCTTACTCTCTTAATAAACAACTCTGAAGAAATCTGAAACTAAAGATCTTGGGATTATATTAAATTCTAAATTACTCTTTGACTTGCACATTAACCATATTACATCCAGAGCAACCAAAATGTTAGATACAATAACATAAACACCATGAAAACCCTGTACTTCTCATATGTTCGAAGTATCATCGAATATGTCTCCCAAGTCTGGAATCCAAGATATACCACCTACATCAATAGAATCGAAAAAATACAGAACAGCTTCCTCAAACAGCTTGACTTTCGTAGTTATCGAACTCTAACTAGCACTGCTGAGTCATGGCTGATATTATTTTCCTACACAAAATAACCTTCTCTAAAGTAGACTGCCCTGATTTACTCAGACGTATATCCATTCGAGTGCCAGCCAGGTCAACCAGAACTAATCCCACATTTAATCTTCCACATTGCAACACCAATGCCAAAAAAAACTCATTTTTTTACCGAGCACCCCTTTATTTCAATTCACACCTAAACGAACTAGACATGTTCAATATTCCGTTTTATTCCTTCTTAAATTTTAAATTATACTCACTGTATTAAAGTATTTTGTATCATCTGAGGAAACATTTGACTGGTTCAATTATTGTTAAACTTTTTTTGTAATTCTCGTATTTACCGGTAAACTGTATATTTTATGAATAAAATAAAAATAATACTAAATTGATTTAGTTTAATCAAATGTAAGTGGAAGGGCAAATAAGTAAATGAGGCCATATACTAGTATTTATATATGCGTTATATCTGGAATGTTAGTATTTACATCGTTAAGTATAGACCAAGAAAATCTGGTTTATTAATGCCAAATGTGAGGATCTTATGATCTTCGTTTATGAGGAAACATTTGAACGCAATAAATGTAAGTAATTTCAGCGTCACAAAACCAAAATACACATCGACCCTGTGATCCAAAGACCAACCGCTCTGCTATTAAATGAAAAACACATTCCATGTAAGAATGTGAGATAATATTACGTTTTGAACAGTTTTAAAATCACAAACAAACACCGAACATGGGATTTAAAAATTCAAAGCAATTATTTCAAATAATTAAATTGGCGTGACGAAATGGGATTGTTTTTGAAACGCCCGCCCAATGAGGGGCAGGGCATCCTTGTATAAATAAAGCCTCCGCAGCGGACGACGGGGGGTGTTCTTCCCACGGCCCGGGGGGATGTGCTCGGGGAGGTCAATGAAAGGGTTGAAAGAACGATTCTGCCATCAGACATGTGGACCTACACAACACCACAACCTTGATTTATTATACCGTTTGTTTTTAAACGAAATTTTAATTGAAATATATATCTTGGTCGGCGAATAACGATAAATAACCATAGAAACTTTCATGTTCATCGTATCCACAATACCAGCCACCTGGTTTTGGGTCGCTTGCGAAGGGTTTCAATGACAGGCCCATCTTTTTTGCTATTTTGCGCAACGTCTCAGTTTTGTCAAACCGGCCTACTTTCTTTATCACGTCAATATTATTTCAACAATGCAAATCCATCGACTATATCTAGGTGAACATTTTATCAATTAACTATGCCTTATATAGTTTTATCTATCGTCAATGACCTAGACTATAAGCTTTTGTAACTTATCACCATTATCATAATCGCTATTGGCATAATAACCCTGGATCTTGGCTTTCTCCAAAAATCTCCAACTTCTTCCTCTATCTTACTTTAGTGTCCTCAAGATGTCTGCACCAATCGCGAGAGCATTTTAGGGGTCACAATCTTTCAATTAATTTGCGATTGTTTGTCCTGTTATCTGTGTAATAATTCGTATTGTCCGTTCAAGTCACATAGCTCCTTCTCCCGATTTGTTAATCTTTGAAGAATGTGTAGTTTCAAATTGTGTCTTACGCGTCAACGTTAAGATTATTTTCTCTAAACTTCACTTGTTAAGAAACCTTTCTTGTTGATTTAAAATAAAGAGGTGTGTAAAGATGTCGACAGGTCAGTTAAGAACCTAATATTCGCAGGTACGCGGCCACGACCGACAAACGCGCTCCGCCGTGACAGGCAAGTGGCGAGAGCCAGAAAACAGATACAGTCCAGCGTGTAAAGTCAATATATATTTTAAATACAATTTGGCAGTTATAATAGATTTAATCTCACATACTAACAGAAGTGACTATTCTCATATCAATGGAGCGCTGTGGGAATAGATCAATACAAATGGTAGCGATTCAACCAAAAGATATGGTAATTTTGAAAACATATTTTTTTAATAAAGTCAGCCATTAAATATAAGAAATTATTATACTATTATGAGAGCGGATGATTCTTAATAATAATGTTACAAAAAGGACTTGCCTTCAAAAAAGATATTAGTTTTTTAGAATATATTATAAAGTTAGATCAGTTAGTTATGTTCCGGAAGTTAGTTACTATTACCTTGTGGCTTCCCTTCATAGTTTACTATTTTCTTTTTCTTTACTATAATAATTACGCCACAATTATGTGTTACATTTGGTAATTTCTACATTTCTATAACATTCAGTCATTAACTGATATAGGTTGGCTCCAGGAATCATATAGCTATACCTGTACAATATTTATTCCTACGGTATCAATTTGACGCGGGATTCGTTATAATATTGATTCCAGAAGGCAGCCAGAGAAAAGCTATGAAAGTCATGCACCCCCAAAATGAGGGAAAACGTCACATTTATAAAAATAGATGAATATAAATAAAACAATGTTATAACTCAACTTGAGTTTATTAGCACTACTCGAGTTTCGAGAGAAACAGTTACTCTCACTGACAGACAGGTGAAGTATTCAAATAAATACACACAAATATAGGAAACAAGTTTAGGTGATAGACATACAAGTAATTACGCACTTTCAGAAGGAGGGGGAGGGAGCAGAGTTACTGGTGGAAGATGTGCTTTATATTTTAAATGTATGAACTAGCCATAACTATTTTGAATTGCCCATGGGCTCTTTTGTGACACCTGTTCTAGCTAATATGATCATATATAATCTTGAACTCTAATAATAGCCTTGTTAATAACTGTGTTTTTAAATTGTTCCGCTATGTTGATGGCAATTTTTGTATTTTTAAACATTATTATTATTTTAAACATTATTTGACAGACAGCTTGATTCATAATTCTCCCTCATATTAATTTACTATATCTAAATATAAAATTCACCATGGAAAAAACGATGATAGCACTACATTTTCTTGACCTTTCACTAAACCCATTTTACGCTAACGTTGCAAAAACGCAACGGCCAGTTGGCTGGGTCAGATTCTGAGAATTTGGTCAGGAATCTACGTTATTTGTTTAGGTACATATTGTTAAGCTCTTCATTTATTACCTTTGTTAACATTTAGACACCTTCAAAGTCGACGAAATGCGACACTCAGGTAAGCTGTTTTTGAATATATTATATTCATAACATATTGCAAAATATTTATATATTTTTTAATCATTTCTTATCTACAATTGTGTAGAATTTAATAATTAATAGTCTTTAAATATTATATAATATCATATAAAAAAATTAAAAACTCCTAAAGTACGAATATATTATTAATTATTTGGCCGTTGCGTTAATGCAACGTCAGCAAAATACGGGGTTAAAATCTGCTTCATTATTTTGAATTATGAATACAATGAACAATTTGTTGCTTTACAAGATGTACAAAAATGATTTTTTACTGCACACGAGAACTTTGAAAATTAACTCGAAAAGGTTGGTGAGTCAATCATCAACATTTTCAACTCGATCTTCATCTTCAATATCAAGGAAAATGCTAGTTTTTTGCAAGAACCAATTAATGTTGAAAATAATAAAATTATAGAAGTAAAAGACCAATTAGCAGGCAAATCATGTACCGAGTTTTTAAAATTATTTTTCAATAATTAACTTGTAACCCTCATTCTAGAACAATCAATTATTTATGCGCATTGAATAAATAAGGCAACCACATCTTTGATGATGGAAAATATACGAGCATTTATAGGATTTTTAATATATACCAGATATCATAGGTTGCCTCGTGAAGAAATGTGTTGGTTTCTAAATGAGGATATTTCGAATTCAATTGTAAGGTCGTGTATAAGTAGATAAACTTATCGTAATATTAAGAGTTATTTACATTGATATGTCCGACAAACCATACAAAGTTAGACCGTATTTATCTATACTATATACAAATTTCAAACAGTTTGGTATCATAAATCATGCTTTATCAAACGATGAGCAAATGATTTCTTACAGAGGAAAGCATTCTGGTAAAAAATTTATTCGTGGAAAACTAATTAAATTTGGTTTTTATTCTTGTACGATGGCTTCTTTAGATAGCTATATTTATGAATTTGATATATGTGCGGGGTAAACTGTAGAGCATTCCAATGCTAATAATTTAGGTATAGGAGGAAACGCTGTGATGGGTCTCCTAAAACACGTAAATAATCCAGTTAACCAAATTGTTTATATTGATAATTAATTAACATCTATTCTTCTCATAATATATTTAAATAGTAATTTGTTTTTTTGCACTGGCTCAGTATCAGAAAATCATGTAAAAATATTGTTTTTAATGTTAAGTTATAAGTTTTATATAATAAGTATATCTATTATTGTCGTAAAACTGTAGCGCAGTTTGGTAAAAAAATAAAATTAAAATGTATATATATGTAATAAAGATGAATTAAAATATGTTTTTTTAAAAAAGATCTGTAAATTAATATCTTTTGTAATTTAATATTAAAGCTTAACTATTAATAGTATATTAAAACAATAAATAATAAATGTACATGCCGTGTAAAGTTGTGCTTGTTTTGTTTAAAACATTTATTTTGTATCCCCTATTACGCTGATGTTGCGAAAATGCAACACCTCAAATTTTTCAAGGTTTTAAAATAATTTTTAACGAAATTTTTTTAATGGTATAGTTTTATAACACATATCCAAATTTCATGAACATCGAACCACGAGAACTGGTAGCGACGTTTAATGGGTTAAAATAAATAACCATAAACTAGAATTATTTTTTTTTTATCGTAAACCTACACACACAGACACAATGATCCCTGCACATTCTTTCCACCCTCAAGCACACAAATTGGCTAATTTACATTCAATTCTTAATATATTAATAAATATTCCTCTCAATAATACTGATTACAACCGCGAATTAAACACTATAAAGCAATAATATCGATTAGAGAAAAAATGCTAAATAAAAAAATCCATGTTAAATTAAGTGATCGCTAAAAACCGTTTAAAAATATTCCGGACATAATATTAGTAATACCATTAATAACACTTCATGGATAAAAATACTATATACTGGCTTAATGTCTGCTAAAATAACACAATTTCTCCCTCCCCATATTAGACCCGTGTACAGACCAATAACAACTTAGGCGCATTACTTCTCAATTTACAACAAAAAAATTTCATGCGGAGATTGCAATAGTAAATATGTCGGACAAACCTAAAAATGTAATTAGATTAAAATAGTCTTCTGTCAGTAGCTAATTACTTGTATATATGTTTACCAGCTAAACCTTGTTTCCTATATTTGTGTGTATTTAGTTTACTACTTCACCTGTCTCTCAATGCAATTCAAGTAGAGTTATAACATTGTTTTATTTATATGTATCCATGTAGATGAAGAAACTCTACAAAGTTAACGCCAATCCTTTCAATATTGTCACATTTATGTGTTGAAGTCACAGAACTCTGCCATAATCTAGCAGAAGTTCACCTTATCTAAATCGCAAAAGGGTGCGAAGGCGAGCCAGTGACATGCCAAATCATTGAAAATAACATTGCGATATAATATGATCCCAAGCGTAGAATGTCTAAAAATCTATGGTCATAAATTTCGAGCTCAAATCACCAACGGCGGTTGACAGCCACATTTTTCTCTGTGGTGTGCTAGCAATCAGAACGTTGATTGAAATTCATACAAATGTAACGTCATCAAGAAAGGGTAAAAATCATGGTATCAAGAAAGGGGTGAAATTTTTGCTAATCCGTAGTTTGGTTACTACATGTGTTTTGTTGTCATCCCAATATTTTTAATTACAGGACCTAGTCCCTTTCTTTTACGATGACCATTTCGTCATAAAATGACACCGTGGAGAAGATTATTGTCACTGAGACAGGAAGAATGTCCTGATGCTTTTGTTCATTAATATTTATCCAGACAATACTCCATGAGGACTAACGGCGAGTAAGCGTGAGATGGAACCGCACAAAGCTTTACGACACCGGTGAAATGGGATTACACTTTCGCAATGATACAAGTACTCCAGTTAGTCTTGAAATAATTTGACTGATCTGTCACCGTTCTTCCCGGCATCGTCCATCCCAGCAACCCCCAGCGGGAGAACCACGCCTAATAAATTCCCAGAAAAGTCCGAGATTCCTTTAATTTTAGTTCCGGGAGATCTTATCACCTATTCCTTCTAATCTATCAGAATAATAGTAGAAAGAGTTTAATGTAACTTAATAACAGATAAGTATTGTACTAAAATCGAATGAAATCCAATTAAATTGAGAACTGGCATTTAAAAAGTTACCCTGTTATTGTTATCTGATAAATAATAATGAACCCCTGTTTATAAAGATGCCAGTCTATTAAACCATGAAGACGTGTTGAAAAGTTACACCCGCTTTTTAATTTGCTGTCTTTTATAGCAAAGAATGTACGCTCTTTTCTCAAGTTAGCGAGGGAAACCATAATGGGGTTGAATTTAGAAGGGTTGATTAACTTATTTTTATATACTAGTGTATAAAAGTGGAGAAGAAGAACAAGTTGTTATTTGATGTCTAAAAAAATATACAGTTGGTGAAAATCTAGAAAATAAACAATTCATTTACATTAGTATTGCATTCTATTTTAATTGTAATAAATTGAAAAATAGTTGTAAAACGTTTGTAATAAATTTTTTTCATTTTATTTAAAATTCTAACACAACATATTCATCTTTAATATCAATTAAAATTATTTTATATCTAGCCAGGTACTTTTCAATCCAATTATTAAAACCCCCCACCATTCTGAACTTTCCATACCACCCCCCGGATCTCACCTCACCATCCGGGTAGTAACCACTCCCCTCCTATCACACCATAAGATAAATCCAAGAAACGTTACATTCAATAGAGTTGATAGCTTTTCTTGGAAATGTAAAGAACACATCTGACACACGCTGACTTGCTGAAGCTCGCTTGAAAGAGAAGACTACTCGTGACAGGCGTACAATCTTCAATCTCGTGCGCTGCAAACCAGAAGGAATCTCCTCAATACTTGAAATAAATAATCCGTAATATGTTATGGATGGACGATATAACAACGCCGAGCTCGTCCTGCGGTGAAGGCGCTCCACCGTATAACGGACATAATAAAATATTAGATATTTTTATTCTGGAATTTAGTTTTTTTGTTAGTTTCTGTACGTTTTCTCTTCCGCGGAAAAAATTAAAAACAACCAAAATTTAAAATAAATGTTGTCACAATTTTTCGATAGGCTTTCATTTAGCCATCTTATAAACAAAGGATGAGAATTTAATAGGAAATACATACATTACATTAAAAACAAAAGAGTCTACATTAGCGTCAAACATTTGAAAATTGGAACATTGCAGTGCTCAGTGAACAATGTGTTGTTGTAAGTGATTAATAATGGAATATTTTTTGTAGGTACCTACGTAATAATAATAACGATCGGTTTTTAAACTGTTTCCTTAAATTTTAATTCTTATCATAATAATGTTAGTTATTTACAAGTGTTTAGTTTGTGATATCTCATTAATTTGAAAGTTTACATAAAAACAGCAAAAATGACAAACTCGATAAAGTAACGACATTAAACAGACTACGTAGGAAATATGTTGATATATAAAAGTAAATTGACGTGTGCATGATAGATGGCAATAAACGCATGTTTTCTACCATTTCAACCGTTCTGTATACGTTTTCACTACTAACGTGATATTTTCACAATTTACTTTAGATCCGCAAGTGGGTAAAGATAATAATAGTTTACTGATACATTACAAAATTCTAGCACCGTAATTAACAGTGATTCAGGTATTTTAGGAAGATGTATAATTAGCCCGTGTTATTCTCTAATTCATGGAATTATTAAACTTTTTCTAAGTAATTACTTTAATAACTTGAATTAAATATTAATTATAAAAAAATACAAGATAATAAATAAGTGCTAGATAAGTTTTGAATTAATTCAAGTGCTTGTGGGCGTACAATTTTATTTACGATTGCTGTTTGAAGGCTAAGTATCTGTTTTATATATTGTTGCAGAAATAAAATCATGATCTAATATTAAAACTCTAAATAAATTTATATTGTAACGTTATGATGCATATGAGAGCCCACCAAAACGATAGATATAAAATGTCGCACTGTAACCGACCGCAGTCTGGCCGCCAATGAGAAGTCCGCTGCTCGGTCGATGATCTATGATGGCATGAAGTAAAATGGCGCAGATGTCATATTTCGGGCGAGCAGATCGAGACTGATGTGGTCGAAGGCGAGAGCTGGCCATAATAGAAAAAAAGGCGCAAGATGGAAATACAAGGCTCATAAGAACCACAATTGGAGATGCCGGGCGTTCTTGGTGAGATTGCGGCGTGTTGTGCGGGAAAATTCTTGGATAATTTGAGATACAAATAAATGTTATCGGACGAGATTCAAATGAGTTATTGATAAAAATGTGAAAAAACTTCAATAACTGACCTAGGACAATCGCTTTTATGGAACTGAATTTCAGCGCTTACGCCGAAACATATATTGTCAACATTTTGAGCATATTTTTAAGGGCGGGTAGACAAAGGATAGCAGGTATGCGTCCATGTATTTGTTTTTACTTATTTTAGTCTGATTAGACAATGGCAGTAATATAACTATTTGAGGGGCGTTACGCCTACCTGTAAGTTTTATGACACTACCTGGTCGGGTTTTCAATATTGTTGTTACTAATTATAAATGACAAAAGGCAGTTTCGACACAGTTTAGAAGCGGGTCGGCCATAGGTTAAAATTACGGTACATCATGCCATTTCATTATATCATATTTAAAATGAAATATCTATAAAAAATCTCCCACAAAACGGTTGAAAAACCGAAAACTTGCGATGGGTCTAAAACGGCCCATCACCGCCGGACGTGTTTTGTTTTGACCCATCGGGCAGTAAGTGTTATTAATAAATTTATTATTAATGTGTATTCACCTTCCCTTACAGACGAAGTAAACTTTATGAACTTCACTTGCTAAGAACCCGTAATTTGTAAGAGCTGATTGTAGCTGACATAGATAGCCGGAGACGTGAAGCCGGGGCCTGTCGTTTAAATCTAAGAGCGCGAACTATGTATAGAAGCTCAGTGGCACCTCAAAAGCTTTCCGCTGCCGCAGGGGTCAGTACTCGAAGTGAAGAAAGTAGTTTGGCGTGCCCGGGGCATTTCTGACGCGCGTGCATTATTCCACACATCCAGAAATTTTTATCTAGTAAATACTGGTAGTAGGGTACCGCTTTGCCGATCGAAGTCAGCTTGTTCTTCTATGTATAGATGATGAGAGTGGAGGCGATATATGTATATGTTTTGTGAGGCTATATACTATTCTTATCCTTAAGGATACAATAATAAATATATATCATTTGAATGACTAAATGTCAATTAATTCCAAAATGGTGGAAACTTAAGATGTAACGCAAATAAAAATATTTTGTCAGCGAGATTATATCCAAAATAATGTCTGTCGATAAATCTTCATTTTTCTTCCTCTCCCTTTCATCCATCCATCTTTTATCTTGCGATAGTTGTTCCTATCACGTGTCCTGTTCCCTTCGCGTCCTTCAATCACTCGGGCCTATCTGCTGAATATATTGGCAGGATGAAGATCAATGGATGTTTTTGAAAAACTTTTAAATTACGCGAGATATAAAAAAACGTATTTTTAGGTTATATAACATAACATACCCAAAAAATAAAGTATTCAAATATATAAGAAATAAAGTACAAATAATTAATTGGAGTTAATTCATTTTTGATAAATGATTAAAAACTCTTATGTCAATCCGAAGGGATACGGTTTAGAGTTTTAATTTCGATCATCGATCACTTTTATGGACCGTGTCCATAAAAGTCTGTCTGTACTCTGACCTTTATCATCTCGAAAGAGGGTAAAGGTCAGTACAGAATTTTCAATGAATCATCATTTTATGTGTTTCATTCTCGGATTAGAATTACGCATTCAGTACATACGTTCCTTTACTGACATTCAGTGATCAGAGTCGCATTGGGAGATCACTCCTGCCGTAAATTTTCATCACCAGGAGTACCCACAGTTGTTGTGCTCATTAGATGAAATCTCAATGATTATCCAAAAAAACACGGATTAGGTTTTTAATTTAGAATCACTTTTAAATCTCCGAAACGTTGAAAATGTTATTTCACGATCTCTTTTGCAGACTTTGGACTTCTTTCTCAAGTTATAAACTTTCATCATTAGAAGCACCCACAGTCGCTCTGCTTATTTGATGAACACGTGGTTCCAAAAGTATGAAGGTACTTCTAGAACGTAATATCCGAGAACCTAGACTAAAACTTGAGCTTCAATTATAGTCTCAAAGAAAGAAATCAATATTTTTTTCAGTGGTGTGCGCAGCTATTGTTCTTCGTCACATGGGAAGGCTGATGGAAGAATATTCTGGAAGGTCGGAAACTTGGACTCGGAAGACTGCGATTCAAAATGTAGCAATGAAAACGGTTACGCTTTCAATTGCATTATTTCATAAACCGATAATATATAGCCGGAAACATGATATTTAACTTGATAAGTTTTGTATCTACCATAACATTGTCCGACCAGTCAGTTCTAGTCCTTGTTCACTTTTAGGTTATGTTAAAATAGTGTTTTGAAACGATCATTCATCCCTATTTCAAGTTGATAGTGATATTGTGATTCATAGATATCTAGTGCAATCTTTGAATCGTTGAAGTCTTCATGAGATTGTAGTTAGACAAAACTACAGCACGGCGTGCATTCAGTCCGTATTTCATCGTTCTTCACTTTCTTAATTAAGACTTAGAGTTAAATCCTTTCTTAGTCTAGTTATTTTCAACTGACTGTATTCACTTCAATATGAACGACATATCGATGATATCAGCACCATATCAGTATCAGCAGATATTCGTCAGAATTTGTTTTGGAACTTGTCATTACATTACGAATTTTCGCCTCTGAGATCCTAGATAGAGAAATCTAATCTCTTTTATATGGGGTATAGTATTGTTAATGCTGTCTAGATCAGAATAAATTGTTCTTACACCAGTTAAACATACTTAATAACTTTTAATTCAAGTCATTATATATTTTTTAATTTAATGTATATGTAGATACTATTCGCGGCATGAAAAACTAGATTTTTTTTTTTTTTTGTAAATATACATATAAATAACAGTTTTAAAAGAAGATTTTCATATTCTTCATAGTATAATAGGGGTGATAAAACCTGGCGGCTTTTATGAAAAGGGGCTAATCGCCGGCGGGGATTTAAAAAAGTTTTTGCGGTAATGTTTATTTGATACTGCTCCCTAATGCTCCTTAACTCGCGCCAGGTAGCGTTTCCATCCCTTATTCTCTAGGGAGGGAGATACCACTCCCGTATACTCGAACACACTAATATCCGTATGTGATATCTCCATTCTTGTGGATGAATATTTATCTAGTGTGCATTTGTGTACATAGGTTAAGATAATGCATTTAGATGAGAACCATAAATATTGCGGCAATGTTGGCATTATGCCGCATCGGCACAGATCCAAAATGTACCAGAGATTATTATATAAATGTATCAGTATTTTTACGTGTGACGTTTTTCAAAAATATTGACGTTTCTCTATAACCATGGATAAATGTGAAACCTTTGAACTAAAGCAAGTCCAAAATTAGTACATTATGTACTGTTCCGAATTCGTAAACACACTATTGGCGCGTCTTTTAATATCAACCGCGACTAATGTTATTGATACATACTCCGTATTCAAATTCACACCCTCGACCTTTTTTCCTATTTGCTTGTCACAGTGTCTCCTGGCGCTGTCGAGGCATCACTTGATATTGTTTTTTTTATCTCGATACCATTCACGGTGTGGACCAGTTACCTCCAGTGAACCAAAACTGTTTCGTGTGATCTTCGTGTGTGATCATAGTGCTTATTGTTTGTGTGCGCTGTGAGTGAACATTGACGTCGCCGTCTTCAGTTGGGAGCGGAGATTGTCACCATCTTTGGGTACCAACCATTTTGTGATTTCGGCGGCAACTAGGCTTCATACTCAAGGTAAGGCGACCATTTTTTCCAAATCCCTGTTCCTCTAGATCGCTGGTCCTTCTAATAATCTTTATGCCCTCACCAACCTCTTCCTGTATCAGTCTTTCTTCCGACTTATAACCGAAATTGTCGTAATCTATTCCTCGGAAAGTGCGATTTGGAGATCGCACATGTATTTATTTCCTCAGGTAGTACAATAAAATACTCTGAGCGGAATTTTGGTATACTATTGCATACATAAAATGATTCAGTTTACATAAACATTTTTACAATATCATTTACTAATAATCATATTATAATTTGTACATTAAGTAGTGACCAAGTGTGGTATGTGCACGAAGGTGAAATCTTATGTATATAAGGTACGTAAGGTGGACTTGTCGAAGTAATAAATAGTTAAACAAAACTTTACATTTGAACTGTAAAAAAATCGTATAAATATATTTTATAATAAATCTCATGTCTAAATTTTATCACATTTTATAAAGCTGTTTATGGTACAATTTATAGACAAGTTCATAGCGACATTAGTTTTATAATCTTTTATATGGAAAAGAGATAAGTGTCTCCAGCGAGGAAAATAAGTATCAAGGTTTATTGCTAAGAGATTCAGAATAGTCGATGTTACTGTGCAGAACAATGTTTAGAAGGAATAAATCAGCAGTCTGTCCCAGTTTTAACTATTTATTCTGATTATTCTCTTAAAATATATATTCGTGTAATTATAATTACTATACTAGGGGTGACAAAAAAGTCATGATTTTATTCGGTTTCAAACGAAATATTTTTTTGTAATTATTTTTTGTATACGCAAGGTATTATTAGTTGAGATGTACGATAGATGCGAGGAGTTTGAAACAAAGATAGTGGAACTTGACCTACTTGCTAGTATTGATACTCCTTGTGTGGATTTCTTCTCTCGTAATGACCACAGGTCTCCTGATTTTGCTATTACGCATGAAATCCCTTGAATGCACACTTCGTTGATAAGCACGAAGTGTGTACTAAACGCACCACGCACAATTAACAATAAACGCACATAGTCCACGCGACATGCACCATACGTAGTAGCAGATAATACAAGTATGCGTTAAGCCGGCAATATACGCAACGGTATAGGTGACAAGTATAGGGAAACCAGAGCGTGTATGTGACAAAACTGTATAGGCGAACCGACAATAATTGAAAATTCATATTTTCTACCTGCGAAAACCTGAACGTGTGTGTACTTCCAGGGCGCAGGTCTGAGTTATTCCGTTTACCGCGAAGGGAAAGGTCACGTTGCGTAGTTCGAAAAAATGGCGTTTTGCAAGTGTAACGTAATTGTGGAACATTTTAATAAATTGTATAAATCTGAGACATCAATTCTTAAATGATTAGCGTACATAATCTTGAGACTCTATATTTAATTCCTTTATCAAATTGGCGTGACTGTTATTTTATAAAACGGTTATTTTTTTTAATAACCGTTATTGTCGCGGTTTTCTTTTTTTCGTAGGATGATGAAAATACCTGTTAGCGCTACCGCATCGTCGCAGTTGCGCTGTACCGATGCCACGGTTGACTGAGAGATTATCACAGGTTAAAATCATATTTACCTGAACAGGTATGCCGTTGCGTGTATGGCCAGCTTTAAGGTTAACTTCAGTCTGACACGCTCAATAGCGGAACGTCGACTTTTAGTCTGTCATGCTCAATAGCAGAACGTCAACTGATTAGAGTTATACATAACAAACACTCTAAGGGATGTAAACACTCACACGTATAGTGGGGGAGGGGATCATGGTGTCTGCATAATGACGCATTCAGACTGATTCAGATGCGCGCATGGCGACCGGCGATCCATAGATCTATCATAAAGTTTGAACAGTCTTGTTGCAAAAGGAATTCGTTTTTCGTATAATTATTACTTGTAACAAAGTCTTTTGATTAGGGACGACCACGAAAAAAGTTTTGATATCGAAAATTTCAATACGTAACAATGAGCAGTCGTCTGTAATTGAAATTTCAAGAAAAAAATTCGAGTTCGTGAAAAAATTTTTATATATTAAAAAATATTATAATTTAATCAAATAAATTTGAAAGTATAGAAATCAAAATAATAATAAAAAAAATGTATATAAATTAGTTATCACCCGGCATGCTGTGTACAAACGAGAGAGGGCTAAAAAAATTTCAGTACGGTTGGAAACATTTTTATTTTTCAAAATAATCTCTTTGAAGCTGAACGCACGTTTAAAAGCGAATTTTCCAGTTTTATATAATAATTCATCGAGATATTAAAAATATTTTTACACGGCCGCTATCTCACCACCGTCAATCAAGTGACTTTTTAAAAAACAAAATATAAAAAAAAAAAAACAAAAAAAAGTATGAAAAATCAATTATCCATATCCTCCATAAAAATAACAGACAATTTAGAAGCCCTTGAAATAAAAAAGATAATAAATATTGATACGTCAATTCTTAATAATCGAATCAATTTATCCATTAGCCTCATATTACGTATGTTTCCTTTAAAATCAACTTAATACCCATCAACACTGTATTTTTCCATTCCTTAATACCCCATTTATCCGTATATGTATTCTGTCTCACTCTTTCGCATATAATTAATATTCTGTCTCCGTTGATGTTCTATTTAACTATATATATATATTCTGTCTTTCTCTTTCACGTGTAATTTTATATTCTATCTCCCTCTTTATGTATATATAAGTGCACTCTTCTTGTATTTATGATCAGTTTTAAATACGTCCTGAAGAATCTTGAGATAAGCGAAACCGGTCAAGAAAGTTATTGTTATTTTATTTAATATAATATGTCAAACCACAAAGTGATTGCTTTCTAGGAAAAATATTAATATATTTTTCTGGAACTCGACTCTAGTCTAAAGATTTCGATTATCCAATTATTATTATTTAAAAATAAGCTTTATTGTGATTTTACCCACGTGATATATTATGTAGTAAGTGAATAACGATGACATAATATGTATTATGTAAAAAAAACGATTGTCAAACTTGCTGATTAACTAACTAACCTAAACGTCTAGTAGTCTGCTCACACGGCACAGTATCACGTATACATAATTTGTAAGAAGTACAAATTCTAAGAGTAAAGGTATGATAATATATATCTTTCAACGAAAACAATATTTGGCATCCCTCCAGCATTCAGGGTAGGTATGTAATTTTACATTATTCGTGTTCGGCCATCCTGCTTGGTAAAATGTCGCTAGACATTTTGTTGTCGGTGTATTGTATTGAGCGGGATGCAAAAGCACTTAAATAATACAGATACACGAAGGGAGTATTAACATGGGATGGATACCACATCTACCCCGAGACGGGGCGTAAACCCATGCGGACGTTTCATCCCTGTAGAAAAGCCCGAGGTAACAAATTTTACCTCGGAGTTGTCTTTTAAATGTGGCGTTTAACTCATGATTGGCTTTACGTTAGATTAAAATTTAAATTAGTATTTAACCACAGGTAGAGATCAACATAAAGCCAGTATTATAATACATATATGCAAAGAGACAACATACAATATTTATATGCATCAGTATATCGCTGGTCTCGCCATTAGCCACACGGGCTCTTAGGTTAAAGGCTTAGATCGCATCAGCACGAGTAGATACAGATTGCATGTAAATCAAAGAAGTCTGTTCGATCTTTATGACAAATCCATGGATCGTCGGATACTGTGTGCGCATCTGAATTAGTCTGAACCCACCATTATGCAGACATCATGGTCTCTGTCCTAGTACTTTTTTGTTTCTCCCTCCCATTATACGTCAGAGCATGACCCTTTTATACAGTATTATATATGACTAATTAATTGACATGTTGATATTTGTATTAGCCATACGGAAAAGCTGACGTCCCACTATTGAGCGCGTCAGACAAAAGAGTTGACATAGTTGTACATTACGCTATTGTGCGTGTGATTGGTGCATTTCTAAGTGTATTTCTCTTAATATTGTGCATAGTGTGTGTCGCGTTGACTTCGTGCGTACTAGCGAAGTCTATTGTTAATTTTCCACCATGCTATTGTGCATGGTCCATATTGCTGACTTCGTGCTTATCAGCGAAGTGTGTTCATGATATTTCATGCATAACACCGAAATTGGAAGACGTGTGATCACTGCGAGAGAAGAAATCCAGACGAGGAGTATCAACACTGGCAGGCAGGTCGTGTTCTCCTTTCTGGTTGGTCCTTGAGCTTCCCCTTGTTTCATTCCTGTCCGTGTTCTCAATTTCTTCAATCTATAGTAAATTTCTATTCCCTATCCCTTGTGCTATCTATTTGTACTCGTATACTCGTTTTAGATTTTATAATTTTATTAACTAATGAATACAAAAGTAAATGTTAATAGTTACAAGCTGTAATGGTAATATAAAGCAGCGATTCCTGGTCAGTCTAAATTAGTCTCCTCTAGGCTGTGTCACAGAAGTAGGTCTGCTTTGGACTGCGTCTGGAATATAATTGTTTACGAGATCTCGTGGTGACCTTGCTTGATCTTCTAATCATAATTACTAAGCTAAGAGCAAAATGAGCGTGAATTAAAAAAAAAACTGTATTACGGAAATAGGACAGAGATATACTTCATACACTGCTCCTAAATAAGTAACTAACAAAACAAAAAATAGAAGCAATTTCAAACTTCTATAAAAAGGAGGTTACTGCGTGGCTCAAAAGTATACATTAAACAAATGCTGCTTACATGATAATTTTTTGAACAACCTTCAAATTATTTTTATTACCCACTACTTTAGAGTTTGTTCAAATTTGATTAATTTTGTTTTTATTCATAATGTTTGCTAGATCTTAATGTATACTTTTAATATTAATATCAAAGCCACTCCAATAATTCAAGATTCTTCTTTTCAGGGGGTAAATTAAATGATATAGCTTAAGACTTTTGTATAAAATAATTTTTTTATTATATAAAGAAATATCTTCATCTTAAGATCAAATATTTAATTTACTTAAAGTTGGTTAATAACTGTTAATGTTCGTTTTATAGAATCCCGATAGTGTTGTTAAGCATGAAATAGGTATTATTATAAATTACAACTTTTTTTCCATCTTTATATAATACATTGTACATATCGTGTATTATACAATATTATTATGTGTATTACAATATAAGATGTCTGTTTAGTCGATCAGCATGATATATATATTATTATGTATTTAAAAGAAAAACATTTTTTTACCAGTATTTTTTTAAATTTTATTTTTATTTTTATTAATATTAAAAATATAATACAATTTCAATAATCAGTGGATATATATATTTTAACATTTGTTTCTTCTATAGATTTCTATTCTATTCTATAGATTCTATATCTTCATAGGAGAGTAAGACTCGTGTATAGAGAAGGAGTATATTCGAGTTAATTTATGTTTCAGTTAGTCTGTGTACATATTTTTTTAACTTCAGTTACAAATTTATGATAGTCCGTAATTTTTCTAATTGTGATGGGAAGATTGTTAAAAAAATTGATACCTTGATAAATATATTGATTTTGAGTTGCGGTATATTTTAGTTTTGGGATATCAATTTGATCTCCTACATCTTGTAGATCGGAATTCGCTTCTAAAATTTAATTAATTGAATAGTGTTTGTGTAAAGGAATTGTGTCACTGAAGCTTTGTAATCTGGTTCACGGTAAAGAAACGCGCAAACACATACCCCGAATATGACTCATTGAAGTACGCAATTGCTCGAATAATGATGTCGTGTTTTCGTTTTCTTGCAATACATGTCTTTTGAATTAACCATTGTCGTAGGTTTATTTTCAATAGCCTAAATTCTGCCGAGAAAAAAGTGTCCTGAATTACTTCTAGTCACCCGTGCGTCCATAGAAACGATGGCAGGCATATCCGTTTCCACCGCGTGCCCCTCCGCCAACCAGATTCGTCCAAACTCCCGTTGAAGTTGGAAGTTGGTGGTTGAATCTCACCGATCTCAATATCCAAGAGTTGTGTGATCATTAATTTGACGTTAAACCTTTACTTTACGATGTATTGTGTCAACATTTTGTACAGTGGTTCGCGGAGTGTATTCGATACTGCAGTGCGCGGCGTGTGAGTCTCTTCCACGTTCCGTGCGCACGCCATTTTGTATCACGACCACGTGTTATTTTACCACGCATCGGCTAATATCCAACTGAATCTCCACCGCAGGATATCATCAGATATAACATATACTGTATTTGTATACCCTCATCTCGCCGATAGTATTGCTCTCCTTATTTCAACGAAAACCACGTGTCCTTCCAATCGACACGCGCCTTCTATCTCGACTCCTCCTGTGCACTCCTGCTGCGAAAGGACTCCTAATTCATCCATCCATCGTCCATCTTTGGTCCCATCCCGCTGGCATCCGATCTTCACCACCTCGTGAGATCTTTGTGAAGATCCTCACCCTTACATCAAAATTGTGTTAACAGTTGTTTTATACTAGAGGTATTTATTGATCATCTATAATATATGTTGTGTCTCCTTTGTTGACCTCTGCTCGACTGACGGTAGTGAAATCCACACCGCGGAATATACAAATGCTATCCATCACGAATGGACTTCGACAGGGAGAACTGACCCCCTCAAACTTGTATTTATATTTAAGATCTGAGTTGCTTTTAATATATAACGGTACCTTGTACTTCATATTCCCATTTGTATCTAACCTCTCTTTTCATAACCGTAATTCTGACTCATTATTACTTACTTACTTACTGACCAGTTCAATTTCATTCTCTTCTCTTTTTTAATAATTAATTAATTTTATGAAAGTAAATTTCTTTCAATCTTAGTATTATTTGCTACCTACCTGCATAGTTTAAATAATTATTAAATTATTTTTTATTTCTTTGTACGTCATCGCCCTGTAATTATTTGATTTGTTCTATAATGCAGCTGCCATACATTATTCACTAATATTATATTCAGAATCCGTGGTGACTTGTGTCATTAGTATTGAGGTACTTTTTATTGATTACATTTAAAATGCAGTTATCTGATATACGTTTACCTTAACATTAACCTCAAAACTTCAATGTCGCTTTTATTCGAAAATTTATTGAATTAATATTTTAATTTTTGTTTAAAGGTGAGTAGGTAATTCTGACGCTGAGAACCCATTAATATATATTGTGTAGCGCGATTCGTAAAGAGTATGATATCACATCCTTAATAAGATTTCGTTTAATTTTTCGGCTTCCGATATTTTAGTGTCGCCTACGCCCTCTGATGATTCACATCAAAAGTTTTATTTTATTGTTTCCACCCCGACTCGTCATTATCTAAATAGACAACTTGAATTTTATATACAGCCAGCTTTTTGCGAAAAACCTTTTTATTGAGAATCAAACTACCCCACAAGAAGGGTGTCGGGTTTTACGCCAGAATAATAATATATTGTTTTATAAATAAAATTGGTGGCGTTTCAGCAATGATAAGCGGTACATCCTGCGCCCTGGCCGGAAGCCAACACTTTTGTTTTCTGCCAGTCTTGGCATTTCACCAAAGCCTTAAAACACTAAACTTACATTTCGGACATATTTCCTAATACGCCGATGAGAAATAGTCCCGCTCACTCTTGTGAAAGTATATCTAATGTGGGTTTATCAGCTCCTCAAATAGTCTTATAAATAAACTTCGGACGCTTCAAAAAGGCATTAGTCCCATAAAAAAAGACAAGAGATCGAGCGGTTCAAACATTTCTTCGGCCACTCTAAACATTTAATAACGTAACAGTAAAATAAAAGTCAGCTTTTATAGGTTTGTAAAGAAAGGATCTGTGGTAATATTATTTGAGAGAATCGGAAAAATAACTAACCGAGTCATTTTGTCGTCGTCAGCAGAGGATGATGATCAGGATCTGATATAAGACGTAAGTGTCGATGGCACGTATACCGAGTAAGTCAAATGCTGGAAGTCGACCATGTTAGAAACCTTAGAAATCGATGGGCATGTATGAATGCGGATGTATTCTCTCTACACACCTCTGCGAAGAAACGGCACGATGATAAACTAATTAGTTTGTCAACAATCATGAACATCCAACACCGAATTAAATTATTAGAACATCTTAGAAATGTTGTTAATTATATTATAAGAATTCAATATATGAACATATTTATAATTAATGTCAACCACAGCAAGACTAGAAATACACAGCGGAGACCTGATATTGACACTGAAGAACGAAAGTAGACTGAATGCATTGGAAATGAGATCACTTAGTTGTATACGTGGCAGAATAAATAATCTTAATAATTTTTTTTTTACAGCATGATCTGGTTGTTTATGCAAGACCCGAGTCGCCATAAAAATAATTTTTACAATATAACGTTCAAGTAACAAAATAATTATGAAAAGGAAAGTAAAAATGTTGAAGAACTTCACACATGAACAAAATATAAATACCTAAATTCAGTCATAGCTATTATTGTATTTGTAGCTACTCTGCAGTCGATGTAATTCTCTTGCCATTCTCTTGGGAGCCAGCCTTGCACTAGAGCGCCGTTTATACTAAAGAGTTACGCTTGCAATTAGATGTTTCAGGAGCATGCATACGGCCATAGGCAAACATTGTAGATGCTCTACAACAACGCGCCAATCCGAGTTGTTGTACTGAATTTTGTAGACAGTTGTACGTCACTCGCTTGTATTTCGACCAGAGCTCGCAAATATACATGGTGATGAAGAACCATTTAAACTGGATTCTCTTTACCTCCTTAATGCATCGGAAGAAACGGCATGATAGCATATTTTCATGAACACATAACTATGTAAAGAGAGTAAAATTAAGAGAGAATATAAAGCTGATTTTAGCGTAGCGAATAAGATTAAAAAATAACGTCATTTGGAATGAATGAATGAGAAGAATAGTAAGAAATATATGACTCAAGTTAATAGCACCATAAGTAGAGACGTCTGCGGAAGACTTATCATGACCAGTAAACCAGATACTGGAAGGTGCTCCTGCTAAAAGATTCAATAATCGACGAGCTCGCATGAATGTGGATGAGGCGTGAAACATGTCAGGATAAAAGAGAGTGGCGCTCTATCCTTTCAACCTACCCGACGTGATGGTAAGTTAGTTAGCTATTTATAATAAATACAATTTTCTATTAAACTATCTAGGGACTTATTAACGTATTATTGGAAGCCTACTTGAGAGTTTATTCTTAGAACCACCGGAAAGGGGACCAGTGAGATGTGAGACCAGGAAAACGGAGAGGCTTTGCGATGAAATTCTGGATATGGGGTGAGAACAAGTACAGATGGCAAAAAATTTAGATCGATGGAGAAGTCTCGTGTGAGCATTATAATCAATTTAAGTGAAAAATGATTGTTATTTAGTACTAAGAACTCTATGACTCATAAGATCATTTGTGTGATCAGATGTAACTTTTTACTCGGATAAAGTAAATTATTAAAGTAAACATTTTTACGAAAACCGGTTGTTCGATCGTTATGCAAGGGTTAACTATTTTTATTCTATTATTATTATTATCGAATGGTAAAAACCGAAAATCGTTGGTTAAAAATGACAGACTCTTCACAGCTGTTTCAAAAGACATCTGTTACGTTGATACTTAGAAAGTTGCAGTGCACGACAATTAATCATTCAATATCTCGTTGTTTAATAGACTGCAAAAATTTCGCCAGCAAAGTGAAAGATTTCAAAGAGTGAAAGAATATAGCGTGCTTTCATTATTATTCGTCTTGCCATACTGTGAGGCGAGATTTCTTATCTATTCTTTGACACTAGTAATTTTAGCGTACGAACAACCCGCAAACGTTTTTTAACACGATGGTAAAAAGTTACTATAGTAAAAACTTGCCATGATCAAAAACACTACTGATCACACAACCCGCCATTAGAATTAAAACCGCAGCGGATGGACGGTAGCGAAATAATAACCGCAAAATAAACCGCACTCTTGTATGTTAATAAATAATAAAGTTAAGGGCGCGCTTTCGAAAATAGTTAATATTTTCGTGATTTTACAAAAATGTTGGTTTTAATTATTCATGTATATTATAATATAAGTTACACATTAGATTTGACATTTACATTAGTGTAAATGTAAAACTAATAAACTTATTGTTATTTACCATAATTAAAAAATACAACCATTATAAGAAAGACGGTAATCATTAAATACATTTTACGCGCACCACAAAATTGCCTTAATATGGAAAATTATTGCGTATACGAAATATATTTTCTTATAATATTGAAGCCAAGATTACGGATACAAATCTCTATTGAGACAAATTAACAAAATATTTTAAAAATTAATAGTGTTATAACCACTCAGTTTGCAGGACATATTATCAATTTTAAACGTTTTTAAAATACTTTGTTTTAGTGAAAAAATACGTTTTTAAATAATATATTTTATTTGTTCACATGTTTTGAGGCTTCAGCTACTATTTAAAATAAAGTTTTATATCAAAAACATGATAATTAGTCTTTAAGTAATATATTATCAGTCTTATAAGAGCCGATTATTTAATGATCCATTTTAGTTCAATATTTTGCTCGACCCTGTCATGACGGACGTCAAATCCGCGCTGTCATTATTTTCGTTAAAAATGTCGTAAATAGGTGTTTTCACGCATATTTTGTCCAAAATATGAATTAATAATATTGAACTTATTCACAACAGTAGTATCAAATTTCATAAATTAGATGTTATTTACTGATTTTAAGGAAAAACAACGTTTTATTGAACAAAGTAAACATTTTATGTACCTACGTTATTTTTATGTAGTCGCAATTAAATATTTCGTTTATATGAAATACTGTTGTCTCTTAAACACAAGCTGTCTGCTTCATAAATAGTATGTAATTATGAAATAGATATATCACCAAAACGACAACACAGTGTTTTAGATCGATAATATTAAACAAAATAAAAGCTGTCTTAAATTTTTAAATTTAAAACATTAAAACCGATCATCTAAATATATGTAGGTACTATATCTGATTTCAAAAACATATTCATATATATGAATTAGGTACTCCAATAAATTAATTAATTCAAATGACAACACACATTTTTATGTCATTCCATATATCAATATCAAAAAGCGTGGAAATTACTCAAGATACTAGTTATTTTTGACGCTTGTATCGAATGCGAGAAAATCAACAATTTTATTATTTTCTCTTTGTATTTAAACTCAAATAACGTCATTAGTTATTTCTCTGATATTTATATGAATTTAACTATTGCCTCATCTTGAAAGTATATGTAATTCGGGTAGAATTTCTCGAATTTCAAGTAACAAGTATAAGATAGAATTAAGCGAATTGAAATAATGATTTGTATACGGAATATTATTTAATTATTTGTGTACAGAAATTCTTACAAGGCGATAGTATGGCAATTTCTCACTTAGGCTTAGCCTAATTTAGTGAAACAGCTTCCAAGAAAATTATGAATAATTTACATATATTATAGTACGTTTTATCAATATTATGCATATACGTATTCCATCTTATTTTTCCTATTTGGATAAGTTAATTTTTAGTTATATATATCGAGTTATAAACACTCAGTGGCATAACTTAAAATGTAAAATAAAAAAACGCATTTGGTTGAAATGCAAAATGGAAGGGTTCGTTTGTAGTATATGTATTGTACAAAATGTAAGAATACTACGAACTATGATTTGATCTTTAATGGTTAATAATTAATAATTAAGGACTAAATTAGTGGTTTGTTTTTTATATTATTTACAGATTCATGAAAAATAATAACACTAATGTGTTGTAACTGAAAAAAATCCTTGTTTAATTTTGCGTAGATTTTCATTACGCCGCAATGGTTTAGTCCTTAACCCAACATATTATCGATGTCGTACTGTTAATAAATACGATAATATTCATTTATACGTGACAAGTGTTTTTTTAAATTAAGTAATTATAATTCATGTGTTTGATTAATGCGATAATCGCAAAAGTATTCATAAGGAAGACCTTTTGGTCCCCTATCTAAGGTGAGTCCCATTGCACCGCATTAGCTGTATTGGCATAGTTATGCTATGTATTGTAAAATAGTATTTTAAACTGTCAACTTTTTTTAGAATCTAGCCCCTTGAACATGTATTAATCGTATTAACGAAACGAATTGACAGGTAATAGAAAAATGCTCAATTATTCAAAATATATAGTAGAATACATTATTCAAATGTAAAATGTATCGGCTGAAAATTCGGGTTGCGCGTCGGCCGAGGGAGAGGTGGTGGGGTAAGAGACAAAGGGGTGAATTTAAATTGAGCTTGTCACGCCAGGGTAAACTGTTCCTTGGGACCCATTAAAGAAGGGGCTGGTCGTTGTAGGAATCCTGTATACAAGTCCATTATACGTGGAATATAGGCACACTACTGCCGGGGACGCTGAAAGAGTAGGAAAGGAATTTGTATTTAGTAAGACTCGCCGGAGCAATCTGCGCAAAGGAAAGTGGTCCAGCTCCCCAGCGGTGGCGCGTCTGGAGATCCCCGAGCTAATTATATCTAGTAATGTACTCTGACAGTGATGTAAATGGGAAATCCAGACTAGAAAACTGTGTATATTGTCCATTCAATTAGTTGTACCCACTCTTTACAAAGTCCAGAGTTTTTTTAAATATATTTAAATTTCTTGCATTAATAATTATTATTAATAAATTTCAAAGGGTCAAATATTTGTATTTTATTTTCCACAAATAAAAGAACATTATTGAACTTGAAACGACATTTGGAGGAAATATGAAGACACCAAAACAAAATATAATAATCTGTATACTAGATAAGAACCAGAAAAATATATTACGCGTATTTGAAATTTCATCGAATCTTTTTTAATTTGTGTTTTTTATGTTAAAATAATATTTTTAGAGGTATATGGCCTTCACAATCATTAACACCGCCGACGACCCCTGAACGCATTTGGACGTAAAACAAAATAGGGCTCCTGACAATAATGAGAGCGGACTAACCACATTCCCAGAACCGATTTAATAAGCTCAAGGCTCCTATTTTGGTCCTACTATTTTTAATTCTGTAAAAGAGGCTGTTCGATAGTGCCCCGCACACAGTGATAGGGCGATACCGCGCAGCCCCCTATACCAAATTTGCTCTCATTGTACCCGACTTTTGTTTTATTTTTATTGTAATAATATAATATATACAACATATGAGTAACATCAAACATATGAGTATCACACAAACAATAATTGAATTATTGTAACCTACAAATCATAAAGCCGGGGAGCAGGAGAGATATTAGAGGGAGTTAGGAGATACTACCTTCCGAAGAAAAAGACGGACGACACAAAAATAAATACAAGTAAAGAAAGGGAAATCACCTCACACTCACCACTGCCGGCAGACTTAATCTTCAGAAGCAGTACACCTGTAATGTATATTATTTGCCACAGTCCAATATACTCGTGTTCTAAATTCTTTGATCCTAAATTACTAAATCTTCATAAAAGAAACATCTATTCCGTATACAGCATGCCACCATTACGATATAAATAATCAAGAATTTATAAAAAATAATAATAACCATTTTTAAATAACTTCAAAATTGACTCCGCGTAAACATTAATATTACGCGCAATTTCATCACACAAATCCATTTAAAATCGCGTGTACACAGGAAGTACATTCTAAAAACAGATTATTCAAGGGCACACGTGCTGTTCCAACAAAACTAGGATGAACGCGTCACGAGCTCGTGCTGTATATAAATTATTTACTAATTTTTCCTATTTTTAAAGGTGTTGTGTAGTTCTCGTTTTTCCCCCTGTCTAAATTTGCTGAACGCCGTTGTTAAGAGGGCTATATAAGCGACCCCCACTTAGTCTCTCCAGCAGAAAAAAATTAACATTTATGTGACCTAGAGGCGCGCGTCCGAGAGATCATCGGTTCACGATCTTTTCCGGTCTTTTCTTGTAAAATGTATCAGTCGCGGTAAAACCATCTGTCTCGAGAATAATTTTTAACAGTTGTAATATTCTTAACTATGTGAGATAACAATTTACTCAGCATGTCACAGTGAACTTTTCAAAATCTCAAAATGGTGACCTCGACCTATCGCGTTTGTAATATACAAAACCTTATAGGAATTCTGCCGTATTAAATTATCGAAAAATTCACATTCATTTGAACAGATTTGAATATTTTTGTGAACACCGCCGTAAGACCTAGATCCTAGATACATTTTCTCCGTCGCCTAACTGCTCCGGAAGACCTCGCATTCACCAAGAACTCGTCCCCTACGCCTTCCATCAGCTTCATCCAGGAAGATCGCCTCTGCCCACCTGACGACTCCAGGCTGCGCGTATCATTAGATACGCCGTCACCATGTTCCTCATTTAAAACTAAGGTACCGTGCGCCCTCCAGTGTTCTGCATTTACATAAACCTACGACTCTCCGATATTTATATTCTGAACATTTGCGCTCTCGTCGAAAGTGATCCCTCCAGTTTTCTCCGTTTGAAACTCCACTGATAATGTACAGTTATCCTCGACCACCGTATAGATTATAATAACCTCGAATTACTCCATCTAACTTTGTTTGTCTTGTAATACATTTCATTTCTATCGTAAATCTTGGATGTGTATAAATATTAGTCACTTTACTTTTCCATAACATTTTCTTATTAAGATTATTCATAAACCGGAGCACTTACCAACAAGCAAGTTCTGATCAAACTCAAACTAGAAGTTGTCGTTACACACCGTGTATCATAGATTAGTTAGACTGTATAAGTAAATAAAATAAGGTTAGCAGTCTTAAAAACACGTCCGATATCGACGATAACATGTGCCAATAACATGCATCTGAGCGCCATTCTTCTCGATCTCAAGCTTCGTCAACTACTTGCGCGTAACCTTACAATACGGTCTGATTTCTCAACATTCATGTAAGCTGTGCTTAATAAACTTCTGTCAACTGTAGGAGTAGTCATTTTGACATGTACACTCGCACCCGCGCATGTGTTTATTATAACGTCACATGAATCCACTTTCTCGATCAAAATTAATATTCCGATTTAAAAATCCGTCCAATCGCTCAAATCCAATCTCTCTCCCGGATCTACTCGATCTAACAAATCAGGATTTCTTTGACACATTTTTTGCAGCTTTCAATAATTGATTTGCACACCCCAGAGAGTTTCCCTTCATCAAGTTTTATTTCATCACAAGCAATCTAAATCCTTCATCTTTTCATCATATTGAGCATTTAATTTAGATACAAATCTACATTTTTAAATCTCGGTAATACAACATTGAATATAACACTTCTGTTCAGAACTTTATATTAAGCATGTTTTGTTTAAACTAAGTTTAGACTTTTGATATACTTTTTAAACCTAGATTTGCCTACATTTTAGATATAGTGTAAGGTCTCTGATTTATAGATCCGAGCTTGCCCACACCTGTACTTAGATTGAAACTTGGGTTGTATAAAACGAATTTATCATTTTCGCATGCCATGGTTTGAAATTTTTTATTAACTATTAAATGATTCACGATGTCTGGAACATGAAAGGTTGCAAAATAGAGTTATGAGAGTAATTCAAACTGCCAGTTTTTATTTTAAGAAGCCATTTACTTTGTTGTAAAATGAAACCTCTACATAATTTATTTGAGTCTTTTATAAAAAATATATTTGTTAAAAATATACATTGTAATATTGTAATAAAAGAAGATTTTAAATATGAATTCAATATATTAATTAGAAAGATATACATATAAAATCAATTTTATAGAAAAATATTGTTGTTGCGCCACCGGGATTCGAACCTGGATCACTTTCTAAACCGGGGAAGGTGCATTATCCAACTATGCTACAGCGACGATATTTTTAGCGACAAATTTTCGAACCTATGTGTTACCTTTTTGATATTAATACATTTAATCGTTCCATTACTTTAAATAGCCATCTACCTTATTTTTACGGAATTTTAGCAACAAAACTTTTGTAGCTTAAAAATCTAGATTTTTATTCAAACTTTTATAAAATTACATTCGTAACCTTTTATATTGAATACTGATTTATAGGTATGAAATACAATTTGCATTTAAATTTTATTTATTATTTATTTAAATACAAACATCATTGATTAGACTGGTAATAAAAAGAATAATTAACAATCCCTTACAATTATAATACAACTCAATTTTAGGGTTAAAACACGTGTGTTTGTTATTGTAGACTTGAAGTTCAAAAGGCAAAAGCATTAATTCTAAAAAAGGCGAGGGACTTCCTTAACCTTCCAAATCAATTATTAAACTTGAACAGTCAGGGCTGACAGAATACAGTTGGCTCCAGCGAAGTTTTGTGAACTTTTGATTTTGTTTAAATCTTTGTATGGATACTCTGACCCTAAAAATAAAAACGAAGTTTTGAGATGGTTAAGTTATTTTAGTGGAACCTGATTTGCTAAAAAAAGAATATCAGTGTTTTCAGGAAGTGATTAATCTTATATATATAAAAAATGATCCAAAGAAGGAAAAACATAATAAAATCTTATGGAGTTTTCATGTCATTCGAATAAGCTGAAGAACAGTGATTTTGTATATTATTGCCATAAATTATAGAGAATCAGAGCACACATGTCAAAATAAAACACTTGTTTTTTGATTCTACTTATTTAATTTACTTGATACGCGTTTCGCCTTATAAAGGCATTGTCAATCTAACAATTTAATTCAACAATTTGTATTTATATTGTTACGGAGCCATTGAGCCCTCGAGGATAGAAAGCCATAGGGGCCGCCACCTATCTATCTCATTTTGGGTCTTTATGTGTGTATGTGTGCTCTGGTGTCGCCTGCTACCTTGGATTAGATGATAATAGATTCAAAAGCAAACTTTGCTTTTCACATTATATATTTTATTCATATGAAACATAACAAATCCCGACATTGTAGTATGATAATAGTCTTTGAAATCGTATTTCTTCCGGTTAAACTCTCCTCCTAGTGAGGACTCACAATGTAACCAATTTAGCACACATCGATTTATACCCAGCTTGCCGACAGGTGAAGTCGCAATAAATGCCAGGCTGCCATGGAGTGTTGTCGCAACCTCGGTCCACGCTGCCACGCTCCGGTATTAAAATTGATCTCCTCCTCCAGAAGGTTACCCTGACGCCATCCCGACAGTATGGAGTCGACAGAGCCCATCCGTCTACCATCACTGCGGCCTCTCCGCTGGTTGCATCGGAGTCCCCTCTAATCATGCGGATAGATCAGGTCTATTTTCAATTTCTGAATCTACCGCGGGAACTCCAGTTTTCATCTTTACGCCGCTACCATTCTCCTCCCGAGAGAGCCTCTACCGCTCCCCTCTCTTTAAGCGTTCCCACAAAAAGAGACGTCTCGCTCAGCTTCCGCCAGAGTTGGATTCTCGGCCCTGATTCGTCCATTTAGACAGCCAATCCTCATAAGTTGGTAAAGCAGGCTTCCCAAACCTCGACTTGGAAATTTAAACATCACAATATCTATAGTGGGGAACAGCAATATAATGTTATTCCTTTGAGATGAAAAGGGACAACATTATTCATTGGAATTCTGAGGTCTGAACTTTCATAAATTTTTGAATGCTTCTAATTATTTTGTTTCAACACTAATGATATTTTAATATCATAGGTAATATGTAGAAAAGGACAGCTATATAATTTTACAACATAATAAGATAATATGGGCGGAGATACATTCTGTAATTTATATAAAGTCATAAAATTTATGGAAATTCTCAGAATTCCAATGAATAACGTTGTCCCTTTTCATCTCATGCAAATAAAATTGTATAACTGTCCCCCACTATAGATATAAATAAATTTGTTCAATTAAATTGTTAGAATGATAATGCCCTTACATAGCGAAACGCATTTTAAGTAAATTAAACGAGTAGAATAAAAAAAACAAGTGTTTTATTTTCATATGTGATTATGAAGTTCTACAAACTTACCTCGGAAACAATAAATAAGAACCAGAGTACTTTCCATTTTCGCAAACATTTTGAGAATCACCTCAAACATGTTTATTAAAATTATATTATATTTGATTTTGTAGCTTTAATTTTTTATTAAATTTGTTCATGAAAACTGTAATTGTTCGAATGTGGAACCGAAAGTGAAAGTGTTATCTTTATTTCCTGATTAAAAAATAATGGTGAACTCCGTTACGTAAAATAATAATGCGTATAACAATTGAAATAAAGGTACCGAAACATTAAGGCTGTATGTAGATTTAAAGGTTCCGTTTAGATTTCGGGAGGTCTGCCGAAAATGAAATATATTTTCTAACAAGATAACGAAAAGGAAATGGAGGGGGGGAGTGGAATACCTGGTGATGAGGGTCGAGCTTAATGAATATCAGACTTGTGCGACATTTGCCCTCAAAAATATTACAAAGGTTCGGTTTAATAAATCCCTCAAACCCTATAAATCATTGTCCGTGACGTCAGAATTGTAATGCTGAAATATTACTGAATATTTCTGTTAAGCCCTTTGAAGGGTTGTGTTGAAGAAAATGAAAAGCGTATTTCATTATCTCCGGCAGGAATATTCAAGGAAACACCAATTTGTAAACTTAAGAGGAATACAGAAGCGAAACTGTCTAAAGTTACGTAGTTCACGCTTATTTCGTCCTACATTATTTTATATTATTTAATCCAATTGTTTAATTGTTATAACATGTAAATTAATTAATAAATACTTTTGAATTAATGTTTTTGCTGTATATTGTTGCGGTGCTTTGCGGATCTAGATCTGGTACGCCAGAAAGCGCTGTCTCCAACTATGCTCGGTTTACGTGTGGTGTCGGCTACTTCATCGGATAGGTGAGAAATGAAACACCCAATGCAAAACACGCTATTACATAATACACAATATAATTATTTTTTTACAAGAAGTACCCGAAAATATATACGCGTAAGCCGAAGTTCCCAGATCTTCTATAATTAATAGTTATCTCTAACAAAATTTGACACTTCCCCAACTGACGAGGAGACACTTTTAAGAGTTTCGGTTTTACGATACTTGACTTATCTATTTGGGTAGTGGGTGACAGCCATTTTCCGGAAGCCACGCGCCTGGACCAAGATTCCATCTCCTTTCGATAACTTTCGAAGGCACGCCAGGACCAAGTTGAAAAACCTCGATTAGTTTTACACGGCCGCCCGACGGTAAATCTCCACACGAGTTACACCTAGGCGATCCATCTATGACGCGGGTGAATCGGGGTCTAATCATTTCCGATATTCACCACGTCTAACAATCCTTATTGCGATAAATTCTCGCTGCACTTACGCTGCTAGCTCGCCTGGAAGTCTATCGTGCTTCACCGCATTGCAAGAGAGCCAGTCTCGCTCTCCCATTGGTTAGAAAAATTCTAAAGCAGCATTTACAATGCTCAATTACAATGCGGTGTTCTCACCGAGGATTCTGTTACGTCACAATATATTGAGTTGATTTATATGTGAAAAATAAAAATGAAAAAAGAAAAGGAAGTGACTCGTACCGTGACGATAAGGAAACATGTATACTTTGGACATGTCGTGACACCATGCGATTATAAGAAAGCTTGTAATATATATAAATCAATGGACGATGAACTTCATTGCTTAGAAATATTATTTTTCTTCTTCTTGTGCCATATTAGTTCAACGGACATTGTTAACTGTGGTCCGGTGCAGCTCTACAGTAAACTGGCCAAACCATTGCCTCAGGTTCTTCAGCTATGATGGTTTTCTTCTTCCAAGACTTCCAGCAATCTTTCTCTGCATTATGTGGTGGAAGATCTCATACTTCTCTGGATTTTTTATTACGTGTCCGAGATAATGAAGTTTTCGGATTTTTATTATTTTAAATACTTTTTTCTTTATTCATCCGAACCATAACATCTTCGTTGGTAACTCTACCTTATTTTTAGTATTCTTCTGTAGATTCACATCTCAATATCATTGAAATTTAATTTAAAATATGTTATAATTAATTAAAACAATTATGTACTGTTACTAAGTACTCTTTTTTAGATGAAAATTTGTTAATTGCTTTCTCGAAGAGTTTTGATGAAAATAATACTGACAAAGTCATTAACTTTTGCAACATATTTTCATCCAATGCATTTTGCAGTGACCTGAATCGGTATAAATCTAGACATGGTCCGGAGAGTAAGGAGGGTGTGGACCGTGAAAGTCTCAAAAAAATTCACTCTGAGATCACAATTCACAAAAGAGTCACTCTGGCCTAGTTGTGATGATGTATTTTTCGAATGTCTATTTTGGGGTTGGAATTCAACACTCATATATTATATAACTATGTATACTAAACAAGTACTGCTTCGTACAAATAATAAACGCCATAAAAACAACTGGTTTTTCCAGAGAAATAATGAGTTACAAAATTACTAATTAAACTAATGCATAATATTATACATACATCTGCGTTCATTTAAAGAGTGAAGAACACATGAAAATGATAACTCATCAGGACTAATGTGTTCCTCGTCATAAATCGTAAAACCAAGGCACAAATAATCTAAAAGAAGTGGGTTAAAAGTGGTCCGCGATCCATTAATAAATTTTAATTCGATTAAAAAAGAGATTGATGTCTTTAAAAAATCTACATTCATGTCAATTAAATTTGAGTAAATGCGCTTCCCCGGATATAAAAAGAAGTCCAGGTTCAAATCTCGTTAGCAACTAAATATCTTTTCGATGAATAAATGTTTTCTGTGTATCTTTCTAGTTGATTAATTTAATTTATATTATTTAAAAATATTGCATGCAATAAATGAATAGGCCTCAAAATTCTGAACTCAACGGAATTAATTAAGTATTAGTGTATTTTGTAATTAATTGACTCAATTAGTGCCAAGTTAAAATTAGTTTTTAATTCCTGGATTGTTTGGTTAGTTATTTGACTATTACGCACCATTTGATGAAGAGTATTATTTTGTAATCTTGCAAACATTATTTTACATGTTCTGTTTGTTTGCCAGGTCATTAAGTGATTTGCTTCAAGATACTAGAGCTAATTCTCTGGTCTGGGTTTTGGTTTAGTGGGTTTTATGTGCATTCAATTAAGGATGATCAAGTTTCAAATTAATTCTGACTTATACGAGGACATATTACATTTTGTCGTGTAAATATTTCAGCTCGTGCCCTCCTCCCCCTATAAAAGTTATTTTATAATATGTGTGGAAAAATTGACTATAAAAACACGTTACACTCATTACCAAGGTGCACATCATATTTTATTTAGTACTCGCAAACGTTTTATAAATTCACATCTTATTTTCACGTAGCTCGGTAAAGAAATTCTTTGCGAATTCAGTACCTTCAAAAATGAATTGAAATAAAAATACATACGCACATAAAGTGCAATACAACCGTTTTCTAATAAGTAAAATTTTTATATATATATATATTTTTTTTGATATTTATTTCCTTCCTCTTAGCAGCATGACAATATTGAAAGTGTATAATGGCAAAAGTGTAGATAAATTTTAACTCGCCGTCGTAACTGTTATTTTTTAACCATATTTAAAAGTATTTTGGTATTTTACGGAATACGGTATGGACGGTTAGACCCTGAAAAGATTAAAGATGTGGATATATATATAAGGATGCTCAAAGTCTCTTGAACCGACCGAGTGACTAATGAAGAAATTCTACGTCGAAAAAATTAAAGTCGGACAATGACGCTCGCAATATAGAGACGAATCTGAAATACCTCGGCCATGTTAGGTATGTGGAGCAAAAATGTCTGGTGAATTATTTTGTGTCACATCTAATGTGAAGATGGCCATGATGATCGCCAGCCTCCGTCTATCAGATGACAAGATAACCGTCAATAGTTTAACCGTGACGTAATATTGCGTATGTGTATGTCCATTCGAAAACCCTCCAACAGAAATGAACGCATTTACCAGAAATTGGGTTATAAATATATTTTAATTAACGTACCATTTACAAAAACTGGAGTTATCAGTAATACGGAAATACAAAAATACTTGCATTCTGTTCCAAATGTACAATTTTATGAAAATGGAACAAATTTTATGCGATTACTTCTGGAAAAATTACAATTTTCGTCATAAAAGATTTAATATTTTTTTAAGATTTGCAAAATCAACTTTGTGGTTAAAAGCTATTTTTTAAAATTATTAAATTTGTTTTATTAATTACTTAATGAATCAAATACATCTACCGGTTTCTAAAAATATCATTTTCTTCTTCAGGATGTCATCACTAATCAAAAACGTATGTTATATTGTTTCTTTAATAGAATCTATTTTTATCTCGGTATGTAATTAAACTTTTAACATTAGTTCATCAATCACGTATTATTATTTACAAGCGTCAAAATATTTTTCATCGCAATAAAATGCCAATATTTTATGCGATCTAATGAAAAAAGTTATATTTCCAGGCCTCTCAAAAGGTTACTTTTGTAATTCTTATAATACTTTATCTCACACTTTGAAATAGTAATTTTCCTTCCAAATCAACACATTTCGATACTAAAATCTTTTATTTTTTAGTTTATTAAATTTGTTTTATCAACCACTTAATGAATTTAATACATCTACCGGTTTCGAAAAATATTTCTTCTTCAGAATATCATAAACCAATCAAAAACACAGGTTATATTGTTTCTTTAACATAATCTATTTTTAAAAAACAGTAATTACTTAAAAAATATTATTTAGTATCTAATTTAAATTGTTACTAGATGATACAAAATTTTTAGGAAAAAATTATAGAACGGGACTAGTGATTAAATTTAGTTGGTTGTTTATCGTATTTTGGTTACTTTTAATTGCTTTATTTATTTCTAATAATTTTAAATTATTTAATTAAATACCAACATTGATAATATATAAAATAGACAATGCCATTTTTTTTATCAAAAGTGTGATCATTACTAATAAATGATTGGAAAATTCTGAAAAACCATTATTATTTAAACATCTTGAACACATCAAATGCTCTTTGACTCTTATGATAAAATTTCGACCTGTTTGATATTCGACCTAAGTGATTGACAAAACAAAGTTAACTAAAAAATAAAAGATTTTAATATCGAAATGTGTTGATTTTGAAGGAAACTTACCATTTCAAAGTATGAGATGAAAAATTATTATAAGAATTATAAAAGTGACGTTTTGAGAGACCTAGAAATATAACTTTTTTTATTAAATCTCTAAAAATATTGGCATTTTATTGTGATGTTTTGATGTTTGTTTTGACTCTTGTAAATAAATAATAGGTAATTGATGAATTAATGTTTAAAGTTTAATTATATACAGAGAAATGTCATTTGTTTTCAATGAATAAAAGCAATAATTATACTAAACATCATAGTAATGAAATTTTAAATAAATAGATAAAATAAAACTTTGAAAACAAGTGTACTTTAAGAAGTTTTTCTGTTTTACACATTTTCCCAAAAATAATTCACATTAACTTAAATATATATTTTCCTATGCTTCCACTAAAACACAAATATAAAATATAAATATTTAATGGTAAACAAAGAATATATTTTGTATTTTTGATATGTGAATATCTTAGTTCGCAACCTTCCCCCCTCCCCAAATTTCGTACTTGAGTAATCTCAGAAAATATATGAAAAAAAAAATAACCAAACAAATACGTCACACTCATTACCACGGTGAATATATATTTGATTCAGCACAAATAAACGTCAAACTTTAGTTATAACAATTTTTAGAAATTCGCATGTTCGAATATTAAAATGTGTCATTTCACGTCTCCGTAGATAGTCAAATAACTATTTTGAGAATCTAATACTTAGACGGAACCTACCAAAAATTTAAATTTAAAAAATAATATTTATTTAGTATATACGTAAATTGTTAAGTAACCATTTTTTAACAAATAAAATAAAATGTTTAAAATTTCATTCCTTTCCCAGAGAACTCGGTGCCATGCTTGCGGAAACCTTAAATTAACACACAACAATTAGCACACTTACTTATATATGTATATGTAAGTGATTTATACGCGATTGTAATTTTAAACATAATCCAATGTTACATTGTATATTGTATTTAGCGCAATCGCGTGTAAGACAAAGGAAGTTAAATGAAAGGGTACACAAATAGCATTCACCCTCGAAAACTTCAACCCTATTGAAAAAAACAGAATTAAGGTGTATTAGGATGATATTAACATGAATAAAGAAGGAAATTGTATTTTGAACCATAATCAAACATAATTTCAGAATATTGGTTCTGTAATAAAGCCATTACAAATTTTGGATCCATGTATTAAATATAAACATGAATAAATACAAATTAAAATTTCAGAACGATCCTTTACAGAAAATGCGGTAACCATGTAACTTTGTGTACAGTATAATAACCCGCCAAACTTTATGACAAATAAACATAAATACAATTAATGAAAGGATTTTAGTATTGGTTCAGGGAATTTTAAGCGTTTTTTAATAATTATTTTTCAGTGAAAATGGTTTAAAAACTCACACGTTACTCTCATATATTTCAATCGCGCAAAATAGTCGTAATAACGTTTTTTTTTATAGAAACAAACATTGTATTTATTTACACATACTGACTTTTGATTTTAGCACGATTATAACATTACGTAGGAATAAATATTGTTATAATAAATTATTATACTGTAATTGCGTATAAAGTCAAAACATTCAAATATCTGGACTGGTAATATCGTCAGACGCCACAACAGACCTCGATATGGAGCATAGAATTAACACAGCGTGTTACACCAGTGTTCGTCTGAAGTTTTGTGTGACAATAGAATTCTAATAAAAACAAATAGCATAGTTCAAAAAATATTTTTATTTTTTATCTTTGTTTAAATATTATAAGATTATAAATTTAACAATTCTGGTGTCTATAAACTTAGTTGCAAGGATTGTGCTGCATTTTACATTGGTAAAACGGGTAGAAATTTTAATATAATAGTAAGGGAGCATTTGAGATGTTTGAACAATAGTGGATTTTCAGAATTTGCTAATCATTTGATAGAAAATGGTCATGATTTTGATAAAAAATTGGGATTGTCAATTTTGCATATAAACGGTGTTGGTCACAAATTAAATAATTTGGAATCGTTGGAGATAAATAAAGCGTGTAAAACTAATCAAAAAATTATAAACAACCAACTAAATTTAACTACGAGTCCCATTCTAAAATTTTTTCCTAAAAATTATTCGAGTAAATTTGTATTAAGTAATGATTTGAGTTAGGTACTAAAAAAAAAAAAAAAAATTTTTCTTTTAAAAATAGATTTTTTAAAAATAGATTCTGTCAAAGAAACAATGTATGTTTTAGTTAGTTATGACATCCTGAAGAAGAAAATTGTATTTTTCGAAACCGGTAGATGTATTTAAACTCATTTTAGTGGTTAATTAAACAAAGATAAAAAATAAAAATATGAATCTTAACCACAAAGATAACATTGCTTATTTTAAAAGTATGTTAATTAACTATGTTGTATTGGCACAATTTCGATATTTAATGATACAAGTTAGCTTTATAAATTAATTATGAAATTTTTTGGTAATATTACAATTTTAACAAATCACCAAAGTTCACATATTTTATACAATTTTTTTAAAACGAGGACAATTTTAATTTATTTAAAATACAAAGTTTTTCATACAATTTTCGTCGCGATGAAACGACATTAAAGTAAAATAGGATTTGACTTCACGGGTGAGCAATTTGATAAAATGCTGTTACTGCAGATTACCCGCAACATTTTAAGCAATTGCCCATTTATTTAATGTATTATTAAATTATATATCACGAGTTAAATAAAAAAATAGTGGAATGATTACTTCTAATGGTAATGTTAAATAAAATACACATCAATTATAATTTTTCTATAAATATGAGAGCTAAAAATAATATTTTTATATTATTGCTTTCTATTAGATACAACTGTAATGTATATTCAATATAAAGAAAACAAGGTATTTGTTATAACAGAGATAAACCCAATAAACTGATCACATGAATTTATGAATACATTTAAAAACTTTTTGTACACTTAACAAGCTAAGTAAATTTTTATAGGATTAATAATTTACTTACTTTCTTACGACTTATTTCATTATTTTCTATTTTTTGTAGAAATATAAATTTTATGAAAATAAATTTCTTCAAATTTTTAATATTTGCTATCTACCTGCATAGTTAAAAAAAATATATAATAATTTTTTTCCACAAATGAAAGAGAGAAATTTTGTTGTTTGAAGGTGAGTAAATAATCCTGACGTTGGGAGCCCATTTCTTCTCATGCTCTAGGCTGAAGCGGTCGGTGAAGATCTGCGACTCCTGTCTCACCCCTTAAAATTTGGCAAGTAGCAATGGACTGGACATATCTGTCGAAGAGATTATGAACGGTGATGAGTGAAGACCTCACACTGGCAGAAGAAGTGATGGCAGATCTCAAGGTCCATAAAATGAAAACATCAGAAGAGTGACGGGCAACAGATGAATGAAAGATGGGAAGAGCTAAAGTAAGAGAACTTGGGACTTGAGAGACACAGACTGATATTGATGGAGCTATAATATTGCAATTCTTCTTCTTAGAAGGTCAAATTAAATATTTAAAAAAAAACCAAACCAGTAGTAATTTTCTACTTTATAAATATCAAATATGTACTTAATTGTGTTAAGTTATTAATTTAAATGGTTTAGGCACAAAATTCTATTTATTCCATGTCATATCCCTCGGCTTCTTCCACCATCTTAGTGCTTGACTGCCTAGTATGAATTGTGTTATTGACCCTGAAAAGTGTTCTGTTGTAACTTTGCAGACGCCGTTTGCATCTTTTGTTAGCGTTGCCCTCTGCTTGCATTGTATTTGGCTAAATAACTTCGAGGGGGTTTGAAGAAGTCACTGGGCGTGGGGTGCGTATATGGCCTCTCGAATCCCTTGGATAATTTCGGGTCTGCACAGCCTGTGAATAATTTGTTGTGTAATTGAGTGTGTGCGTTGAGTTAAGTCACCGTCTTCGGAGCGGAGATAAATTGGACATTTTCAATAGCGCACTCCATAGTGTCGTCTTTTGTCGGTGACTACAAAAAGTTTGGAGACATGGTTGTACACAAGGTAAGGCGAGAACTTCTTCCAAAGTTCTGGTCAATTCATGACCACTGGTCCTTTGATACAGAATTCATCCAATAACCTATTTCCTATACACATCTCCCAAATTCTTTCACAACCTTTCTACGCATTGTGCAACTCGGAGATTGTACATATATTGTCTTTAAATTTTTAACCGCTATCCGTCTACTGACTTGTGAGGTCGTTCCGTGATTAAGCCTTTGTATAAAATTTGACAATATATTTCTATTATGGTCATAATTATATTTTTAATTCTGGAGAAAATTGTACAATTTTTCCTCTGAAACCTCATTATTATCAAAGACCATAGTGCACTGCATGACAAAGTTTCATCTCACGGTGTCGTGGGATTAATCTCCACACATAATTAGGTCGTATAGCATATCTACGGCACCGGGTGGTGGCTGAGACCCTCGGGGGGTAGGGACCTGCTCTAACATTTATTATTTTTAATTATATGGCCGAACTGCACATCCCCTGGCGGACTCAGAGGCCTTCATTACGGCTAATATATTCTGCAAAGTGGCCGGAATCATTTTACGCTCTGCAACTTAGGTGCTTTACACATTTTATATTTAGTTTAATGCATTACTAGGGGTTCAGCATTAACGGGGCAAGTGTCGTTTATAAACCCATATCATATTATATTTTAGAGAAGGCGAGATAGTAAAAAGTAATCCCTAATATATTGCTTGGGTTTAACCAGAGGTGTGAGAATATCCGAGATCATAACACACTTAGATCAGCCGTGCGCGAGTTTCTCGGAAAATATATTTTAGATCGGTTAATGGCATCTTATCGAGTGGCGAATAAAATTGAACTGAAGAATGGTGGTCCCCTAATAGATAACGAGAATTATTGTCCAACATAATACCAAACCTTTCTATAATACTATTGACGGGCTTTTTGCTTTTGTCAAGAAACGTGACATCGTCAACATCACTGATTTGATTTATATATTTTTAATAAAACCACTGATACTGATTAAAAAAATTAAAATAATACGGTTTATGCTACATACAAAATACTATATTAGGACTTAATTTAAAAAAAAGACAAAATAGTATTATAATAACTTGCAAATGTAAACATTATAAAATTCTTATGGCCGTGGCTTTCGTGTCTATTGATGAGATTTTTGCCTCAACATAATCGACAACAGCATAATGCTCGCAATAGATTTTTTGGCGACAATTCTTTCGACTTTTGCGGTTCACTGTGCACACACCGAGATTCAGATAATCGAAGACCGCCACCTGTCTTGAGCCCCACTTCATGCTTATTATATGTCAAATATCAGTTGATCTTCCGTTCGTCCGTTGGGTAAATTTGAATCTCCCCCAGCAGCAATTAAAACAAAATATATATCAAAATAATTTGTTATAATTATCTACGGTTTTAGATGGCGTTTGTGTTTGACGTGTCTAGTCTCATTATTAAAACAAGCGCCCCGTGTACATGAGTTGGTCCTATTAATTTCAAACGGTGATGAGTTTACCTCTGGATCAAAATTTCAACACGTGTACACGGTACCGAGATTTATCTCAACTAAATCTCTGAGATTAACTTCATAGTGTTTTTTTCCATGGAAAGCGGCTATTAATTATGCATAAATAATTAAAACAGAAGAAAAAAACATGACTGATTATTGAAATTTGGATTCATGTTACATTCAATGTTTCTTTCGAATCATGGCAATTTGAAACTTGCAACTATGATGACATTTTTTTAGGATCAAATTAAATGTTTAAATTAAGTTCTGATTTTTTTCTATTTTTATTGAATACATTGCTAGCACTGTATTGCAAAAAAAACATTGGATATCAAAAATACTTGTGAGTAACAAAATTTAGTAAATGTTCACCAGATATAGTATTGAATTGAAGCGGTGTTACAGAATTCCAGGTGATGATGCATTCGAATGTGAAACTTACGACAATCCCTGGGAAACGTTCGATGAGTACATGGAACAATATTTTAGCGAGTGGGAAGTAGAATTACTGTAGGAAAAGACTGATTGGTTGAATGGTACACGCAATTGCCCAAAATATCTTAGAGATTACGTACATTTAGTTGGGTTAGATTAGGTTAGGTTTGGTTAGGTTAACATACAAAAATAAAAGATTTTGAAGTGGTAAATAATTTAATATAATACTTCAAGATTAAATATGCTCTAAAAATTACTATTTTTGGGAAACAAAAATATTTCTTTGAATGCATATTTTCATTAATTTCGATAAGCATTCAAACACAAGCTGAATATTTTTAAGGTGATTTAATGAATGTGATATCAGTATTTTTTATTTTTAAAAAAATCTTTACAAATGGGAGAAAGAATTCAATCTTTTCTTTTGAAAATTTTAAAGTCCAACGGAAATATTTATCAGGCTTAAAAGGGTAAATCTCTTGGCAAAAGACAAGCCAGGGATTTTAAAATGAGTTTTTTAAAACCTTTCTACCACAAGAATCCTTCTTCTGTCCAAATTGTCCCCACAAAAATGCACCCCGTTAACCCAGAAATACCCCTTCACATTCCTTGGCTACTTTGTATTACACTCGGGGGTGGGCAAGGTTCTCTTTACTTCGTTAAACATGTTAACCTATGTACGTGCTTAAAAATCTTCCGTTGTTCGGATTCATCAGCTTAAATGTTGGAAACCAGTTTATCCGAGAGTCTAGGAGTTTAAAATATAATCAATTGTACAGTTTATTACTATTTCGGATGGTCGACTAACTCTAATGAGTTAAAATTAGTTTTAAAAAGAAAATATTACTTTCACGACTGAAAAATAATCTTCAGCGCGTTGATAGATTACTTTTTTTTTTTTATTGACATTTTTACAGACTTTTATAACATGAATTAAGTATTTTACATTTTTTAAATAACATGTTTTTTCTTTCGCTTACCTCTCCAAAAAAGAGACCAGCTCTTGTGCTTGGAGAGAGAGTTACACTACAATAATTTTATATAATACCTTACATATTCTTCTATTCATTGTCCATTTGTGTGCTTCTGAAGTGTTCTGTAATATTGTTTATTTTCCAATTATGTATTTTTGAAGTATTCATTTAGTTTCTTTCTAAACTCTTTTGTATCTTTTATTTGTTTAATTTGTGTAAGGAGGTTCTTGAAATTTTTTATGCCTAAATATACAGAATTTTGCTGATAGTGTTTGGTGTTATGTTTAGGGATTTTAAAGTTATTTTTAAATCTTAATGATGCGCTTGTTTCAAATTTTACAATGTTATTTTCTTTAATTAATTGATTAATTGAGATTTTTTTGTAAATGTTTTCTATTTTGGGAACTAGGAATTTTGCAAAATGTGTTTGTGTTGAAAAATGATATTATATATAGATTGATATAGATAAACAAAAAATAAACTACCATATTTTGGTTTAAATACCAATAAATGACTGCAGGAACATTTTTGGTATTTCTCTTTTTTTTTTGGATCTAACTATCAAATAAGCTTACGAAAGTATTAAAAAAAAAAAAATTATGTGAAATAAATAACTAATATATAATAACTATATATATATATATATATCAGTGTACTTTTGTAGTTTTTGAGGCTAATATTTCATAGAATCAGTATTAAAATGAAGAAGTTATCTTCTGTATTCAGTTTTTAAGGCAAATCTGCCGTTTGTCTTCCTAAACGTCTGGCTGACGTTTAAGATTTTATTGCATCTGCTGCACCAGCGACATTAGCCTTGATGGAATGTAATGGAGGTTGAAAGTAAACATAAGAATAGCGCAGAAAATCTGAAATAATTTTTATATAGAAGCTGTTTAATTTTTAATTTGTAATATAAAATTTTTAAAAATGCAGAAAAGAATTCATATTGTTGGGATTACATTTTTTTTAAACGCATATGAAGTATGGTAGAAAAATCAAAAGATTATTTTTTAATCTCGTACAAGATTAACTTATAATCTACTTAATCTCATAATTATACAAATATCTAAATTTATGCAGTCGTAATTAAGTGTACAGTGCAAGTGCTCAGTTTAAATTTGAAACCGGTACAAATATTAACGGGATATTTCTTATTAAAAAATATTTGCATTAAAATTTACCAAAAATAAACATTATGAGAAAGTAGGAAGCGAGTCCAAAATATTACGAGGAACCTTTTTCGAAGATAATTTATTATTCCTCGGTTTATTCAGATAGAGGTTGCGATAAGCTCGAGTTTCCTAAAATATCAATTCCGAAATTTATTTGCAAAAGTTGTGAGTTTTTAAATTTTTATACAAAGCCAAAATAATAAGGTAAAAAGCAAAATGATATCAAACAATCTAAATCTAAAGTGATGCCGATGACAAAGAGAATGGAACAAATATTTTAGGTACTTGGTTTGTGTTTTAAGCCTCGGGTGAAAAATTATTAATAGATGAGGCGAAAATATTTAAAATATTTCCGTATCGTTGCTTTGAAAATTTGGAATTTTTATGCATACCTACCATAAATACTTATCACGTGTAGGTACATTATTTTGTACTGTGATATCATATTTTTTTCTTCAGCGGGTAACGGGTTAAATAGGTATTATTTTATATCTTATACAGTCTCAACAATATTTTTTAGAACACATTCTTATTGTGAAGTTGTAATTATTCAGAACATAGGTCTGTGATATTTTAAATATTAATTAAATATATTAATTAGAAAGATATACATATAAAATCATATAGGGTCGAAAATTGTCGCTAAAAATAATGTCGCTGTAGCTTAGTTGGATAAAGCACTTTCCCCGGTTAGGAAAGAGATCCAGGTTCGAATCCCGGTGGCGCAACAACAATATTTTTCGACATAATTGATTTTATATGTATATCTTTATAATTAATATATTTAATTCATATTTCAACAATATTTATTTTTCTTCAGATAGGGTTCCGATCGGTCTTGTTACAAAGATACGAGATGAATCACAAATAATTCGTTTTATACGGAGATAAAAATAATTTATATTAGTTAATTTTATTATATTGGTACAATATATATACTCTATTTGAGTTATAAAAAAATGTAAAATGTAGCTTTATTGAAAAAATAATTAAATAAAAAACACATTCTTTAATTTAATTACTAACGTAATTTATAGTTCCGGTGATACACACGTAAACTGGTAGCGTTTATGTCTAAGTTCCGTTTAAAATATTCTAATATTGGACGCTACGAGTCTATGAGTAAGATATCGCTAAATGTATGAATCTGTCTATTTTCTAAATAAAATTTAATATAATTTAAAAATTGCTGGCCAGAATTCCATACCGCCGCCTCTGGATCTGAGTATAATTTCACGTCACGACCAGTTCTCGAAAATGCGTCGATATTGTATAATAAATATACATTAATGCAGCATGATGCATTTTGGGATAGTCGAGTTTATAATAATATCCCAATCTGCTTCAGTGCGTCACTTTCGCTAAAATTTGAAAGGATACTGATAATGTATCATAATAATCAATTTCATTTGATACGTACACATTTGGTGTATATGTAACTTTTCTATTTTGAAGTTATGTTTTTCAAATAGAAATAAAAAAGTATATCAATTTTTATTGTCAAAAATTAAACAATTGGAATACTATAATGTTTCTGTATTTTAGATGGGGAATCAAATTAATTATGTGTTATGTATGCGTGAAGATTTTAAAATTATATAGGTATATATTATATATCTTACAGATATCTTTCGCACTCGTCCTAGGATGGATTTAAAATATTAGTAATGAAATACGTGTAAATTGTTGTGTTATACTTATCAGTAATCAGTCATCAGTCATTACTTATTACGTTAGTTTATTTCTTTATAAATTGACAAGTTCGGCTCAGGCTGACGGGGCATGGATAGAACACTCTTTTGCATTGAAATCTCACCAAACATTACATCTTCTTCCCGTGATCGCCATAGACCAGGTCGCAGGCCTTTTCCTGGTTCACGATACCGACGCCATGATTTCGTGTTTCCTTGCAGAGCCAAGCCAAGCCAAGCATCGTTTTCTTCTCCATCCAGCCTCCGGTGGTCTATGATGGAGATCCATATCTGCCCATCTATCTGGTGATGTCCAAGTCTCCAGTTTTTGTCACTAAATGCAACGTGGTTTCTTAAAATTTTCCACCTCGCGACTGGAGCCACACACCGCACTAGTTCTTCGTCATCTTGACTTTCCATAGATTTTTTCCACACAGCGGGCATTTCATTGGCCAACAGAAGTATGGTGAGCGCACACATATAATGACATTTCTCTCTCTTGTTGTCTCGGTAATGCATACACGGGGACGCATGCATTCAAACGTGACAAAATTTATTTTATAAATTCTTGATAAATTAGTACGGGATGTATATTCATAAAATCTCCGTAAACAGACAAGGAGAAGAATAACTTGCTATTCCTTCTGAAAGTACTTCCGAAAAGTCTACCTAATGTTCGCAGTACGTTCGACGATCTCATTTCCATAAAAGTTTGTCTCGGTGGATTTTTCAAAACAATTTAAAGTGATATCAGGTTAAGAGAAACATACAAAGGGAAATTCTCCGAAAACTTCGTATCACCCACCACCCGACCCGATAGCCGAGAGGAAGCGTTCAAACGCTCTCGAAGGATTCTGGTAAAGAATTTTTCCAAGAAGCTAAATCCACTTGGAAATTGAGATATTAGCTATTGAGGTCGCCTGCATGCTATTTAGATATATGTGAAGCTTCTGCGCTTTTCGACATGACATATAGTGATATTCAATACTCTGATATCTTAAAACTTATATTAAATCACATTTTACAGCCAAGTTGCGATTTTAGAACATAGTTTCACAATAATTAGAAAAAAATAGATAATTAATTTAGAAAGATAACATAATAATGTATCTATTGAAACAAATAAATAAATATAACGCACCTACCTCAACGTACAAAGTTTCCAGGCCACTTCCGTAAAGCGAATCACAGCCATTACGAGTATTTACTTGACAGAGTACTAAAGCTTAGAAATTTACTACGATTTATTAATAGCCCTAGGTCTTAAAAACCGTATATAATAAAGAAAAATAATAAATAAATGCTAAAGTTTGAAAATACATGTGTCACGAGGTGTGCAAATTCTGTATGTAATTATTTACACAGTATGTACTGAGCGCGGAATATCATAAATACGCCAAACGATCGCGCAGGGTTGACGCGCACATCACGTGACTTTACTCGAGTCACGTGATGTGCGCCGCAGTGTCAACATCAAGCCGTACGAGCGAAATAACTCTGAAAATAATATGTATACATCATTTGACGATAATTAATAGAATTACTACGGCTTAATATTGATATCGACTACTCTATAGAAAAACATATCAATATATTTATATGTGAAAATAAAACCCTCGTTTTTTGATTCTACTTATTTTATTTACTTGAGACGCGTTTCACCGAAAGAGTAGAATAAAAAAAACAAGTGTTTTATTTTCACATATTATTATGGAGTTCTACAACTTTACCTCGGAAACAGTAATACAAATATTTATTATGAAATATTTGAAGTCGCAATTTAGATATATTTCAATAAAAAGTAGATAAAATATTAATCATATTTAAGGTTTTTACGTGCAAACAGAATGAAAATAATTTGTACTATTTTGAAATGTAAAATTTTAATAATGGTTCATATTTATTATTGAATATATTAGATTAATAACTGTCGACTCTGATGTGATGGATACGATTCTGACATCTATGAAAGTAATAGAGAGTGTAGACCCATACACCATACTGACAAAATGGCGATGGCGTCAGATATCATTTGTATTCCCCAGAACATTAACAGTGCTTTTTCATGTCCATGTTAGGAGCGTAGATTTGTCCCAAAATTCATACCTACACAAAAAAAAAACAACAAATATTCATTAAACTTTTTTTAGTAATTTTACAGATATCTTATTTCGCAGACCCGTAAAATTATTTTTTTAATCATAACAATAATTACTAGCTTGAATGGTTAAGCAGAGAAAAAAAAATAGCACGTCACGTTATAAATTCAAACGATAAAAAAAAATTGTATTACGAGTTAACGAAAGTTTCACTTTTTTAAATGTACTATATTTTTGTAATAACGAGAAAAATGTTTTAATAAGTTATTTTATATTGTTTGATGTTAATTAAATCTTGGAAAACTACATAATCTTGCTAATGCGTGAATAAAAACAAATATTTTTACATAGAAAACAATATTTGTAAGATAGAAATTTCGTTAAATAGAAAAATTATTTGGTTGATAACATAAAAAAGGTATAGGTAGTTTGATATGGGTTTTGTCGTAGCCGGCGTTCATTTTCTTTAAAAAACGAATTGTTAATATTGAATCTATAAAAAATGCAACGTTTTATGCTTACGCCCAATACTTACTCAACCAAATCAATATCAGCGAATTAGGTAGAAGAAGCGGGGTAGAGCGGTAAGCAATAGGATGGTACAAGGTTAGGATTAATCATGACGTAATCGTTTCTGTTTTGCGATCGGTTTTATTTGAATGGAACAATTAGTGGATTACACTAAAGATGTTTCCAAGTAAATTCGCCCGACGGCTTTCTGTTTATATCAAAGCTCAAGTAAACAATATTAAAATGTGAATTTACATCGAATGGGCATAGTTAGAATAAACAATTCCGCGAGATGTCACAGCGGCAATCGCGCAGTGCTCTCAGGAGCAGGCGGGTTCAGACTCGTCGACAACATCTCACTTCAACCTCTGTACTAGCGTTCCGCCTCACAAATATTGTATATCATTGTGAATTTAATTAAATATTCGGTACATCTTACGTAACCACTAATGTATCCAATTGCTCACACCATGTTGTATTTTTATACTATATTTTTCTCTTTCTATCAAGTAATCCAACGTGAATATCAAAATATACGGAATGCGACCGCAAATAATAAGCTGACTCGGGGACAGGTTACCATAACACACGCACGACACTTCTGATCAAATCCATCCAAAAAAATATATCACAGCCTTCATACATTCAGCCTCCCATTTTAAAATCTGTCGCAACGACGCAAAGTTCTTATTAGATGAGCATATTGTAAATGTAATAAATATATTATAAGATAAAATAATTAATATTACGGAAAATATAAGAAGATTACATTTTTTTTAATATCTGTCAAATTAATAACACCTAGGGTTCTTGGTGCAAATATCGTCTGAACTATTTTATTATTATAAATAAGAGAATTTTAGAAATTTATTACAGGTATCACGAACAGCTTAAGAAGTATTTTTAGAACCACCAAAGTTGAATGATCGGGAATATAATATAAAAGTAGGTACCTTAGAAAACGAATTTTATTTGATTGTTCAACCACAAATATAATTATAAATTAAATTAAAAACCAGTTTAGGTGTAAATAAATACATCATATACAGTGTGTTCCAAAAGTATTTTTTCATTTTGGTTCATTCGCATCACCAACGCGACGAATGGGAGAGAAGCGGAGGGTATGCCGATCGCTAGCCGCGTCCTTGGGAATTCAGTCACTATAGAGCGTTTTTCGTGCTGTGTGCGTGAATTTTACAAAAACAATCATTCTGCCGTTATTGCGTGATGAATATTTTGCAATCTTTATTGATTGTGTCATAACTGAAACACCGACTACACAACTCAACAAAAATGGGTGCAAGAGTTCAAAGAGACTGGATCGACAATGAGCGAGCCTCGAAGTATGTGCGCCAGTCAGTTGGCGAGACTCCCGATCTCTCCGTTCGTAAAACGACAAGTGTCTTAAATGTTCCTAGAAGTTCCTTACATCGCATAATGTGTAAAGATTAACATTTTCACCTCTTCAAAATATAGTTGGTGCAAGATTTGAGTCAACTGATGATGCAGTGAGGCTTAACTTTGCTAACTAAACGATTGATCGATTTTCGTCCTTCAACAATATTTTGTTCTCAGATGAGACACTTCCACCTTGACGGCCACGTGAAGAAGCAAAACTGCCGATATTGGAGTATAAAAAATCCAAAACAAAAACATGAGCAGTCTCTTCATTCACCAAAAGCTGAAATGTTAGCGCTTTAACTAATCGGCCCTCAAACCCTCGGTTTCAGCAGGACGGAGCAACGTATCATACGTCTAACATGTCCTTACCAATTTTTTGTGAAACTTTCCTTGGAAAATTAATATCCCGACACCTATGAACTTGACACTATGCCTCCATCTTGACACCTAAAAACTTTTTCCTATGGAGCTACCTTAAAGCAAAGGTATACAGTAACAATCTCTCTTGACCAATTACAAGAAAATATTCGAGAAGTGTGCCAGTGAAATAATGGATCATATTTAGAAAACATTAATTTAAAGAAATAAATTCCCAGGGACTGTACTTAACGTAAAATAATCTATTTTTTTATTAAGCCCATCCATTATTTTATTATGGGTAAGACTTTTAGGACACCTTGTATTATATAAACCATACTATAATTTAATTATAGAATTTTTATTATGGGTAAGACTTTTAGGACACCTTGTATTATATAAACCATACTATAATTTAATATAAATACATCAATGTAAATTAAATGTATCGATTAGAAATATACACAGGAAAATTGAATTTATTGAATAAATATTTTTAACCTGGATCCCTTCCTTTCTGATTACACCAACAGAGTGTAATCGGTTAACGCATTCCCCCGCAAAGGATTCAGGTTAGAATCCAAAATCAAAAATATTTTTTAGGTAAATTGAATTTTTATGTATATCTTTCTAATTGATATAATGTATTCTCCTTAATATTTAAAAATATATCTTAAAGAGAACACATTATTATTTGTGAAGTTATATAAATGGAACATAAGACGTATCAATTTGAAATAACTGCCACATATAATTCTATTGATGAAAATTTTAAGTAATGCTGATTTGATTCTTAATTCAATAAATCAATATATCAAATTTTCAGCTGTCAAAAAAAAACAAATGTAAAATATTTCCATATTTTTATTCATTATCTTTGTTTTATTAACCACTTAATTGAGTTTAAATAGATCTACCGGTTTCGAAAAATACCATTTTTTTCTTCAGGATGTCATAACTAACTACAACATATATTATTGTTTCTTTACCAGAATCTATTTTATCTGTAAAAGTTGGTTTATAAAAATTTTGAAATCAATTTTATTATTATTTTTAATCAATGTTAGATCCAAAAAATTTAGGGTCGAATTATTTTATATTTCTAATGTAAATTGTATTTTATTATTAAATGAATTAATGAAATGAAGATACTATCTTACACAATGAATCTAATCATCCATTATCACACAAACATTCAGGGTTACACTCCACGATACATCGTTTAGTCAATATTCATATGTCAACATCTAGTTTCAATATTGAATTGAATACAATTAAAAAAATAGCAGTTAATAACGGGTATACTACAGGTTTGATAGACATTATTTTAAAAAATAAATTAAAAGAGTATAATAATCAATTTTTATATAAATCACAGATAAAGCATAATGATAATAATGATTATTGGCGTAAGATTTTATACATAAATATCTTTTCGAATCAAATATCTAAACAAATAATAGTATAGGAAATTTACTCATAAATTCTAAAGACAATGATGATAAATTTAACAATTCTGGTGTCTAAACTTGCAAGGATTGTGCTGCATTTTAATTGGTAAAATTTTAATATAAGAGTAAGGGAGCATTTGAGATGTTTGAACAATAGTGGGATTTCAGAATTTGCTAATCATTTGATAGAAAATGGTCATGGTTTTGATAAAAAATTGGTATTGTCAATTTTGCATATAAACGGTGTTGGTCGCAAATTAAATAATTTGGAATCGTTGGAGATAAATAAAGCGTGTAAAACTAATCAAAAAATTATAAATAAACAACTAAATTTAACTACGAGTCCCATTCTAAAATTTTTTCCTAAAATTATTCGAATAAATTTGTATTAAGTAACGATTTGAGTTAGGTATTAAATTTTTTAAAAAAAAAAAAAAAGATTCTGGTAAAGAAACAATAATATATGTTTTAGTTAGTTATGACATCTTGAAGAAGAAAATTGTACTTTTAGAAACCGGTAGATGTATTTAAACTCAATTAAGTGGTTAATAAAACAAATATAATAAATAAAAATATGAATTTAACCACAAAGTTCATATTGCTAATTTTAAAAGTATAAAATATTTCCTACCAAACAATGTTGAAAATGATATAACGAAAGCCATTTTATTCAGAAACTCATAATAAAAATATTTTTTATATAAACTGCATACGTAATATAATAAATAAATGAAAGATATAGAATTTGAATAAATAAATGAAAAATACGAAAGAAAAAATAAAGTTTTAATCTAGAAGCCAGTAATTCACCAAAAACTCTACTTTAATTAAACCGATTCACATAATTTTGAACGCTAATGAAAAAATTCTATTCCAAACGATGACAAATCTACATAATCACGAACACTTTTCAATTACTGGATCCGACAAGTGAAAATTTTTAAACTCCTCGCCGGAACAATTACATTGCGATTTGAGCCAGACCCTACCAGGGAAAGCAATTTGTCCTTGTTACCCAACAAACAATCCGATATTGAAAATGTTGTGTTTTTTCTCATTGTATAATATTTCCGTAATTCCAAACAGGGGTTGGCGCTACCGGTCATAAAATATCTAAGTACTCAGAACACGGATTTCCTTATACAACATTAAACCTACTATGCCTATTTTAGTTACTTATTTTTGCGAAATGATTTCTACATGTGTTATGTTTCAGAATCACTGCACTACAGCCTGCATTATTTATGCGAAAGAGATAATCTCAAATCAGAGTGGTGTGTATAAATTAGAATGTGATGACTGTAAACAATATACATAAGACAAAGAGGTAGAAATTTTGAACAAATATTCCCGGAACATAAAACATCGCGGCAAAAAGATAAATTAGATTCTCAATTCGCGAAACATTTGTCAGATTACAACCCTAAAATTAATGACCAATCTGCACCAATTCCATTACACTTTCAAACTAAAGGCTTTAGATTAAATTTATTTAAATAGCTAGATGTAACCAAACATGAAGTAGAGAATAAAACAATTATAAATGAACAAGTTCTCCTCTTATTGACATTTTTAAAAATCTGTAATAAGAAATGGTTTTTTAGAAACGGTTTATGCCGTAATTTTTTCTTTGGAACAAAATCATAAACGGGACGCAATTATGTTCGAACATAATTATTAACTAGAATCTTACGTGTAAATAAATAAAAACCCTAAGAATTAACATGAATAATGTTGTCTCTACCTCATTTACATAAAATAGTATAGCTATCTTCTTTCATATATTACCTTTCATTAAAATATTATTGATGTTTGAACATAATTATTTCTTAGAATCGTGTCTAAATATAAAATCCCAAAATTCCCATTATTACCTTAAGAACTTAAAATTATATAGCTGCACTCTTTTCATTAGATTACATATAAATACAAGTTGTTGAATTTAAAATGGTTGGATTGATATTGCCCTCATAAGGCGAAACGCGTCCTACGGAAATTAAACGAGTACGACCCTACATATTGGTGAGTGAAAATTTGCTACCATATTGTTAATTATTTTTTAGTGACTTAACACTTACTGCCCGGTAGGTTAAAACAAAACACGTCCAGTGGTGGTGGGTTATTTTAGACCCACCTCAAGTTTTCGGTTTTTCAACTGTGTTGTGGGAGATTTTTTTATAGATATTTCATTTTAAATATGATTTAATGAAATGGCACGATGTGCCGTAATGTTTCTGCTAATAACTCATTTTAATCTCGTCAGATAACATTTATTTGTATCTCAAATTATTTGGAAATATTTCATAAAATATTAGCTAGAAGGAAAACAGCATTAAACGAATATCTGTAGTGTAATTCATATTTTTACAAACACACGGATCAGATTTGACCCACCACCGCAGAGGATGTGTTAATAAAACTCCTGGATATTTTAACATCTAGCTTTATTCGATCGACATGTTTTTACTATCAGATTCATTCGGAAGTGCGTAGATGGGCGCCCTTTGTAGAAGAGTTGTCACGCTTGCCGTTTCCACGGATGGCCAACTTACTAATTAGTGTAATTTAAACGTGCTACATTTTGCGACTACGCAAACAACAAAAAAATAAACATAAACAGGAAATGGAATGGTAGAATAAAGTATTATTTTACAATATTGCAGGGCTGTCAACCTTCTATTCATTACTTTATCAAATTAATTAGAATATTTTTATTTAAAAAGTAAGTATATTCATAAGAAAATTATTGTAGGCGAGCATCAACTAATCGGTACACCCTATTGCTTTTTCTGAGTCACTGTTTCCGTAAAACCTATTTTCTGTGTCTATTGCATACCATAGTAAGTAAGTAAGTAGCACTAACGCAAACTAATTAGAGATTCTAAAAATGATTGAAATATGTAATTTACCGTTTCGGCGATATGACGCAACTTACAATTGAGATACGCCTGGTGTTGTTAAATAAAGCGGTTTGCATCTTAGCTAAATACAATTTGAAATAAACAGGTATTTCGGGGATTTGAACTTGCGTTTCCAGTACCTGGCCGTTTACTGAATATTTATCTGTCTCGGATAAAGTGTACAACACCGTACGACGATACGTCGTGGTGGTGATGAATACTTACGTTTTTAGGGCAATACAATATGAGATATGTTGGAATATTGACTTAAATGTTATTATTAAGTTAGAACTTTTGTTCTACTCCATGAAAATGTTTCTACTAAAGTGGAGTTATTCTGCGGTACCTACATACCTTACTAGAATGTTGATTCCATTAAACTTTTTGTAAATTATAATAAAATATAAATGTGAATAGCCAAAGTAAGTAATTCGTATTGAAGAAAATAATACTCTCACCGTAAAGTTTGCTGTTGGAGAAAGTAGACGGTGGTTTGTATTGAGTTTTAATCCCGCGGGCGATCTGAGCCTGACAGCACCCCGCGCGCCCCGCGCGCCCCATGCTACTCTCCCTCCGCCAAGTTGGAGCCAATTATTAATATTTAATAAGATATGCCTTTGTCTCGCGCAGTCATTTTAATATTCTACCAAAAGTAAGTATTTTGGTGATAGTGAACATCAACTTGTGCGCTCCCTTACGGCCCGTGTACACGGGCGAGACTCGGCGGTAAAGATCGGTGTACATCACTCAGTTATCCTGTTCTGCGTATAAACTACAACAGTATACTTTATTTATGTTTTAATTAATTTATTCATTAGACTTTATTGATATACATGCTTTTGTTGTAACAGAGGTGAATATAAAATATTATAATATAACATAATAAACAAAAGATACAATTATATTGCAATTAAGTATAATACTCGGAGTTAATTGTGTGGGATGAAGTAGACTCCATCTCTGATATATACAGCAATGTCCTGGTTACTTTGATAATAGGACATATTAAAGTTAAATATAAAGATTGTGATGTTTGAAACTGCGCACCGATGCCTGGACAGCCTGTTTTACCGACCTATGACACGAGCGGTGATTTGCTGTCTAAAAGGACGAATCAGGTACGAGAATCCGACTCTGGCGAGCAGCTTAGCATGACTTCACTTTTGAGTGGACGCTCGTAGAGGAAGTAGAGAGTCGGTGAGTGAGAGAGAATGGATACGCCGTATCCATTCCCGCGGTGGATTCAGAGATTGAAAATGGGCCTGATCCATCCTTGGGATTAGAGGAGACTCCGTTGCAACTAGCGGAGAGGCTGCATGCGAGCAATGGCAGACGAATGGGCTAGACGGACTCCACACTGACGAGATGGCTTCGGAGTAACCTTCTGGAGGAGAATATGGACCAAGGCTGTGACAACACTCCGAGGCAGTTTGGTATTTGTTGCGACTACACCCCTTGGCAAACTGGGTATAAATCGATGTGTGCTAAATCGGTAACATCGTGTGTCCTCACTAAGAGGAGAATTTAACTGGAATAAAGATTTCATAGACTATTATCGTGCTTTCAATGTCGATGTTTCATCTAATAAATAATGTAATATGTCACTTCAGTGTTTTTTTCTTAAAACCATTTCCACCTATCCGAGGAAGCAAGCGAGACACGAATATCCAACACTTATAGAACCTACACTGAGTTAGATCGGTGGCGGCACCTCTGGTACCCTATCCTCTAGGGCCAGAAGGCCCGTAACGACATATTTTGTGGTTGAAAAAAGGAACACATTACAATTATTAAAAATAAAATAATGTCACAATTGTCAACTTAGGAGGACAATGGACCAAAGAAGCGCGTCGGTGTCAAGATCAAGGATATCGAAGTACTTGGCGCTTGTAAGCAAATAGTGCTAAATAGTGACTGTATAGTGAGTACGTATTACACCATCGACCACGTATAATACAACATTTATTTTAAACTGACCCCGTCTCTTGAAGAAACGAGTCAAACAGTCTAGATATATGCCTCATCTATATGCAAGCAGCGTTATGTATATGTTACAAGTATCCAGAAATTATCTAAGAATCGTTGTGTATATAATATACATATAATTATATAACTTTTCAATTTTGGTTTTATAAAAACACCCATTAAGTTGTAATTTCGTTTGAATTTTATTACAAATTCATTATAGTTTACCTTTCACTGGTAGGGTAGGCATTGGTTCCAGAGACCGTGCCAAAAAGTTTTTATTTCCTAGCTTAGCTTTTAATTTATGAACATCGTTAGAGAACGATCTCGCCTCGTTGCGAGAACACGTGCGATTATGATTGACGTTTGCGGTTTGAATTCTGGAGAAATCTTTTTTTACACGCTTTTAAGTTAATTTATATTTTGTGGAATTTCGGAGATGTTATAAATAAAATACTTCCTTATGTGAAAAATTCATTTAAATAATAATTATGCAAATAAAAAATAACTTTATTCGTCTATATAATTTATAACTGGTTAAATTGAATTTTTTCTACAAGAAATCCACACTTATATTGGTACACAGCTTGAAATATGATTTTGTAATAATAAAAAATAGTTTTTATTTATGTTAAAAAACCCTAAGGTTGATTGTACAGAAATCGTAACAACAATATTTTGGAGTCTGCGCGTCCTCGAAATATACCGCTTTACTAACGAAAGATTATAAAAACTATAATGAGTGGCTCCTCCCATTAATAATCTCAGAAAAACAAAAAATACCGACTAAGAAAACATTTCAAAGAACTACCCACACCCCCGGGTTCGGGGAATTTAATTATTTTTGAAATCCAGTAAAGGAACAGAGCGACTCATACGTGGTCTGAATGATGATAATGGCCTGATGAGGGAGCAATGTGGTTTATATGGACATAAAATACAATATTCATTTTGTTCACGTGACACCAGTAAAACTGATACATTGTGCTACAACGAACGATGAAAAATGTTACAACGAACAGGATCAATTAAATCAGGATGTTGCAATGAATACGGATCCTACAGCATATTGGCCAACGTAGCATTTGCAATGCGCGAATGACATGGCGATGTGTCGGAGACTCTCCGCTTGACACTATGAGTTTTTTTTATGATTTTTAGTAGATAAGCTTTGTTTATATTTTTATTAAGGAAAAACACATATTTATTTTTTGATTCAAGATAAATATTAAATTATTTTTACAATTGCATTTTTGATTTTTATTATATTTTTCTTGTTAAAATGGTAACTGTGCTCGAAGATGTGGCTTGAAACAGATTACAATGAGAGTCTAATTAATTTTTGAAATTATTTAAAGCAACAATTTAAATTTCAATAATTTCAAAAAAACATTTAGATTCTCATTGTGAAATCTATGCTGTTTCAGGGATATTAATATTAAATTTAGTCCATAGATGGCGAAATTGTACTCGACATGTTTCCACATAGTAACATATATATGAAGATTGATTAATGGGTGTGAATGGTGAATGTTATATATGTATAAACTGATCACTTAAGCCAGCCGAAGACAGGTCGTAAGCCCTGTAATTGCCCATACTTCCATATCCTTCCATTAAATATAATAAAAAATAAATTCGTCTCTATGAGATGTCTATTATCTGTTCAAAACATATATATTTTATATTATTTACAAAAAAATAAATAAAAAGTATCCGAATTGATCATGATGTATAATAAATTAGTACAGTAAATTATCCGGGGTAGTTAGAAATAAATATTGAAACCAAAAAAAATAATTTAATAATGGAAAAAAAAAATATACCCTTTTATTTGAAATCGACAAAAGAGAAGATTATTTTTTCCTTTGTTCACTTTTCGGAAAATGATATAAAAAAAATCAAGCGCTTCGCACACGAAATTACAAAGCACAAATAACGTCAATTTTTGATAAGCGGATGTCGCGACTTCCGTTCGATGACGTGTAGCAATTTCGCCGGTTGAATTTTTTGTTATTATATTTAGTGGAATGCAAAGTTTGCACTACACATACCATATATTTTGTGCAGTTTTTTCCACCACGCGTTTAGTTTAAATAAAAAAAACATTTTATAATTTGAAATATTTTTTTAATAATTAGCATCTACTGTATTTGAAAATAATTCGGTTATGCAACAGAAATGTACAGAAATAAATTCAACATTAATATTGGTTATTTGATAGATAACCAAATATACAATAATGTTGAAAGAAATCTATAGAATAAAACAAATCTATTTCTATTGACATTATTTTGAAAATTGAAAATCTGTAATGTTAATTATCTTCAAGTTGGTTAATGTTTAAATAATTTCCCATATGCGGAGGAAAGTAATAATTTAAATGTTAACCTATGTACATGTCCGTCCCATAACGAGTTGTAAATATCTTTCTTACAGTTCCTGCCAATGTGTTTAAACAGATTGAAATGTAGGATCTTGTCTCTAAATACGAAAAACCTTATCCAACCAAAAATTTAGCTTTAAAATATTTATCCTACTGATATTTTTTAACTGTTTTATATCTCTTACAAGCAATTATTTGGATGGTTTGCGCTGCATAATACTATAATCTCGTTTAAAATAAATTGGCAGCAGTTAGAGAGAGAAGAGAACTATAACTATTAAAGTTAAAAAATAGTCGGGAACTTAAATTTTTGGCAAAATTTCAAGAAAATATGCATTAAAGAAATAATCTGCCATCCAGGATCCCATTACTACGGGGAGTAAATAAGGAAAGTAATTAGTAATTTAGACTTAATTCTAAAAAACTTGAGTTGGTTTATTACGAGTACTGACAATTAAGTTCGTAGATTTTTTTATTTAAATTACAGAAAGTACTTATTCGTTATCCGGGATACGGTCCTTTTCAAACTAGTCCCCTATTAAAAAAATATATTTGGTCCAACGTTTTTTTCATTGCGGGAAGAATTATTCAAAGTCATTCTCCGTGAAGCTGTTTAGAGCATGTGTCGTAATCTGTTTAACCTCCGCTGTAATGATGATATTTTACGGCTTTTTTGATTTTGAGAAATATAAAAAGGGAAATATGTAGAAGGCGTCAGATCGGCTAAGAATGGTGGATTTTTCAATATGGTGAATCGATTTTTGGCGAAAAAATCATTTACACAATGGCTGTGTGTGTTGTATTGTTCTGATATAGTTTTCGTTTGCAAACGATTCAGGCCAGATACACCTCACCCATTACCATTTCAGATAAAATGCTGCATTAAAGGTTTTGTCCTTCGGGAACAAATTCCAGTGTTTTCTGTAGCCAGCTCATTGCCAATATCAATATGTAATGCGAACAATAACTACGAACTTCTCGCAGATCTTCGTAAATCATATTGCATCTATTCAGGATTTTCCTACTAAAAACATTAATTTTTAAATTCATAATTTTATTTAATACTTTAGCAAAAATACAATTTATTAAACTACTAGATCAAATCCTGTCAATAATGACAACGAAAAATAATAATAAAAAATCATATCCAATCTAGAAAAGGTTAGATAAGAAAAGTTCAGCTCAAATGGTTCCACCAGCCGTTGGTCTTATGAAAGTATTTAATTCGCGTAACAAAAAATCTTTTTTGAAATTGATTTTCTGAAGAAGAAATTAAGGGAAAACCTCACCAATGACTAGAATAGTCAGGATCAAGAATGTTAAATAATTTATAACGCACACTCGCTTGCTGTTGTACTAAATAATGTACATATCACCAAAATTGTTTGTAATACTGTATTTATTTAAAACGATTAGTTATCTAATTAAACCACAAATTATCATAGCTTAAAAAAATATACACCATATTAAACTCGTGAAAAAAACCTTCTTTCAGTTGTGGTGAGAAAAAAGGGAACTGAAGAATTCCATTTTTGTCGTACCTACTTTTGGTCTTAGAAATTTACTTCTGGCCATAAATCTCTGCTTACAAAGTATGACTGGTAGCTGGGAGTAACATGAGTATGATAAATCGATCTACAACATATGGTTAAGTTTTAGGTATTTTAGGAATTCTTAGGGTAAAAAAAAGAATACACCGATATAAAATGTCTCGAAGAATTGAAAAAGGCGACAAAAATTACTTTATGAACATTAATATTATGTTGTACCATTTCCTTCTTCAAAGTCACTGTTTCCAAGAACTTTACAAACATTTATATGTTGTATCATTGAGATTGTAATGTTACCCAGATGTAATGCCTCCATTATAATACCTATACCTTGGATTTTTGGACCAAGGGCAAGTTATATAATATTTAAAAAAATATTATTTTTATAGAATCGTTTAGTATTTTTATTATCTCGGTAGATTTTAATACATCCTCTGTGGTGGCGGGTCAGATTTGACCCGAGTGTTTGTAAAAATATGTATTATGCTACAAATATTCGTTTACTGCTGTTTTCCTTCTAGCAAATCTTTTATTAAATATTTTCTAATAATTTGAGATACAAATAAATGTTATATGACGAGATTCAAATGAGTTATTAATAAAAATGTGAAAAAACGTTCAAAAACTGACCTAAGACAGTCGCTTTTACGGGATTGAATCTCAGCGCTTACATCAAAACATAATATATGTTGAGAATATTTTTTACGGCGGGTAGACAGAGGATACCAGGTATATAGGTCCATTTATTGTTAGCCAGTCCAATTATTGTACAGATTTATATTATTATTTATTTTTACTTATTTTCGTCTAGCGGCCCCTAGACATTGTCAGTAATATAACTATTTGAAAGGCGTTGCGCCTACCTGTAAGTTTTATGCCACTACTCTCGGGTTTTCAATATTGTTGTTGCTAATTATTAGTGAATGTTATTATTTTGTCTGTTGATGCGTGAGAATACGTACATTATTCGTAATATTTTTCAAGTTATTAGCAGAAACATTACGGCACATCGTGCCATTTCATTAAATCATATTTAAAATTAAATATCTATAAATAATTTCCCACAAAATGGTTGAAAAATCGAAAACTTGAGGTGGGTCTAAAATGACCCACCATCGCCGGACGTGTTATGTTTTGCTCACCGGGCAGTGAGTGTTAAAAACAGGTTTATCGAAACATGGTTGAATTTAACAACTGATTTGCGTGAACCAACTAGATGACACTATTGATTACAATCATGTATCCATTTTCCAAATTCATATCCCTTTTCAATCTCCTCAATAAATAACACTTCGGAACTAGCCTTTATGTAACTTATTAGAAATCTGCGTGCGTATATCTTAACAAAATAGTAAAAGTAAAATTAATGAACCATGAATGGTAATACGTTACATTTGATGTTCTGAAGGTTTACTGACCACTTAAGATGTTTGAATGAATTGCAGATTGCCCGCATTGAACCAAACTCTGCAGTAGAACGTGACGGGCTGCACGAGTTGCTACGAGATAACTTCAACCTTGATTCCTATCCAGACTCCAGGGGATATTGTGATACCATGTTCAATTAACTAATTTGTGAATGTATTTGAAAATTGACTGTATCCAAAAAGTTAAAAATATTTATTATTTCCTATTTTCAAATGAAATTTGCTCTCACGATGATACGATATTAATTATAATTTTTACATATAAAATCCGATTATTTTTTTGTCATACAAGTATTTTATATGCGGATATATGACCATTTTATTCTAAAAATACATTTTCTAATTAGTTCATTTGTGAGATGTAAGTAGGTAATTATTATTTGATATATATATTTAGAGATGCGTACACGTAATACATGTCACATCGACATTATTACTATGAAAATAGGACTAGCTTGCTGATGCCCTGGAACGAGGCGCGAACCCCCGACCACTAGATCACTAGGCCAGCTACTCATACCATTTTTATTAACGTTTCAAAATGTTAGTTATTAAAAGATATTTGTGGTGTGTAATTAATTTTAAAGAAAATCTAATTCGAAAAAAGACATGCTTAAATGACTTAAGATAGATTTTAAACATTAGTATATTAATAATTAATCTAAATATGAATTAAATATATTAATTATAAAGATATACATATAAAATCAATTTTATCGAAAAATATTGTTGTTGCGCTACCGGGATTCGAACCTGGATCGCTTCCCTAACCGGGGGAGGTGCTTTATCCAACTAAGCTACAGCGGCATTATTTTTAGCGACAATTTTTCGACCCTATATGTTACCTTTTTTTTAAAATTAATACATTTAATCGTTCCATCATTTGACAGAGCCATCTACCTTATTTTTACAGAATCTCAAAATACCTTTAAGTAAATCTGATAGTAGACGCCAGAATTATCAATTAATTTTTTATTAAATTTTTGACACATTGATACAACTTTATTATTAAAAAAAAAAAAATAATAATCAGTGATAAATGACTATTTTTAATTGTTTGAGTTACCCATATTTATTTATTGTGTCTCTTATTTGAATACAGCTAGCAACTATATTCAACCGCAAATTAAATGAGGAGTTATAATTAGGTACTCATAAAAACCATAATTATAACTGCGGAATGTATAATATGTTTATATTTCATATTATGATTAAAAGTTCTATTTTTGTTTTAGTATATACATGCTATTTATTCTTCATTATGTTTCAAACAAAGATAATATTAAGGGTGACATGTTTGAAAATGATTATCTTATTGAAAATATTATTAGTAGTGGCTATTTTACAATTGATGGATACCTATTATGTATAGAATAAATACTGTATTACTTTGTTTTCGTATATTATCACAAGTGCTGGTTTATCTATCTTTTGGATATTTTTACTGACGAATAATGATTTGAATTGACACGCCTGAAAGTTATATATTTAAGATTTAAAATATATTTTTTTAATTTGGTTTTTATTTATCAATTATTTAATTTGTTTCAATTATGGATAGAATATGATATCAGCCAAGTGGTTGCCTTTGGCAACGGTACAAATGTGTGCTCTTTTAACCGTATTTTTCCTAACATTCTCGCACACTTCGTGTCTTTAACAATTTCATTTCGAATATTGCCTTGTGGCATCGGAATTGTTATTGGCTTATTGTCAGACCGTTACTTTTAAGTTATCCCACAGAAAATAGTCGGGAGTCATCAAATCAGGCCAGTTTAAATCACCACTTTTTGTCATTATGCAGCCGGGAAAAATTTCTCGCAAAATATGAAACGTAGCTCGGATTGTGTATGAGGTAGCACCGTTCCGTTGAAACCACATGTGTTACAATGTTTCCAATATGTGTTGATAGCGATCACCATTAATGGTTACGGCATTACCATTATTAATTAGATAAAATGTTTTAAATCCATAATGTACATAATAAATTGTAATCAACTACTCTTTATGGCTACCAATTCTAACTGAAAAATGCCTGCCAAACCAAAATGGCAGCCAAACAAAATCGGCCTGGATTATAATATTCACCCTGTAGTATACAAAAGACCAAGTGTTTTAGATACAATTTAACGTGGAAATTAATTGCAAGTTGAGAGTGTAGGTGTTCTTTTTTATCGTTTAAATACGGCATACAAGAAATGGTACATGGTGCAATATATATTAGTTCGGTTGTAGGTAGATGCCCCATGTACGTGAATTCTCGAATAATGTTATTATTTACATTTGTAACACTGCCATTGAAAATATGTTTGTATATTTTAGAAGCATTTTATAAAAAGAATATAAATTTTATATCTTAGTTGTAGCTAAAAAATCACTAACATATACGTTTAACTGAATTCTGGTAATTTATTAGTTACGGTTTTATTTATGTGCCCGTCAAATGCTCATTATTATTTTTGTTATACAAAAAGAAAACATGATGACGTTATATTGCATTGTTTGCGTGTAGCATCACTCTATTTTTCCTCTGTCATAGTACACCTACAATGCTAACAGATTCTACAAAAATTGAGGGTCTCTCCCTGCACACCCTCACCCATCCACCGGTGACACAACCCTCTTTATACAACTAACAGGTACTTGATTCAAAAAATACATACTACACATTCTGCTGTTATAATATTTAGTTCACGTTTCTGAAATTAATTTTCTCTACCCATAAGGGATGATGTACAGACCTTTAAGGGGTGGCGGAGGCAAGATTGATGGGGGTAAAAGTGCATGCGGGAAATATTGAGAGGGGGATGGTAATGTTACGAGGTAACGGCTGACGATATTCCCGTTTTCCTTTTATTAGAGAAAATTTCAGGGTGTAAATGTCAAAGTTTTGTACATGTTTTATTATCAACCGCCACCGCATATAATGTAGGTTGTTAGGTTTTATTTATTTACGCCAGGTGGGGAACAAAACGTTTTTCACATTTCAGAGCTGCCGTCCGTTAAGAAAAAGGCTGTCGTCATCTAAATGTTTAAGAAATAACTTAAATTCTAGAATATACTGTTTGACCTGTTTACACCTTGTCATGAATGACCTGATCTGAAACCTGGCTTTATTTGATAAACTGAACACTGCAATACAGCCATATTAGAAGCTTGTTAGAAACGAGAAATGTCAAGTTAGTAATATATCTAACATATTTTTATGATACGTAAAAAAGCTCTTCACACCTTGATACTATAATTATTTATTTTAGGAGAACACATTCTTATTGTGAAGTTGTAATTATTCAGAACAGACGGTCTGTGATATTTTAAATATGAATTAAATATATTAATTATAAAGATATACATATAAAATCAATTTTATCGAAAAATATTGTTGATTAAATGTATTAATATCAAAGAGGTAACATATAGGGTCGAAAAATTGTCGCTAAAAATGATGTCGCTGTAGCTTAGTTGGATAAAGCACCTTCCCCGGCTTGGAAAGAGATCCAGGTTCGAATCCTGGTGGCGTAACAACAATATTTTTCGATAAAATTGATTTTATATGTATATCTTTATAATTAATATATTTAATTCATATTTATAATTATTTAGATTAAAAATGTTCGTTCTCCCTTCTGGCAGATAAGAAGGCGGGAGAAATGCTGTTTCTCAGTTATCACACGTCTGTTGGTCCTGAGAAGGACCATTACTGTCCTAACGATTTAGGTAAATCTTATCAATATCGCCTTGAAACGATCGTAGAACATGTATTTTCAGGACGGCAGTTAATCCACGTCAATATTCTTACTAAATTCAAACTAAGCTAAACGCTTGTGCTATGAAAATATGACTTTTTTGTTGGTCTCCTGGAGTCAGGATCGATCGCCCGATCACTGTATTACTAGGCATTACATTAATAAGCACGACAAATCATTCGTCGTAATTTTTAATACATTTTTATGATATTGAAAATGACAATGAATTAACGTACGTTTCTTCCGTCTTTTCATCTCTTATCGGCTTATTAAAGCCTCTGTAAATCTTGATACAATAATTATTTAGCTAAGGCAATTCCCCTACCTTCTCTGGAATCCATAATTGTTTCTGGCATCACTAATTTAATCATCTAAAATTGTTTATCCTCAAATAACATTACTTTTAATGTGGTAGATTCAGGTTGACAGGAATATGACTTAAATATAAATTAGCTCCTTAAAGTTTTCGTGGATTGATTGGTTTCATTTTGAGCTTAATATATTCATAGTTTAGCTTAAAAATATCTATATACAAATTTGCACGAGCTATAAAATATATTAATAATCATACCGTACGACAATGTTAATGAACATTATGTTTTCAGCGTAGTGCCGCAATGTAAAGATTAATATTTAAGGGAAATACTCAACACGTGTTTTCATTTCTACATAATATTAAAATATAATATCTACCACGAGAGGAGAAACATGGGGTAGTTTTCTGGGAAACAAACAGGCATTACCAGGAGGGATAATTTGCAGTGAGGGATGCGAATTAAAGGGGTAAAAAATATTAAAAATTGATAGAACCAAAAAATGTTTTACGTAACGAGATGAAATATAACCATTAATTTGGAAAAATAAAGCGATAATTTGCTTCACCTTAATGTTAAGTCGAATTATTTTCTTTTCTTCTTCTTCTGAGTCAGCCTCTAATCGCTATGACTCACCTGCCAAAAATTTAGTTGACCCAATCGAAACGTTGACCTGTGCGCATTCCTCATGTACATTTGATGTGACGGCACGCCATTGAAAAAAATGTGTTCAACTTTAACATTTATGAAAAGCTCTTGATGCGACTAAAAACCTGGACGAGCGTGACAGGAGTGTGTGAGGGCGAAGGCGAAACCGAGAGGGCGGGCGACGCGAGGCAGCGGTCGATCTGGCCGAAGCGCGGTGAGCGGATGTCCGATGCGGGTGAATTATTAATATTGTCACAGTTCATCCTCGACAACATCACCGGATAGTGGCTTGTGAAATCAGTCATAATTTCACACTACACAAATTTCTTGCTCAAATTAGTAGGGTATTCTATCTGCATGTTATGAGGGTGATATGTATTGGAGTTGGGAATATGTGGGTAGGGTTAGTATATTTTCGTCACGGTCCTAAAGAATGACCAAGAAAAATTTGGTACCAATAATATTCCCTTCTTCAATATTAGCAAAATTACTTTGTGGCCTCATTTTATGTAAATCGAACTAATAAAGTACATATTTATATCGGGGGAGGGATACTGGGGTGGCCAGCGGGAGGGGTAGAAATGTTTAAGTTTTGGGCAGGATCCTAAAGAGTAACTATGCAAAATTTAGAATGAATTGCATTCAATATAACTACGTGGCCAGAAGAAGTGGGTGTCTATGTTTTGTATGTAAGTGTGCAGGATAAAGAATAACTATGCAAAATTTGCTTAAGATCTACTGAAATGTGTAGTATTGTATGGATAACAGCCAGGCCGACATTCAGTATGAAAAGCTATAATTCTAGATATCTTCAACTGTGGAGCGGACTTCGACTTAAGAACATGGCTGTGTTCTTGGATCGTCATACTTCTGATAATAAAATAAGGGGTATTTCTATTTTCCACGTCATTAAAAAATAAAAAAAATGTCGATATACACAAAAAATTTGACGCTCAATTGATTTTGAGCTCACCGAACCCTAAACCCACTTATTCGAATTCACTATTCAAATCCACCCTTCTTCCAAAACCCAGTTCGATTCTATTCTGCTGCCCATTTCGTAGAAGTGTCTCACGACTTGTAATTCATGGCACCATTTTGCTATCATTATTTTTAAGCACACCCTTCTATGTAGAGGGACAAATGGAAAATACAGGAGGTACCCCTAATGGTCTCATTTCCCTCTCCACCCCCAGCCCGTCGATGTTCGATTGAGCGTAACGTTAAATAAACGTACGTCATCTTCTGACTTCTGATGTCGCGATCCAATATATTGTCACATTACTGTCTGAACGACAGTATTAAACCTAATTCCTGATACCCCTTAGTATATAGCTCCTGCTACTTTAAAGGATAACATTAAATTATATATAATATTTTTCAAACATCTATCAAACAATATTATGCTAGCTATTTAACGAATGTAATACATAACTTTGCTACACATTGTCACTACTATAGTTTCGAGAGGTCTACTTCATCTCATCATCGGGTGATATCTAATCTAAATACACGTGTAGTATAATATATAGTTTTTATTAAAAAAAAAAAATTACGATGTTAATCCATATCGATTAATGATATTGTGTGTAACGTTTGTGTTTAAGCAAATTTGTAAGAAAACTGATACATTACTCGCAGTAAACGATACATTTGTTTTCAAATATTAATTAACTTAATACTTAATCTTTTGGATATGAACCGGAAATAATAAGATTTTTAAATTAATTTTGATTACTTTAAATATTTTTTTTTGTTACATCAATCAATTGTGGAGGTGCAAAATATATAAAATCCAACAAATTACGATATTTTCATTTTCGACGTACGTTAATTTACACAAGGACAAGAAGATGTTTGAAATGTAATTTCGAATTAGTTAAGAATTATCAAGGCAAAGTTATGGAACGGTATACAGTCTATTCTACTTGCATATTTTATTAATCATAGCTCTGGTAGGTTGACTCCCTCCCTCATACATGTTACATGAGTATTACAAATCAATTAGTTTCCAAAAAAAATAGACTCAACGACTTAAGACGGGGAAACCCCTCGGAAAAGAAAAAGGAAAATAATGTAACCAACGTCGATCTTATTAATTTATCTATCAACAGAATGAATTAGACATATAAAAACATAATAAAATTTGGGATTTGTTATACATTCGTTGAAAATATTTATTCTGGCACGTATTTTTTAATTTTATTTTGTTCTTTTTTTAAATGAATGGATAATATATCGGAAGGAATCTTTGAAGAGATATCGGAAACTATCGAAGTCTCCTTCATTACATTCAATGGCTATAAAATATAAGACGACCCTTGCAGTGAAGTGTACCTATACAGTCTGTGAAAAATAAAAATAAAACCTCGACCGAGTCCATGCACAGGTTTGATAGCATATTAACGTGTGGACACATTAAGCTAATAATCTAATAACAATTAGTTGAATTATATAAGTTTTCTGGAGTGTTCGATCAAAAATCAATTTTTGTGTAATAAAAAGTACTCAGCATTCGGAAATATTTTTCAAAAGATGCTCGAAAATATGTGAGTACCAATATGCCATTAATACGTTTCTAAAGATCTAAAGGAGTTTTATAAATTTTCGAACTTCTGAGAAATAATTTCTTTGAGCAGAAGAGCGCGTTTACATCTAAGTTTCGGGATCGCTTTCAATTTCATTTCAAGCATTACTCTTCTGTTTATATAATACGTGCTTAGACATATAAGACGAAACCTTATTAAGGGTAGCACAAAGTAATTCAATAACATTGGAGGGGGGGGGATATGAAACAGTATTCTTCCTCAGATATTATATTGAGATTCTCAAACACGCAGGATGTACTTACTGGGAAAATATGTTATAAGTTTTTTCAGAGTCGGGAGACATATTAATTAAAATTCGTCAATCAAAGAGTAACGATGTATTGAAAAACTGAATAGGTGTCCAAGTTACATAAAAGATTTGTAAAATTTAAAAAATATATTTATTAAAATTGATCAATTTTTATATCATCAAACCTGTTGTATATGTAAATTTTTCAATAGCATGCAGTGAAATTTAGAAGAAAAGTCTTAGCGCCGGTTGTGTGATCAGTAGTAACTTTTTACTTTGGTAAAAAAAATTACTAAAGTAAGAAAAATTGCGGAAACGGCTCGTATATCGATATCCGACAGTAAAAATGTGAATCGATGGTTAAATATGGCGGACTCTTCACAGCTGTTTCAAAAGTCATCTGGCACATTGACACTTTGAAAGTTGCAATACACAAGTGCAACGTTGCAATGCAGGTGATGAGAGTTTGTTCGATGACGATCTTGTTGTTTAATATATAGGTACATTAGCACACGATACGAAAATATTTCGCCACCAGGCGTTGAACGCATACGCGAATAAACCATAATATAAATCATATTTCATGATTATTTGTCTTGTGACGCTGTGAGGTGAGATTTCTTATATACGCTTTGACAATAGTAAATTTGTCGTACCAACAACCGGCAAATGTTTTTTACCACGGGTGATGGTAAAAATTATTATAGGAAAAACTTACCATGGTAAAAATTTACTACTGATCACACAACTCGCACTTAGGATAAACCGCTATCAACGATATTTATATTTTTTATTTTATATCTTTGCTTTGTTAACCAGTTAATTGAGTTTAAATACATCTACTGGTTTCAAAAATACCATATTCTTCTTATATATATTTATTTAATATTTAATTACGTACTATGTGTATGCCGCATAATGAACATTCGCTTAATCGATGTATTTAGGTAAAATGAAACCGTCGATTATAATATCCTACCATTTATTTATTTGTAATGTTTTAGTAATATTTAAGTAAAATGCTTATCCGAATCGTATAAATTATTTACATCTTCTTCTTCTTCTTCTTCTTAGGTTTTCACGGCCATCCAAAATCTTCTGTGTAGAGTTTCCTAGACTAATTTGCAATCTGCTTCGGATCCCATTGCAGGGTATGCGGTGCGAAGATGTAAGTATAATAATTAATTATGTATATCCAGGCGTGCCTTCAATTTTATAAATTTTAATGTATCAAGGACTTACACACAGAGTGGTTTTTTTCACTGATTTTATTAACATCTCGATATAAAATAAACACATCATATAATATGCACAGTGCAGTGCGGGTATTATTAGATAGTCACTTAAAGTCCGCGATAATGTTAATAGATCGCGGAGAACGGGCACCAGGGAAGGCATCAGAGCAAAAGATCGAGAAATTTGTCCACCGATCCTTGGCAGATCGTTTCCACCCCCGCGCTTCTCTCGCATGACTCCACGGTTTCTACTAGGCCATGGTTTGCGTCCTGGCTACCGCATACTACCGCATACCGCATAGCTTGTCCATGACGCCGTAAGAGAGGGGCTACTGTCCACTGCAACAGTAATGCAAAAAACGGTGCATGATTTTACTTTTTGAAAACCATTAGGTGGTAATCAATCATGTATTGAAGTTAACTATAGAAATGAGTTAGATATTAAAAAAAAAAACTAATGTGTTATAAAACTATATTGGTAATTAGACTAATTATATACGTACGCCACGTGTGGGTATATATTTTTTCTTCTTCTTCTTTCAAACAGGCAATCCACCCTTCAAGAGTGATTTGTGCCATTAAACAAATTTAAACATTATTTCATAGAAAGCAGTACAACAATATTATAGAATAGGGAATATTGCGTTACAAGTTAATACCATTGACATTCAAGAAATTTGCTATTATATAGCTTAAATGTGGCGAGTTAAGGGAAAGAAGATGACACAAGTTAACCGGGAGTTGAAAATTACCATTGACAAGATTATTGTAAAAAAAACTGTAATTCGCAATGGACATGCAAAAAAGTCATGGTCAAGGGTTTCCACCTCGGCACCACATTCACACATTGGGGAGTCTATTATATGTGAATGTGTGTGTCTATTAACAAATGTGAGGCCACCTGGCAATGCCCAATTCTCATTCTAGAGATATGTATTTGATAAATAATAATTGAAATATTAATTTAATGTACTAATTATAAAGATATACATATAAAATCAATTTTATCAAAAAATATTGTTGTTGCGCTACCTGAATTCGAACCTGCATCTCTTTTTCCAATTCGAGGAAAGTACATTACCAACTATGCAGCAGCGCTAGTAATTTTGACGACAAAATTCCCAACATACATGTTACACTTTTTTAAATTAATACATCTGTCGTGACGTTATTTGAACGCCATCTACATTGTTTTTATAAAATCTCAAATACCTTTGAGTAAACCGATAGCAGATGCCAAAATTAACAATTCATTTCTTATAAAATTTTTGGATGCATTGATATTATATATTATTAAGGAGTACATATTATTATTGTGAAGTTGAAACTATTCAGAACATAGGTCTGTAATGTTTTAAATACTAATCAAATGTATTAATCATAAAGATATACATAAAAAAAATATATTTTTTTTCGATAAAACATCAGACCTATGTTCTGAATATGTACAACTTCACAATAAAAATGTGTTCTCCTTAATGAATAATAATTTATTATAAAAGCCGACATGAGCGTTGATAAATAAATAATTATGTTTGTGGAATCGGTTGACATTTTATAGTATCACTGTAGTTAAATGATTAAAGTTGTCTATATTCTTTCGATGTATAGGTTTTTTTCTGTGTCCTTTTGTAGGTGATTCATTTAATTAATTATAAATATCATGAAACCGTGTTGTGAAAAATTTTGATTTTACTAAATTAATTTAATTTAAACTCATGCTTTGAAAGGACTAACTAGTTAGTCGCATTATATCATATTTAAAAAAATTGTATAATAAAGTAATGTAATCAATATAGCTTAATTATTATTTCCATATAATCAAAATTATATTAAAATAATACGCGCACTAAGTTTTTTTCGTACTATATTCTAAAAACAAATTACAATACTCACATAAAAGACATGTAGGAATATTTCTGGACGTACATAATACTCGTATTTACGTCCTTGGGCAGTAGACCAGTAGATGAAAAGGATTGTGTCTCACCCCGCGTATATTTTGTGGAATAATATACAAAAGTAAATGGAGAATTATTGTCAAACATATAAAACCCACATCGAAAGGAGAAAAGGCAGGATTGAGCAAAATGACAATGTTTTTCTGAGAAAATGCCAAACCCATCATTTTTTACCGACTTTTCACTTATAAAGATTAGAAAGCAATACAGATATTTCTGAGAATCAATCAATATGTGTGTGTGTGTACATTTGAAGAAATATTACAGGCAGCCATATAAAATAGTAAATTCCCAAGGATCAATCATTTTCGTTTCAATCTTTTCATATCGGGTCAATAAAAAATTCAGTTCGTAAAGCTTCGTTCATATAATATTGATACAAGTTTTTACCCCCGTACACCGCGCCTTTAGCGGACGATTCGAGCCTCCTGGAAGACATTCATTGTCTGAATAAGTTGTGACCTCGTCCATTATTCAGCGGAACAGGACATTAAGTTCCTTCGGGCACGTGACCCGGGTCCTGCTCGTAATGTGCGAGTCAGGACACGCATACTTAGATTCCAGACGCACGCACACGCGCGCGCTCGGGATACATACGCGCACACTCTGGAACAACTTACACATTCAGGATTCTCGTACGTAGATTCTGGATACCAGTGTAAACAGACCCAGTGGCGTAGGTACTCGCGAAGGAAGCGAGGGGTGAGATTGGACTTTGAAGGGGGAGTAAATGAAAGCGTTTGTTTGTTGTGAAATTTATTTAAAGCGAAACACTTTTTCGGTAAATTACATCGACAACGGCCGTCGAAACATTCCTCGGATACGATAAACACAAACTCAACTGTAAAATTATGTTATTAATACTTTTAATTAAAAGTGTATCAGTAAACGGGAATATTAAAAATTTGACATTTCATCAAATATTAGTCTTGTTCTACCGTGGACCGATTTTCGTCGCAAGCGAACTTTCAAGACGTACTTCAAAGCTCATATAATGAAACATGAAATAATAAGCTGCAAGTTGACAACTGAAATGTCGGCTACGATAAAAATTATCTCTTAAAAGAATAATCCGGAAGAAATTTTGCCACACAGCCAGAACAACTGACAAGTTTAGTACTTATAGGGATTTGACTAGTATTTATTTGTTTTACAAAGATATAAATCTATTTACTGTTATGTTTTTGTTAGTATTATCTGAAGAGTACTACAAGGGCTGTTCAAATCATTTTTGATTTTACGATAAAGTATTATTATAAAATTTTAATATTACAATTTGCAATGTTTGTTGACTCTTTGAATCATTAAGGTTCAAGACGGACTTCCTGGTCCTGAGCTATTTAATATTATCTGGCAGTGATTTTCAGATTATTACATTATATTTGGTACCTACCGCACACGATATGGGTTGGGAATTAACATTCACAAGTTGGCAACACTGACCGCGCAAGGAAAGGAATTCTAGCAACGGTCTTTTTCGGGTGACAGATATCAACCTAAACGGACGGTCAATCCGATGCATAAATAACGAAAATATGACTTCATATAAGTGAGGAAGGGTGAGAATAGTTGAATATTTTTGACATCTGTGTCGTCCTGCATCATATTTTAACTTTATGTTCGCTAATTATATGTGTAATTTCAGGATGGACGCATCCCTTCCTCATTCCTATTTCTAATTTTTTTCGTCGTTCCTAGTTGTTTCACTTTTAAATGTCTTCAATAGTTACTTTATGTTACCTTTTTGCTAAAACTCCTTCGGCTGGCATGACGGGAAAGGAGTCATGCCACGACATACTTTGGACCACAGGAAGGATTTCTCCTGAACAATGAAGAAGGGGTAGGAGTTGGTCTCTGCCGCTAGACAGTACCCGACGAGATAATTTTTACAACCGAGGGAGAACAATGATGCAAGGAGATGGCCCAGCCTTACTGATGTTCCGGCGATTCAAAGTTACAAGTTTTAACGGGTGCCTTGGACTAGCCAAATCTAAATGAAGTCTGTGAATCTCTGCCGCAATGGACAATTGAAATGGTTGTAAAAAATGAATTTTGTTGCGTACTGATAATTTAAAACTTATGATTTTCTATTGTAGTATTATTCTTTCTTTACATTTTCTGCTTTATTTAAAAGTAATGGTTTTTCTGCTCGCGTTAAACCAATTAATTTGTTAAGTTATTTTTTTGTATTACATCTAACCCGACAAACTTATGTGTGTTATTACCTAGGTAAAGATTTCACATTACTAAGATCAAGTATTCTAGAACATTATTACTTGTACAAAATAATGTTCATTTAGTTATTGAAATAATAGTAAATTTCATTATTTTATTGTGGCAAAATTGCCAATATCATATCTTACATCGCATCATATTTTGTGATGGGACGCTTAATGTTTTCTACTTTAATATTCTGTTTTCTTGTTTACTTTATTAAACTTTGTGATTATAAAATGCCTGAGAATGCTGGCTAAAGTGAGTGGCAGGAGATATGGTTAATTCTGTGACCCAGACCCACGCACTTCATGCAATACCCTGAGCAAGCTGGTGGATGTGCATATACGGCGTCATATCATGACACAAGATATTAGATTATAAAATGTTACGATGAGAGTTTGGTTGTCAAAATACATACAAATGTTCACCACAAGCGTGAATCCGCCATAATTAAATACTTTTGAAATATGTAACATAATATTAGATCTCCACTGCACAAACACTGTACATTGGTTTTTACAAATGTTAATAAATAGCTGGAGCGTCGGCCATCTTGGATGGAATACAGTGTTGTTTGCAGGGAACCTAACTTAGAAGTTATGTTTAATAGTATTTTATTTATTTTATATGATTGTATAACATACCATTCGATGTCCAAGAAAATATGCAACGTTGTGGTATTTGTATCTTAGATCTGTTTCAAAACAGATAGTTATATAATATTGACGCAAGTCGGGTACTCCGTGTGCAGTCTGTCGTTCCAATAAACCTTATTATACCTTTCCTGTTCTAGCCAACTGATACTTAGGGATTTTGGATGAGGTGGGACAGATTGAATTTCGACGCGGACATGTCAACAGGCTTTTTTTGTGGGCCGAAAGTGTCAACGTGCTTAAAATCTGGACCACGAAAAAGCGATTTTCTACAGCATCCTGAAGTGCAGTGATATCTACGTTTTTCATCACAAAAGTGTAAGTTAACTGGAGGTGTAAATTGGCGTCCAACCCAGGACTGAAATCAAGATAGGCCAGATCCGTCTGCCATTATTCTTTTCTTGCTCCATTTTAAGTTGCATCAACTAAACCGTGATTTAAATCGATATAGTCCACGGGATCTATTCCCATCATATACATTTCTGATATGATACCGACATACTTTTATGTAGTCTAATAAAATCTGTTAACTCGTTTTTCATGCCATTGATATTATACAACCTACACATTTGTGATGGGTTATTTTCAGCTCCCACCTCATATACCAAGATTGTAATAAATATATTATATTTTTTTATAAAATAAAGTGTGAATTGGGATATTATTAAATACTAAATAGATTTAATTTCCCGGCACACCACTGGACAGTTCTGGAGTGGACACGTCTCTGGACTCTGGCTGTAGTAAAACGCGACAGCTACGTGGAATAGAAACTTATTGTCATTTATTTTTATTGCTCTCTACCTTTATGGGACAGTAAACACTTACGGCCGTATCTGCTCGGGAAGGCGATCTCTCCTCGCCCGGGAGTCGGGTCACCGGGACGTCAGCAACAGTGCGTCCATACCAAGAAGGAAGTAAAACACTTTTATTTCAGCAATGAAGATTTTTTTTCAACAAACCTTAAACGACTTTCGTCAAAGTGACTGACACATCATTATTCGTATGAATACAGAATAAAAGTCTCACATGCTTCAACCCCCACGACGATAATTGTCAGTGCTTCTGTATTGATCGCACCAATTAAATAAAAGACTTAGTTCTCTTCAAAGATGCCAATCTTAAATGTACTTATACTTTTTAAGAAATATAACAAATTTTCTCGATATTAATCTTTAAAAAAAAGTTTACTACGCTATTTGTCAATCGATCATTAGACACGGAGTAATTGCATAGGATGGAGCAACTACGCTAAAATGTTCTAGCACACTTATACAAACACAAACTCAAACACAATTCCTACACGCAGAAACAAAGATTCTCTTCAAGTCCCTAGAGTGCGAACTACGTATGGACAAGTAAATTTTATACACCTAGGCCCTAAACTCTACAATACAATCTATCAATATTTAGGAATCCGAAGAATCAAAAAAAGTAGGATTTGACTTTGTATTAGAGAGATGGGTCGACCTGCTATTGGGATACTCACCCAAACACAGTGTCAACTTGAATGCCGTTTGCCAGGTAACATATTATACTAAGGTATTCGATGATTCCAGGTATGATATGTATATTTGTGATAGAGGGTAGTCGACGAATCATCAGTTTTTATTTATTTTTTAGGAGAACACATTCTTATTGTGAAGTTGTAATTATTCAGAACATAGGTCTGTGATATTTTAAATATGAATTAAATATATTAATTAGAAAGATATACATCATATATATAAATAATAGAACGATTAAATATATTAATATCAAAAAGGTAACATATAGGTTCGAAAATTGTCGCTAAAAATATTATCGCTGTAGCATAGTTGGATAATACATAGTTCGAATCCCGGTGGCGCAACAACAATATTTTTCGATATAATTGATTTTATATGTATATCTTTCTAATTAATATATTTAATTCATATTTAGTTTTTATTTAATATATTTGTATTATCAGTACTTGCATCTAATTAGTCTTCATTGTAAACATTGCCTGTCTCAACACAAAGTTTTCTAGCGAGATAGAAATAGTAAAACTAAAACCTAATTAAATGTAAAAAATGTACAGCATTGAAATAAATAAATATGTTTCCATTATTTTTATTACGATCGGTGTAGACATGATCACCAATCCTCGTTTTGCTGATGACATCACGCTTATGGCCAGTACAGAGATGAAACTGAAAATTATTTAACAGAAAATATAATATATTTCATATTTATTGCAAACTTTACATTGTGGTTAATCATTTTAATATAACTTTGTTTTTAATTATTAAATTTAAAAACATTATAACAATTTGACATAATATAGTTTTAGTTAGTTTATTTGACATCCTGACGAAGGAAATGGTATTTTCCGAAAACGGTTGTTTATGTAAATTCCCAAAGAATAATAGTTCAATTTATATGTTAATACAATTTTATAATATCGATCATTAACGTTAATATAATTTTATAACTCCGGTCATTAATAATTTACGCAGACCCGGTAAATCCGGTTCGAAGGGCCAAATTATGTTTGTGTATTATGTTTGATAGCTGGCTTCCAGGTTTCCGATTAACAGTAAGCACACATACCGTCTTCTTAATCTTCTGAAAAAAGGGCGGCAATACTCACACACATACACACATGTACATTATTATAAACCAGGAAACCCAATCGAAGTAACAAGGCACGTAAACACCGGTGGTGGATTAAATTTAACTTATAATACGTTGAAAATATAATACGTGAGCAGGCAGTTTGGTTTAGAAATAAATCGATCTAAAACGAAAAAACTGGTTGTGGATTTTGCCAATGCATCACAATAACTTCCTAAATAGCAGGATATGAAAGTAGTTCAATAGGCAATTTATTTGGGTGAAGAAAGGTAAAGATGAATACGTGTCACATCAATTTTCTTACTATTTTTAAACTAAACTAAAAGCTTGTGCTATGAAAATAGGAATAACTTGATGGCCCCCTGGAATGATGCTCGAACCTCTGACCACTGGATTACAAGGCGAGTATCGTAACTACTACACCACAAGCGCGTCGATTGATTTGGTATGTGGTAATATATTACATTAATGATAGAGTAAAGAATTAATAAATTAGGAGTGCAGATCTTAGTATTGTCATGTAATTATTGATACAATTTTGGAAATGAGCTTTATCTGGCACCTTATTTCAAACATGAGAAAACTAACAATTGTATCATTATCCCTTTCTTTTGTAACTTTTCCTTATACATTACGTAAAAAGTAATTCACTTTAATATTTAGATGATGTTGATGACAAAAATAGTGTAATGATTTTATATATTACTAAATCTACGCCCGGATCAGAATCCAGAAAATAATATGTATTGTAACTTTCTTCACACCATTTCTATTTATTATTAATGGATGATGTTAAAGGCATGTGAACAAAGGAGCTGGGTCATTGACTCTGCAGTGCGAGGGGTAGTAATGAAATATGAAGTACGAGCTGACCCATGGACTCAACGTGTCCACACAGTGTCAGGGCATGTATTGTATTGTATTGTCATTGGCTCTAGGATCTTCTAGGTCCGTTGCCGACCACACGGCTGTCCTTCAAATGTCTATCTTGAACTGTGGTCTCTCAACAAGGAATCGAAAGAATGCAATGATGCTACAAATCCACGAACAATTATTATTCAGAAGCTACGGTGCATCATGTTTTTTGAACGGTGTCCTCTCATCTCATTCTTGAACATCGCAAGGGCAGAATTCCCGCTAGTATTACCTCATAGATCTTATGAAGTGCGATGAAGTTATCACGTTTGACATGTCCTTCCTATCTTAACCTTCTCGACTTCCATATATCTAAGATATTTGGTTATTGGAAGGCCTTATTTTATATATATTGTGACGTACGCGACATTTGTCGGTATGTCCAATGGGTGCTTCAGAGTATTGCATAAGTTTTCGTACACGAGTACCACGATAGAATTGATTATTTCTTCAACACTTGGTTTGAATAGTCGTTCTTAGGAAAAAATAGATAAGTTCGAAAATGTTTCAAAACATTTTAATTCTTATAACATAAACAAATGAAATCGATATATTAGAATCAACATGAGAATTTGTAATTTAGTAAGCATCTTGGTGTAGAAAGTCCGTTGCACAAATGCGAGCTGGTTTCAAATATAAATTTTTAGAGTACCTCTTGAAATTGACATTCCAGTTATAGTGAAACTATGACATGCACGAATTTACGTTGACACATCTTGATGATTGAGGTTATGTCGGAGTTTCTCCACCACTTTGGATCTATCGCGTGAAGTAGTCACGAGGTCCAACTGCAACCTGGCGCCTCCAGATCAGTCAAATTATATCAAGAATAACTGCATTACTTGTGTCATTGGGAGATCCATTTCACCGGTTTAGTGCGGTTCCATCTGCACAGCCATATCCCGCTGTTAGTCCTCATGGCAGATTGTCTGGATAAATATTAATAAATAAAGGTCTCAGGCATTCCTTCTATCTCATTGACAATAATCTTCTCCATGGCGTATAAGAAAGGGACTAGGTCTTGTAATTAAAAAGATTAGGATGACACCAGCAACTCAACAACAGATTAGCACAAATTTCAACGATTAAATTTAACCTTTATTGATACGTTATATTTTAATGAATTTAAATCAGTCTTCCGTCACATGCGTGATTGTTAGCACACCACAGAGAAAAATGTGTATGTCAACCGTCGTTAGTGTTGTCCTCCGCGCGAAATTAATGACCATAGATTTTTTGACATTCTAGTATTGGGATCATATTATATCGCAATATTACAATATATATATATATATTTATATTGTAATATTGTAACTGCTTTTATACCTAAATATAAAATATATTATTTACAAACGATAATATAGATTCTAAAAATTCAACTAGAAAAGATACCCACGTTGATTGGTGCATTATAAATAAAATATATTTCTTTTAAATACTAATTTAATGTATTAATTATAAATATATACATATAAAATCAATTTTGTCGAAAAATATTGTTTTTGCGCTACCGGGATTCGAACCTGGATCTCTATTTCCAATCCGGGGAAGTACACTACCAATTATGTTATAACGCCAGTATTTTTCATGAAAAATTTTCGAACTTATATGTTACACTTTTTCAAATTAACACATCTGTCGTTTTACCTACACAAATTCATCTACAAAAAATTTCTGCAATTAAAAATAATAAACCATTTTTTTGTTATGGTGCTTTTATCGCTTGGTGCATTTTAAGCGTAAAATTTAATTTCGAAATCCACTCAGCTTTTCAATGTACAGAGGTACCATTTGTATAAAAAATATTTATACTTCTGTCGATAAATTGCATTACTGGTCCATTACTGCACACGAAAATAAAAATTAAACACTATTTGATGCAGGATTTTTCAAAGATTACAATACATCGTTAATTATTTTATTCAAATTGTTGCGAAATTAACTATAGAGCAAGAAAGAGATTCATTTCTTGGAACTTGGTTGACCAAATTGAGAAGATTTGAAGGTCTTGTGCTTTAGAGCTGTCGGATACGTTCAAGCCAGTCTGAACTTTCAAACCGATCTGCCGTTGCCAGGAGACAGTTTCAGTGAACGGATAATTCCTGAAGCAAGCCCAAAGACGTGGTTCTCTATGGCAACAGTATAAAGAACAGTGCATCAGAGGAATTATGCAAATTAACGTGTGAAAAGTCGGCTGGTTATTTATGGCGCATGCGCCGTTTAATAGCTGTGGATTGGCGACTCAAATCCCCAGCTGCAAAATAAATGTATAGATCGGTATTCGTTGCGTAAGTGACTTAAGTAGAATGAAAATAAGCGTTATTGCAGATGCTGCCAACGCATACCTCTAATAACAATAACAGGTGCGTATGGAACAGTGTCAACGGTTTCGCTATTGGTCATAGTGGGTGTCTTACCTGCAGACCTTGAAATTCTGGAGACGTGGGCGTGCTGTAACCTCAGAAATGGTGTGGTAGTAGATTATTTAGGCCGTACATAAAGACAGTCAGATGTCCCCTATAAAGATCTGATCAAGAGAATGAGGATTTAACTTTACAAAGATGGCAAGAACGGCAGGACGCAGCGTCGCAGGACAGATGGACACACTCCTTTCTCCCTCGCGTCGCTGTTAAGTCGAAGGGTGTTTGGGGTCCTCCGGACTCCAATCAGATAGAGTGGCAAATGATTACGGGGCACGGTCAATTTAAGAGTAAGCTTTTTGATTTTAGATTGGTAGATGCCTCCTGGTGTGTTTGTCAGAGAGTCAACCAGACTTCGGAACATATCTTGTGGAACTGTGTGATAATGAGTGATGTACGTGATCGTATGCTTGGTGGTTTAACTGGTTTAAGTGGTCGGATGCCCGTAAATGCGGACCTGATCAGCAATGCTGAGAATCTAAGGCCGTTCAAGGATTTCATCAGAACATGGAAACTTAGATGGGGTGACTTGGGCAGATGATCAGTCACGTCAGATGCACGTCCTTTTTCACCACATTCTCCCTTTTCTTTACTTCCTACGAAACCAAATTGATATATATTATGTAATGGGTAAATTTGAACTTCTCATGCATATAGTTTATGGTTTGAAGCTGATCTAAATTGACGTGGTGTCGAATGCTTGCATTCGTCGGGAGCTCTGCCCCTAATGGTGTATCCATTGATCATTTGCAGAAAGTGGGCGTAATTATGTCCCGTTTTTTCCCTTTGGGAGAGTCTAAATGCCTGGCTCTTAAATAGCTGCTTTGTGCCAATCTCTATTTTTATTTAAATGATTATCTATTTGGAAGCAATCTCCAGCACTTACAGAATGGTGCTAACCGTTGTTTTTTTACGTTATTGGTTCATATGATATTTGTTTTTACTTTTTATTGCATTCTTTGTTAATATTGTTTGCATGTATCTGTTACTATAATTAAAAAAGACAGTACACGGCACCGAAAGATTATATTAATTTTGCTCGTAACTGTGTAATTGTGTCTCGTTCTTTTCCCTTTGGGAGAGTCTAAATGCCTGGCCCTTGGCTGTCTTGTTCTACTATCTCTAATTCTATTATTTGTTCGGGGGCAATCCTCAGCACTGTTTTTTGTTTTTATTTTTACGTAACTTGTTCATATGATATTTGGTTTTGCTTTTTCTCATAATCTTTGTTATATTTTATTATTGTTTGCATGTATCTATTATTACAATAAATAAATACAGCGCGTAAAGGGCACAGAGAGATTAGATTAATTTTGCTCGTAACTTTGCTTTAATTCGTGACACAAGGACTAATCATTAGTTTTAGTTGTGTTCTTATATATAAATAGTTTAAAATCGCGTTAGTATAGCATTGCGGCATAAAACCGATAAAATGCGTTTCAAACTCCTATAACGGTTCTAGGAAAGGGCGGGTTCTTCCGGGGCCCACAAGGTCTCTAAAAAAAGATAGATTATTCACAAAATTATATCCATAAGTTTATTTGACATTTTTTACTTTTTAAACACTGTAATATAAATTATAGTATAGAATTTTTTATTACAACCTTGAGTTGAAATCTTTACGAAAACGGCGCCATATTAGTTATATAATTTTTTGCTATATCCTTTCACCAATCTAAGGTGAGTGTCGATGAAGCCTCGAGATATATATTAATCCTATATAGGGTGGAGATATATAATCTTTATCAGTTGATTTAGTATTCCTTCCATACAAATTGCAAATATAATATTTATTATAATTTTAATTTATAATTATTTTGTGTGCCACTAAAATTTCTCAAGATTCACTTTAAAAGAGCGTAATAAGATAACTTCCTAATATACCTAACTTTCTAACAACGTACAAAATAGTCTTTAATTCGACGAATTTAATTTAATTCGTAAACTTTCATTCGATTATTATAATGATGAAGGAAAAGGTATTTTCCGAAACCGGTTGGTGAATATGATTAACTCTCAGTGGTTAAAAACAAAGTAAATGAACTATTTAATATTAAAATAGTTATTAGTTGCCGAATGGGGGTCATTACCGCAGTCATATAAGGAAAGGGATAAGATTAGGATATTGAAATGGGATTTTGTTTAATTTATAAAATTTCTAAATTATCTTATAGAGCCTCGATTATTTCTCTGTAAAATTTCAATGCCATTTAGATTATGAAAAGCGTGGTCTGTCTCCGAAAAATCTCTTAAGAGAACGAGGAAAATATTTTAACACAATCACAAAACAAAAAAGTTCTTGGAAATAATTAAAGCATTGTAAGACTCCCTGTTGAGTTAAGTTATCCCCCGATCCATAATTCCTGTCTGTTTCCATATTTGGTAGCTTTTAATATTCTCGTTTTATACACTTTTTATTTATATAAGTGCAATTTATTTTTTCAATACTTTTATTATATTCCTAGTAAACTCATAACCTAATTAGCTGAGTTGTTAGAACGGTCACCTTTGACCAACAATTTTGAGGGGTATGATTACGTGGTATGAATAATTACGCAGTGGAAATCAAAGTATAAAGTTGTAGCAAACAACGTCAACAGACTCGAGTTTAACAGAAGAGTGAATACGAAGCGTAGCACAATCCGCATGACAACCAACCCCTAGCGGCCGTGTGTATTCTCTGGCAATGTTCATGTGACTCGTGCCGTCGACGTTAGATGCCGCTCTGTGTCCACTTCACCATATATATTAATCAAACCAAATCTACAGCTAAGACGAAAGTATTTCCAAAATAATTCAGTAGACACACATACAACTAGGTTGCGCATCATTTTGGAAATTAAAATGTATATTCAAAGCTAAAATGCCCCAAAACAAAAGTTTTCAGTGCCGAAACTTGGGCACTTACAGGCGTCACCCGCAAGTTTGAGGTAATCTAGCGAGCCATGGAAAGGGTCGGGTTCCTCGTGCCCTTGTGGGATGTGATTCTTGTGTTTCATAGTGTGGGATGGAATGAGAAATAAAGATATTAACCGTAGGACCAGAGTAAAATGTATTTCGCCAAATAATCAAACTGAAATGACCACAGGCCGGGCGCTTTATATGAAGGACAGGCAAATGTCAGGTTAAAAAAATAATAAAGTGAGGCAGTAAAAAAAGCCAAGAAAACCATATTATCTAATAAATCTTCAAACTAATTTTCAACTAAATAAAAAAACACTTTCCGCCATTGTTCATAAGAATCACATAATCACACATTTTTCTTATGTCCAATATTGACGGAGTTACGAATTTTTTTGAACAGCCATCATTTTGAAACGATGGTGAATCAGGTTGATAAACTAACTCTTAATAAGATCTATAATAGAGATGTTATAAGAACAACAGAAGTTATCATGTCCACAAAAACCGTTATAACCTATGTATGTGGTATATAGAGAGTGGTTTTAAAGTCTCTTGATTATGATCGAGAAGAGAGTATTTAAATTTTCTAGAAGTTGCCGCACGAAACTTTTTATAGTGGGTAGTATTTCTAAGGAAAGAAAAGCGTAATTTAATAATGGTTATTGAAATAATGTATGCTCTACTTAATAATAATAATAACCGCTATGTGTGATTGTATAGTTTAGTCCATTTCTCGTTTAGATTCGTAAGTGGATTGCGGCTTGCTTACTGAAGAATGGTTTATGGTGCTAAAACAACAGCCAAGCTCCCAACCGATCATTGCCTACTTTATTTTGCTGTTGATGCCCGAGGGGAATGAAAATATCTTATACAAGTTGGAGTACAACAAACCAGAAATTCGCATTTAAATTGGATCGTCGTTCCGACATACAAAATGGCCGCCTTCGTACATGGCGACACGACACGCAATTATCCCGGGACAAAGTGTGCCGCATTCCCGCGCGGGAGGAAGTCCTCTTCCCGCTAAACAAAAGCAGCCCTGTTAATGTTTCCCGCGCATTTCATTTTATAATGTCACCACACGTGACAAGTCGGCGCTCTTTTGTCGGCGCAGTAATGGTGGACAAGGAGATTGGGATAAAGAGATACACGGCTATGATGTTATTAAACAGCCTACATGCCCCATAAAACGAGAAATACTGAGGTGAGGATTTTTTACATTACTTCAATGTATAGTTAGCATTAAATAAAAATGTCACTATGTAGAGCACAATGGTGAGATGTGTTATGAATGCAGCTTTGTTCATTATAAAATATTTCTTCAAATCACTCAAGTTACATATCCAAATGACGTATAATTTATTTTGGCAGTTCAAAGTACGAAAGTTACGTCTTTTATTCTCCGGCTTCCGGCTTCTCCTATCCGACAGCTTCTCTGGACTTCTTGAAAAGAAACGAAAAATCATACGAGTATATAAAAATATATAAAAGTATACATAAGTAGACTATATTAACATATTAATTTGTATGTAAATTTACTGCAATTTATGATAAGTTAATGCTAAAAGTGTTCCTTCGAAAATGTTGACGATCACTAGTGCGCTCTACATAGTCCATAATTCGACGGTTAGACTACATTAGGCAAATTGGTGAACAGACAACGCTGTGCACTCAAACTTTTACACTTCTAGTCTTTTTCTTCTACCGATCTGGGTCCAGTGTTAAATATAAGTCAAATACTACTTACGCATTTAAAAATAAATCTTTTTGTTCCTTTTGCATCTGAATCCTTAGATTGTCATTAGCGGATACACGGGTATAATCAATCAACCTGTCATTATTCAAGTGCGTACGTCAAATCAATTTATCCCTAAAACCCTGAAATATTTTTTGTTTATTGTCAAGTTTTGTATAATAAAAATTATTGAATGGCTTATTTGAATTTCTCTGCGCGAGGGTAATTCGAAAAGAATTTAGAATTTCAATAACTCAAAAAACTCAATAAAAGCAATTAAACTTTGGGTGGTTTTCTAAGCTAATAATATACTTTGTTCATTAAATATACGTAATAACTGCTTCTTGGATACATTTTACAAATACAAAATATTTTCTTTGAATTTAGCGTAATAAATGAAACAAAGCATGTCGAAAAGGTAATTAATTTGGTTGAAGTATTACAGCTGTGAATGCGGTGAATAAATGTAAGAATTGAAGTAGCTAAAGAAAAAGTTGCAAACAGAATGTCAGTTATTTTTATTATAATACATTTATCATAATATGTAGAACGTAGCGTCACAACATGAGAATATCTAGAAAGTTAAGAATTTTTAACTAAAAATTAAGAGAAAAATATAGAAAAATTAATCATACCTTAATTAAAAACCTTTTATGTAGTAAAATAATTATTTTAGAATTAACCTAGTGCCAATTTACTTAATTAAATGAAATTAATATTATTTATGTTTTCAGTTTGGTGTTAATACTGTTTACATAGACACCTATGACACAGATAGTTTTTGTCCTCTTTTCACTCTTTAACAGAATACATGAGAAATTGTTTAAAATTATTTCAATATTCATGAACAGTGGATTTAAATTATAAGATCATACACAGTGTGTTATCTTTCTAATCGATACACCATTGTCATTAATACACAGTTGGATTAATGAACAAATTTAAAATCAAAGAAAATATGAAAAGTTTTTACTGATAATAATCATTGAGTAAACAATGCCTGACTGCTTATCCCGTATTCTGGTATTCAACTTTGTCCGTGTTAGAAGGATAGCGTAACATAATAGAATTAAGGTATGATAATTAAGGTATGATTAATTATTTTAAACTTAAAATTAAGAGAATACTATATAATTCAGTTTTGTATTTTTTTAAAGTACACAGTACCTAAAATGAAATATATTTATTCACAAAATATCCTTCTCCACTTAACATATCGTATATTACGGCATATATTGGAAAAAATTTCTCAGAATTAAGAAATTAATTTACAACATTTTTAAGAAAAATAAGCAATTTGGTCGTTTTGCGTAGAAACGCATCATTGAGAACATTATACATACTTTATTTATGATCTTGCTATCACGTTAATAAATGGTTTATGAATACAAAAGATGCTGAGCTACTGGAGAACTTGGGTTGTGTAATTAAACTTATTTAGAGTCGTGTTAAATTTCGTAATTTAATTACTGTCCCTTAAAATTGTTATGTTTATCTTTAAATTAGGCATGTTACATTTACTTGACTGTGGCCTGGTGTCATAATTTAAAAGTATAAGTAGGTTTTTGTTGTTTAAGCTAGACTAAAACATTATTTAATATTTTACGGTACAAAAATACACTTCTACTAGCTTTCAATGTGGTAAGGTCATTAGTTAAAATTTTAGGATTCATATAGGATAGGATAAGATTAATTTCAAGTTTTTATAAAAACAAAATTTAATAATTCAATCAGATATGAAAACATATGAATATTAAGATAAAATATAATAATAAACTTGTCATTTGAATGTGATTACATGCAAAGATTAATTGAAAAATCTTGCCTTTATACAATAATGGAATTCTTACTACCATGTGAACATCTAAATCAACATATTATTAATTAAAAGTAATAGTGAGATAAAACACTTTGATTCATTGAATGTGAAAATCTTTACCTAGGAAATTACATTACAACAATTTTGAATCACCTGTCAAGTCAAATATAGCAAAAAATTATATTGAATAAATGTGATCAACAAGATTAGCAAGTTATTAATTGAAATTTAAAATGTGAGAAAAAAACAAGACTACAATACTTCAAATATTAACAATTCAAATCGAAATTCGTTTTACAACCATTGAAACGTGAGGTAATTTCGTTCATTCGGCAGTGATTCAGTTTCCGTCCAAATTTGATATTCCGAGGCGCCCGTAAATACTTGTATCTCCTTATTTATCAAAACATCAGGAAGGCTGAGTCATCTTCTTCCATTTGAACTCACATAGAATCCCTTGCGTCCTCTTCTGTTGTAAAACAAATTCAGTTGTCAAATTAAGAAACGGAGGAGATCAATTCGTGTCCCCATCCTGTTTTGTTCTTGAGAAATCCTTCATGAGTCTAAAGTATTGCCATCACATGACCTCTCTTCTGTCATATAAGGAAAGGATGCGTCTATACTGTAATCACACGAATAATTAGCAAACCAATCTTACAATATGGTGCACCACAGATGCCTAATATATTTAATTACTCTCACCCTTCCTTAATTCTATACGAAGTTACATCTTCGTTATTTTAGCATCGGAACAACTTTTTGTGTTCATCAAAACTTGTCAAAAGAAAAAACGCTAGCGAGAATTTTTTTCTTACGCGGTACAGTGTTGCCAATTGGTAAATGTCAACTCCCAACATATCTTGTGCACGGTAGGTACCAAATACAACGTAATAATATATATAAATATAATATTTGTATTTAATTTAATTGAAACGATATAAAATTAGGACTACGTGACATGAATATTTTTCAAATATGAATTAAATATATTAATTATAAAGATATACATATAAAATTAATTTTATCGAAAAATATTGTTGTTGCGCTACCGGAATTCGAACCTGGATCTCTTCCCTATGCGGGGTGATGCTTTATCCAACTAAGCTACAGCGGCATTATTTTTAGCGACAATTTTTCGACCCTATATGTTACCTTTTTGAAATTAATACATTTAATCGTTCCATCATTTGACAGAGCCATCTACCTTATTTTTACAGAATCTCAAAATACCTTTAAGTAAATCTGATAAAAAAAAAAAAAAGAATATTTTTCAAATTAAGCTAAAATATTATGTTACGAAATATATAATCAACTCGATGGTCTCCAAAAACGAGGCTTAAACCCCTTAAACTCGTTTGGAAAAACAAAACTAAACCAAACAAGCACGTTATTTTATTTAAACTATTAAATTAATTTAAAAAATCGGTACATTCAAATCCATACTACAAATTCTATTATCATAATACTGTTTAAAGTATCAATATTAAATTTTAATGAAACAATATTTTATTATGAAGTTGGCATTTTTAGAACATAATTTCTTGGTAATTAACGGAACCGGATAATTTTATTGCCGGTAGAACGTACTTCTCAATAGTTTATGAGATTCATCGTAAATAAAATGATCTTAATAAGTAATAATAAATGACTCTAAAAATAATGTGTTTCTTATTTTTTGAAATGTTACATTGCTCCAACATACAAACATGTACAAATAATATACATTTTTTAATTATTGTTACAAGGTGTGCTACCTCTCCATAAGAGACGAATCTCGTGCTTACAGGTGAAATTCGTTGACAATTGTGATTATAATTATTGTAAAAATACAGTTAGATAATCATATATTTATTATTAGGAGAACACATTCTTATTGTGAAGTTGTAATTATTGAGAACAGACGGTCTGTGATATTTTAAATATTAATTAAATATATTAATTAGAAAGATATACATATTAAATCAATTTTATCGAAAAACCGTGTTGTTGCGCCACCGGGATTCGATCCTGGATCTCTTTCCAAACCGGGGAATGTGTTCTCCTAATAATAAAGATGTATCAATATGTCCAAAATTAAATAAAAATGAATTGATAATTCTGGCGTCTGCTATCAGATTACTCAAAGGTATTTGAGATTCTGTAAAAATAAGGTAGATGGCTCTTTCAAATAATGGAACGATTAAATGTATTAATATCAAAAAGGTAACATATAGGTTCGAAAATTTGTCGCTAAAAATATTGTCGCTGTAGCATAGTTGGATATTACACCTTCCCCGGTTTGGAAAGTGGTTCAGGCGCAACAACAATATTTTTCGATAAAATTGATTTTATATGTATATATTTTTAATTAATATATTTAATTCATATTTAATCATATATTTATTGAGGGTAAAATATTTTTAAGCTATTCTTTAAAACAGAGAAAAAATATAATGTTTTATAGTGATAACATATATAAAACAAAATAAAATTTACAGCATACCAAAAAAGTGTGAAGTAGATTACAAGTATGAATATAATATAATATAATAGATACTTATAGTTTTAAGGGTCCATATAAAAAAATGATTTGATTTGATAATTGACTTTAGTTTTATTATTAAAATATTTAGCACCCATAAAAGTATAGTTGTGCTGGGCCATTGTAGCAGTATTTACCATTGAAATTTTAATCATATGTTCTAGTATAGTTTTAATGATCCGTTATTATATATAGTTATCGGGGCGTAATCTGCATTGTACCGGCAATAGAAAATTCAGGGTTTGAGTCTTGGCGAAATTTTTTCGGTAGATAGATTTATTCTGTTTATATTTTTAAGTGATTCATCTTATTAGTTTAAATTTTAATAAATACAATACAACTTTCGAAATAAATGAAGAATATAATTTCAATAATAAATCTTACCGATGATATAAATAATAAAATTGTATTATTATTAATAATTATTAATTAGATTTTAATTAATGAGGCTAATCTAGAAACCGAACCGTAATGAAAACTGTCGGAGCGAAATAGTTACATAGCAAAAATAAGTATTCTCAATTTGAGATTATAATAATTTAATTAGGGAATAAGAACAACTTGCGAAATTGTTTATAAAACAATGTTTGAAAGTTGAGCGCCTGGCAAACAGGACTCTACATAATCCAATAAAGAAGTTGAAACAGCTATGTTATTAGTCGCAAAGTTGCCAAGTGCCATCTGTCATTAAAATTATTAAGTTTAATTAAGCAGAAAGCATTTAGGACTTACAACTTCAACATTTATGAAATTTTAGGCGTTTTACGAAATTTAATACTTGGCATACTTAACTAATGGCCGGATTTGTGTAATGATCAATTTAATTCCATACTTCATTATGGTGTAGGGGATGAAGTGAGCCGCAGCTTCTCTTTAAGATACTTTAGTCGCTCGAAGCCATTGAAGACAGCCCAGATGTATGTGATTACGTGGTGTGATCAGGTGACTCGATCACCAGATGTGAGGCGAGGCGTCACTACTGGCAACATTAGACGGCCCCGACGTGATAGACGACCAAGTTCAGGCTCAACTCTTATTATTAGAGTTCTATGAAACAATAAAGATGTCTGGTAACAGGTGCTACTTCGTTTTATGTGCCAACTCAGGTCCCATTTTCTCTCCGCAAAGATCAAAGGTACACTTTAAAAGACTCTGATAGAACAGGACTAATGTCCAAAAAAAGGACTACATAAACCATTTGATCCGATAAATGATAATATGGAGATTTTGGGGATTATCCGAAAATAAATGCAACGATGTAACAGAATAATTATCGGGGTCCCATAATAATCTTTTCGTTCATATATCAAAATGAATGGTGAATATTAGAAATTTTAAAATATAATAACATTTTAAAACCTTGAGATAGAATAATTTTTAATTTTTGAATCCAGGGCAATCAATTCTACAGGAAAATTTTTTTTTTGTGAAAATCTGAGAAAACTCCAAATCGTTGATATATGCTATAGGGATAAAATAAAATAGACTCACCAAATTCAACACCTTCAGCGTACGTCTCGTACTCGTAATCGTCATCCTCGAAGTCGGTCTGCACAGTGGCGTCTTGCGTGACCACCGTCTCGTACAGGTTGGAGGGGTAGCCCCCCTCCGTCGCGCCACTGGCTTCACACTCCACCGTACTCACACACACTTCCGCAATATGCGCACTTGTTCTCTCTCTGACGTCACTCCTGTACATCACTTCACTGTGCGAGAAATTGTGCAGCCCGATCATCTCGCGGGTCCCGCTGGCGCCGCCGCCGTACATGTCGCAAGACCCGCCCTGAACGTCCGCGCCCATCAGATCTCGGACCGCGCCGTGCACCTCTCTAGATATTATACAAGCATCTCTGCTATCGCTCTGAGTATCCCTGGACAAACTGGGAACTTCCGCTGTTCCGCCGCGCAGGTCCCGGGGAGTATTCTTCGTTTCGCGAGTTCTCGTCAGCGTGTCTCTGTAAGTCGAGGCATCGTCGTTCAATATTTCTCTGGTCGTGTCTTTGATCTCCCCGGAGATGCTGGGGCCCTCCAATGCGTCGTCTTCTTCTCTGGATGAGGAGTCCTCGAAGGTTGTGTCTCTGCTGCATGTTGCGCAGTCGCACTGGGCGCCGCGTACGCGCAGCAACCACACCAGTCCGAACAGCGCCATGCCGTCCTGTTGGCGGTACTGCGCACCCTCGATCATTTTGCCCCTGACTCGGCCATTTCTTGACCAGCTCTTACATTCCCCTGCCGCGATCTGTTGGCCTTTTGGATGCAGAGTAGACAACATCTTCCGGAATAACTTTCTTCGCGGGATGGTGCTGTACCATGTTTGTATAAATGTATTCAATTTTTTGTGACGTCACGGTCGGATGGCTTCAATTCAGCTATCAAATAATGTTTTCAATGGTGAAGCTTAGGGACACAAACTACCGATGTCCCCCGATTCGAGTAAAAAATTTCGAGGATAATTAAAAACGCATTAGAAACATTATCTTAAACAGCGTAAAGAAGTAACCGGCAATAAAAATTTCGGAAATCAACTCGGGCTGGAGTAAAAAAAGGTTTTACATACAACGGAAACACTTCGTCTTTTGGGTATTACGCACTGAAATATAAATAAACCCCGAGACCGGGGCGGCGGGGCGAAAAAATCGGTTGTGTATTTTTAAGAGGCGCAAGAATCCCACCCCCGCAGGGCGGTGCAAAAATCTTCGGACAAATTGAAATTTACAGCGAAAACCTGCCACCCTCGAATAAATATCGGCGCAGGCAGTCGAATATTAGCTATTCTCTGTGTGTCTGCTCTGTTTCTTCTGTCAATATATGTGAACCCACCTCCTGAAACAAAGAAAAATATTTAGGCAAGCGGACGAGCGAATATCGGGAGATAAACAAAGCCATAAACAAATTCACAAGCTTCCCGATATATTATTTAGATAGACATTATGGTTGTGTTATCAATTTCTGTTTGCTGGGTAAATTGTAACTGTAAAAAAGACAGGTTGAAAAAATTGTGTATTTATGAGTAATTTTTTCATATTTGGTAATGCTGACTAGTCTATTTTTGAATACGTACATTAAATATTTAAATCCTATAAAACCCAAACTATTCAGGTGGAAAATGAAGGGAGACTTTGTATTTCTATGAAATATCAAAATAATAAAATATAAGTGGGTAATTGGCTTTAAACTTTATAAATTCTTCTTATACTTCATTAATGTACGAATATATGCTATTCTATTCCATTAAATTAAAATGGTTTACTTATTTTTAAACCATTATTGGTGGATTCCAAAGTCGACAGAAAATAACAATAAATTCAGATAAATGATGTATTTAGTGAAAAAAATATTGATTATTTTGCCTATTCCCGTGTACTAGTTGACCGACTGTAAAAAACTGGAATGCATTGACTTAAAAAATAATGTTAATATTACATAATTTACCAAAATTAATGCCAAATTAATAATTCAAAAAATTTCCACCTCATGCTGTGTGGATTACGACAAAATTTGAATTAATTTTTTTTTTAAATTAATTAATACTAACGTATCTTAAATTAAAATAACCAGATTTCATATGACAATACATTGCATATTGTTAGTATTAGTCATCACTGTTTAACGCGCAAATGTGAAATGCGCGCCTCATTTCAAAATCTTCGATCCGTATCGATAGAATTAATTTATATTTATCATCATATTCAGCGAATTTTTGAACAAAATACTTATAGATGTAACATTACATATCCATCTATGGAAATTTAGTTGTAACGTTTCTTAGGATAATGATGATACCGCTCAAATAGATATACGAACGAATTATTATATTAAGTTTAGAAAAACAGAAGTTCGGTCGTTCTTGTCCTGATAAACATTATTATTTTCTATTTTCTTGTTTACATATTCCACATTCTTCGGCTCTTCTTACATGCTCGTCTGTTGAGATACATGGCATTGGATAAAAAAAAATTTAAAGGACGCCTATTTATTTCGATTCCCATCATTAAACATTTGCCATACATATTCATCCGAGTCGTCCAAGATAAGTTTTATTCTTCTATTTCAAGTTTCTTCAGATTTTACGTCACAGACATTTCTTTTTTGGCCTTCTAATACATTAACAATTTAACTGAGGGTTTTTTCTGTATGCTCAGTCTGATTCATATGTTTTTGTAAGATAATGCTTTAGGCTACGTCTCTAGAAAGTTCTCAATTCCGATATGTAACGAAAACATGCATTTAATCCTACTCGCTAGGGTAAGCTTATAGATATTGCAACATATAAAAATATCTTCTATCTATTTATACCATTGGTTAAAAGTAGTCTAAAATTATATGTTTTAAATAAGAACACATTCTTATTGTGAAGATGCAATTTTTCAGAACACAGATCTGTAATATTTTTAATACAAATTAAATGTATATCTTTCTAATTAATTAATTATTAATATTCGTTTTTGCAGTTTGTGTTTGCTTTAATGAATTATCTTTCAATTATGTTTTGCTTATTTAGTTATGGTACGTGGGAATAAAAAAGTGTAAACATATATACTTATATATTGTCATATATATATTTTTTATATAAAATGAGAAACGCGTGTTTTAAATATATCCTGATAAAAAATAAAAAAATACAAAAAAAACCATTCGAAATAATTTTCGTAAAATACGATAATGCGTACTTGTCTCATGGGCTTACTGAAAGTATTTACGTTCAGTAGGTAGTGTACTTACATCGACAAATGAAGAAACAATTATCTTAATTTTTAAAGAACTCGCAGACACCGATTCCGGCCTTATTTCATTTTTAAATAAATATTATCTCTTGTTTGATGTTATACTACAGGTGGCCCGGATGTTTACGAGGTAAATTTAAATAACTATCTTTCATTCTATTTGCCTCTTAAATTGAATTATTTCCATCACATTGACGTCATAGCTGGTCTTGAATGAGCGTGTTTCCGACAAAAATACAAATCTATCTCTGAATTGTTTTTTTTTAATTTTGTAAATACTCAACTGGCACGAGTATCCCCTCCAATGAATCTTGAACAAACGCGTGTCAGGCTACACAGGCCTAAATACAAATTTATTCCATAGTCAATCGGAGAACTGAAAACAGGGTCCTAAAAGAACACTCAGGGCCAGGGAGTAGTTCCATTACCTAGTGTCATTTGTACATACCTCCGATGTAGATCAGTCCAGTTCCTACCATTTGTTCGTGTATGATCTATTAAGTTTCAATCTAAATTAGAGTCGGTGAGTAACAAATACAGTATCTACCATACTTTTCGGAAATTTTAATGAGCAAAAATTTACGGGTCCAGTCTTTACCAAAGTATTTAAACCCGGCAATGTAAAATTGCAAAGGAACCAACAACAAAATTATAACATAAGTGTATATATATTTTTAAACTGGCAATTACACAGAGATAGTTTATAAATGATAAAGTTTCGGCAGGGTATGGGTATCGATGACGTCAGTTTGCCGTCGGGGGCTCCGGGGACGCCGGCGTCGCGCGTCGGGCGGATCCGACAACAATCGGGCGCTTTCGTTTCGGTTGGACGGCAAATGCGGTGTCGATTTTCGTGACGCGCAGGGACGGCAGGCCCAGCATTGCAAATTGTGCAAATTGTCAAAGACAATCATATTCCAAATTGATAGTGCATATTGTTTAAACGAGTTTTAGGCGTGAAATATTTTTTAATGATTTTTGTTACCAGTCGTAGGTATGTATATTTACCAAAGGTACCAAACAAATCTTTATGAATTTATAATTCTGTTTAATAAAAATCTAGTTTGATGTAATTATATTAACTGAATGCTGGATAAACGAAAATTCTCATTTTCACGAAATTGAATTTTATAAACTGCATTATACCAAAATTAACAATAAACAAAATGATGGTGTATTAATGATGACATAAATCACACCATAGATGAAGTACACGTTAAATAAACTAACTTAACAATTCTAAACAAACAATATTGCATCCTTGAAATCTATAGATCTCTGTCCGAATACAATATTACACCCTTTTTAGCATCTTTTTCCACATTCCTTGAAACGTCAAAAAATATTAATGAATATGTCATTGCCGGTGACGTCAACATAAATATAATTGGCAACATACATCCACAGGCAAACGACTACCTACCTATACTAGCATCATTTTGATTCCTATCCAGCATCAACACCGTTACTAGAGATACCACCTCTTCCAAAACATGTATAGATCACATATTCATCAAGACTAAAAAATCTTTTGAGACATTTGTTTTACTTTCCACAAAAACTGATCATTACCCAACGCTTATAAACCTTAAATACAAAGAGAATAAATTTAAAACCTTAAATTGTATTCCTGGTCTAACTGGACATCTAAAGAAAATAATCAACTACAACAAACTAAAATAAGTTCTAAAAATTGAGCCTTGGACGTCTACTTTAACAACATAAGAAGTTTACTCGTACACTAAACACTTATCTTACAAACATTACTGAATTTAAATATGTACAGCATAATACACGCTATGGATATAATCATCTTAATGATTGGATAACTCCAGATCTAATAAATAGTATACACAAACGAAACAAAATACACACATGAAAGTTAAAAAATATCCAAATGACATAAATCTTATAAATACATACAAAAAGTTTAAAAATAAGTGTAAATTTTTAATCAAGATCATAGAAGAAGCTTATTACGAAAAAAAAATTAAAGAAAGCAAAATAGATCCAAAAAAATATGGCAGATCATCAATGACTCCACGCACAAAAATAAATACAATTATTTGGCCATAGATAAACTCATTGCTGATGAATTTATTGATCACTATACCAAGTTGGGTCCCAGACTAGCAGATAGCATTCTTAAATCCAAAAACTTGGATAAATCACACCTAACTGGAAATACAACTTTTCAACACACACCACATAGTATTCATTTTTCATCTCTACGTGCGAACTACGCAGTGAGACACGATACGATATCAAATCAAATCAAAAGTGTTGTCTTGAAATCTCTGATACTCATTTAAAAGATGCAGTTATTAAACCTATTAACCTAAATAAGTGGAGATAATACAAAGATAATCGCTTAGCTGTTTTGCAAGACTACTGAAAAAAGCGGTAAAAAAGGGACTCATGAAATATCTTGAGACAAATAATATTTTATTTGATAATCGATACGGTTTCAGAGCCAATATGGGAACTGAAGATGCTATTGCAAAACTACTTGAACTCACTTACACAAAGATGAACAAGGGACGCAACGTACTAGGCTTCTTTTTAGATTTATCGAAGGCTTTTGATACTACGAGTATATTACATTCCTTGCTTATAAATAAACTCCATAATGTTGGTATTGCTACCAATCACTTGAATTGGTTCAGAAGTTATCTTGAAAATAGAAAACAAACTGTAGAGATCAATGGCACCCACACAGTGATCTGATGTACATTAAATATGGAGCGCCTCAAGGAAGCACACTCGGTCCGATAATCTTTATAATATATGTAGTAAAAGAAATGTAGTTAAAATTAGATATACTTATGACATTGCAATCATTATAAATTGTGACAGGTGGGTCGACACATTTAAAAGGGCAGAATTAGTCACTGCAGAATTCCAAATTATTTTAGACAATCAAGAAAAAATAAGACAATCATTTCATCCCAAAAATTATTAAAATACATACATGCATTTCGGACTCAAATCAAATATGTAATTGTGAGATAATTAAAAAAACGAGTGAGATAATTTATCTCGGATTAACAATCGCATGTCGATTGAGTAAGCTACAAAGTTAAAATTAATTAATATTTTCAAAATATTACGCAGCTTCATGAACATTACATTATTGAAAATGGTTTACTATTCACTGTATTAGAGTTTCATCAGTTACTCAATATGTACATGGTTCGGTGCAGTTCTTACATTAATGGATTCGCTAATTAAGGCTGAAATGGGGCATCAGAGTAATAAACAAGAGGTCATTTAGGTATAACTCTGAAGAACTGTTTAGATCCTTTCATGTTTTGAATATAAGACAACTTTATACCAGATCAATACTAAAATTATTTAAAATAAAAACTTTACTTCACATCCACGATCCGTATCTAAGGATACTAGAAGCAAAACCTTCGGAAACTTTTTAGTGCCAAAAATGAATATAATATTTGGTCAACGATCTTTCTTATTTTGTGCACCGCGAATATTGAATTAATTGCCACTAGATCTCCAAGACTCAAAAGTGATTAATGTATTTAAACCAAAAACAACAAAGTGGTTACATGATGTGGGTAGAAAACAAAATGAAAGCAATTTGTGATTTGTAGGTATCCACACATGTTTTGTTTCCAACTATAATATAGCTAAAAGTCTGTCTTGTCTTATAACTTTTGACTTTACTTTAACAATATACAACTTGTAAAACCTATACAGGTAATTGATTTGGAACAGATCACGTCTAGTAAATTATTTTTAATGTATTGTTTGATGCTAAAAAATAAAAAAATAAAATATATTGAGTCCAATATTGCTGTCCATTACGAGTATGATAAAAATAGGTCAAATATATATACTTTTAAAAGGCCTTAGGTACATGTTTTTTCCACCTTGGTGTCTATAAAAATATTAAAAACCCGAAACGAGGATCTTATATATTACATTTTAATACACGATATTTATATTGTTATATTTTTAACGTTTTGGAGGTACCTACGATAAAAAAGCAAACAATAATTATTAAAAAATAATAATATTGTAATTATTCAATGATTTAACTATGCATAAAAGTAAAAATCAGTATTATATCCTTATAAAATAGCATTATATTATTTGTTATCAACTGAGGGGAGGGGAGGAACTGAAATTTTCGTGATTTTTATTTCTAATTTAGTGGGGATGCCTCTGAAGAAGCATATTCTATGTTAAAATGCTCACATATAAGATCACAACATGCTCAATATAATTATAAACGTAAAATCATTGCACGTGACTAAAATTGTATTTGCAATATTTGGATTTCTGATATAATTTTTTTTTTTATGTATTCTTAAAAGTATTAAAATGTATATGAAATGCCAAAATTATCATAAAATAAATCAGTGTCAAAAATTCCAAAATAAAGAAAAACAATGGTAGAAGTAAACAATATTGAATGATTTTAATTCATACTAATTTAGCATTTGTTGTGAAGTAATTACTGAGAGTAATAAACTTTCTGTTTAATCCTCGCGGCCATAAAATATAACGTTTTGTGTTCATGTTTCCCCTTTTCATATAAAGTATACTTTTGTAATAAGGTTCCGTAGCTTTACTACTCCGGCAATAATTATTATAACTACCTAAGTGTCCTGTATAATTTGCAGTACATTGACATGGCATTTCCAAATATTTTTTTAGAGAAAAATAGTAGCGATATTTTAAGTTATCTAACCATGTCAACTACGTTCTTGGATGCAAGAGAAAGGTCATAAAATTGGTGCAACATGACTACTAGTTTTTAAAACTACTAGTTAAACAATCTAAACATTGTACTACACAAATATTGAGTTATTTCTTATAAAAATAGTAACTTCACAGAATTTCTAATCACATAATTAAACCTATTATTTCGATAGCTAAATTAATAACTGAGAAACCGAAATGAAAATACAAAATAATTTAAACTCGTAGAATATACAAAAGAATAACATCATTTTTCTGAATACTTTACCCCTGCTATCCATATCCCCGTCAATGACTGAATTCCCCCGATTCCATGTCCCATACCTCTACCCTAGTAGGTTAACACGAAACAATATTTAGTTTAATTATCAACTGATGATGAGAAGTACTGCAAATCTTGAAACTGTATATAGTGGCGAAATAACCCAACGTGTGTAGTACAAAGTTTATTTTATTTTAAAAATATATTGATTTCGTTTTAAATTGAAAAAAAAAATAATGTAGGCAAAGAAATTTAATATCCATCGCCTAGCATATTAAGTTTGGTGATATTTGACATATTTTGATTTGTGGAAATGATATAAAATATTTTGCATAACACCCAAAGGAGTACCCTGTAAACCTATTTGTGAGAACTGTCACTTTTGTATGTGTGTGTGTGTGTGTCAGATGAGTGGTGGGGGGTCATGGGGTATAAGAGGCCGTCACTGGGGGAACGCGTTTTTTTTTCCGTCGTTCCTTCGCATTAGCAATAAGCAATATCTAAGTTATATTATTGTACATTACTGTAAATATATTATTGTAATAAACTAGTGTTGTTACACGTATCATACTGAGTTTCACTATAAGCAATTTGAGTGTATAAGAAAGGAAATTACCTATAAGAGAATCTGGTGGTATTTCCAAGGACACCATCCTGCAGTCAAGTTAGAAAATCACTGTACTATTTTTTTGTTCGTTATTATTGTTTATTTATATATTGTCAAAACCGTCAATATAATTCAATATAGCCTATACTGTTTATTTTTTCCAAAAATTATACATGTTACTATTGACGTACGGGTACATTCATACATTGGAGACAGAAATTGGGCAGGACGATATCGTTGCAGACTTCACTAACATGGAGGAAATTACCTACAATAGCCAAGTTGGATAACAGGAACCGGTGGAGTACAATTTTGCTGGCTAAGCTAAACCAAGCTTACAACAAAGTGAGTCTCTGCGTGAATATTGATTTATAATACCAAGATGATGACCAACCTTCCACTGATTACAGTTGCAAAAAGCAAATTGCAAATCTACCTCGGTCAAATCAACAAAAATAGTTGTTGGGATAAAGAGGCATTCAATGGGGGAAATTCAAATCAAATAGCTGTATCGTGACATCTCAAGTAAAAACACTTTCAGAACCTACTGATCTATTCTCATGTACTAATAAAAAACATAAGCTTACACTGCAGATGGCATGATGGCAATGCTCAACGTGGCTCAAAGAGCTATGGATAAATCCATATTGAAGATTTTGCCACATTAAGGAAATGAAAATAAGTGAAAATCATTACGCGAGTGAAAAAAAAGAACAAATCGTAGGGAGTAGGAGAAAACCGGATAGCTAAACCCATAAGGCAGTGGACGGAAAAATATGAGTAGAGAACTCAGTAGACCTGAGCAAAGAAGAATGGAAGAAATTCGGAGAGACAAATATCGAAGATGATGATAATGATGATGATGACTTATTTATTTATTTAATCTTCGATTCGTGAGCAATTTTGTGCCCACCTAATAGACCAATATATTTTATAATATTTATTACAAAATACACAGTCTATTATTTTTAAATATATCATTTTATTATCACTGCTACTAAATTTAAATAAATGTACGTGAAAATTTATATTTTTTAAATGTAACAAGCTTTTCTTTTGTAGCGCCGTTTTACGAAAAATGACGTGTGACATTTATCAAATTTTCCATTTCGCGGGAAGGTGATTTACATCGTGTAGCCATATTGTCTCCCTAAATTTAGGAAATTACTCAAATTATGCAAAATTATTTTTGTTAACACGCGTATCCCTCCGTGTATTATGACGTCATATATTATAAAAATTTTATACGAATTATTTTATTTTTTTCATTATAAAAATATAACCTAAAATGTAATCATAAAAATCTGAATTATTTAAAATAAACTAGTTTGTATTATATGTTCGTACTCTTCGCTTTAGAACGTCAAGTACTATTGGGCGTCACTCGTTTCGAGATCGTTGACCTTGGAACATATGCGCTTTGTATTCGTATAGTAGATTTAATATCCTATCCATTCTCTTCAATTGATAAATTGTAATGTTTAATTTATTTTTACCTGTTTCTAGTTTTCAACATCAAAAAAATAATCTGTAACATTTGATTCTTCCAACTGTCTTTATATGTTTTAAAGTTTTTTAATAATCACAAATATCATTAATAATAGTAATATTTCTATTATATCATCTTATTGTATGATATTTTAATATGTTTTTATAATTAAATGTTGATAATCTGTCAATTAGGTATCAAATTAAAATTAAACCGGTAATTCATTGTTCTTCTAAAGAAGTCATTAATCAAATATATACATTTTTATAGTGCCATTTTCGTAAAAAAATCCCCTCGAGAATGTTTATAGCCATGCCGAAAAAATGTAGTTAATATTGTTATTTAATATTTTTATACTAAAATATTATAATGCTGCTGAACTGTAAGTAGATAATTATTTAAATTAATTTAAAAAAATATATCAAACATTTTTTCTTGACATTTCAAGACTTTGGATGTTAAAAATTGTTTGTGCTGTATATTAATTCATATGGTAGAAGAAGATTCAGAATAAGCGAGGCTTAAACGACGTTCTTGCACGGGTTTTAAACACCGGTTAATAATAAAAATATTATTCATTTAATTATTTATTTTTTTATGTTTTGACCCCGGCACGGTAACCCAACAGTAACAGCCGGTTGTGTTTTAATTAAAATACAAATTGTGGTAAAATATGTTTGAACATTTTATGTTTACGTTCGCTTCGGGTACTGTATTAAAGACTAACTAATTATCAAACTACCTATATAATAGAATGTTAAATATTTTCATTCAAAAGCGAAAATTACGATGGATGTACCGAGTTCACTCCCCGGGAGCGGAAAGCTGTAGACATAATAAACTAAAATATTTTATGATGTCCACATGGCACTTCCCCGTTCAGACGTTGGGCTCGCGCCTCCTCTCGCTACACAATACATGTATTAAATTATACCACAATCTCTGAAGACTAAAGCTTGCAACTAGTGCGTGCTCCGTGCATGATTACGATTGGAGCTGTAGACCCTCATCGTCAATGTCATTAACATATTAAAATTTGCCCAAAGAGCAATGGAAAGGTCTGCGCTCGGAATATCTGCGAGAGATGGAGTATCTAACGTATAAATTCGCGAGATAACTAAGGAAACGGATATTACTCAAAAGATCACACAACACTGATAGATATAGTGTTGGCCATTTCTAATCTCGATGGAGCGACGGCTGAACAGGTGGTGATCCTTAAGGGAGGTCTGTATGTAGCAGTGGAGAACATAGGCTAATAATGACTATAATAGTATAACAACATTTTGGTACGTTCGTTTAAAATAGACATCTGTATACGCCACTTCACGGCAACACTATGGAGTGGATTCCAAACTACGCTAGAGACTGGCTACCGGGTATACCAGTTGATAACTTGGGGAAACTTCGGACAACCCGGTCGCAATCAAGACGGAGGAGAGCGCCAACTCACGCACCATTTTGTGAAGGAGTATAATGCTTACGTTGTCTCATTTTGCTTAAATAATGTAATACTGCAAGTACCCCTTTGATATATGCGCTTGCCTAGTGTTGAGTCGGAACTAGGCATTACGAACGCGGCCCACGTGACCCGTGGGGGTGGTAAAAAGATTATACCCACATAATATGTTATATATTTTGAATTTATTTATAAACAAATATTTGGAATTTTTTTTTATTAGGAGAACACATTCTTATTGTGAAGTTGTAATTATTCAGAACAGACGGTCTGTGATATTTTAAATATGAATTAAATATATTAATTATAAAGATATACATATAAAATCAATTTTATGGATAAAGCACCTTCCCCGGTTAGGAAAGAGATCCAGGTTCGAATCCCGGTGGCGCAACAACAATATTTTTCGATAAAATTGATTTTATATGTAGATCTTTATAATTAATATATTTAATTCATATTTAAAATATTTGGAAACTGAGAATGAAGAAAATGTAGCTTCTTCTTATTCTCAGCTGCTAATTATAAATAAATGTTTGTTACGTTTAATGTAAAGGCTAAATTACTTAATGTTTAATGATTGACCTGATTCATTTAAAATATATATATATATGATAACCAATTTATTTGTGATGTTGAGATATTGTTATTTTCTCACAGTTCATTATTTTATGCTCATCTTCACAGTAATACATTTCTCCCAAATGTATATTTTAAACAGATTACTTCTTACATATTATATTATACATGAACCCATCTAGTTACGGATATTTATTTACGTAGTGAGGTGAATAAGTTTAAAAAAATGTTAATAAATAAATGTTAACAATAACGTGAATTTGAAATTAGACGTGTAATACACCGCAGAAATTAATGACGAACGTGCCCGCGCGCAACGCCTGGTGGTGGAGAACTACAAGCACGTCTCTCAGCTCTTTTAGAAAGTCGATAATTTTTGTTATTAAATATGTAACCGAATAAGTACGCCTTTAATTCTTGTGTTGTCCATGCCTGTCCTTTTCAGATTGGATTATTGAACCGAAGAATCCAAATTGCAAAGTCAAAATACCAACTTATACCTACATATTTGTATACGCGTGGTTTTTTAAAACTCTAATCTATATACAATTTCAAATACGTAATAATTAAGATATATGAGAAATGTAAGAAATTATAACAAATTAATAAAGTATTTTTTCTATTTTAAGGCTCACAATTTCTCAACAATATTTTCAGATTATTCTTCGGCTAAAGCTCGGTGTCAAATAAGTTCAAATAAGATACGTGGATACCATCCCGTATTGACAGGGTGAAAAATAATGTAACGCATAAATAGATTCCCCCTTCTAACCCTGCACTTAAATCCAGGCTAAATGTCCAAGGACTTAAATACCCTGATGTACTGCGTACTTGTGCACTGGACGGAATGGGATATTCATTCAATTGGCCCATTACCTCGTGCAAGGAAGCGGAAACGGGTGGCCTATCTCCGAGGAGGCAGCTGTAGCTCCACAGCTTTCCAGCACCGACCAGGTTCTTCAGAAAATCACCATTTTAAGAGAGCGAGAAGGATAATAGATAAAAAGTATTTTCTGAGAGTCTACCCACCTCTGGGATTTGAGTTCTATAACAAACCTTCGTTTCTCGCGATTTTACTCGAGAAGTTAAAGGTAAAATAAACAAGAAAAAATTCTGCCTTTGGGGATATAACGCCATAATTCTCAATAGGTACCTACATACTAATGTATTGACTAGTAAATAATGTTTTTATAATCAACATAAATTTTGGCTTGAGTTATATAAAGGATGTCCAGCGGAAAATTTTCAAGATTAATATTAAATAAATAAAAAACTACAATGTTATTCTCATATTTTATTTATTCAAAATGGAGTTAACAATGCGGATTTTACGTTTTATAAACAATATCGTCTAAACGCCGTCCATTTCTCTCAAGACACTCTTGCAATCTGACTCTTAAATTTGCGAACACGCGAGAGCAAAGCGTTGGTTCAATGGCAGCAACTTTACAGTGGATATTTTCTGGTAGGGCTGAGTTGAATTGTTTTAGGATTGTTACTGTAAACTCTCAACTTAAGGTATTCCCACAAAAAAAGTCGCACGGTGTAAGGTCCGGTGACCGAGATGCCCAGGGTATGTCTCCGTACTTGCTGATTAATTTATTGAGAAAAATTCCCCTCAACTTCTCCATTGTGTGGAGTGGCCCCGTATTGCTGAAATTGTGTTTTGTTGTTAAACTTGAGAAACAGGTGCAGTTGCGGTATCAAAAACTTGTCGATCATTTGGAAATACACGTCAGCAGTGACTGTCTCTTGCTGGTTAAAAAAATAAGGGGCAATTATCCCTCGGGCAGAAATTGCACACCACACTGTTGTTTTTGGACAATTCAAACGTTTTTGATGGCGTTTCCTTGGGTTGTCTGGGCACCAGTATCTTATGTTTTATTTATTAACATAATCATCGATATGAACATGTGCTTCGTCAGTAAAAAATATGTTTCCAAACGTTCCAGCATCGTTCTCGCTAAGGTTTCACGTAAAGAATAGTTATTTGAAACGATTTGCAGTTTGTATGGGTGAAACTGTAGTTTATTTTTCAAAATAACGTGCACTGTTAATTTTTTTATTCCAGTACAGGCTGCAATCTTCCTTATCGATTTACACGGATTGCGCATAATTTCACGTCGAACTTGAACCACATATTCTGGCGTCGTTGCTGACGTTGATGGGAGGAGTTTGGTTAACCATTGTCCCTTCTTGTCTGAACTTTTGAACCCATCACCGGATAAGTTGCGTGCTCGGTCCATCACTTACTCGTTGAATATTAAAGTGAGTACAAAAAGCGCGACGCTCACGAACCAATGAATCACCGCACTTTAAATATTACTCCACCGCGAACGCGCGATGGGCTCCCGACCAGTGACTCATTGCGACTGGCAAATACGCAAATTACGCGCGTCGAACAATACCCCTCCCACTTACTTCACCCTGATTGTTTTCGAGTAATTACAATTTAATTTTAAAAAATTCCGCCGGACACCTTTATAAAAGAGCTATTCTTTAAAAAAATGTAAATAAACTCAAGCAAGTGAGAAAAATCGATTTGCTTAATATATTATCTAAATATACATAAAAACTATGACAATATTAGAATAATTATTTTTCTTTATTCTAGCTTAAAAAAGTAAATTTGAATACAAAACACCAGTTGTAAAATAAAAAACATTTCTTTCAGTTTTTATTTTAATTTTAATTAGTTCTATTTAAATACAGAATATATTAAGCTATGTATTTTTAACAAATCTGTACATTTACATATGTATAAAATAAAGTTTGATATAAATATATTTCACGTCATTTATGTAAAAACAAGACCAAAACAACAAAAAATAGAATAAGAATGTGAAACAAGATATTTTTATTTTCGTGAAAATAGTCTACCGATTAATTGGAAACCAGTGCTGGATTTATAGGGCTGCAGCTCCGTAAAATGCTACTCAGGGTCAGAAAAATAAATAATTAGCCATAAAAAAAAACTTTTAGAATAATACAAATTTAATGTATCAATTAGAAAAGATATTCAGGAAAATTAAATTTATCGAAAAAGTATTTTTGTTGCTAACGGGATTCGAACCTGGATCCTTTCTTATTCGGGGTAATGTGTTAACTGATTACACCACACCAACAAAGTAAGTTGGCGATAAAAAAAACTGCAACTTCACAATAATAAGGTGTTCCTCTTAATTAACTCTAAGCGACACTATTGGCTAAAATCGAGATGTTAAAAATACTGGATTTTAATTAAACAATAAGTAATTTTATGAAAATGTTTGTCTATCTGTCTGTTATTTACACAAATGTACACCTATTAAGCGATTTAAACCAAATATTGTAGAGTTACTCTTTAGAATACCGGGCAAAACATAGCCATGATGCTTTCTCCTCCTGACCACCTCACTCTCTCCCACCGATACGAATATTTTTTGGTTTGAATGCCATATTTTACAATTTTGCGCAGTTATTCTCAAGGACCCTGTGTAAAAACTGAAGCACGCTTCCTCCATCTCCTCCCACTTAACCAACCACCTCCCCACGTTGTAAATGTATATTATAATGAATGCCATCCCAAATTTGTTCAGTTGCATTCTAGGATCCTGAGAAATATTAAGTCGTCCAATTCTACTCTTCTGAATATGTCATTATCTTCCTGTCTGAGTTAAATGTTGTGTAACGCAAAGTTATTACGGCATCTTTCCACTAAATCCCTATTTTAAGTTATGACTATACCTGAATCCCCAGAAATGCCGGATAGGGACAGCACTTGTTTGTTTATGTCGTGTATTTTTTCGCGTGAAATGAAAAATCAATTAAGTAAAAAAATATTTTCTCACTTTTCATTTGGACTTTTGGCTGGCTGGAAGCAGCATCACCGTAACTGGTGCAGAGCAACTTGTCGACCGCCCGGACTACGTGTGGAGGTGGAAGAAGTTTCCTGATAAATCAGACTAACGGCCACTGCTCGGACTTGGCGGGGGCGAGGGCGGGAGAGAAGGGTTTTCAAATTTGGAATTTATATGAGAATGCGCGGGAGTTTCCGCAGAAGCGGAGAGAAAGAATGTAGCTACTGTTTATCGTATCGGTATTGATATATGGTTACAACTTGCGCTGAGTTCGCGTCCCTGCATCCGCGTGATTTACAATTCTCTCTGTTTATCCGCAGAAGTGAAAATATTTTTCTTCCGCTTTCAGATAAAGTTTTAGATTTTAATCTTTTTAATTTACGGAATTAAATGCAATAAATTCGTAAATTTATTGTAAATAAATATACTTATTAAACCAATATTATTAAGGAAATATACTTTTCTCTCTCTACATGATGTGTAGCATTTCAGAATAATATGGTAATTAAATAATATTAGAACAAAATGTCAACAATGTTGTCTAATGATGAATTTGTTAACAAATTGTTAATTTATTTCTATAAATATTATTGTACAAGGTGTAGCAGACCTAGTCCACAATATTTTATGGAATGATTCTTGACTAAATTCGAATCGAAAACATTCAAGGAATGTGTGCCTAGTATCAACTATATTAAAGGTGTAAGCATTTCAAATAAATCGTAATTATCCAATTATTGAGAATAATTGAAATATTTTATTGGTTTTAAATTATATATTGAATACAAAAAAATAAAATTCATTGAATTTTGAGCGGCCAGATTATTTTTGTCAAATGATTTAGGGTCTGAAGTATCCTTCATTATTAATCTGTATCTATCGATACATTTTGCAAACCAAGAACAAAGGATTATAAATAATAAAAGGCCCGAAGCTGTAGCTAACTCCTCACTGTGTTTTAGGTATTGGTCATGCAAGTTCCTCTTAAATAAATTCATTATTTTCTCTTGCAAAGTGTACAAAGGATGCACTTCTCCTTTTATTTCGGCACTACGCTGGTGCGAGAAATATAATTCGCAGACTAAAAGGTTAACGTGATTTTGTAAAAATTTAGAGCAATAATATTTTCGGTAACGGTGTGGAATTTGCATATTTTACTTGAACATTTTCGACTCGTAATTAAATCAGGTATCCACCCACAAAATATTATGGACTAGATCTGTTACACCCTGTATATGACTAGCGGAAAGCAATCCGTAAAAATAGCAGCCGCTGCATGGCTCAGGCAGTATTTTACAAAAAATATTTTTTAATGTAGAAAACATATTTTATATCTATTAACGTAATAATATCGCATTACCTACACAAAATACTCAGAATATAGGTGAAACTCTTTTGACCTACTAAAATTATTGCTATCATACAAATATGTTAGTTCTTATCGTAATTATTATATGCTCGGATTACACAAAAAACTTACACGAATGTACATCTGAATAGAAATAACATTCCTATGAAAATACTGGATCATTTTGCTTGGGTTAAACAGGGTTTAATAAAGGTTTTATTAAACTGACTGATGATACTTAAGAATATTATATTACGTCTTCCCGTCTCCTTTCTATGACTTTCTGGATATCTAGGATGTAGTCATTATGGCAATATAATTAATGCTTGTTTAAACGGCCAGGTCTGTGAGACGCCAGTAGGGTAAAAGCGAGTATGTTTTTTAAGTAAGGTTAAGATAAGTTAAATGTTTTCTCTTATATATATATATATATATATATTAAATAAAAGTACGTTAATATATATCCGCAAAATCCTATTACGGTTGGCAAATATGTTGAGCATCTGTCATCCTGTCATCTCATCTATAGTCAGTATCTTATCTATAATAGAATTCAAAATTGGAATGTTTTCGTATTTTTCAAGAATGTTTTTAAGTGGATATATATATTTCAAAGTTAATACGTAAAAACACCGTTTATACAATTCCAGAGACAGCAATACAAAATGTTATATAATATCGGCGATGGCCGATTGCTTTTCTGTCAGTGCAAAAAGCAGTAAGCAATCGGCGATAGCCGATTAAATTCCACTAGCCGCCCGCAGCCTGTGGCCTTGATGTTAACCGGTGAGAACCCAAAAAAATGTAAGTGGCGATTGAAGCTAGCCGGTGACGTGGAGCTCGGGACCTGGATTTCTATCCATTGCGTGGAAAGGATGTCCGGTCAGCTCGAGCAATGTATATATTCTATCACAAGCCAGCAGTGTGGATACTCATAGATACTCAAAGATCGAATGCACCAAATCCCAAAAAAATCAGTTAGCTTTTATAGGCTCGTTTCTAGTAATTATTTAAAATATATGTGCGTATGGTGTAATTCATTTATTTTTTTTATTTTAAAATTCTCTAGGTATCCTTATAAATTTTAATTAAATAATTCAATGTTTTCATACTTTTTTTAGATATTGCAATATAAGAAACCGAACGTGAATTTTAACGTTTTTGAAAACGATATGTTTAATAACAAATGCTAAAATATTTATATGTGAAAGGCAATTATTTCCATATGAACCTTTTTTAATCAATTAATAAACAAAATATATGGTCGAATCTTGTAATATATGAAAATATTACAAAATTCTATTGCGAAAAAGATTAAACAGGATTCAGCCAATATATTTTTTTGGTGATAATTACAATATATTTAAGCATACTTTATGAAGAAATACGTATTGCTGTAGTTTTTGCAAAAAAAAATGAAAACTTTACACTAAATTGACTCTTAAAAAAAAAACGTGGATCGCGTCCTACCGCCTCTTAATGAAGAAGTTATAAAAAAAAAAAATTTTTATCATTTTGCCCCTGAGCGAAATCAATTAGAGAATTAAAAATATCATACAAACACGATACATTACGTTATAAAAACGTTTGCTCCACTAAGCAGTTTACGTGAAAGCAAATATTATCAAAACAGTATTAGTGTACATTATCAAAAAACCGGGTGGCTCGTCGTCAGCATCAGCAGAATAAGCCCCGCATCTAAATCCCGTATTACAGAATCAACAAACTCGCTTTTACGGAGAAATCATTGCTTAACGGTCGCCATAAAATTGGAAAGTCCACACGAAATGCTTATGAATAAAGCAAACGTTTCGTGGAAAGCCGTTAATTACATCCCCTTTGCTCAAACGGACGCTTTATTCAAATTAAGGATGATTAACCCCCTTTCCTTCCATTGGCTAAACGGTCGCTGCGCCGATGGAGGATCCCGACTACTACCCTTTAACGTTTTATAAATATTATTTATGCATGTTTACATACAATCCGAAAAGAGTTGTATCAATTTTAATTTAATAAAAAAGCTAATGTTTTTCTCCAATATAGAAATCAATCAATATTGACGATAGCAATAAACAAACTACGAAATTCTTAGAGATATTTTACATTCTGAGAGGATCGGGGTCCCAAAAGGCACTTCCGTCTTCCTCTATCCCATGCTGATTAATTAATTAATGTCTTTGTTGGTCACATGGTATAATTTAACTGGCAGTTTAGCTTGTTATTGAGAACTCCTTTCTTTTTCTTTTATTGTAATCTCCTAATTAATGCTAAGAAGCCTCTGAAAATGCACTTTACTGAGTGGAACTTCAGCGAGAGTTGATAACTCCTACAATGATTCCGAGATAGGATGGGTCCCATAGAGGTTTCCTCCTAAAGTATTGTTACTGATTATCCCAACCTAGTATGAGACGACCCACTGGGCTCCTTCCTTCCGGAGTTGCCAAGAAAACGCGTTTAGATAATCGTTCCTCCGGCATTCGCAAGATGTGTCCAAGCAATCTCAATTGAAGTGGGGTACCATGACGAGGGTCATTATTTATTGCGGTAATACTCACTCGGTCGAATAATGTTACTACTGCCACTCGTCTAGGATAATTCTTTTCAGCAGCCTGGATTTTTAATCTCACATTTGGTGAACATACTCGTATATTAAAGTCGGCCTGTACAATTTTAAAAACATGTAGTTTTATCTCGACCATCTCGGATTTCTTTATCATCACACTATAAAGGAAACACTTTACAAAACTAAATACTTCTAGGAACTTAAAGACTAAAACTTTTTCGAAAACTTTTGTCGATCGTGAAATTACAATTAAAATAAAAAATTCGGATCTATGTTAAACAAATTTGACCAGATATTTTTTTATAAACCATTTAATTTATTTATAAATCTATGTATGTTGTGTACTTTCTAATACTCTGTTACTCAGAATTAAATACAAGGGACATAAATGATTTGCGCATTTTAAGTTAACATTATGGTAAAAAAATTTTGTCAGTTTGGTCTTAACACGGATATTCTTTTAGACGCACTAACACGAGTATTCTACTAGCAGCTTAGATTACAGATGAATGATTACTTAATTATACAAAAATCTATCTCCCTAATCTAAAAATTTCAGGAGAGAGAGGACAATTTTTTTTTTTCAAAACTTGAGGACTGATACTAATATTAAACAAAATTTGAACAGATATATAAATGGCATATGTACATTTGTACACATTTAAATACATTGACTAACTAGGCAAGCCTGTTTTAGGGCAAATTTATAAACTAATATATATATATATAAAAAATAAAAATAAAAAAAAGTGAATAAAAAAGAGAGAAGAAGGAAAAAAAAAATATAAATAATAATAATAATACCAATAATATAAGCAGATATAAGGTGGATGGAAATATACAAGATCAAAACGCACAAAAGTAGTTATACAAATTATTTCATTATATAAAAAAGTTAACTCTCTGTATCTGCTCTTCCTAATTGCAACAACCAATTTGAAATATCTCTTTTAAAAGTCCTAATATTAGTTAAATTTCTAATTTTATTTTCAATTTGATTATATATTCTGAGAGCTTGAAAGGTAAATAATCTTTGACCAAAACTAGTTTTCATTCTTGGAACTATTTTAAGCTTGTTTGCTGTTGTGGGATAATGTCTTTCAGTCCTCACAGATGGAGCGCTTATTTTCCTATGAAAGCTAGTTAATATATTCTGCTCATATAATTGTCTTATATCCAAAACCTGAAATTACCTAAAAAGTGGCTCTGAAGGATTCGAAAAGTCAGGTGTACCTGGTGCATCTACCTATAAGCGAACATGGTGTATTATGTACAAACTGTAATGTTACATACTCGGGACTGAATTCTCACGTTACACCGTACCTAAGAACACGTGTTCTTAGTTACCGTATAACGGACCATTTATGTCACGTTTGCCACAATAGTAAATAGTCATGTATCTGCCTATATAAGGATACAGTAAATATTTTAGGAGCAGTTAAGTGTAACAACCGACCGAGTTTTCATTGGCAAAGTATATCCTGAAATTTTAATACAAAACCTTCACGCATCTCTACAATCACAATTAGTCATTTAAAATATTATGAAGATTGAAAAATCCAGCACTATCATTAACATACGGCAGATTAATCTGTAGAAGTATTTTAAGAATAAACTACCTAGACACTAACAGGGTTGTTTAAATTATTTAACCCCAACCGAACTTTTGCAGAACCCTTCGACGGACAAAATAAGGTATCGCCGTTGTCTTTACACAGTTTCGTTTCCGTTCCCGTAATCGCGTGATTAACCATCCTTCCACCGCTCGAACCTTAAATAATACGTCTAAACTAAAATGGCGTTGGCAGTAGCCTCGTATTAACAGGTACGCAGGGGACTATAAAAAATATCATCCCTAATCCGAACTTTAATCAAAGATGGTGTGTGATTTATTTTATTGCTTACAGTGTAATTTGGTGCGTATTTTTGTATGGATATAGCATTTATTCCATTACTGTTTACGATTTGTTGCAATCTTATTAAAAATACATATTTTAATCCAATAAGTACTGTCGCTGTAGCATAGTTGGATAGTGCACATTCCCCGGTTACGAAAGAGATCCAGGTTCGAATCCCAGTAACGCAACAACAATATTTTTTGATAAAATTGTTTTTTATGTATACCTTTCTAATTAATACATTTAATCAGTATTTAAAATATCACTGACCAATGATCTGAATAATTACAGCTTCATAATAGGAATTTGTTCTCCTTAATAATAATAAGTATTTGTTAGTCTGCTGAGTTCATTCATATTCACAGCGATTATATATATTTTTTTTTGTTGATAAATATGTGTGAAAAAGTATTGTGAATCGTATTGATTGATCTTATTCATTAAATTGGGAGAAGAAAATTTCTTTCACTTTAATTTTATTCCAAATATGTTTTTTGTGCAAACCAAAATCAAAGAAAACCCTGTATAATTATCGTATTTTTCAAATATATATGTTTTCCTTAAAGCCTTCAATTAATAATAGCACTTTTAGAAATATTTCCATGAACCTGGTTATGGTAAACGACCTTAATAATTAAATTATTAATTAAATGTGGTTTGTGAAGAGAAATTGTTGAGGTCTTGGAGTAAAGAGCACCTCCAGCGAATAATTTCCAGCACGTTTGATGTTCCATAATAAATTTCGCAAGGTTGTACCTAACCAAACCCCACTTAAGGCTGTATTCGAGACTTAACCGAATACCTGAGGCTTGGCTCCACAGTCCGAACACCGCGATTCTTGTGGAAACTGAACGAGTTTTCGCTCTACGTAAAATTGAAGGGAAAATTTATAATTATTTTTAATATCTAATGATATGGAAATCGTTTGAAATGAAGAGATATTAAATGAGAAGTTCGTATAAAATTATTGAAAAGCATTTAATTTGAAAAAACTTTTCTTGCAACTTAATGAAAGATTCTAAATTAATTAAAAATAATAATCTCTTTAAACAGGAATATTTTTTAATTTGATTGCGATTTTTTTCCAAATATCCATTATTTGCTGCCTATAAAAACCTTATGATGAGACTCCTAGGCCCGACGTCGCTTAACAGTCGCCTTTCGGTTATAAAACGTGGTAGACGTTGTCATCGCTGAAGCAGTACATAACGTATATAATTTCGAATTGGTTAAGTGATGTAGTATGGTAGACAGCTTTTTGATTATAAATTATATTTTAAATTTCAAAAGTGTGTTTTATCTATTTATTTAGAATCATTCATTATTTAAGTTATTTCAAATTAAATGCTTTTTAATAATTTTATACTAACTTTTTATTGCATATCTTTTCATTTCAAACGGTTTGCATATCATTTGAAATTAAAAATAATTGTACGTTTTCCATTCACTTTTACGTAAAGCGAAAAGTCGTTCAGTTTCGACGTGTAAAAGAAGTAGATACCTAGCTGATTTATTTTTATAACTGCTGTTGGCATCAACAATTATTGGGTCAATTGGATTTTATACGCGTGAAAATGAAGATCTTTTGACAAAGTTCGATGTAACACAACATGGCGATAAAGATCGTATGGCATCTAATAGAGATTGTTTTGTCTGCATACGCGTGTGTTCGTACATCCTACATAGAGCCTGTTTTTTACAATGTTGCCGTTAAACGCTAGATTGCCCGCTTTGCAATTGCCAAATGGCTATTGAAAATTGTTCGCAATCCTCTTTCCGTATGTGCCCACAATTAAGATAAGATAAAATAAGCTTTATTGCCATATTTATACATTTTATTTTACATCAGAGGTAAATAATAAACTAATATTCGTGTATATATAATAATACACTTATTATAAACAAATTGCTATTAAATAATAAGAAAAACTTAAACCACTATTGTTCCATTTATTTACTACCTACACATTATAACAGAATCCTGCGCCTTAGCACACATTCTAAATGTACTCGGGCAAAAATCTCGTTAATGAAAATCTCATTTGCTCAGACATGCATGTTTTATAGGATCGCGGATATACAATAAGCTACCACAACAGATGGCAACGGTATCATTTCCTCAATTCTGTGTGCTTTTAAAGGAATGGCTTTTCAAAATTGTAAGAAGTCATTTTATGTAATTCTTTCTGTCGCTACATCCTACCTCGTACTTATCATGTTTTGTTTGCTCCCTGCTTGTTTCTTTTCTTTTACTTCTTATATATCTTTAACCTGTATCAAAAATTTACTTCGTTCAGTTTACTCATTATCTCCACTTGTCTCCTTTTGATTTTTTTGTTTTTTACCATTTAAAAGAAAGAAAAGAAAGAAAAAGAAATGCAATTGTTGTAACAAAATTTAAATATTAAAGTGTATGCACAACACTGATACAATCCATCGATTCGAGGGTGAAGTTTGGTCACTCACTTTAGCGCAAGAAAATAGTTTGCAAGCGCAGACCAGTAATTAGTAGACATGAAATGAAGTGTACATATTGGAGAGGGGTTTGGAGCGTTAGTTAAGGTAAGAGGAGCATTCTACACACATTCTTTGTGAAAACATAAATTCGATAGTTTATGATACATTTATGACATTACTCTTCGAAAATTAAATCTTTGAGTAAACAAGAAGTATTTTTTATATTAATGCATATTATATTATCAGCGCTTATATTTTCGTTCTAATCGAGCCATGTATTTAAAAAAAGTCTTGGAGCTATTTGATTGCCTATGTCGTACCATAGTGATCACGTGAGTGACACCAATAGCAAATATTGAAACAAGGAATTTGCGTTAGTTCATTTCTATATATTTGGTAGTCTGTGAAAATAAAGTCTTGCGCAAAATGTATGGCCCAATACGTGATAACCTAACAGGAGAATGACGGAAATGAAATATCTTGGAACTGGTGCCAGGTGGATCATGGAGACTGTGTCAGTCATGCACTTCCGTGTCCCATGAGACCATTAAAGAAAGAAGAAACACCTTGTTACCTTACTTCCAACTTATATTCTAACTTATGGAACCTTATGGCTACCTACCTCAGAACAGGTAATTTATATGTACCTAGCGAAGTAGGAAGCGGCCAACAGGTTTGCATGTAAATGAAATGAATTATAATATTTGTATTAAGGATTTTTATACTTATGCAAGCTATACAAATAATGTTATAAAAATAAACGACACCGAAAATGAAAATGATTATCAAAATGAAAATAATTTCGTTTTAAAATAATATTAAAAATATTTAAATCTTTAGACAAGTCTTTTATTCGTTTTGTATTTCGAGCCGAGTGGTCACGTTTTTTGTGCTCCTGTACTAAAATTGATTACTTCGGATATTGTGCTCCGATCTGAAATATTGTTTATGTACTGTGTTCCCTGTGACATATTTACTCTGAATTTTATAATCGTATTTTGGAAACAATTTTTTTTTTAATAATATTTTTTTTAAACAAATACTAGGGGTTTACAGTTAGGTAAATTTGAAACTTTATAAATAAGAAAGAATGTTAACAGCAAATTAAATATTATAAATAACCAAAACTTTTTTGCAAATAGTCACCTTATAAATTTGTTTCTAATTAGTTACCCACCACTTGTGCATTTATAGTTTTGTTTTTATTTATGCTTGTATTTTTAATTTTAGTATACTTACATTGTTTCCAGAAGAAGATATTATAGGTACTGAAACATGTTAATGTATCAACAAATAGTAGTTTTAAACATAGTGTTTTCCTAATTATTTATGTAATATGTTTGTAGCCACAAAGTAATTGCAAATATTGAAAAAAAAATTGCAAATAATTTATTATTATTTTGAGCCAGATGCAGTAGTGATAGATTAATCCTTATCCTGGCTGCTTTGCTAGACTTTTGTCAGAGTTAATGTAGACAATTTTTTTCGTACTGTTTGGAAGGTGATATGTTTTTTGGAATGAATTATTTATAAATACACTATGAAATATATAACGAATGTACTAAAAATATAAAGTGGATTTTGTATGTGTTTATTTAGTACTTTTACTAGAAATATTAGTCATAATTTTACTCAATTAAATCATATATTGAGTGCATATTTGAATAATTTTACTAATTAATAAAGGATTTACAATTAATGTTAAGTGTATTGTATAGTTGTGGTGATTATAAGCGTTGATAGATTGTCGACCTTTATATTGTGCTTTCATAACAAGTAATCTACGTATATGAATTATGAATTAGCATACCATCCACATCATAGCTGCCAGGTATCAATTTCCAAAAAGTGCCGCTAGGAAAATTGGCGGCAATTTTAATGGGCCATCTCTTATTGAAACAACCGTTAGAAAATAATATATATTATAAGAATACAATATAATTAATACAATAAATTAAAAAGTCTCAACACGAAGAACTATATGGCTGATCGTGTTCCTGTACAAAATTATTAATAATCTGGTTGATAGCATGCTGATCTCTTCACGCCCGTACCAGATCATTAAAGAAGCACGAAACGTTAAGACTAGATGCTTACCGCAGCAATATTACGTTACTTAATATAATAGATTACATAATGATATCAACACAGTAAATTAGTTGGACGCATTCTACAATTCATTATTAAGTAAGAAACACATTTACACGACACTTTTTGGTTTTTATACATTGACTTTGACTTAGATCGATTGTCGTACCGGGGCCGGTGACCCCCTTGCTTTTCCATCTGTAGTAGCGTATGGGCGCGGGTTAAGAATTTCGGTTGTTGGGAAATTGTGACGCATTTTTTATGCAGGTCTTTCATCATAGAAATTAACTTATTAAATTAATTATGGGTTGTGGGGCTGTTTCAGGTTTCTGTGGCTGTGTATGAGAGAATGAATGAAGTTGTGTCGCAAGTGGCATTTGTCGATTTCCAGTTTGAAGATGTTAGTCTCCGTACTGGGCGGTATTTCTTTCGATTTACTGCTTCGCTATAGGAGCGACAAGGGACTGTTTAAGAGTGTACTTGACTACGAATCGGGCGGAGATTTAAAGGGTGCTCCGGGCAACCCTTGTAATTGGCTGGGTGTGATCCTATCTTGTCACTGTGGAGTCCGTTGAGCCCATCCGTCTGCCATCGCTCGTATGCGGCCTCTCTGAAGGTTACAGCAGAGTCTCCTCAAATCTCGCGGATGGACCAGGCCCATTTTAAACCTCTGAATCCACCGTGGGAGAAAACCCTCGTTTGCTATCTAGATTGTCACCATTTTTTCTATTCTCTACGGCGGAGCGCCGTCCTCCGCGCGCACCTCTCACCTCGCCCGCTCGCGCGCAAGTCCCCTCTTCCCCTCCAGCCTTCTTTCACCCCGACCGCGTCTACTGGAATCGGTCGCTGCGCATTTTTTTTAAAAGTCACAATTATCCGCTTATTGGAATCACTATGGGACCTGTAATTTTAGATAACAATAGGCGGCTGAAAAGATTATGCAGAAGATAGAAAATATTTATTGAACACAATTTATTAGAAAATGATACGACTAAATTATCAATAATTTATCTAAAACTGCATTTATTTAATATTATTTTTAAAAGCATCAAAGTTTGTTGCTCTGTATTGAACACCATGTCGAAGAATTTGTAGCGCATTTTGCATCTGGACAGTAGTTGGAGGAGCTTCTGAAATTTATTTTTCTGCATGGGTGTTACATTAATTCTCTTTTAATAATTTAGTGATCATCAGTAAGTTCATTTTGTAGGAATTTCTTACATCTTTTGTATCTACGTGTTGATTGCAATAGCCGAAGTTTGATTGTAATAAGCGGATTCTTTTAAATAAATTTTATATACATGGTTTTGGGACCGACCGATAAAGATAACAATAGCCGATTGATAAAATTATCCGTGATTTTAATATCCGGATTTCACTGTTTAACAACAAAAAATGATATTTTAATTAACAATGAAACTTAACGTAGGAGGAGTTGATACATACAAATGAAATGCTTTATTAAATGTATTATTTGGTTGTATTTAATGATCTATTTTAATTAAAATTGAAGGATGGTGTAATAAAAGAAAGTAACGATTGCACTACAGAGACATTTGTAGTGAAAGTGAATGCGCCCGGTACAATGTTCTCTGGGGGAGTTTTATCTGGAATCCATCGTTAATCTCTCCCATTAGCCATCCATTATCAGAATGAAAGAAAAGTTTATTGCCCTTTTTATGTACTAATTAAGCTGAAATGTGATTTTTATTTTGAGAGGGAAAATGCTTTGGCTAGATTATTTTTTTTGTAATTCTAAAGATATTAGATCCCTCGCGGGATTTCTGAAGGAAGTCACATGGCAGGCAGCCGACACTTTCGGTTATCATCTTGGGTGACGATTACGGCCGAAAATATTTATTTAAAGAACGAATATTCAGTGTCTCACCTATTGGCGTAATGGTCGAGTATGATTCAAATTGGTGGCTGGGGAAAATGACTGAAATAAAGCAATTCTGATCTTTGAATGGACCGCATTTATATACTTTATTAAAGAATTCTTCAAAAGTAAACCAAGTTTTTTTATGATTCTTGGAGTATTATAAGTACATAACTTCTTGTTTGTCAACTTTTTTACTAGGCAAATAATTTATTATATTTAATTGGAAAATTAATTTTTGAACTATTTTTAGTGTTGCGCTACGATAATAAAAAACGATGGTAATTCCGCACCCGGTCTTTCGTGGGTAAAAAATTGTATCTACCGTGAAAAGATACTCTTAGTACGCTCATTACAGAGCTCTTAGAACCTTTCATCTCACCAGGCTTCGCGCGCTTATAGGTAACTAACAAACTAACTTACTATCACGCCGTTTCCACGCGGGGGTAGTCAGAGAGGATAGAGGGCCACACTCTTCTGTCCTGATACATAATTCTCGCCTCATCCACATTCATACATCTTCTCATACAAGCTAACTGATTATTGAAGCTTTTAACAGGACCATCCTCCAGTATCTCGTTTATCTAATCGTGCCAAGTCTTCCGCGGACATCCTTTACTTCTGGAGCCATCAATACTTGCGTCATATATCTTTCTAAACATTATCTTCTCATTCATCTGTTCCATATGACCAAACCACTTAAGTGATCCCTTTTTCTTAATAGTCACTTCACTAAGATCAGCTTTACATTATTTCCTTATTTCTTCATTATTTACACTGTTATAAATAGATTTGCCACATATACGCAAATGATCTCATTTCCACTGCATTGAGTCTACTTTCATTCCTCTTCTGCCAGCTCCAGGCATCACTTCCATATATCAGTGTCGGTACGAGAACTCTAGTGTGTACCGCTAGTCTCACCCTATTCGGATATTCTAAAATATATTTATTTTACAACACATTTACATCTTGAATCTTATTACGGAAAGTATTTATTATTTAATATGAATTTTATGTATTGAATTCACTCTTCAAACTTAATACAAATTTATTTTATTGTGAATTTTATATTAAAAATTTATACAATTTTTTAGTATCTACATATCACATTAATCTAGTCTAGAAATGCTTGAGGAAACCATTTACAAAAAAACGCGATATAATCGAGTAGAGACGCTTTAAATTATACACATAGGTACACACACACATATATATGTAAACGTATGTAAATATAATATATATACCTATATATTATAAACTTCTCACCAGTTGAGTATAATGTTAGAAAGGAAGATTCTTGATTATCCCGCGTCTACTGGTTCTGAGAAGGACCGTTGTTGTTCCAACGTTTTCCTAGAACAGACTTAGCGTTGAACTGCCGACTTGAAAAGACGTGTTCTACGATCGTTTCACAGCAACACTTTATCAATAATAAGATTTACCCAAAACGTCTGTTGATTCTAAAAAGGACCACCTGAGACGCGGGATAACTACTAAGAGGTTTTTTTCTAACATATATTTATATATTATATATATTTGCTAATTTTTATTTTTTAAAACCTTATTTGATATAGTAAACGGAAGATCAATACTGTTTAAATACGATAAATGTTGTAAGATTGAACCATCGACATTAGGGTCCAAAACTAGTTCACCATCGAGCCACTCAACACCACTCGCCACTCTCCACTCTCCACACGATGTTCCGCTTTGATATTTTCAAATTATCTGGATGGAAGAACTTTCAGTGAATAAGGCTTACATCTATCACACACAATAAACCCTGATGATCTGGGATAAGAGGACCAGCCTTGGATTAATTAGGCTCTTATTATTGTGTACTATTAAATAATGTGGATAAAATTCCCTCTATCTAGATGAAGTACTACATGGTTCAATTCTGTATAGTAAAATTATAAAGTATTTAATATTATTTTTATATACGGAATTAAATAAATCATTTACGTATTATATGTATGATTTTAAATATATCATTGGATTGGCATGTGATCCATTGATCTGGGATTCGAGCCTCATTCAAAGTGGACCAGCAAGTTAGTACTACTTTCATAGAACTAGTACAGCTTAGTTTGAAAATAGTAAGAATATTGATGTGAAACGTATTTTATGTATATATATACATTAATTTTGATGATTTCGGCCATTTTTCGAAAGTTTATTCCAAATCTTTTTGGAAAAAAGAACAAATAACACTGCATAATAGTTAAAAATATACTGGGCACTCAAATACACTTAAATATTACTAACTAACCTTTGTAATGTTAACTCGTGGTGTGAATGATCCACTGATCCTTACATACGCAGAACTTCCTTCATGTAGGGATGCGAGTGTGTGTATAAGTTTACTATTCACTCTGTACTCAGAGAGTATATTCCATAACCATTTTCTTATAACATATAAGTTATATCTTCTTATATAAAAAGTTTTCGGTTCATTACCAAAACTTTTTCGTCACTACTTGTAGATAAAAGATCCGATCCATGCCCTCCTCCATCCACAAAGGCCCCTTGGATGTCCCATGCTTTTTTTTTTGTCACCGTTCTTGCTAAAATTCTTCCATATAGTTTGCCAAATATAGTAGACTAATTTCCATATAGTTGCCGCATTCCATTCGCGACCCATTGCCTTTGTACCGAGGCATAATAACTGATCTCCTCCAATTTAACGAAGTGTAGCTCTCCTCTAAACATTGATTGAAGAGCGCATGAAGTCACAAGACAACTAATGGGCCAACAGCTTTAGAGGCAACATTATCATACCATACATAATTATTTATTGCACATTTTATTTCTTCCATACTTATTACATTCATATTGCTTTCGTCATTCCTGATTAACCCAGAGAGTCTCTCGAGGGATTCCTCATTTGCATTCTCTTCATACTCATACGTGTCTTGGAAATATTTCATTCATCTATCTTTTATTTCGTTCTCAATCATTAACATTTCTCCATTTGCTGACTTAATACCTTCCATACTACTGCTTCTAGCACTACATTTAGATTTTTTGACTGACTTCCAGAAGAGTTTTATATTATCCTGAAAATTCTCAGTCATTTTTATTCCTTCCTCTATTTTCAGCCGCTCTTTCCTTTCTTTCTCGCCAAATTTAACTTTTTTGTTATAAGCATTATATAGATATTTTGATCTCGAGTATTAATCTCGATCCAAATGAGCCTGCCACTGACATACTTATATTCTTGAGAGCAGCGCTGCCTCGTCTGGGACCTCGGACCATAGCACCAGCGTGTTATCAATCTCTCCTTTTCCATTATTCATGCTCTCACTAATACACAGTATATCTACGTTATTTTCATTCACACTATCACATAGTTTATTCATACTTCTATTCATTCCTCAACTAAAATTCCACACGCCCACTCTGCACTCCGTCCTCCTCTTCGCGTCACCACGGGAAATGTGGTATAATGGGAGGCGAGCCTTAATATAAAAATTACACTAGGTTAACAAATATTACTAGACTTTGTCTGTATTAGGGTGACATCTCTCGCCCTGTGTGTGTGTGTATATGATTCAGAAGCAATAAAACTTTGACAAGAGAAACATCTCTTAATTAATTCTCTTTGACTCTGTGGACAAATGAAGAAATATCCTCCTTCATAAATGGATTCAGAACAGATGAAACGTGATCAAACAGTCTGTATGTTCAAACACCAGCAGTTCCAGTACAGGTAACCAAGTCCGGGTCTGCCTCGATCCAGCCTGTGACTATCGCTCGACACGTACGGCACAGATGGTGGTGGCACGGTGCAAGTCTTGACCGTCACTGCACAGATTCTAGCTCCTTCCACAAAAAAATTTGACGTTCTCGGTCCTCCGTATAGCATTTGATTTAAATTTAGAGCATACACGTTATTTGTTAATCTGAAATACTTATGCTCATCGTACAAAATCTTGTGATTGTTATATGAAAATAGTGTAATTTATGTATTAAAACCGTTTATGGCTTACAGTAGTGTCAGTTTATATATAAATATTCATACTGTTTATGGCTCACATATATTACACGACTTACAAACACTGTTCAGTATTTGCAAAACACACTTTTGCGCGTTTGTAATATCGGGCACTAAAATTATTGTTTTAACATGCTCGCATCCAAATTTATTACCCATGACCTATCTCAATGCTTACCCACCAGTAGAAAATGTGATCTTGACGCCAGCAGACGTCAATTTGAGCGATATTGTGTTCGATCTAGACATCGCGATAGCATTCGCGGTGTGGATCCTTTCAGATCCAGTGCACCAGCATTGTGTTTTTTTGTGATTCTGTGATTTGTGTGCACAGTGTCTATTGTTTGTGTGTGCCATGGATATAAACTGACATCGTCGTCTTTAGTCGGTAGCGGAGATAGGCTCATCCACGGCGACCAAGGGAATTTGCGGAAGCGTCATACTCGAGGTAAGACCAGCAGTCCCGAAATCACTATATAGTCATAACTAGAAGCCGGGCATCTCTGTTCATATTTTTGGTGAGATGGCGACATGTTTTTGCTGTTTGATCTTGGCAAAATTCTATGTTGGTGGTGTTCTTTGCTGGCCACTGTCAGCTCGGATCTCTAGGGCCTCTAGTGAGCAAATTCATCAAATAAGAAATGGTGCTCGAAGAACAGAAGTGAAGTGAAAAAAGTCATGAGACAAAGATAAAAATTGGGAATGTTCAAGTGAATCGTGGGTGGTTGTAAAAATCATTATTGTTAAATTATAGTTTATAATGGTGAATAAATTTGTTATTGTTATCTATTCAACCTCCCCTACAGACGAAAAATCTCTCATTAAGCGGTCCATGGACGATACCCGGTAAGAACCCGAAATTTGTAAGTGCTGATTGTAGCTAACCAGTGGCGTGGAGCTCTGGGCTTGGAGTTCTATCTATGGTATGGTAAAGATGCCCGAGCAGCACGTACAATATATATATATATATTAAGTATATGAGTTTTAATTAGTACTTATAGAAATATACTAAGCTATTGAACACACATAAAAGCTCAGATTTGTGTCTAACAGTTTCTTTTCGTGTGTAAATTAAACAGAAACTGATATATTACAATTTCCTTTGGAATTCGATTTATGATCTTTTATACTGTTGGCACATTTTGCCAGAAATTTCAAAACTAAAAAATTGTTTCTCAATTTTACAACTTCACAATATTTGTACCTACTTTTATATGAAAATTATGTATTTTTTACAAATACTGTACTATTTTAGTAATATAAATATTAATAACGATTAAATTTAGTATGTCTAATAATGTGTAAATCTGGAAGATTGTTATCAGAACAAAACATATTTTTGGTAAATATTTATGAATGTGGATGAGGCGAGAGTTGGATGTTAGAACAGAAAAGTGTGGCGCTCTATCCTCTCTGCCCACCCCCACGAGGAAACAGCGTGACGGTAAGTAAGTAATATTTTTCATCTAACGATCTAAGTCTAGTGATCTCATTTTTTTGCTTTTCACAGCTCCTTGTCTCTTATGGTTTGCTTCCAATTTTGCCCAACAACTTGCCTAATCTGATCATCGTGTCTTAAGACGAGTACAAAGCGAGTTGCTTAGTATTAATATGGAAAACAAACACAAAAGTTATATAAAAGAATAACAAACAATGAAATAAAAAATTTAATATCATAAAGCCTTGATCTTTCGAGAATTAGAGAGAGGATTTCATTTTTGCGAATTTTGATAAAGTGGCGATAGGTTTAATTTCCGTTTATAAGTAAATCAAATTAAAAAATCATTTATCCGATGGGTACATAACTTTTCAGATTTCATCAAAGATAATACGAAAAAATAATCTCCGATTAAATCCTTAGAATTACTTATTTAATCTCCGCATAAATCAAAAACTTTTGAATTAAATTCGCAACGTTTTTATTTACAAATTATAATTTTTAATTCTTTCGAAAACGTACAATTATATATAGTTTAAAAACTATTGTAATTTTTAATATAAGTACATATTAACGATTCGGTGCTTACTGATTTATAAACGAATATGTTCGTGTTCGTTCTAATCTGGACCTATGTGCTTCAAACGGTTCGTCGTGAGTGTCGTCAAAAATTTTCTAAAGGCCATACTAATACAACATCTACAAAGGGTATATTATCATAACACCCAGAAAGGCCACACTAACATAACACTCAGAAAGGCCATACTAACATAACACCCAGAAAGGCCATACTAACATAACACCTATAAAGGGCATAATGACATACACCTAAAACAATATCCAACAACCCACATCCATAACGACGATATAGATCTAATTTGAAATAACAACCCGTTTAAATATTATATTAACCTTATACATTTTTATTATAAGATAGTATGCAAAAAAGAGTTATGTTCCAATAAAATAAAAATTATTACAATTCTTGAGTTTTATTTTTATGGGTTTGGAATTCGTGTAGACGTTGAGTTTTATTCTATTGAATTTCACTGAACGTGGGTCGCATTTCTCCTTCGAGATCGTGACAATATGCAACTTCAAAAAAATGCTCAACTATCCTATACGAGATGTTGTACATTCGAGTGTAGTGCTCCAGCAGACTGTTCTCCGCTGCATTCCGTAGCGTTCCACCGCTCGTGTACGTTAGGTACCGCACTAAACTGCGTTGCTGACATCCAACCCTACACTGGTATTTCAGCATATTGCTCTGACGTTAGCAACCCCAATATCGCGTATGTAACACAATAATGGATACCGCACTCGGATTGCTCGCGTCAATATGTTACCTTTTTGATATTAATACATTTAATCGTTCCATTATTTGAAAGAGCCATCTACCTTATTTTTACAGAATCTCAAATACCTTTGAGTAAACTGATAGCAGACGCCAAAATTATCAATTCATTTTAATTAAATTTTGGACACATTGATACAACTTTATTATTAGGAGAACACATTCTTATTGTGAAGTTGTAATTATTCAGAACATAGGTCTGTGATATTTTAAATATTAATTAGAAAGATATACATATAAAATCAATTTTATCGAAAAATATTGTTGTTGCGCCACCGGGATTCGAACCTGGACCTCTTTCTAAACCGGGAAAGGTGTATTATCCAACTATGCTACAGCGACAATATTTTTAGCGACAAATTTTCGACCCTATATGTTACCTTTTTGATATTAATACATTTGATCGTTCCATTATTTGAAAGTGCCATCTACCTTATTTTTACAGAATCTCTAATACTTTGAGTAATCTGATAGCAGACGCCAGAATTATCAATTCATTTAGATCTGGTGACTGGGTTTGAACCTCGTTCCAAGAGCTGATTTTAGTTAAGTTATTTATATTTTAATAGCAGCTCAAGCGTAAGCGCTAAGCGTGGTCTGAAAATATAATAGTAACTATATTTAAGTAATAGTTAATAGTAAGTATGTATTCCAATCATCTTATCTGTGCATTGTAATTAAAATTAATAATTTACTTACAAGATTGCCTAGTTTGGCAATGCATTTTAAAAAATTGTCATTAATGTTCTGTTTAGCACGTATTTTGGAATATTGTTATATTTTTTTGTAAATTATATTTAAAAAAAAGAAAATAACATACATTTTAAGTGACATTAAATAACATTTTAATGTGTTAAAAAATTAGGTTTTAAATCGATAACTTTGTATACCCTGTTGAAATAAGTAATATGGCAAAGAAAAAATATCGATTTCGATAAAAATAACAATGACAACTTGTTGTTGTTTTTATTGTTGTTATGCCTTTGCTTTAAATAATATGCCAGTGTACGAGCAATTACATGCGCATATTTTGCAGTCAGCAGTAGCTTATTACAGAAGGAATAATAATAAGCTGGGGTGGAAATTACAAAAACTATGAAGGTTCATCAATAAATGAGACCTCCCCCTGCAACAACACTGTATATCACTTTTTACAAATGTTGATAAATAGACGGAGCGTCGATCATCTTGGATGATATACAGTTTTATTGCAGGGAAGCTCACTTTAAAATCATTTTAAATAGTATTTTTATTTATTTTATGTGTTTGTTTAATATACAATACGATGCTCATGAAGATATAGAACGTTGTGGCATTTATAAATCAGATCTGCCCAAAACCAATATACAGTGTAAAAAATGTTCTTAGGTTTTCATGGCCACTCAGAATCTTCTGCGTATAGTTTTCTGGGCTTATCTGCCTTTCTGGCTGACGTTTCGGATCCTATTGCAGGATTCATCATTAGGGCTGATGATACACAGTGAGACAATATACAGTGTTGTTGTAGGGGTAGTCATATTTGATAGCGAAAGTCTTCAATTTAAATGTATATGTATGTATGTAATAAATTATTAAATATCTTTTAAGTATAATGGATTTACTAAACTATGTATATATACAAATTTCGTAGTATCAAAACAAACAAAATAATGTATAAAGTCTACTATTCTGCAATACGCTATGCTGGCAAGAAAAAATGTGGTAATACAAGTCAGTGTATTGCTAATAAGAATTATCTGAACTATGTATGCTTAAGTTTATGATAAAGTCTTCTATGCGATGCAAGTACCGCTGTCGGTGTAATCTTCCAAGTTTAATTTGTTGACCATTCTGGCGTCTCCGTACATGTCATAGAGTTTCGTTCTGCTTTGTCTCCAGACTCCACTATCATTTACGGGGTTGTAAATTCTTCTTTCAAAGATGTCGAGAGTTCTTTCATCGTGTTTTATCAGTGTTCAAGTTTCCGCCGCGCACTTGAGCTCGTGACTTATGAGTGTTTTATGCGGGGTAGACTTTATTTGAGAGTAAAATATTTTGCTCAGTGAAGTGACGACGGCTTGGTGGTGTGTTAGATGATTGTTGAGCTCTGGGGGTAGTAAACCGAAAGAGGGATGCCACTTATACACAAATCTTGCAAGCGGTCAAGATTCATCAAATAAATTAGTTCCGAGCTTTATTTGTTATGTAAGGTGTTTTTATGTGATTATTTTATCTATGGCAGAACGAGTGCAAAAATAATTGATTTTCATTATTTTCCGTTGGAATATCATCAATCAAATTGTGATTATTCCCTTCGAAATACAAATGATGTGACAAACCGATCGTTGCCATCCATAGAAAATTCCGGTGACAGTGATGAAGGACACTTGTAACAAATATATATCGGTGACAGCTCCCACTGAAGCTGTCATCATTTATGAATGCCGAATTTCATCACGCAATACAACATAGTTAAATGAATACTTTAAATATTTATATAAAACGATTATGATTAGGATGTCAATAATTTGTTTTGTACTTGGAGGTTAAGTATTAATAAAAAAAAATATTTTTATACGTATTCAAAATTTGTAATTTATTATATTATGAAATATGAATTAAATATATTAATTATAAAGATACACATATAAAATCAATTTTATCGAAAAATATTGTTGTTGCGCTACCGGGATTCGAACCTGGATCTCTTCCCTAACCGGGGGAGGTGCTTTATCCAACTAAGCTACAGCGGCATTATTTTTAGCGACAATTTTTCGACCTTATATGTTACCTTTTTTTGAAATCAATACATTTAATTTACATACGGTAGCGCAACAACAATATTTTTCGATAAAATTGATTTTATATATGTATCTTTATAATTAATATATTTAAAATATCACAGACCTATGTTCTGTTTTCTGACTGCAGAAAACGCGTCTGCCATGGGCGATGACCAAAAAAGGAATGAATCGGAATACTCTATTTCAGACAATTCTACTTCACGGAGAAACAAAGATTTTGTAATAACTTCCTTTGATTATTTATACAATGAATTTAATCTTACAAGCCTTTTATTTGGCATTTTATCAGATTATTGTTAAATGTATCTTATTTTAGGATATTGAATATTTTATTTAGTTTTAAGAAATCTTTTGGAAGATTAGAAAATTTCCTGGTTATTTAAAATAAAATTAGATTCATAATATGCAAAGTATAAACAAGTTTTGCATATAATTATAACTGGTAACAAGATTTACATTGCGGAGGCATTAATGAATCGTGAATATTCTTCTTCTATATTGTACGCCTATGGGAATACGATGTAAAGGTATGCATGTACTTCACAACCAAATATGTTAAAATTTCTTATACTTTAAATTCTGCCTGTTTTCATAACAAAGCATATTTTATGACTTTTAAAATGTGCACAAGAACTGAAATATGATATTAAATTAAAATTAAGTTCAACTTATTAACATAAAATGTGTTTTGTCGGAGGATTTTTGGGAAAAATTTGAATCGCATTTAAAATAGCGCGATAGAAAGTATTATAACATTTTATAGAAGATTCTCGACTCATGATTAAGATGCTAAATACCCTCAATAACAACCCTTAATATTAGAACAATTTATTTAGTATTTTTGTAGGCATCGAACAGAAAGGCATATATTAATGCAGGACTGACCATAGAATATTCAAAAATTCAATAGTTCAATTGATCTCGTAGTAAGTATTATTACATTACTGGCAATAGATTGGTTCTGTATATAAATTCGTATTTTTTTATTTATTAAAGCCATATTCCAAATATTATACAGAAACATTACATTTATCACTACGCAGGATGTTTTTAAAAGTCCTTCGGAGGAAATTTTCACGCCAGGTGTGAGTTTTAAGGTAAAATGACATCATCTTTAGACCGACTGAATGACTTCTGGCTGTCGCGTCGTACGCTATTACTTCATATTTTTATGAGTAGCAGAAAAATATTATTGGCAGTCACCGATTGCTATCACTAGACCCTATCGGAGGGCATGTTGTGGAATGTGTACAATTTAGAATATGAATTTTTTTTTGTAAAAATACTACTGTAATCTGGCGATGAGGATGAGAACTGCATCGGTTATACAAACATACAAACGAATGTGTTCCGATATTATTGACTTTGGAACCAACGCGCTTTTGTACTTGTGCGATGGCTAAACATATTGTACATTCTCTTCAATCGTTCATGTGAAAAAATACATTTTTTAACAGTTTCACTAATTTTTCAACTACAAAAAAATGTGTTCTGTAATATTTTATTCTTCTAATTATCTTTATATTAATCATTAATACCATTGTAGGACTATCTATCAGGGTCAGTAATAATGTGTGGGTGTGCGCGATTTGGCATCATAGAGCATACAAAAAATATAGCGTGCACACAATTTTTAACAAGACTTCTTCTTTATGTGCCATCTTCTATTAATGGTTCGTGACTATATACTCTGGACATTGAACCACTTTGTGAGGTTGTTTGTACAGTCAGGATAACCTCTTTCTGCCTACGCTTCTGATGTCTTCTATCTTTTCTTGGATAATGAGTTATAAAATATGTTTTTCGGTGCGGAGCACGTGACCAGAGTATGCAGTTTCAAGAGTTGTCATTAGTTCACTTGACCTATTTATGCGACTTAATATTTTTTATATTTTATAATTTACAACAGTCCAATGATACAATGCATAAAAAAATTATCGTGTATATTATAATTCAAAATATAGTCATTCCAACCTTTTACAAACGCTCGTCACGTACGTTATTATAGTGGTACTACTCACCGAATATACAACAGTGGGTGTGAACCCGGCATTAACAATAAAATACAATTAATATAAAAATTAATGTTACAGCATGTATTTGAACAAATTAAAATTAAAAATACACGAAAGCATAAAATAATACTTAAGAACATAATTACATACAGGAACTTAAATATAATTATAAATAAATACTTATAATAAAATATACATATTCAGCACCGATACATACAAACACGGTTTCAAGAAAAAGTGTCACGTAAAAGTTTTTTTTAGTGTAGGAGTTGAGGTGTGTGTGTCGAAGTTATTCAAACTATGATTGACTCGAAATTGTGTCAGAAGGTTAAGATGCTGTGAGACAGAAGCCCCTAGCTTATTCTTGTCTCACGCGTGTTGGTTATATGTCGCAGTGTAGGGTGTATGTTATAACTAGAGCAGGGTATATAAATGAAAGAGCACTTACAAGGTTTCGTTTATTAGAGGTGATTAATTAATACAATTTTAATGTGCGATTGAACTCTGGAGTGGCTCGCTGGAGATGCTGTTGAGTAGCGATGCCGGTGTTAGGATGGCCTGCGGAGAAGTGAAGTTAAGAACTCTGGTACTTATTTGCGTCTGCTCACTGGTCGCTATGGCTATGGTTACATGACCATGTATACACTGGTGCGTGTAGGGTCACCGCAGTAGCTTAATAATGAATTGGAGAATATGTCCAACTTATTTAGTGTATTAATTTCATTATATAATCTACACATGCGTGACATCGGATTAAGAATGTAATTGTGATAGGTATCTAGTCTGAATATTTCATGCTTTCTAAATGATCTAGTACTTACGTGAAGCACTGCTTTAGAAATCAGTGTGCTATCAACCAGGCTATTAGTACAATAGTAATGTGATCAACCCTGGCTCTGCTAGTAACCTTATAATGGCATGGTAATGTTTTTCTTATTTTCTTCCCCAGCGCACAGATCCTTGAAGGTCCTTGAAATTGCACAAAATATTTTTATACGCACACCGTGATCCATAATTAGTGGAATCATCGGTCATTAAGGACCTTATCATAATCTGTCTATAAAAATAAATATATTCAAGAATCTTCTGCGTAGTATTATCGTATGTCTTTTCATCCTTTGTAAGAGAATTTTCATAATATCGTACTCGAACTATTATCTCACTGTAGGTTTAGTCGTCTGCGTTAACGTCTGCCTGTAACTTAAAACTTTTAGATAATTACGTGGATTGATACTCTACCTTTCGTGATAATGTGAATATTCAATGATATCTCTACGAGCGTGGGAACATCCCACAGCGAGATAAAAATAGTATAATAAAATACCTCCAGCGTTTCTGGGCCGATCGCGGAGGCCTTACCTCCAACCACATTAGCAGATAAAGCGGTTTTCCTAAAATTATTCAGATCTCACAGAATTAATTTGAAATTGAAATTTTTACGCGGGGAACATTTTGGGTGTGGTAATTTCACCGTTGAGTTTACATATCTAATTCAATTCGGCGAAATGTGCGCACGCCCCTGAACGGGCGAAAAGTTTGCTGGAGAGCTTATAAAAAAATATTTAAACAATTTGCTACCCCTGTCTGGTGTTCAAATAACGCCCGTGTGTGTTTAGATGCGGGAAACGTTAATTGGTAAATATGTAAAGATTAAACAATTTTATAAATATGCTAATTTTGAGTTGGCAAAAGGTAAATTTATTTTTGTAGCGATTACATATTTTCATGGAAAACATTTTTTTTTAATGTTTATCCATGTACATAACGTATATCTTAGTACATAACTATGTTAATTTTATTATTCATACCTCTACATCAGTGTTTCTTAATATTTTTACTAAACCTACACACTCGACATGATAATAATTAGATATATCGCACCCCATAAACAAAATAAAGCTTTTGTTAATCCTGTCCGATTCACTTTATTTGATTCATAGAATACGGGCGGAATGGGCGAAAAAAATTGTTCATTTAACAATAAAAAAATGTATGATAGTTGGAATTTGTTGCTACGCAATTACACTCCTTATTGGTAACTTAATATAAAATATGAACATAATATAGAATACTCGCGACTCACCAGTGTGCCATTTAAAAAATATTACACTTCCGAAATATTATTATTAATTTCTCCTTCCATTAAGAAATTGGAACGATTGGGATTCGCATTGGTTAAAAATATTAAAGATAGTGAGTACAATTTGCATTCTCACGGTACGTTTACAGTTCACTGGAAAAGACAAAAGGAGTGAAATTTCAAAATTTCATTTGTTGGAAAACGGTTGAATAGCACTGTACTTTGTGTAGGTAGGTTCGTGGAATGTATTATTTTTTATCCAATATTGATATTCGAACATTTGAATTTTTAAAAAGTATCCACACGTAAGTTTAACATTTATGGGTACTGAATATAATATGTATTTACCATGGAAATATTTATTAATAATATGACATATTTATTAATAATATTTTCATAATCTGCCTCAGTAGTTCCTTCATTCATTCAAATTCTTCACCATTTTTACAAACGGGTTTCATCACCTAATTGAATCTTCTGGGTCTATCTTGATCTTCTGCTGCCACCAGTACTATCTTATAATGTGATTTGAAGAATAAACCATTAGCTGTATACTTTTACGTACTTACTTAAAATAAAATACAAGCAGGTTAAATACAATGTGAATGTGTATCTGGCGACATTTGTGATATCAAAATCTCTCGGGGTGATTACATTACCAAGGAAGTCGCGCAAAGAAGTCAAGAGAATTAATAACAGTTATTAGTCGATGAAATGATGCTTCAGATAGGTATTAAGCAATATTAAATATGATATCTTACAACTCATTATGCAGGGGAAGATAAAAGGCAGCAGGGCGTAGTTAAAACGAATTTATTTTTTCTGCACAATTTCAAAAAGTGGTTCAATGTCGAAAATGCTTTTGATCAGATGATGATCATAAGATAAATCATAATACTGCAAAATGGTCGCCAACCTTCAGGCGAAGAAAATTCTTTCTGGCACTGGCTGTAAGAATCAAGTAGATTTTGTCTGTTTGTGAAATAAAGGATATTTTAATAATAATAAAAACACTTAAACCACTGTTTGTTGATAAATAAACCAATGATCCTTTCTTCAGAATACAATATGTACTAAAATTAAAAATGCAATCATATATAAAATACAAATTGAAACATGTCGATTTATCAATAAAAAGTGGTTGAACAATAAACAAAGTGTTTTTATTATTATTAATATATGTTGCTACAAAGTATTATTGCAATTATTTAAAAAATGATATTTATTTTTAGGAGAACACATTCTTATTGTGAAGTTGTAATTATTCAGAACATAGGTCTGTGATATTTTAAATATGAATTAAACATATTAATTAGAAAGATATACACATAAAATCAATTCTATCGAAAAATATGTCCTGACCGGGGAAAGAGATCCAGGTTTGAATCTCGGTGGCGCAACAACAATATTTTTCGATAGAATTGATTTTATGTGTATATCTTTCTAATTAATATATTTATTTCTTATTTGATATTTGTTTCCCTTTTTTCTCTAGGACCAATATTAAAGACGTTACGAAATTTTATATAGTTACTGTTGACGCAAGTCGAGTACTCCATGTGCATTCCGTCTTTCCAATGAACTTTAATATACCTTTCCCGCTCTGGCCAACTAATTACATAGGGATTTCATCGACGTGGGACCAGATTGCTTTTCGATGCGGACCCGTCAACACATGTATTTCTTTTAACGGTCGAGAGTAGCGCCATTCGTAAAATCCGGACCACAAAATAGTAGCGGTGTTCTACAGCATCCGGAAATGCAGTGGTATCGCCGTTCTTTACCACAAAAGTGCGAGTCAACTGAAGGTGTATAATTGAAGTCCAACCCAGGACTGAGATCAAGGTAAGCCAGATCCATCTGCCATTATTCCTTTCTGAATTCAATTCGGATTGCGTCAACTAAACATTAATTTTAATTGATACAGTCCACTGGATCTATTTCCACCAGCCACTATTTAAAAACAAGATACATTATCCGAGATACATGATTAATTTTTCAGTGATATTTAATTGAAATCTAATAAGAATCACAGGATTTGTCGTGTCCACAAAATCAATTATATTAATATATATAAACATACAACAAAATGTACTTTCGGGGCATTGCATTGAAATTTCCCGGATAAAGGATAAATAAATAATGAGGTCTTTAGTAATAGGCAGTATTTCTATCGATAAAATTGATCTTAATAACTACACAACCCAAAAACCATATCCCTAGAAGTTTGTTTAATTAACGTGTGTATTGTGGTGCATATAGTAATAAAACACTCGCCTATCTGGCTGTCCGGGGTTGGAATCTCGCCCCAAGAGACCACAGAAGTAAGTTCTGAGCTAGTTTGAAAATATTGTGTTACACGTACTTCGTTTACGCATGTCTATTTTTTAATATTATTATTATCATATATATCAATATATACGTGTGTATCATCTAGAATATATCAACTCAGAGAGATATAACATCGTTTGTATTTAAACGGTACCTTAAGCTGTAACAACGTAGAAATTTTTAGGAAGTTTATTTCTGAAGTCAAAATAGAGCAACATCTATCCCTTGACATCGCCATCTATCCATTGTAGTCCAGTTTACTGAGTACTGGCCTATCTTTTGACATTATCTGTTCATCTACGTCTTGATCTTCCCCTCGGTCTCGATCCTGCTGGGTTGTTTTAGAGGGGTTTATGCTTATTACAGGATTATTATTATTATCTACGCTAGCTACATGTCCCACCCACTGCAGCCTCTTTGTTTTCACCTTCCTCAGAATATTTGGGGTGTCATATCATTCCCGAAGATCTAGGTTCTTTAACCTTCTTTACTACGCGAGACTTTAGTTTTGAATATTTGCAATCTCTTTTATTGCGCTGAAGTAAGAAACCAAACTTCACACCTATGTGGAGCGATCAGTTGTTTCAGTGCTGTATACAGTTTTATCTCTAAATTCTGTGACAAGTAACCTTGACGACAGCAATTTACATAAAACAAAGTACCGAGCGTTTCCTGATTTAATTTTGATATTCATTTATTGTTAAAGAAGATTATTGTTTGTCACATTTATTTCCAGATTTAAACAATTTAATAAAGTAAATCAAAGTTTTTTAATCTATTTGTTTAATTCTTAACGTAGTGTATACATAAGCACTCCTGTATATGCTCTAATATAAATAATATTAAAGTATTTTCGTTTACTAAAACTTTTCTTTTACGTAACTGGTCAGTTTCACTTTAAATTTATTCAATTTCTCCTACATTCTTATATTTTCTGGCATTTCTTTAAAAATCTTCATCGCACTATGCATCCTAGAGTTCTGAGATTCGGCTTTCTTCCTGAATGGCAGTCTCAGTCTATCCTTTTCTTTTGTACAATGCTCATGGTCATGTTAATTTGCATAAATTTTTCGTATAAATTCCGCCCATATTTTCTTATTGAGGATTTTAGAAATAAATACCATTATATTAGAAAATATTCAGCTCTTTCAGCATTGCACTGATCCGAGTATATCTCTCAAAGCTTTATTTTGCAACACTGACATCTATGTAATATAGCGAACTGATATCTTGAAAAAGTGAACTGATATATGAACTAAGAAGGGATAACAAATGGAGAAAAAATATATTAATGTCGTAATTGTATCTAAGTTTAATAACTGATCACATTTCATGTGTTTATTTTCTATACCTAATGTTAATTGATATACGATATATTTTAATATTTTTTTTATGTTAGTGTTGCATACTAGATGTAAGTATATTATAATTTTTACATGTACACCCTGAAGAAGGAACAGTGGTTCCAAAATCGGTTGGTTAGCAAAAATAATCAAGTGGTGTTTAAACAAAGTGAATTGTTTTTAATTATATCTATAATGAATTATACCACAAAGTTATAGCGGAATACAACAGTATATAATTTTTACAACTAAATATAAAATATACATAAATAAAAAAGGAATTAAAATAAGATGATGGTTGTTTGGGACAAATATTTATTTTGAACAAAAGTAATGCACTGTGCAATCCCCCCATTCCCTTCCTCTCCCGGCACACCATCGATCAGTCAATTGGTGACCTTGAACGGGTGCGGTATACGTTTACCTAAACGATTACAATATTATACTAATTTAAGACTTCACGTCTATATAGTGTCGAAAATCATCGAACCTTTAATGAAATAGTGATTAAAACATACAGTCCACATTTCGGAGGTGCCAGCAGAATCCGGATTGTGGTGAGTGCCAAACTTTTTCTGTATCTTGAATTCTTCCGCCATCTATGCTTATATACACAACAATGGTGTTGGACAAGGTAAACAGAGACGAAAACATGAACGATGAATTTTCCCTGGAAACGGTGAGTACACTTTGACAAAATATAAGCTGTCTATTAAAATAAATGTGGCCGTTATGATTTCAAAAATGATTTAGTTTCATGGTAAATTTCACATAAAAATAATACGGTTGACAAATAAATGCCACCAAGGCTTTTTGACTGGGGGCTGGAACATCTTCACATCACATTCATCACAAGCTGGGTTTAGAAAACATTAAAGGGTGACAAATCTCTAAATCCAGCTGTGTCGTTCATCTGAGACAGTGATAGATGGGGGAAATAAGGGATGACTTTAATTAAACCCTTAAGGGGATGTTTTATTAATGCCTCAAACTTTATTACTCATTAAGTCACTGAAATACTAAATACACAGTGCTAAACTTTACATATTATTATATTATTTGATTAATTTAAATAAGGCACCGAAATATAACACAATTCTGTGCTTGTTGTCTTCCGCTATTTAATCCTTAATTGGGAAAGTAAATAGTTAACGTAGCGTAATACGTAACTCATTATCCCGGCAAGAGAATGTTCCTGGCATGGGCCCCGGTGGCGATATACTTTTGTGATAAATATTTATTTCTGTGTATCTAAGTGATTCATATAATAACTATTACACTTATGAATTAAATGTTAATATGCTCTCCAGTTTAATGTAAATAACACATTTTGAAATCGGCAACATCTCTTGGGGATGTAGCAATGATTAAAATCAGATATATTTTTGATTTTGTTAAAAAAATATAAATTTGAGCCATATGCAATATTATAAAATAATTAATACAATTATATTAACATTTTAATAACATTTTTGAAAGAAACGTGTATCGATTCCATTATCTATCGCATGCTAGGCGAGAGATCTATTATCTTGCCATCGTCAGGTGTTTTTTGCGTTAAAATTTTATATATTAATTTATATTTTGATGTACTTATATTATTAGCAATATTATGTAGGATTAATATCAATTAATATATTCTAAACATAAAATTTTAACAAGAACCCTTTTTTTGTTGTTGTGAAGTTGCAACTAATTATTTTATCGATAGATTGATTTTTTGTATATCTTTCTAGTTGATTCATTTAATTTGTATTCAAATTGTAATTCTTATATTGAATTTTATTTTATTAATAATTACACCTCGTGAATTTTTATAACAAGCTTAATTATTGAAGGGTTTTTAAATGTAATTTTATTTATTTAACTTAATTTAAAACATATTTTATGCAGGGTGTGTAAGATTCCCAAAAAAAAGTGTTATAGCTCGCATAAAACAATATGAGACTCGGTAGTTTCTGTCCACTGTGTAGTTAGGCAGTTGACGATGGGCTCAAGCACATTTCGCCATTGGACGTGTGCGATGATATGTCAAAAGCCAAGCACAATGTTGGCTCAGTCCGAGAGATGGTGTTAGTACTAAAGTGGGGAGGTTTATGAGATTTTGGGGATAAAGTTACTAGTTTTACTCCTGCTGTGTTGGATATATCAGACGACAGCCTATAACCAGTGCACGCTTCCAGTTTCTAATATACATATAGTCCCTAACAAATGTAATGTCACATACAAATTAAAAATTGCCCAAAAACCAACGTAAAGGACTTCGCTTCGGATATCTCCGGGAGATTGAGTACTTAACGCACAAAATGTTTTCCAAAAAATGTGCGTGCTCAAGTGACGAAGGGCTGGACATATTTATCGAAGAGATGTTGGACGGTGGGGAAGGAAGTTTTAGAGCGGAGCTTTCACGCTGGTAGAATAAGTGTTAGTGACATCAGAAGAGTAGACGGCTACAGATGTATAACAGCGGCTGAAGATCAGTGGCGTAGCTACGCCAATGCGGTACTTTAGGGGCCCAAACAGTATTATTTACGAGTATACATACTAAATTGTGTATACAAGGTAAAATTCCCTACTATAGGTCTGGTTATATATAGGTATGAGAATTAATACTATCATTGTTCATATTAATATATAGGGGGCCCTTCCATTTTACATTGAGATCCAATGTTTTTTTTTATTTTGCATTTGGGCCCAATTTTGTATGTTACGCAGCTACCGAAGACAGAGAATTGAAGGAGATCTGTATCTAGGAGTGGAAAGACAGGCAAATTTGAGTGTCTAAGGGTGAGTTTAACTGTAAAATGTTTAAACTGTTACAGTTAAGTAGAAGAAACCAGAAAATTATTGTCTAGATATTAATAATTGTAAAATGAAATAAATATACGAGTATATTTTCTGATATATCAGTTTGAATAAATAGCGATTTTCTTGATAGCATCGGTATCGTTGATCTTCACCGATGAAGTTTCTCAAAGTTTCCAAACCTGATCGTGCAAGTCTTACGTCCGATTGTTTGAATAGCAAACATTTATGGAACATTCTGTTCCGAATTTAAAATTCAAATTCGAAATCTTCTCTTCGACTTCCGGGCGATGTTGGTACAGGAATGGTCTTCCGATAAGATCACCGCCAAGTGTACTTAGGGGAGATTGCAGTCACGTAACGCCGTTACACAATTCTCTCTGGTTGCGCAAGGATACCTACTCTTAGCTCGCCGCTGCAGCAATTAAAAATACACGTAATCATGTGGAACTTATGGATTTTTCAACTATTAGTTAAGAACTTTAATGTCTTCATGACGTAGTCCGCTCTGATGTTACGCTATTCGGTCACTAGTCCAGTGCATTTACAAAGATAATAATTTTAAAATATTCATATTATGTTCACAAAAAATCTACTCAGTTATTGAATTAGTATTGCTAGTGTGGTTGAGTATGATTATCCGCAAAAAATATCCGTGACTCATTATTTCGTTCACACATTAAAATATTTGTGAAAATTTATTACAAAATCAAACAAAATAAAGTCAACATTATTAAATAAATGAGATGATGATCATTTTCTATCTGTCAACAAATAATAGAAAATTGTATGTATTATAATTTTAAAAATTAACAAAAATTCAATAACAAAATAATTTGAATTCTTTATATATTAATGCAAATATATGTTACATTATTTTTTATCATTTTATCTTCAAATTACACCTTTTTTTTATTCCAATACATTATTCATGTGGTAAGTATGTATTTGGAAACTTTAATTTTCCTAATGTCGGATCAATGTTGTTTTTCATTCAAAATATCGGTATCTACTAGAATCTCCTTTTATTTAAAATAATTGCTCGCGCTCGAAATCGCGGAGAGACATAAGATTAATATAATATATTATATATTTAGGATACTATATACTAATCAAGGATCTCGAATGTTTTGGAAGGGACGAGTCATGGATACATTAATTAATGATTTTCTTCGTGTCATCAAAACAATAGACACTATATTCACAAATCTTAAATAACTAACGTAAATAAGTATCAGATTAAATTATTGTCATAAAGATGAGGTATTATGTTATAATAATATCCATAAAAATATCCGAATTCTATTAACAGAACTCGTACAATGTCTTAACGTTTATAAGAACTACCCCTTCAAATATTATATATATTACCTTAGTTTTAAATACATTTATCATGTTTTTATTATTTTATACGTAAAAATAAATTATACGCATCATACCTGACCCGGAAAGTCTATAAAGTGTTTTCAAAATTAATATATTTTATTTAAAATTTGAAGATTTTCATTTAAGGAAGTTAACAAAGAGGTCGACCTGGACAGAAATATATTAATTGAAGGACGAGAAAAGCAAAGGCTGTCGTCTACCAGAAACTATCAGCTGCTATGAAAAATAAAAACAGACGGGGATAGAGAGAGCTACACAAACTAATATTATTTTTAAATACAAGCATAGTACAAGAGAGAGAAGTTTATATTACTAATTATCATTCAGTTTGTACTTTTATTCAATAATGGTTTTTGAACCATTTCAAAACACTTAAGGTATTGTTTTATCTCATTAGCTGGTGACCATCATCAGAATATAGTATATTATGTTTTAACGTTAGAACGTTAAAAATAGTGTTATAACATTTTGTAATATTTTATAGGACGTTCGGTGAACTGTAATATAGAAATAATATAAAAATGTTGTCATGGGTATATAGTATTTTTGTAGATACCAACGCTTAAGGAAAACGCAGGATAAAACATAATTTATTGGATGTAGGGGGGTATGAAACATATGTATTTTATCGGAGGATCCAACAGAACGTTAGAATTGGTATTGTCTTTGTTGATATAAGGGTATCTTTTCTTGCTTTTGTTGAGAGGAATCGATACATGAGTGAAAACTTATAACGGTTCCGAGAAAGGGAGGGATTTTTTCGATGCTTTTCGATTCAAGGTAATCTATGGGTATTATTATACGCAGGGGTGGTATAATACACGTGGCTGAGATATGTAATTAAAAAAAAAATATATGTTTTATCAGAGACTCCCTCAAGACGTTCGAAATAACGTTACAAAATTTCGGAACCTTTTGTAGGCACATGTGGGTGGACTGTAATAAATAAGAATGTTGATAAGGGTATTTAGTATCTCTGTGTTCAAAAAACGAGAAGAAATACGTAGAAAAAAAAATTACGCTTGGATATATTAAATGTGTTCGAGACATGTAACGCGCATTTTTTAGTATACTTTTAATACATTGTACGTTTCATACTGTAATTTTATTTTATATTGCGTCTGTTCCTATTATGTGCGAGAGGCTTCAAAATACTTAATCTTGATAAAATGTACTTGAATTTAAAAACAACGTTTTGGGTAAATCCATTGTGAAGTAAATGAATGATAGAGCTAAAAAGTACATTCTCCGTGCAAAATAAAAGATACAAAAATATTTAATGAGTAATGAAAATAATCCCTCTCGCAAGCTAAATAGATAGATTACTCTTACACTTTAAGCGATAGAGATTACAGACATGGAAATCTGTATTGTATCCAAGTATTATGCATTAGTAAGAAGCTAAAAATTTATGTTTACTGATGTTGGCTGGTATCTTAAAACCTATACATTTTTATCACAGTGAAAAGACGATCAAAAACGTTAGTTTAGACTTTGACATTTGTTTTTAATGTCCACTAAAATTGTTGGATAGATATATTATGAAGGGAAACTGAAATAATGTCACAATATTATTGTTAAAATGAACAGGGTGGATTCGTAAAGGGATAAGGAACCGGAAGCAAACCCTTATTATCCGCCAACTCATCGAGAAGTGGCGTGAGTTTCAAAAATCGCCTGTTCTTTATTTTATCGACAACATAGCCCATTGTCTGGGTGAAATAAGAGAATCTGTGGACTGTTTTATTTGAAATGGGTGTTCTAATATACCATAGATAAAACCCAATAATATTCATTCTGGAAGGTTTAAATATACAAATAAGTCGGCATTCTTTCTCCAAACCTACTTAACTTGTACGGAGAATATGTTATGAGAAAGGTACATGAAGGCCAAGCTTTTGGCACTAAAAAGCTATCTGATCTTTTATATGCTGATAACTCAACGCTCATTGCCAAATCAGATGAAAAAATAGCTTAACTTCTTTACAAAATTAATGAAGAGAGCAGGCATATGAGACTTAAGATAAATATATCTAAAACTGGATCTGGAGCATTGTCCATAAACAGGTTTAGGAGATTATGCTTGCTTTTATTATGCTGAAACTGCGCTGTCAAAGCTAGACACAATTTTAAAAATAATCCTAAACTATTGAGACAAAAATCGGTATAGTCTCCTGTTTCTTCCATCTGCCTCCAAGGAGCAGAATCATGAATTTTGATCAAGGAAGAGAAATAAATTTGATGCCTTTTAAATGTGGTGTCACAGGTGAAAGTTTATAATGGTTTGTACAGCAATGGTATATTAATTTTAATGAGTTCGATTGAATACACCAATCGTTTTCGAAAAATACCATTTCATTCATCAGGGTGTCAAATAAACGAACTAAACTAAATAATTAAAAATAAAAAAATAATATATATATATATATATATATATATATATATATATATATATTTATTTAAAATATAAATATAGCACCCAACTTAATTAAAGATTAGAAAATTGACTTAATGATAAAAAATTATTGGATTTTTTTATCATGGGACTTGGACTTAAATTTAGTTGATTATTTATAATATTTTAGTTAATTTTAGACGCTTTATTTTATAGAGATTTTAAATTATCTAATTTAAGACCAACATTATTCACATGTAAAACAGACGATTCCAACTTTTTATCAAAATTATGATAATTTTTTAATAAATAACTGGAAAATTCTGAAAAACCATTACTATTTAAACATTTTAAATGCTCTTAAACTCTTATGCTAAAACTTCGACCTGTTTTACCAATAAAGAAAGCAGTTAAATCTACAGCAATGTTTAAAAACACCGGAATTATTAATTTTATCATCTTTGTCTTTGGAATTTAGGAGTAATTTTTTATGTGGCAGATATTTTAAATGCAGGAAATTGTATTTTCCGAAACCGGTTGGTGTAGTAAATTAAACTCATTAAATGGTTAAAAACAAAGTTATAAATAATTAAAATTAAAATGAATAACAACCACAATGTGCAGTTTGCAGTAAATATTAAAAATAATATCTTAGTACCTTAATTTTAAAATAAAAGATCGATGATACATTTTTCACGATCTGTGTAAAATGCTTCTTACATTTTCTCTGAGATGTCGCCTGTAGAGAGGATAGTAACATTGAAAAACTGATGTGACTGGATTTTTATTGCAGCAGGCTGCAGAAAAAGATGCTGGAGATGGAGAGCATCACCAGGGTCATGATCCTTACTAGTGAAGAAACCGATTGGAGAAGACGAATTACCTACTATATATAATATGCTTTTATAAATGTTTTTTCCGATAACATTTTTATTTTTTGACAGTAGTCATTCTTTATCACCAAAAATTGTCATAAAAAGAGATTTAAAATATGGTATACTTGTACTTCTTCTTTTCTCCTTGATGTCGGTATTGACATATAGTGGTCCCAGTCACATGAGACTCGACTCGCATTGCATCTCCACAAGTCCCGATCCATGATCTCTCCAGTCAGATGCAATGTACATACCCACCGTTGTGGCACTCTTCCAAGTCGTCTTCAGCCCAAAGTTGTGCCCAAGATAATCTTTTTTTTTTCACTGCCCACTATGGCTTGCTATGATTGGACTCGTTATGGGATTGATGCACTCACGAATCATGCTGTCCACGAGATACTAACTAAACCTGTAGGTACTATATATTGTATTTAAAAGTCACAAAATTATACTCCAAAAAAAACATGTGTGAGGGTAGGAGAACTATGTTTATTTACGTTTTGTAGTTTGACTATCGTTTCAAATTTAATATCAATTTTCATGATTTTGATCTAATCAGGTTGTGACAAAAATCTTTACGTTTTTTGTCTTGCATTTGCATGAATGCATAACTATTTATAAACTAAAGATATTTTCAGTGTTCCTTCGGTGTTCGTGAACAGTGTTCGTGTCGGTGGTTAGGGTTAGTAACGGGGTATTTTTTTGGTGTGATATTTTCGACCCTAAAACAAAAATGGCAGTGGAGATGAAAGAAATTCAGTTACGCTATATTATGCTTTGTGAGTTTCAACTTGGATATAATGCGACAATAGCAGTTAAAAATATTTGTAATGCAATGGGTAGATATGCAATTAAATTAAAAAAATATAAATATAAAAAACGACATCGAATTATTTATTGCTTTATAAAAACATTGTTATTTTCGAATCAGGTATCAATAAACTAATTATTAGGAGAACACATTCTTATTGTGAAGTTGTAATTATTCAGAACATAGGTATGTGATATTTTAAATATGAATTAAATATATTAATTAGAAAGATATACATATAAATTCAATTTTATCGAAAAATATTGTTGTTGCGCCACCGGGATTCGAACCTGGATCTTTTTCCTAACCGGGAATATGTAAATCTTTCTAATTAATATATTTAATTCATATTTAAAATATCACAGAGCTATGTTCTGAATAATTACAACTTCACAATAAGAATGTGTTCTCCTAATAATAAAGTTGTATCAATGTGTCCAAAAATTTAATAAAAATGAATTGATAATTCTGGCGTCTGCTATCAGTTTACTCAAAGGTATTTGAGATTCTGTAAAAATAAGGTCGATGGTTCTTTCAAATTATTGAAACGATTAAATGTATCAAAAAGGTAAGGTAGGTTCTAAAATTTTCGCTAAAAATATTGACGCTGTAGCGTAGTTGGATAATGCACCTTCCCCGGTTAGGAAAGAGATCCAGGTTCGAATCCCGGTGGCGCGACAACAATATTTTTCGATAAAATTAATTTTATATGTATATCTTTTTAATTAATATATTTAATAAACTAATTGACACGTAGAGAATGTTCGTAGAAAAAGATGAAGAATATATAATTGATTAAAAATATTACGTGTTTTATTTTTTTAATTATTCAACTTGAACATAAAAAAATGCAAAGACAAAGGGACAACATATTATTTAAACTTGCCCATGAATATTATTTTGCAATTTTGTTGTTGATTTTGCGCTCGAGTAGCCAGTATAGACTGGAGGATGATTAACTACATGAAGCATTTTTATCTTGATGAACGTTTTAATCGTGTAAGAATTTTATTAAGTTAATTACCGACGAAATTGTTCAAAACTACATTATTTAAAAACACTCGCTATGTCCAAATTAAATACCTAGTACAGTTTACCGTATACCTTTATGCAAGAAAGGAGGTTGACTAATGGAACTGTGATCGGGTAAGGGTGGATCTCCCGGATAACCGAACCCCGGTGGCACAAGAGGGGATGGCGAGCTACAAAAATACTCATCACGACTCTAGAATATATTTTCTCAGTGTATTATGACGGCATGCTCCCGAAGCGGAGACTGCGAGTAAATGGATATTGTACAGCGAGTGGTTTTGTCGTTTGATCGTTTTACCGGAGCTAAAATCATTCTCTCTGGCAAGTAAACGGGTCAAATCAAAAAAGTTATTTATGAAGTATTGATTTTCCACAAACATCTTCGAAAATAGTAGATAGAGTCAACAGAATGAGATAAGCCTGTAATTTTTTTTGACCCTTGGGACTTTCGGAAAAATAAAACAAACTAAAATACAATTTGAAAAAGGTTTCTCTTAAATAAATTGGTTTTTATTAATACACAAGTCAGGTAAAAAGATATGTATTAAAATAACCCGTATCGAAAGAATGAGACACGGTGAGATAAATCTCAATACCATGTAAACGTGCTGAGATTTTAAACTGAAAATAAATTCAAATAATTGTTTAAATTCAAATCCGTGCTCACGACGTTCGAATAAATGTCACCTACAACTATTTATTCTGAAAATTTAATCCCAAGAAGAGATTAAAGTAAAAAAATATTCTAACTCTCCAACAGAATTAGAATGAAAAATAATATTCACTTAACTGACGAATGGAATATCAATTGTCAGTGGACTGGGTGACGCAAAGTTCCGAATTTCTGAGACTTGGTGTGTACGGTGGACTACTAAAGTCGAGAGTTGTGTCCACAGAATCTCATGGGTGAATAATCCGTGTCTCATAGAATGTCTCGAGTCAAAAACCTCATAAAATTCTCATCCGTGGACACAAACAAGCCTAATGTAATGTATATAATAGATAATAGTTATTTACCAATTAAGCATGTGTAAATATATTAAAATATTATCTTGTGAGTTTTATTGATTTGAGAGCAAATTTTTGTCTAGCGTGTGAACTCGTCCTTTTCTACCCGTAATATAGTAGAAAGTACTCTGAAAATCTTTTTCATTGGTTCAATCCATCAGCACACATTCAATATCAGTCCCATGAGAGCGAATATTTTATCGGAATCGTACGTGTGTGATACACAGAAATGACATAATTTATCCAATATATATCCACCTCAATATGTTGTGTTTGCCTTATGTCTATTTTTAAAATCCTTAATTTAATTTTGTTTAAAATATCGCGACACGTCAAAATACGGTAAAATTGATCGATCCAGGGATGAAAAGTTCAATTTTGAATCAATCATTTCTTTTAGACTTTCACCATCTATAACGAGGGGAAACTCATTTCTGTTTATTATTAAGATGTCTATGGAATGAGTGCAAGGTTTGCAAGAAATTTAAAGAAAAAAAAAGATTTTTTCTTCTTTCAGTCTGATTTGCAACGTTATATTTGCTGTCATATCAATTATTACATCATAAAGAAAACTATTCAATGTAAAAGTTTAATTTGAATTTTTTGTCAAATTTTATGTAAAAATTCATATCTGAGTATTATTTTAAAGCATAGCAGTTTTTGAGGATTGTTTGTTATGTATTAAATAAAAAATAAATTTGACCAAAAAAATTTATTTCTTAGATACCGTCTTAAGTTTTCCACCCTAAGTCAATAATCTATTTTCTGTAAAATATCCCGCCAGCGTGGCAAAAAAACAAAATAGATAAAAGAGCTACAAAAAATGAAGCTGTATTGACTGACCCGAGGATAATCTTCCAAACTATACTTACAATATACTCGTGTAGGGGAGTGTATTGTATTGGGGTCGACGGGCTAGATATTTTGTTACCTTAAAATATACTTCAATGAAAGTTTTTTTTAGAAAAGCTGTTTTTGTCGATCTTATTGAACTAGTTACGCAATCAGAAGTTTAATAGATGTGCGAAAATTGTATTCCTGAGTTTTCGTTCATCTGAGTTAATGTTTATTCTTCAAAATATATTGTTTGGGACATATATTTATGCTTGAACGAAGATAATGTACTGTGCCTTCCACCTCCCCTCCCTTCCTCACCTGCCGCCGTGTCAGTCGATCGGCGACCCTGAACCGGTGCGGTAGCAAGTAAATTTCGCAGTATAACAAACGAGTGAAACGTGTGTCTATGTGTCTGTCCTGTGCAATCTGAAGGACTCAAGACCCTGAACGGCGATAGTGTTACAAAACTAAAAGTTACAGTCCACCTTGGAGGTGCCAGAAGAACGGGACTGTGGTGAGTGGAACTTCCTTCCGAATATCCTGTTTCTTCCGGCATCTATGCTTTTAGGCAACAAATATGTTTTATTAAAATTAACCAACAGAATATATGAAAAGTTGATATATTCGTAGTGTGTAAAATGTTATTAAATAAACTTATTCATTAAGTATTCTTCTTCTTTTATATTTAAGAGCTGTGTTTTTGTTGGTGTATCTATCGCCACGAGGTTTGTCGTGCAGATGGCGCACTACATTCGCCTCACCCTTTAGGGTAGGTTTTTTTATTGTATTTTTATATAGGTTTTCCTCTCTCTTGTTCTCAATTGTATTTTTAAGATTATGCGTTGTGTCTAAGAATGTTTTCTAATCATGTGCACTTAAATAAACCTTTTTTTTTTCATATGTAAATCAGTTTCATCGCTTCCACGCATATTCGCTAAAAAATACTAAATGGATACGCCGTAGTTACGCTTATCTTGTGATTTTAAGAACATTTTTTTTAGCAAACCCCTACTTCATGATTGCTATCACCTTCCCCATCTCTTTCGATATATTTTCATTCTACTAGTCGCCTCGCTCGCCGCAAATCCGATCCATTCGTAGTAATTAACTGAGGGTTCGTGTCAGATTGTCGCGATCGATTTACCTTTTCATTCTGTCGCCTGGCATTGGTGCAGGGGTTGAAGCCAGGTGTCATCAGGTCTTTGCAGCGAGTATAATATAAGGCTTCGTCCAGGGTGGATGAAATGCGAAAATTATTTAACATGAGAGCAAAAAAAAACAAACATGTGTTTTATTTTTATGTGTGTCCTTAGTCATTTTTAATGTAGTGTAATTTTAAATAAACACTTTTTATATTGTAACGTTATAAATACATTCCCATACTTTAATTATTTAATACAATCTCGTGATAAATCCTAATTTGTATTGTATTCATTTCTTCTGCAGAAATTGTTTATTTTCCGCTTGGACCCGGAATGGAAGAACTCTATAATTAACGTTAGACTATTTCGCAAGCGATGTATCGATAAGCCTATAAGCCAATTCTTAACAAACCAGTGTGCGGTGACAAGGAAAGAGAGTCCAAGTCATGTACTATCGTTTTATTTTATCTGTCTGCATTGGATTACCAACCTACCGTAATGGTAGTTTCTTATTTTCAACGTGAATTTTTGTTTTATATTAGGTTGTACTTGTCGTGATTGCTTTCCATTTATTTTGTAAAAAATAAGTGTAGTTGATTGTAACTTCTTTCAATAGAGTAGATTAGATTCCTGCCCATCCGAATTACATAAGTTGTTATGCATGTAACACAAATAAAGAGAAAAGTTGTCAGCAAGGTGAGTTCTAAGTTCCGTACTCAGATGCCATGTCATGTTTCTACACTGAACAGCCGGTGAGTGTTAACGAGACTCCAGTCACGCACTTCACAAAATATTTTAATTAAGTTGCAAAGTTATAATGTGTGACTGATATAATTATTTTCTGTGACATTCGCAAGACGTGTCCAAGCCATCTCAATTGAGATCTTTAAATATGTCGATATAAGGACTCCATGCCGAATGGTCTTTATTTTTGCGGTGATTTTCACTCGGTCCAATAACGTTACTCTTGTTACTCCCCTAAGATATCTTAGTTCGGTAGTTTGAATTATTGATTTCATTCCATAAGAATCCATCCACTGGATGAATGTAGGAGCAAAAATGGGCGATTTGATTGTATGCTGTTTATTGTACGCTGATGATGCAGTACTAATGGTGAATAATGAACAAGAACTACAGAATCTGGTGAGTAGAATGTATGATGTATGCAAGGAAAGCGACTTCATGATGAATGTTAAGAAATCAAAAAGATGGAATTTGAGAAAGAGGAAAGCAAGACACCGTGCAAAATACTTGTAGGTAATAAATGTTTGGAACGAGTAGATGAGTTTGGATATTTGGGAAGTATGTTTGATAGAAACGGAAAGGCTGAGAATGATATCGAAAGGAGGGTGACTGCAGGAAATAAAATGAACGGCGCTTTGAATGGAATTATATCTAACGGGAATTTGTCAACCGAGGCAAGACTAGCGGTGCATAATGGATTCCTGGTACCGACACTGATGTATGGAAGTGAGGCCTAGAGCTGGCAGAAAAGGAACGAAAGTAGACTGAATGCATTGGAAATGAGATCACTTAGGCGTATTTGTGGCAAATCTATTTATGACAGAGTAAAGAATGAGAAATAAGAAAATAATGTAAAGCTGATCTTAGTATAGTGAGTGAGATTAAGAAAGAATCACTTAGGTGGTTTGGTCATATGGAACTGATGAATGAAGAGAGGATGGTAATAAAGATATATGACGCAAGTGTTGATAGCACCATAAATAGAGGACATCCGCGGAAGACTTTGCATGGTCATATAAACCAGATAATGGAAGATGGTTCTGTTAGAAGCCTCAACAATCGGCGAGCTTGTATGAGAAGATGTATGCATGTGGATGAGGCGAGAATTATGTGTCAGGACAGAAGAGTGTGGCGCTCTATCTTCTCTGCCTGCCCGCCGCGGGGAAACGGCATGATGGTAAGTAAGTAAGTAAGAATCCATTTTTGTTGACCGTATAATTAAAAAGAGTTGTACATAGCTATAAAAGTCAGTTTGACTGAATTTCACGTAACTCAAATTTTTTATAACTTCCAATTCTTCTGTTTATTTCATCATTGCTAAAGAATTAATTTGTTTTAGCTGAGCTCTTGTGCTGGATACACTGCTCCTGATATCTTTCCATAACTTCTATTATTTTTACAGTGAAATTTTTGTCCCAATATGCAGTCAGAATAATATTCTTGCCACCATAACGCTTAATTATAGATCACTAATATACAAGTATTCACACACCAAGAGCACATTAATAATTAAATATTAAAATTTGAAATAGTATGTTTAAACAATAAATAACCATCAAAGAATTTCCAGGTATCTGTAAACATCGCGGGTACCAAAAAGTCACATTTTTCAAGGGAAAATTTCATTGAAAGCGACAGACTTGACAGGTATGAGGCTACAACCGCGACGGTTTGAAAAATTGTAATTTTTCATGTTTTTATTTTAATATTATGTTTTATGAAAAGGGCCTTAAATCTCCCGGGACAAGGATCTCAAAAGTCTCCCATGGGTAATCTTCCGAAATGTTGATTACCTTGTATATATTAATCATTTCAAAAATAAGTACAATGAAATCTTAAAATAAATAAGTTTGCACGTAAAAATGTCAGTTTTAAGATTTTTTATGGTCACTGATTAAGACACAATAAAAAATACAATTAAAATTTTTAGTTTATGTTATAGATAAGGTGAAAATCTATCATATCAGACATGGGATTTAAATATTAGATATCCGGAATTGTATTCTCAGCTGCCCATAGACCCAAGGACTTTCTCGGATATATGGGATTGTTAGTAACCATAGTGATGAAAAAACAATGAATATATAAGATTAAGGTATAACAAACGTGATTTGAAAATTCTTTAATTGTATATGTTCCGTACAGGAAACAAGAATGTAGCCAAGGGTGGTTCGCCGATCTTAGATTCTCTCGATCGGCGATGATGATGATGATAATGAGGTCGAAAAAAATGAAACACAAAATATTGAACAGCACACTACGGCGACAACATGAAGAATGCCTGCCGCAGCAGAATACTCCTGTTTTTATTCAAATTCATTACAATACATACAGACATTTTGTAAGTACATACGTTAAACGGCGACAGCCCGCCCCGCTTGAGACGTTTTTCTAAGACGTCTTTGTTTTCCTAAATCTAGAGTTTGTAATTTTTAGATCTTAAATTTATAGAGTCATGAAAACGATATTTTTTCATTACATAGTGGAGCTTATAATATGTGGATAGAAAGATTTTTTTTAAATATTTCAATTTGTTATTAGTCTTTTATTTATTCACCAACTAAAATAACAATGAAATTTGACATCTATTTTAACAGTCTACGCTTAAAACAATTATTTAGAATAATTAATGCTGTAGCTACTCGGTATAGTATTGTTGGTATAGTGGTTGAGACGAAATGGTTAAAATCTAGTGGTCGGGGGTTCGCCCCTCGTTCCAGGACTCCAGTAAATTGGTCCTATTTTCATAACACAAGCGCTTAGTTTGAAAATAGTTAAAATATTGATGTAACATGTATTCCGTGTACGCATCTCTATTTTTTTTTAAATACTAGTCATTTTAAAATAACATCGTAAAGTATTTCATGTTCTGTTTTATACATTTATTTTATTTACAGTGGACGTATTTTGGATATAATCACCGCTCAAAACAGCTTTTGTATTTAGTCACAATTCTATTGTTTTTACGATCGAAAAATAACTGAAAAACACGTAAGTATCCGATAAAAAGTTTTCCATTATAAAGTGTATTTAACGCAAAAGTTTGCACCGCAAACAAAATCCTGGTGCGAATGCAATTTCTTCCCCTATTTAATTTCTTTCATAGTAATGACAACATTGAGAAGAAAACTATTTTCTTGATTTTTCTACCATTATAAAAGAGGAACTTTTAATTGAGTTTTCAAGCGCTCCACCGGAAATAAGCTTCGGAAAGTCGCTAGAAAGTTTTTTCATTCGCCATTTCAATAAAATTAACTATTTAATAAAATCTCAGCGAACGTGAAAATAATGAAGAAAAACAAATGAAATGTTACGACTAATTATTATAATTTTTCACAACTTTAAGAGAAAGAGTACCGTCAATAGCCATGTATAATCTTGTCTATATAAAATTGCCATTTCGCGATTTTTAAAAAAATATGAGAGATTTTCCTGCAGAGATTTCGCTGCTAAACTATTAGCGCGTATATTGGTAAACTGTCTACTCCCACTAGTCGGAAGCGCTCTTTCCATGTCCCTATGGGGAATTCATACCTGGTTGGAAATCACCAGTTATATATTCGTAGTCAAGCAAAGCCGAGAACATAGCACTGATCTCTATATTGGCTTTGTGGATGTGCAGATGTGGACCATTCTGGCAGATATTTCGGATCCCATTGCAGAGATAGTACCACATATTTATTTTTAATATTTTATCTAATCTATTGAACACAATATATGCATACGGGGCTGATATATATTTGCTTTGATTTGTGGTGTCACTCGGATAGAGTGACGATGTCACCAATATGAAGAATAAGGTGTTTCCTTTAGACTGTTGGCTGACACCGGATAAAGTGATGGTGTCACCAATATGAAGAAGACGGTGTTTGCTTTAGACTGTTATCTGTCACCCGGATGGAGTGATTTGTCTTGTGGTGAGACTAAGTGCCCCAAACTCGCGGTGTATATGTATGTGCACGTGATTGAGCTGTGTGCTAGATCAGAGTTATTAAATTAAATATTGACTTACAATTCTGGGCGTTTATTGTAGGATGATGTACAAATGAATTTACACAGGTTGAAGTTATTGTTGATTGGTAGTGTTCACTGGTAGTTTAGAGAGAAACGAAGTCGGAATTGTTATATGGCGAAGTATTGCTACTGAATTGCGGTCAGTACTAGGTTGCCTTAAATGGCTGTAAATACTTGATTAAATAGCCAGGTCTATGAGGTAACCCTGTTTATCAAAAAAATGTATTTACCTGTTATGTGGATAATACTATAAACTTGCGGCGTCAGAGTCAATCGGAACGCCCTCGGTTACGTATCTATTAAAGGCGGTGAGATACAGATAGATTTAAATGTCGGAGAATGGCCAACCGGAAGTCCACGGAACACCATCAGATGTTTGCACACAGCGGATTGTCGCTAAATGAATCAGGTTAGTGGTTATGTCCGCATAATTTGGAATTGTAAACATTATCAATAGAAAATCAGAACCTGACTAATGATCCAAAAAAATCAAAATATCAATATACCCATGAGAAGTTACTAAGATCACACATATGCTTTTAGGTAGATTTCCGTAGAAATAGTACCTACTCGTATGTAAAAGGTTTCATGACGCAACATCAAAAAGGGCATTGAGATTTTACAAAAATGTCACGAGATTCTGTATCTGTTTATATCGTAATCTATTTACAATTATAAATACACTAATTACATGTTTTCTTGTAATGGTGTATTTAAATAGCTTGATTCAGCTACCTTATCTTTTATTATGTCGTTGTGCTAAATTCCAGTGAGCTCAGTGAGAGCCAAAGCGGCGCGACTTGACAACTACTATGCGGCTCGTGTCACTGAGATTTCAGTTAAATCCATGATTTCAGTTGACAAAGCTTCCGAGTTAACAGCAGTCAAGGCACTGGGTGAGAGGGGATGCGTGTCAATATGGGCGGAGCGGGAGTTGCGTAATCAAATTAGATCAGAAGGGTTCACACGCGTAGGAAAAAGGAAGCAGGAATTCAATGGTGCAGCTCTGGGCTGAACTTCAAAAAAGCTCTATTTATCTGAATACTTTTCCAACCATTTTATTTTGAAAAATTGTCACACAAATTTCACAGACTCTGCAGCAATTTATTTAATGAGGTAAAATTCATTCGTGGACGAATTGGAATAGTTTTTACGTTATATAGGTACGTATTTGGTCAACAAAAAAATTCTCCGATTTTCGAGTCCAAAATAATCCAGCTCACAATTTTTAAGGAAAATTGTTTCCTTATAGGAAATATAGATGGATTATTTATTGTTTCTCAATACTTTGATCAATCCTAAAATATTTTTTTAAAAACTTAATTTCACATCCAAGATCCGAATCAAAGAAAATACGAAGCAAAACCTTCCGAAACTTTTTAGTTCCAAAAATGAACACAAAATTTGGACAACGATCTTTCTTATTTTGTGCACAGCGAATCTATAATAAATTGTCAGAGATCTAAATCTCAATGTATTAAAAGTAATTCATAAATTTAAACCAAAAATAACAAAGTGGTTCAACCTAACCTAACATATAACAACACATAACTTGAAAAAAACTGTACAAGTAGTTACTTTGGAATAGACCTCTCTAATAAAGCAATTACCTTTATTTTAATTGTATAATTTTTATGCTAAAAAATAAATAATAAAAAACTTATTACAATATCGTGATATTGCCATTAAACTTTTTCATTAGATTATATTTCTAATCGATTAAATTAAGAGCTCTGAGCCAATATTACAACACTGCTTCGATATTACCAGAGCGTTAGGCGCGTTCTTTTTCAATGTTAAGTCTAACAAAATAACTACTGCTGGATTAAATTATTATTATTATTTTTTTTAATAAAGATGCGTACACGGAATACAATGTCACATCTGTACTATTTTGTACTATGAAAATAGGACTAACTTGCTAGTGTCCTGGAACAAGACGCAAATCCCCGAGAACACAGACGGGGACATATATGTGTGTGTGTGTGTGTGTGTGTGTGTGTATCATATACATAAGTAAATATAAATAAATTGTGGAAAATTTTGAAAAAAGAGAAATGGTATCGTTTTGCAGAAGGAGGGAGAATTTTTAATCTAGTTTTAATGATTTGTTTGCTGCAAATTCTGTATTTATTAGATTAAGCTATCGCAAGATCCAGTTTAGCAGAAATTAGTTACAATCTTTGAAAAAAAACTTATGAGGTAGAAAGAAAAACATATGAGTTATTGGTAGATAAATAAGACAGTCAAGCAAAGAGCAGCAAAAAATTTGTTATTTTTCTCTTTTCTCTTCAAAATGGATGATAGGTAAAATTCAGAACCAGCACCCTTAAATTTAAAAAGTTCAGACAAAATTTTCCAAGGGAACAAAAATTTTTTTTTCCAAATATTGAAAACAATTACTACATAGATATTATCGGGGATGGGCAGTCGTTACGTGGAAAGTTCCTTCCAAAGAACATTAAGAACTATAAACATGTTTTTCATATATTAAACCGAGCGGAGATATTTCTATGGAATCCATGATTCTTTTTGATATGTCTAGTATAATACTTTTTGTATAACATTTCGTGATCTCATCTCCAGAAATGTACGCTTCACTGCGTTCGTAATTACATTACTCATGATTCAATATAAATCATAATATATGTACACGCACACTGTGTTACATTTAATTTTCTAAACTAGAAAATATTATTTTTCTAGAATATACAAAATATCTTACATTTAAAAATATTTTTGTCTAAAGAAAGTAAAGGCTAAAACTAAAGACGCGATATAATAAAATACTAATTATTTTTTTCAATCTGTTTGATATTTTTGTTAAATAGATTGTAAAAACAAGCATGAATCGTGAATAAAAATATATAATATATTTTTTATTTAGGAGAACACATTCTTATTGTGAAGTTGTAATTATTCAGAACATAGGTCTGTGATATTTTAAATATGAATTAAATATATTAATTAGAAAGATATACATATAAAATCAATTCTATCGAAAAATATTGTTGTTGCGCCACCGGGATTCGAACCTGGATCTCTTTCCTAACCGGGGAAGGTGCTTTATCCAACTAAGCTACAGCGACATTATTTTTAGCGACAATTTTCGACCCTATATGTTACCTTTTTGATATTAATACATTTAATCGTTCCATCGTTTGACAGAGCCATCTACCTTATTTTTACAGAATCTCAAATACCTTTGAGTAAACTGATAGCAGACGCCAGAATTATCAATGTGTTCTCCTAAATAATAAAGTTGTATCAATGTGTCCAAAATTTAATAAAAATTAATTGATAATAGATATTTTTTTCATCACATCGATGAAATTCAAGGATTACTTTATTAGCTAGGTAAAATAAACCCTTTAATTATAACACATAAAGTAAATTATATAGCTATGCACATTGAGAATACATTTATTGGTCCTTAATACCGAGATCTTCAAAGTTAGATTACTTGTTTTATTTTTAATTTCAATAAACAAAAAATAATAATTTATCAAAATTGAATGTTAACATAGCTCATTTATTGTAAGAAATATTTGTTTTTATTTTTTTTAATTATGTATAAATATTGAGTATTCTGTAGTGCCTACGCGAGTTTTTATTACAGCTTGATATCTTCTGGGCATCGAGTGTATTAAATTTTTAATCTGTTCTATTGTTATCTCGTGGTACCATACTCAAATGATGGGTTCTCCGAGCTTTGTCTTATTTCTTAGGTGTTTTCGAGCTATAGCATTACCAATTATTTTCCAACAGTTTTCTATTGGGTTGAGGTTCGAACTATTATTTATGCTTTTATAGTTTATTAGCCATTTTTTTAATCGAAAATAAGAAATATTCTTACATGAATGGAATTATTGTATAATAAGTCAAAACTAGAATAAAAGAGGAATATTTAAAAAAAAAAAAACTTTTACTCTATAAGAAGCTGAATCGTCTTGATAAATGCAGTTTTCGTTTGCAGAAAATTGCTCACTAATTGTGGGTAACAACTTTCTTTTAGTGTGCTATATAATTTTCCGCATTTACTGTGCCTTTAATGAACTCCAATCTTCCAACTTCATGCACCGAAATACATCCACAGATCATTAGACTTTCTGGATGCTTTGCAGTTGTATTGAGACATTTTGGTAAAAATTCTTCCCCCCCTCGACGCCTCACAAACTGCTTACCATCATTTCTTCCCAAATTAAATTTGGACTCATCGAAAAAAATATCCTTCTCCCACATTCTCTTAATCCATTATAAATGTTATTACTTAATGTTAAACCTTAATTTTTTTTGTCAATAGAGGTTTTCTTGCATTCAAGCCAGCTTCAAATAATTGATTCCGAACTTCTTCCCGAATTCTTCCCATTACCTTTTCAATTAATTTGACGTCATTCTTCGATTTTTAAACAAATTCTACTAAGAATTCTGTCATTATTCTTAGTAGTGCACCTTTCCCTTCACTCTCTTAATACTCTCGGTTTCTTTACATTTCTTCAAGAATCTGTGACTAAAGTCGACTGATTGAAAGTGAACTCTGCTAGCTATTTCACGACTAGATAATCCTTATTTTGATAATCTAATAACAACACTTTTAGGTGTAAATTCTACTCCTCTTCCCATGTTTTAAAACTGTTACAATTATATCAAACAATGTAAAACACGACCTCCTTCACAAAACATCAAGTATAAACTGAATGACAGTAGAAAATTATGACATAAGTACAGTGTTGCAACAAAGATCAACGTGTTGACATTGTAAAAAAATATATCCTTAATTTGTGACAATTATGAATACAATAATAGTATTTTACTTAAAAATATGATAAAATTTTGACATGATGCAATAATTAATTTCAGTAGCGTTCGAAAATTCTGTAGAAATAATATATTTATTTTTTTAACTCCCGAAAATAGATTGGCTACGAATGTAACTGAAGTTGAGGCGTCGTATCACAAAATCCTAAGAGGGAACAAGAAATCGGTAAACATCTTATTTTAAAAGGAAAAATATAAATGAATCAAAATGATTCATATATATATATATACATTTTCCCCCGTCAGAAAATTGGCTGATTAGGTAATCTTATGGTTCTTCAAACAACCTGAAATTGTAGTTAATTAATTAAAGGTTTTTTGTATAAAGTTTTTTCTTTATCTAACCTAAAAAATATAGAGTATATCTAATACTCTTTTGTTACCTTTTTATATAATTAGTTCTAGCATTCTCTGATTTTTTAAAAATAATCTTTGTTTTCGTTGATTCACACGAAATATATACGTATAATCGATTGGGAAAAATATTTTTTCGATAAATAGATTTGTTCTGTGTATCTTTCTAGTTAATTCATGTGGTAAAAATTTTTCCAAAAAAAATTTCTAATAATTTTGTATCATTAAATAAATCATCAAATAACAATATAAGTTAAATACTATATTTATTTTTAAATAATAATAATTTTTTATAATTGTTTTTTTTCCAAAATATTAGAATAACATGATAAGTATATGTTTTTAGTTAGTTAATTTGACATCCTGAAGAAGTAAATAGTATTTTATGAAACCGGTTGGTGTATTAAATTAATTAAGTGGTCAAATAAATAAAGTTTTATCTAAATATGAATTTTAACCACAAAGTTAATATTAATAATACGTATTCAAATACCACAAAACTATGTTAAAAAAATGCAACAAAAATATGTTCTTAAAATATTAATTATTTTATATTTAATTTAAAAGATGGTTCATGTTTCTTTTTTATCTGTATATAGGTAATATGTATTTCAGTAGGTTATAAATTAAATTAAAAATATTTTAATATTATTTTTAGTTTTGTTTGATTTTCTCAAACGTTTACATAGGTAGATTGAATATATTTATGTTATATGATGTTTTTATTAAAAAACAAATCGTAATACAATGTCACAATTCATTTTGAAGATCCGTTCCTCAAGCTCCCGAACGATAAGACAAACGTAGAGGCTTAACGAAGCGGCGGGAAGACAGCCAATAGCTGATATAACTGGAGAACACACCGTACCTTATATCGTACGGCTACCGGATGATGCAGAAACATATTGTTTTTGGTATCAGATTTATATTAAAGGTTCACGAGTTATCAGTAGACAGAAACTCTATCAAATCCAAAATAATGATTATTTGATATTTAATACAAACGATAGCAATAGCCATCGGCAAAGTGAGTTTCAAATAAACTGAACTGCCATCGGGACTTGAATCAGAGACCATTCTATTGCTGATGGACTGCTCTTTCAACTGACTAAGGGTTCGGGCTCCAAGTACCGATGAAATTTTCGAAAAAAAATTGTAATATGGGTGTCCAGCGGAAAAATTTCAAGATTAAATTGTAATTGCTCGTTAACCATCAGGGGTATTGTTTGACGCGCGTGATTTGCGGATTTGCCTGTCGCAATGAGTCACTGGTCGGGTGCGCACCGCGCGTTCGCGCTTGAGCAATATTAAAGTGTGGTGATTCATTAGCTCGTGCCCGTCGCGCTTTTTGTACTCACTTCAATATTCGACGAACAAGTGATGGGCCGAGCACGCAACTCTTATATAGTGTTGTGTTCAAAAGTTTAGACAAGAAAGGACAATAGTTAACCAAACTCCTCCGGAACCATCAACGTCAGCAGCGACGCCAGAACATGTGCCTCAAGTTCGACATGAAATTATGCCCAATCCGTGTAAATCGATAAGGAAGATTGCAGCCTGTACTGGAATAAAAAAATCAATAGCGCACGTTATTTTGAAAAAAAAGAACGTTTTGGAACAGTACGAACTTTTGGAAACATATTGTTTACTGACGAAGCATATTTTTATATCAAAGACTATGTTAATAAACAGAACATGAGATTAAGATGCCCCGACAACCCAAGGAAACGCCATCAAAAACATTTGCATTGTCCAAAAACGACAGTATGGTGTGCAATTTCTGCCCAAGGAATAATTGGCCCTTATTTTTTTAACCAGCGAGAAACAATCACATATAAAATAAAATAAATACTTTAGGGATTTGATCACTAAACCTATTAATTAATTTAGTAAAATTAACTTAGTCTTACAGGACGAGGCAATAAATTTATTATTTATAACTCTTTCATTATTTTATTTTTTCTGTGTAGATAACTAGATTACCCGCACCTCGCTTACGGGAGCAAACGTACCCTGCAGAGATACAATACCCAACCTTCAGATTAAAAAAATACAAATATTTGCTAATACTCTTTGAAAAAACCATAAAAAGTGATTTGACAGGAAAATAAGAAGAAAAATAGATACAAATCTTACATGTTTATCTATCACAAAAACTTTTTAATTTAAATATTAAACTAAAACTGACAGAAAAGCTAAAAAACAAATGTGATGGCAGACAAACCATTTTCTTGTAAAGAATGTAGTTATTTGTGAATTTAAGAACACTTCAAAAATAAATAATTTATTTCATTCTGGACACATTTTTAATTACCCTGTTAAAACTGAATATGTCCCTCATGCCCATTACACCATGCAGTATATCCTAATTCAACCTAACCTTACATTACATAACCCAGTCTTCAGATTTAAAAAAAAAAACATCAAAACGTCAAAATCATAAAAAGTGATTTGACAGAAAAATACGAATAAGAAGAAGAGAGAACCATTAAAATACATATGTGTTACACGTTTATCTATCGCTAGAACTTTTAAAATTAAATATTAAACATAAACTGACTAAAAAAATAAATGTGATGGGAGACAAATAATTTTATTGTTAATAATGAAGTTATTTGTGAATTCAAAGGTGTATTTGAAAATAAATACATTGTGTTATTTTGGACACATTTGTAATTTCCGTTTTAAAGCTGAATATTATTTAAACAAACTCACAGCCCGCCCGCCCGCTTCCCCATGTCCGCTACACCATGTAGTATAACCTAACCAAACCTAACCTAACCAAACCTAACCTAGTCTCCAAGTTTTAAAAAAACAAACATTTTGCTAATACTCATTGATAAAACCTAAAAAAGTGATGTAACAGGAAAAAAAGAAGAAGAATAAAAGAGAAAAATATAAATTTATATGCGTTATACGTTTATTACTAGAACTTTTCAATTTAAATATTGAATGTAAATTGACTAAGAAAAGATAAAAAATCAAATATTTTCAGCGGCCATTAAAAATCAAATGTTTACTGTCGGTGGTAAGGCAGCTATTTTGTATTTACTTCACGAGTACGACCTCATAGGCGGCCATTTTGAAAAAATATATGAAAATAAATATGCATTTCGATTGTTTTCGTTTCGTATTTCTGAAGTTTGCAACAATGACCGACCATTTTTGTTTTCAATCGATGTCTACGACCTATAAGCGGGCATTTTAAAAAAACGCGCGAAAAAGCAGCGGCTTACCTCAATGTCAAGGGAATGGTTACATTATTTTGTCGTTAAAATTTTAGGTTCAAAGTACGAAATATAAAACGTAACATTTTATAACGGTTAGGTCCCCCTGCTCATATTCTAATACAATCACGAACACCTTTAGCTTCGTTTCTACGACTTGTAAATCATCAATTCATATTATTTACTAAAAATTGTTCATTACAGAGTTGAAAAATATTGTCATTTGGTCTCGTATCCGCCATTTTTCGTCGATAAAGAAGGTTCCGCTTTATTCGACATTATCTATGCAAAATGCACCAAAGCTATCGAACAATCATCAATAAATATCATTCTGACAGATTTGGCGCGAAAGACTTATTAATAATATGACAAACCTTAAATTATTAAAATAACTTACAATCGTAAATAAATAAAAATTCTGACAGATTTAGTATGCTTATGTTAGATTTTAAATTTCAAAACGCATGGATGTGGCCATCTGTTTTTTTTTAAATTTAAAACTACAAAAAAATTGCACGAAATAATGACAGTTTAAAGCAAATAAGATTCAAATGATTGCGTTTGCTTCATAAATTCTGCAAGAAATCAAGTTTTTTCTATATTTTATACGTATGTATGTAGGCTATATCAATTTATTTTACGCGTTTTTTATATTTAAAAGATTAAATTTAAATGATGGGAATTTAAAATAAATTGCAGTATATTGTGATGCATTTTCAAAATCATTAAATTAAGAAATTGGTCGTAAACTAGCAGAGAAATTCTCAAAAACACGAAATTTCACTAAAACAGGCTTCATAAAGAAATTAGAAAAATAAAATTAAAAAAAAAGTGAAATAATACTGTCCAACATTGGCAATCGTCAAAAAAAATTTAAATAATTTCACTTTATATATATACTCCATTTACGCTGTTGTTCAGTAAATTTAGTATAAAGATTAAACGTGTTTAATAACTATTATATATATATACAAATATAAGAAGATAGTTGAAAGTATTATCAATCACTAATATTTTTTTTACTTTAAGTGACGTTTTTTTTCCATAAAATTAATATTTTCTCCCGAATCCCTGACAACCCGGTAGAGCTACAGCCCTCGGATTACTGAACCAACTGTGATACATCCAAGGGATGCTGCTTGGAACAATCGGGAATTCATGTAACTATCCGGCAGGAGCAGTACACAGTACACGGTACACATGTCGCCTTTATTGCGCGCTACATTATTCGGAGCCCGTTTTATTTCCCCGAGCAGTACATACGTTGGCTGCTTTTTATTGTGAACACGGCCTAATTGCGCATTACTTCAATAAATAAAGATTCAATGGAAGTATGTAATGTTGCCGTGCTTTAAAAATTCTTTCAGATAAATAGGATGGAATGTATTGTGATATATGGGGGCGTATGGATTATTCTATAATTCGTCAGTCTGCTTGAGAGGTTGATGTGGTGTAAAGTACCCTTGATTAGAGATTACAAAATAACCGCTATTTCTAATTATCGGTTTTAGCTACATAATGACATTAAGTGTGGTTTATCATGATTTTAACGGAGTTACTTTATTCATTCATATTAGCATTTAATAATCATTCATTCATAGCACAAAAAACAATTCTTTTATACATCAATCAGATCTTATATTTAAAGAGTACAATATTCTAGACGTAAGACAAATTTATATGTTGAAACTGGTACAATATAGTTGCGAGAACAATAACGACATTATTTCAACGTGTCTACATGTTTTTAGCACAGAAACTGTACAACACACACTAACGGGAAATCGTTCACTTACAAAAAGATGCTAAAATATGAACTCAATATATGATTCAATTGGGTAGAGATCAGTTAGAAGCATTGATGTCCAACATTTTAACTTAATTACAATACAATACAATTACAATCATTAGACAAATCTCTTAAATGTACTAAAATTTTCGCGGACTTGAGAAAAGCCTTCGATAGTATCTCCCGCAACAAACTAATATTAAAATTAAAATCCGTCGGTATAGACGACAAAGCACTAAGCTGGATTCAAAGTTATTTTCATGAAAGACCACAAAACGTAAAAATTAACGAAATTCTAAGTCAACCCCTAAACAATGAAGTTGGTATACCACAAGGGACCGTTTTGGGCCCACTTATTTTTATAGTTTATGTCAATGACATTTGCAAACTAAAATTGACCTAAAAAATTATATCATACGCCGACGTCACTGCTATCATTGTTGACGCACAAAACTGGAACACTACAAACGAACATGCAAATAACGTCATGAACACACTCAAATCCTGGTTCGATAGTAATTTACTTTATTTAAACTCCAAAAAAACCTATTACATTCCCTATTCAATCATATAAAAATTACTATCCATAACGACAATTGTAACAAAATTATCTGTAACGACTTATGTACGAACTTAAGCCCAAAAAAGAAATCAAATATATCGGTGTAATTATTGATCAACATTTTAAATAGCACAGTCATATTAGCGAATTAGTTAAAAGAATAAGAATCTGTATTTATATATATATTCATAAGATTAAGAAACATTTTAAGTATAAATAATTTAAAAAATATATATTTTATTATTGTTCATTCACTACTCTGGTATGGAATAATTGGGTGGGGAGGAGCATACAATAATATAATGAATGAGATATCACTGCACTTCCGGATGCTGCAGAACACCGCTTCTATTTCTTAGTCCGACTGTTACGCACGGCGTTAATCTCGATCGTTAAAATAAACACATGTGTTGACAGATCTGCGTCGAAATGAAATCTGGTCTCACATCGGCGAAATTCCTAAGTAATTAGTTGACTAGAGCGGGATAGGTGTATTAAAGTTTATTGGAAAGACAAAATGCATAATGAGTATTCGACTCGCGACAAAAATTATTATTGAAAAAAAAAGTAAAGATAAATACGACTTATTAATTATTATTAGTACTCTATTGAATTGTAACTTCTGTTCTCATTATTTATTGTTATGTCTAGGAAGAAATATCAGATATTTATTTTCACTGACTTACATTGAAAGTTTTGTAATATTTTCAGTACAAATTTTTAAATAACGGTAAAATTTAAAGTGATGAAACAATAGTAAATTCTAGAATTAAAAGGATTAAATTCCGTCAGCAACTGAAATAATTCAGGTCCTTTTTCACTTAAAAATTCAAGCCTGGGAGTAAGTCCCCACCCCACTCCTAGTTTGGTTCAATTCAATAAATTCAGGTTGTTTGGATGTTGCGTATTAAGATGATCTATCTTTAATCTAGTATATCGCAATTGAATCACATGTTTCTAGTTAAATTGCACTTGATGTTCTACCATAGTTTTCTTTTCATAAAATACTCACAAATACAAAATACGCCAAATATATCGAAAAATGAAATTTTCAATCATTGTAGTATTTTGCTTGGATTTGATGTTTATTTACGTGATAGATTTAATATATATATTGTATTCTATGACGTAGGTACTAATAAACACAATATTTAAAAAATTACAACCATTTAAAAATTAATCAAATTCGTGTAAAATACTAAAATAATTAAAAATGACATTTTTACTTACGATGCTTTACGTAGGAGGAGTCGATATGTCATCAATTTTCTCAACTAACTAACTAACTATCATGCTGTTTCTCCGCGAAGGGAGGCAGAGAGGATAAAGCTCCACACTTTCTTGTCCTGATACACAATTCTTCCCTCATCCACATTCATACAATTTCTTATGCGAGCTCATCGATTATTGATGTTTCTAACGAGACCATCTTCCAGTATCTGACTTACCTGATATTGCCAAGTCTTCCACGTAAGTTCTCTATTTTTGGCTCCAGCAACTCTTGGGTCATACATCATTTTTACTATTTTCTCTTCATTCACCGTTCTATATGACAAAACCACCTAAGCGATACTGTTTTAATCCTATTCACAATGCTATGATCAACTTTACATCTTTACCGTGTCATAAATGGATACATTATTTGAAAGTAAGCTATAGGTCTATTTTTTGGTCATGACACTTCAAGTACGTGTTGTGTATTCATTATTATTATTAATACGTGATTAATATTATTTCATTCTATATCCATAAAATAAATAAATATTAAACAAATATATGTACTATTATATTGTAATAATTAAAAAATTATATTAGCGACCGATTTGTCAGTTGTCGACTGTACAGTGCCAGTACAGTACAGTACAAGAAATCGACGTGTAAGTGCTTGTACTCTGAACATAGAACTAATTTTCTGGGTCGACTACTTGATGCTTAAGACTAGTATTGTTACAAATGTGTAATACTACCAAACATGTCACGTATTACTCATTCTTCTACCGCCGCGCATCTTAAATATTGTTCAAAAATACATTACACGATTTTATTTTATTTAATCAATATTTTTTGCATGGCTTTAATACACAAGTGTATTGATTAGCGTGTACTTGTCTATGAAAATATTAAGATTTTTTTACAATATATAACTAATTTATTTGGAATTTTCGAAGACACAATTGGTGTACATTGTATATGATATAATTTATCAAAACATATTATTATAAATAAATTGAACCCTTCTAAGTGCTCTTAAATCTGTTATATTTGAATTAAATTTTAATTTATTAAAAACACTGTGTATAATGATCTGAAGATGGCATGTCAATAGTGAATAAGTTAGTTTATTAATATTAATTTTATATACTAATTTAATGTTTTAATTATAAATATATACATATGAAAACAATTTTGTCGAAAAATATTGTTTTTGCGCTACCTGAATTCGAACCTGGATCTCTATTTCCAATTCTAAGTTCTGAATAATTACAACTTCACAATAAGAATGTGTTCTCCTTAATAATATAAGTTGTATCAATGTGTCCAAAATTTAATAAAAATGAATTGATAATTCTGGCGTCTGCAGTCGGTTTACTCAAAGGTATTTGTGATTCCGTAAAAATAATGTAGATGGCTTTCAAAAAATAATGGAACGACAGATGTATTAATTTGAAAAAGTGTAACATATAGGTTCTAAAATTTGTCATGAAAAAATACTGGCGCTATAACACAATCGGTAGTGTACTTCCCCGGATTGGAAATAGAGATCCAGGTTCGAATCCCGCTAGCGCAAAAACAATATTTTTCGACTAAATTTATTTTATATGTATATATTTATAATTAACATAATACAATAAATTAGTATTTAAAACATCACAGACCGTCTGTTCTGAATAATTATAAGTTCACAATAAGAATGTGTTCTTAATATTAATTTTATGTCGAGTTGGCATTTTCAAATAATAAAATACCTTAAACAAATAATTAAAATTTCACTGAAATCATGTCGGCATGATATTATAATTATTTAACGATAGCGAACGATACTTTGTTTTAATGTTTATAATTAGAAAACATTCAAAATTCACGGAAAAATGATTTTCACATGTAACCCGGAAAATTTATTCGAAATAATCGCATTTATGAAACAAAGCTCGGAGGGGACACATTCCCCGTACCTGAATAAATATTTATTTCGCGCTAACTTAATAGGATTTGCCGACAAAGACATAAGGAAGACGGAGTAGAGATTTGGGATATTTCGGTGCCAACGCATTTTTTTTGCTAAATTTGCGAATATACTTCGGTCCAAGGCCTCGTCCGCGCCCGCGGCTGCCGCACTACCCCCAACCCTCCAGGGGGCGGCGGGGTCAATGGGGTGAAGAGACCTTTAAACTACCCCGTCGAGGAAATTACAATCTATCAGAAAAGCATGTGTGTTTTGTTTAAGATCGTTATATAATTTTATATCTCTGTTATTCTTGTTATTTAGTATTATATTACGTATATTCAGTAGTGTGCAGTAGGTATTGATTTAGGTTATGATGTTATCAATGACATTATACAATCATATATAATATATGTACTTTCGTTTAACTAACGTCTTTAAGCAAAATAAATCCGTCGTTTATACGACTCTACCATGTATTTATTTGTAATTTTAAACTACTATTAATAGTGTTTTTAAAGTTTAAATTTTACCTTCTTACCCATATAAAAATGTATATACGTTTTAAAGAACACTTACTATGACTGAACATTAATTGTTTGAAAATCTTTAACGTAATAACTAAAGGAGATAATTATTTATATTAAAGGTTAATGTAGGAAATAGTTCAGCCAATTGCTTTTTGTTTTTTTCAAAATCAAAAACCAATCCATGCACCAAATTTAAAGAACAATCATGAAATCAACACGTTAAAAACAGTAAGATAGTAAAATTCGCAAATTAGTAAAAAAGGAAGTTGACATTTCAATGACTTGCACGTAATTGTAACCATTTATAATGTTATTCTATTAAAAAACAGCATAGGTAACGACTCCATACAAAACGGATCAACCGAAAGAAATTTTCAATTCAGTAAATAATCAATAATTATACATGACACGAGTAATTCACTAGCTTAAAGAGAGAACAGAGTAATGTGAATAGCTTGATGCGGTGAATACACGAGAGCGTCATGGGTACAGCGGTGAGTTGTCGTAGTAGTTTTTAGAACTAAGCAATTCAAGTCTCTACTGGTACACAGATGGCGCTAATTGTAAAATAAGGTTTCCGTTTATGTTAATCCAATTATTTAATTTATATTTGTTTTCCAGAATTTTTAGTAATGTACAGCTTTTTTGCTTGTACGCACTGCACGTCCCTGCGTATATTGCTTGAATCTAAATCGAGGACAACACCGGGTAGGGACCGTTACTTAATTAAATATATTTTTGATTTATATTCATTCATTTTTTTTGTTATTATTTAATAATTATTAAATTATCCATCATTTTGTGTAGCTTTATGGGTAATGATTGAGTACGCCAAAAAATGTATATAGTATTATAATAAAATTAGTAAATTAATTAATTTAATCAACTAAAAACATATACGACAAAAATCTATTTATCAAAAAAGTATTTTAGTTACTACTAGGATTCAAACATGGACCTTTTCCTATCCGGGGAAATGCATTATTCAGTTTCGCCATATCAACCAAGTATATTTATAACAAATTTTTGAACTTATATTCTGTGATACATTTATTAATCCATTACTTTGTGAAAAACTGCAATTTCACTACAATAATGTGTTATCTTTTAGTATAAATCTTACCTTTGTTATATTTACGACCTTTATTTGAAGTAAAATAAGTACTGAGGAGCGATGGTACATGTCTGAGTTTTTCAGGTTTCTGTCTTTCTTTGCTTTGATCTTTTTTTGGTTAGTCAGTGTCATAAGTGTTCTTCCAGCCGCTTCCTGGATGATGCTATCGGTCTCCTGAAAGCGTTGAACGTCCCTTTTGACTGTTTACGAGGACATTTTGGGCTGAAGGGATCGAAAATTTATTTTTCCTCTCTCGTTGAAAGGGACCGTGTTGCCGTCGAAGTATTTTCTACGTAAAATAACGGAGACAAAAATAAACGTAGCCCATCTGGCTTTTTTTTCAATTATAGTTAATATAAGCATATATTTAGATGTTAACATTTTATTATCTGTTTCCTGTGAATAATCTAATAAATGATTTTCAATAACGGAAATTTTTAATCTTTTTTTTATTAAGCACTCAATTTTCTAACTCACACTGGACGTATGTGAATAATATTTTACGTCCTTTTAAAAATATCAATAAAATATACCCTAAAATATTATTATCTAATGGTAAAGACGATCTACAGAGCCTAGAGGCACTCAATTAAAAGTGGTTGTATAGTGAGTAGATAAAAAAAGGGTCGCTAAGATTGGTCATAGAACTCGTGAGCGAGGAAACGATGGTCAAGAAAGTGTACGAGGCGAGTGTTGATAACAAATAACAAATATAAATTAATACGACCCAGCTTAGAGCTTACCTACTTACTCTACCTATCCCTGTGGGAAACGGCGTGATAGTAAGTTACTTAACTATGTTTATGATTAAAATATTCTTAGGTTTCACAATCGCTCAGAATCTTATTTTTAAAGTTTTCTGGGTTATTCTGCTTTGTTATTCATACTATCCGACGTCTTTGATCTGCCTTTCGTTTCCCACAAGATAATAATACAACAAAATCCTTATACATTTGCTGTCCTGTTTTTTCAAAATTAATCACCATTACTGGGGGTCATTTTATGAAGGTATGTTTTATATATTATGATTTATAAGCGGAAAAGTAGTTGGATTGATGGAGAAATGTAAGAATATACGACATATCCTGGATGCTTAGATATGGTCCCTAAATACTTACTGTTTACGAAGTAAGGTTGTAGAACTCCATAATCATATATGTGAAAATAAAACACTTGTTTTTTGATTTTACACGTTTAATTTATTTGAGACGTATTTTTAACTCAACAATTTGTATTTATAACTATAATGGGGGACAGCTATACAAATTATTTACATGAGATAAAAAGAGACAGCATTATTCATTGTAATTCTGAGAATTTCTAGACATTTTGAATGTTTCTCATTATTCTTAGTAATCATTCAGTTTCAAAAATAATGGTATTTTAATGTCATGTATAATTGATAATGCCCTTGCAAAATGAAACGTTTCTCAAATAAATTAAACGAGTAAAATCAAAAAAACAATTGTTTTATTTTCACATCTGTGAAGGTCCCTAAACTCGGGATAGCTACTAATTAGTAAATCCAATCCCAAGCTAAAATTACAATCCCGATGTTTGGACAAAATTAAAAAGTGCTCAAAAAGGCCAATTCAATTCATTTTTAAGCAAGTAAGAAATATTTATATAAAAAATAATGTATATAATGAATCACATTTATTACTATCAATACTAAACCAGAAGCAATAGCAAAGCATGGAGTGTTTCTTGATCTAATTTTGGTAACCTGAAGTTAATCCAAAATATTTTACATAAAAAAACGAAATTATAAATGTCTTATGTCGGATTTATAAATCAGCCTGGATCCTGGGATTGGATTTCCTACTTCATTACCTACATTATTGAGTGATGGTTCATTCAAAAAAGGTCATCTATTGAAAATTAATTTCCCGTAATGATGCCTAACTTTAGTTTACCAAAACTATAATTTACACTATTAACTGTATTAATGTATGGTTTGGTTATTATTGCTATTTTTTAATGAAGATTTAATTGGTTGAACGTTTTTAAAAGATTCTTAATAACCATCTTGTTAAATAAATCAGCCTATAAAAAAAAAATTCCAAATTAAAAATTTTGCTTTTAAAATTTGCAAGATTAACTTTGTGGTTAAAATTCATATTTTTATTTATTATCTTTGTTTTATCAACCACTAAATCTACCGGTTTCGAAAAATACAATTTTCTTCTTTAGGATGTCATAACTAACTAAAACATATCATTGTTTCTTTGCCAGAATCTATTTATAAAAAAAAATGTTATTTAGTACCTAACTCAAATCATTACTTAATACAAATTTACTCGAATCATTTTTAAAATGGGACTCGTAGTTAAATTTAATTGGTTATTTATAATTTTTTGATTAGTTTTACACGCTTTATTTATCTCCAACGATTCCAAATTATTTAATTTGTGACCAACACCGTTTATGTGCAAAATTGACAATCCCAATTTTTTATCAAAACCATGAGCATTTTCTATCAAATGATTAGCTAATTCTGAAAATTCACTATTGTTCAAACATCTCAAATGCTCCCTTATATTAAAATTATACCCATTTTACCAATATAAAATGCAGCACAATCCTTGCAACTAAGTTTATAGACATATATAATTTAACTCAATTTAGTGGTTAACAAAACAAAGATAATAAATAAATAAATTAAATAAAATAAAAAATTTTCATTTATTATTATTTGTAAAAATCAACGTAGGCAGATTTATAGACTATTCACAGATTATTTTAAATTATTTTGAGTTTGAGAAAATGATTTTTTTTTGACAGATTTTCAACATTTTCAATTAAAATAGATAGGCGTTGGCGCGATACGATGTGATATTCAGTAACAATTATTATGCATAGTTTATTAGGCCAACGCACTTCTTATTTTGGATCATTTATATTATCCATTCTTTATCGATTTTATCGAATATTCTGTTTATATCTATATTTTTTTAATCTATTTATTTTGAACTACATTCTAGTAAAAACTAAAATTAGTTAAATATCCTGAAATTTTGATACTTCATTTGTTTGTTAAACAACAGTTTAATATTAAATATTTTACTACACGTCAAATTATAGACAAACAGAGCGGCGAATTTCTGACACATATCAAATAGTTATCGTGTCAAGTTGATCATAAAAAGTTGGTCAAATATACTAAATAAAAACAAAGACTTTTAAATATTGTATTATTTCATAACAGGCTCGAGCATAAAAAATGCAGGTTATATACATTGTATATACATAGCAAACATAACATGACTGAAAAAATATAAATAACACGTGACTTCAGAAACATAATTAATTATGTGCTTATTTGCGAGTTTTGAGACAAAAGACTCTTATATTATAAAATGTTTCTAATAATTTTGTATCATCAAGTAGCAATCTATGTTAGGTACTAAATTAATTTTTTAAATAATTATTGTTTTTTTAAAATAGATTCTGTTAAAGATCTACGTAACATATGTTTTTGATTCGGCGATGACATCCTCAAGAAGAAAATGATATTTTTCGAAACCGGTAGATGTATTTAATTCATTAAGTGGTTAATAAAACAAAGTTAACAACATATGTTCCACGCTCAAAAAAATATATACACATCGTACATTTTTTACAAGATGTCGTCTGACGCATAAATGAACAAAAATTACTGCCAGTGAGTAATACTGGCGCAACATAATAACCGCGCTAGAATTACAGAGTTTTTTGTTTAGCTCCGAGTCTATAAATCTAGTGACCACCATTGCCTAGGATGTCGCCAAACTTTTTTGCTCTGTGTGTGGTTTCACTAGCACCAAGATTTATAGCTCCTCCTGTAATTAGTCGTGCTTCACAGACTCCACGCAAACAGAGCGCACCTTACAGATCGCGCCCTGGTGCGGTCCTGGACCCACCCTCACTATGACGCCCACCCGCGATATTATGAATGTTAAAAAAATATTTTGAAGGCTGATTTATAAGATACACTTGTCAATCGCAAATGATACAACTCGGTATCTCCAGGGAAAAATATGTTAAAGATATAAAATCGAATTTATCTTGTGAACTTTTTGAGAATTTTTTTGTTGTAGGTGTATTAGTTTATTATTTTGTATTACAGCCTTGTAAAAGTACAACTTTTTGGCTAACAATTTGTAAGCAATTTTTAAATTCAATACGAAAAGTCAAAAGTAAACGCTATTGCTAGATAAAATAAGATACAAGCGTAAGTGGATTCTATGCTTACCTGAACTTGTAGCAATGCTCACAAGTCTTCAGGGGTATTAAATAGGATATTTGAGCACAGAGCAGCAAAAATTAACTTTTTTTACTATAAAATATATTTTTTCTCCAAAACGGCAAGTAAGAAAGTCATATTCAGAGCCAGCAGAGTTGAATTTATAAAATGCAAACAAAATTTCCCCAGGGAGATAATATATTTTTTTAGTCTACCAATATAGAATTTACCTGAACTTTTGTTAATGGAACATTAACATCCAATCTTCGTTAACAAAAGCAAATACACAAGCACGTGTTTCTTTCACATCAGTCATCTATCTAAATGTCATCTAAGAGAAGGATCTTGACTCTGATCTTTTTTTGGAATTTGCTTATTTCTGTTGGCGTACACCCTTCTTTAACGCTTTTGATGTAAACGATCTACATCACTTGTTGTTTTTGATCTTATTACATTTTTGAGATTTCTCTATATCTACTTACGTCATCATTCATACGTCATCAAACTAATAATCTAAAGAAACAAACCAAGAGTCCTATATGGGCAGGTAAGAGGTAAGAGGTGGACTGGTGAAAGAAAATGTGGAGGATGGTTGTGTGTACACATGCCACTGTGAAGTGGTGCAATGATGTATCACCTTATGTCAAAACTAGATATCGGAGAAGATATTGAATGAATAAAAGGTAAGTACATGATTCACACGGTTTATTCAAAAATGGTTACATTAAGATACGTAATTTTAAATACGTTATTAGAAGATAAATCTTTATTATATTATCATTTTAGTACTGGTGGACGCTCAAGACGTCATAACCTGAAAGTTTGGCCTGTGCTCCTACAGATGTCGCCCTATTTCCATCTTATATGGATCCGTTCAAACATCAAAATATACTTAGATGCTGTACTGAAGTCTAGAAGACTAAGATGGGGAGATCACGTCGTAAGGAATGATAACACTGAAACATTTAAAGCTATATAAGTCACAGCGCGCAAGAGACCTTTTGACATGAGTTGGGTGTGGGGTCAATGAAAGAAGGGACACAATAATTACATATTACAGAAGGGACAGGCAGCTCAGTACTTCGTGGTGCCTGGAAAGCAGTTATGAAGTTGACTTTGGAACTGAATAGTCCAAGAAAGAAAGTAAATATTCATTCGCCTAATTTATCCGGACGATAAAAGAGTACATTAATTAAAAAAAAAAAAATCATACCTTAAATTATTTATTCTCATTTCGTGCTCATTCATTTGTAGGCTATTCGATCATCGTATTTTTACTGGATTTATTTTTTCTCCTCAATTTTCGGGCCATACTGGCAATTATAAGTTTCCACAAAAACGGAGATATTTATCATAATTTAAACAGTTGGTGTGTACGTCTATAAAACAGAAATCATCCATTCTCAGTCAGATTGAAATTATATTAATGCAGAATAATTTTTTATCTTCTGAAGACAAGTCCCAATTTTTTTTTCTGCTGAGAAATAACTATCGCTTATTATGTATTTCTATTTTATAAAATAGCTTCAAAATATAAAAAATGTTTACTATAATATGTGTATAACTCAATGAGGCTGACATTATACAGAATAATAATTGTGTAGGCATAATAATATAACGTTTTATTAAACAGAAAATAGTTGTGACTGCTGCGCAGCAAACACTTCATAGCCGCTTTATACTAGTATAGAATACAATTAATACAACTATTCATCTATCCATCTTAGGACGTTGATCTTCTATCAAATTAATTTCACACCACAAACAACCACATCTTTTAAATGTCATGGAAAAACAAATAAAATCTATCCTTATATTTTTGACCGTGTTTATTGTGAAGTTGCAAATTCAGAACACAGTTCTCATTAATCACTTATAAAATTAAACAGAAAAAACCTTTTTATACAAAAAGTATTTAGTTGCTACCGGGATACAAACCCGGAACTTTTTCTATCCGGGGAAATGCGTTACCATTTCATTATATCGACCGATTATGTTTTCGACAAATTTGAAACATATATTTTTATATCTATTCAAATTTCTACTTAGAGTAGACTTTTTTGTTGTATAATTTGAATAATTTACCTTACATGACATTGCGATTTCATAAACAACAATTGGTCTTGGAATTTAAAATGTCAAATTATTATCTTACACTGTATCAAGTATACTGTTATTTCAAATAAAACATGTAATTGGTTCAATTTTTGTTACACTATTATTATGATTTTTATTTATGTCGATGGACTGTGTGTTTTTTAAATAAAATAAAATAAAAATTGTTGAGCTATTAGAGTATTGAATTTATTTCGCTATAATTTTGTTTTTAATAATTGATTTTAATCCATCACAGCGACAGGGATATGAATGTTAAAGTAAATAATAATCACACTGTCGTTCAATGATTGATCGAATTCCGGAATGATTTCCATAGAAATTTGAGAACGTTAACGAATTCATTGAATTCCAAAGGCCTGGCAAACACACAGGCCGTGATATCACACATTTCTCGCCCTTTGCTATTTCGGGGGATGCTTGCGGTCCGGGGGAGGGGGTGACTAATTGACAAGCCGCCATGTTCAGATTGACAGAGACGAATAACTGATTTTCCCACCGACAATACATTTTTTTTAAGACTTTCCCCTACAAAATTCCACCGACGAACTTAAGCGCACCGACGATTTTTTGTTCAATTTAATTAATTGTTTCTCTAGCACGATATTTTTACGTGCTTTACAGCGTAATACATTTATCTTTTCGGTATACGTTGTGTACATACATCCCACGTCACACCATCAATCTAGATTTCCTTGTTTAGCCTCTCTACGTTTATTGTATAAAATTTATCTATAACTGTCAAATAATCCATTACAACCGCGCTTTACCGCACTCTCTCTCTCATAATCTTCGTCACTTTCTTCTAACAACTGCATGCACTGATTGTGAAGAGAAAAGGCCTTTTCGATTATTTTAATACTTACTTTTCGCACGGGAACATGTTCCGAGACGTCATTTTCTTGTGACATAGTATGACTTAGTATGACAAATATGGAGCGTGCGCTCGACACTCAGCTAAGATTATACTGAAGTATTGAAGTTGAAGAATAGCTGATTGACGGAAAAATCCAAACTTACTAGGAACCGGTGTAACAGCGTTACATGTTTAGTCTCACTCGCGCTCGTGAATTTACGTATATGTACATGTGTATCATGTGAGTGAACGAAAAAGAAAGATAGCTCGCTCGTGCAACCACACATTATGACGATTCCTGGAGTGTGTCGAAGCCGGAAAAATGCTGAGAATTTATTTTTTTAAATATCGTGTTATAACGAATCCGCACTCACCGGGGTCTCGATGAACAGGGGTTACCTGTATTTTGAATTCGTATAACACGCCTATCATTATTTACAATTCTGAAAATATCTTCTAATCTTATTAATATATTTGTGCTAGCTTGTTTCAATTACATTTCATTGTTCAAAAACATTTTTGATTACTAATAGAAATATAATTAATAATCACTCTTTGTGTGCGTCTTGCAACCCCTGTAAATAATGGTGCTTGTTAAAAATAATATATAATATAATAGTGAATACAAATATCACAAGAGTTATCGTTGTTTTATAATACTCTAATACATAATACCAGATAATAAACATTATCTTTCTCATTATAATTCATGGCGTAGAAATTCAATCTCTGGATATGTTTAAATTCGTTAATTAATATTCGTGCGCTATATTTAGTCACCACTTTGGTGATCGGTTGATTCCACTTACACAGTCTGGTATTGGTGCTATTTAGAATTCTGTGCGGTTCTCTAATCATAAATTCGAGGCAGTTTATCAAAGAGCAGGTTTAGAGATGACAAAAATCAAAGATGGTACTTACTTAAATTAGACACTTTATTTTAATCGCATTACTTTTTTTGTTGACCCCTTGGTGGCCACCGGAAGGACCCACCTTTTCCCGACACCGTTTTAGGAGTTTAAAAATCCCTCTATCGATTCCAGGCCACAACGCTATACTAACGTGATTTTAATATAAGAGCAAAACCGAGACTAACAAATAGTCCTTAAATCACAAATTAAAGCAAAGTTACGAGCAAAATTAATCTAATCTTCTGGTAACCTTTATGCGGTGTCTTTATTTATTATAGTAACAATATTACGCCCACTTTCTGCAGAGGATCAATGGATACACCATTAGAGGCAGAGCTCCTGATGAATGCGAGCATTCGACACCAAGTCAGTTTAGATCAGCATTTATACAATAAACTATATACCTGAGATGTTCCAAATTTCCTCGTAACATTATATATATATCAATTTGGTTTCGTAGGAAGTAAAGAAGAGAGAGAATGTAGTAAAAACGGACGTGTATTTACTGATCAACTGCCCATGTCACCCCATCTCAGTTTACACGTTCTGATGAAATCCATGAACAGCCTTAGATTCTTAGCATTGCTGATCAGGTCCGCATTTACGGGTATCCGACCATTTAAACCACCAATCACGCGATCACGTGCATCACTCATTATCACACAGTTCCACAAAATATATAGATATAAGACATTGGGGCATGTGCTGTTACAGTATACATTGAGTACATAATCAGAAATTTAAAGGAATATAACTTGTAGATTAATTATATCGCGAAACCGGTACTCGTGTTAGCTAATGAAGTGCTCCTAGGTCAGTCGGGTGACGAAATTTTAAAAAACCAGCTAAAATTGAAAATTTTAAAATTTAGATGCCAAAAAAAGTCAGAAAGGGTTCCTAATCTTAACTTTAATTCTTCATAGCTGGGAACTATACTAGCCATAGTTATAATAAAAAAAATCCATCTTGTAGTTCCAACCCCCAGTGACCTTCAAAAGTTATCAAAACTGATAATTATGCTTCAAATTTGGCATATGTCAAAGTCATTTAAGTCATGGTTTATATATATTTTTTTTTATAATTTCTGGACATTTTATATAACCCTATTGCATTTTCTTTATGTTAATGAAAACCATATTTTTTTAACCTTTTATGAGAGGAGAATATATATATTTTTAAAACCTTTGCAAAGCCCCGTTTCTGCCTGTCGCTGCGAAGAAAATTTTACTTAGATCCAAGACGGTGGTAGATAAAATTTAAAAAAAAATGTTTTGAGCTAAAGGAGTTAGCTATGGTAAAAAATAAAAATATATCTGAAATGGTCAAGCAACCATTTAATTGTAAATTAAGTGACTTCGCATGGAATGATTCTATGGTGTATTTGTAATAAATGTAATTTTCTTTTTTGGTTTAACGTCACGGATACTTTTAATGAAAAAACAAACATCAGTAAAATGTATGGTTCCTTTAAGTATCTCCGTATAGGTGTATAAAAAATATTATATTGAATACAGAAACGAAGGCTCAGGTGGCTTAAAATGCCATGTTTTATTTATTTGAGTGAGGCTGTAGGCGTACGTTAAATAAAAAGTATTTTCCTTTTACTGTCACGTTTTAATAAAATCGTTTGGAAAATGGGGACATAAATATTAACAGTATGCGTCAAAAAATATCACCACTGTCTTTGTTCATTGCTTTTATTATAATGTATTCTGAAATAGGCATTTGTTACTGATTTGTTAAATCGTTTGATGTCTGACGCCTGGGCAATTAGGATTGCCCCACTTTTAGTCAAGAATTTGAAATGCGGGTCTACCGATGAATACTAAAGATTTATTGAACACAGAATGACATTAAAGTACAATTTGATAACACTTTAAAACAATCAAAGAAGTAACACCGTTTAAAAAGAAAAATAAAGTTATGAAACAATTGACAATTGTGAAGAAAAAACCGTGTATTATATTAAAACCAGTAAATGCGTATTATGCGTTCTAACGATTATTATTAATACAATTTATCTTTTAAACCGAGCCTGTGCTGTGTATTACCGTTAATAAATGAAATCTTGGTGTAGTAAGCAGTTTATTCGTAAGCAGGGAGAAAAACAGAGAATTTTTTGTATGGTATCTTATACTGACTTCTTCCTTTTCTCAATCATTTAAGTTTTGAGTAATATTGCATAGTAACTTTTTAATGAATCGTTCAGAATTTTTTTATTATTATTTCAGTATTTCGTTATGTTATATTTTATTCTACACCATTGCCGCAATGTGATAACATCGCAAAATGTAAAAAATAAGTAACAGTATATTAAATCTTTTGTAAACGACACGAGAACTAATTGTATATAATTGTACAGCATACAAGCAATAAGTTGTAAATGCACGGTGTGACATTAGCAACATCTATTGACAAAAAATATGCGTTGTAGGAACATTTTAGTAATTATGTGATTACTTTAAAATAATTTGTTAGGAGAACACATTCTTATTATGAAGTTGTAATTATTCATAACATAGGTCTGTGATATTTTAAATATGAATTAAATACATTAATTATAAAGATTGTATCAATGTGTCCAAAATTTAATAAAAAATGAATTGATAATTCTGGCGTCTGCTATCAGTTTACAGGTATTTGAGATTCTGTAAAAATAATGTAGATGGCTCTGTCAAATGATGGAACGATTAAATGTATTAATATCAGAAAGGTAACATATAGGGTCGAAAATTGTCGCTAAAAATATTGTCGCTGTAGCTTCGTTGGATAAAGCACCTTTCCCGGTTAGGAAAGAGATCCAGGTTCGAATCCCGGTGGCGCAGCAACAATATTTTTCGATAGAATTGATTTTATATGTATATCTTTATAATTAATATATTTAATTCATATTTACTTTAAAATATATTTACTAAATGTAAAATGAAATTTAGAAAATATTCATTTAATATAAAAACTTATTTATGTATGTGATGTCTATGGTTTGTGAACGTATTATAGGCGCACGCGCGTACGGGATAAATGCGTATGTGTGTGGTGTGCGTGTGGTCGGTCGTCAGGGGGAATGTGATAAGTATGGCGGCCGGCGGGAGAAGGCTCTCTCACTCCACGCAAATAGATCTAATACTCATTATAATCTTTAATTCTGTGAACGTGAATAATTACCAATTGTTAGCTGTAATTCGCGTATTATTCACGTCACCATCTGCACCGTACATTCTTCAAAGAATAAAGATAACTACATAGCGGCGCCATAGTATATAAAAACTGCACAGCGGCATATAGCTAGTGCAGTACATAACAATAATCATATAATAAACAAAACATAACAAATTACAGAATTGTTTGTAGAAATGGCTCATTGAATTGCAAAGATTCCAGGTACGCACAATAAAACCAGGATTGAGTGTTTTGAAGGAACCTGAATCTTATATATTATGTATACAACATATTTTTAGACATCTGTTGCCTTTCCATACATGAGGTTTTTGCAAGTACTTGTGTTCGGAACCAGATATCTTTTCTGAGTTAAATTTTAGATGTTTGGTCGATGTTTCGGCGCAGTAATACTATCCATTTTCAAGGCTTTGTCTCAAATGTTGCGGAATAATCGTATAAATGGGAAATATACTACTAAGTCTTCTACAGTGTGTATAAATGTATATATTTGACGCGGATTCCCCCAGAAAATAATTCGTTATATAAATTGTGCATGAGTTTCCGCGAGCCTTAGTATATGCTACTGGTGTCTTTTCGGGGTTAGGTAGCTCTTTTTGTGTATGTTTTCCTTGGGGAAACCTGGGCCGACATTTCGGAACGGTATCACGTGCCATTGCCAAGATGTTGCTTAAAAAAAATACTGTCCAATTCAACTGTGGGAGATTTATATCTCCTGTGAAAAAGTACGGTTGTTCCGTAATTTTTTTGAGGCAACGCCTAGATATTGGCACGTGTCACTGTACCGAAACTTCGGCACAGGCTTCCCCAAGAAAACCATACACAATGAGCGCGATCTAACCCAGAAGAGACGCCAGTTGCAGATATATAATTGAAATTTGGAGTTGTTCAAGACATTTGAGTCTGGGTGTATAGTCCCCTAAAGTTTTTGTGTTTTCTAGTGTTTATTTATTTATATAGTCTTTTAGTAGTTTATTTGACTTATTATCATTATTTTATACTTTGCTCTTTATTTTCAATATTTTCTTACTACTTGTATATTATTTTGTTGTCCCTTTGCTTTTTTCTTGTCACTGGGATGAGAACTGTCGGGAGTGGTGCTCCGAAGACTGGCAAGATTGTTTTTTTATTGTTTTGTCCTTTTCCGTTTCTCGGGGGCGTGTTCCTTCTTTTCCTCGGCTCTTAATAAATAAAGGTAGGGGACTGTGAGGGTTTTTGACATGCCAGCTGTTCAGCTCCGTCTTGTCACATGTGTAAGATGAAGTTACACAGCTGCCTATTAGTATTAAAAAAATGCCAACCAGGCGGCGAATGAATAGGAACATATAGGAGCTTTTGCTTATTAACGGTCCTGAGTAAGCGGCGGGTCCACCCTCACAGTTGCATATATGGTATATACACACGATACCCGGTAAAATGAAAGGTTCTAAGAGTAGAGTAAAGGACTTACTAGGGGTATCTTTGCACAGCGCGTATCGTAGGGCTTATCGTTAGAGCGGTATGGTGGCCAAAGTGATGCAAGGAAGGTATGCAACCGACCAGTGCACACCGAATGCATCAGATATGTAATTTTACGATAATGGTCGAAGTTTGTCCCGTAATTCCGAATATATTTAGAATTTGTGATTGTTTGGGACATATATTTATGCTTGAACGAAGATAATGTACTGTGTCTTCCACCTCCCCTCCCTTCCTTACCTGCCATCGTGTAAGTCGATCGGCGACCCTGAACCGGTACGATGACAAGTAAATTTCGTAGTATAACAAACGAGTGAGACGTGTGTCTAAGTGTCTGTCCTGTGCAATCTGAAGGACTCGAGACCCTGAACGGAGATTGTGTTACAAAACCTAAAGTTACGGTCCACCTTGGAGGTGCCAGAAGAACGGGACTGTGGTGAGTGGAACTTCTTTCCGAATATCCTGTTTCTGCCGGCATCTATGCTTTTACGCAACAGTCATATTTTATAAAAACTCATGAAAAATCCCGATATAGTAGACGATATTCTGAATGATTATTATTACTTCAGAATCCGGATAATTATTACGGGATCATTATTGACTGAAGAGCGGTAGACTTTACGCGAAGTGCCCACCCGGTACGATAAGATTTTTGAGATAAGTTGTGAATTCGTGCGATTAAAGAAAAATTCCAAATTCAAGAACAATAAATTAGAAGCCCACTCTAATGGTATTTTCGATACGTTTTTGTGATGAGAATGTAAATTAGCCGAAATAAATTGAATTTGTGGAATTTTTGTGGCGTGACGGCAGACGGATGCTGACGGGTGTGCTTCATCTCCCTGTTATGTAAGATTGAACACCCCCTCCCCCCACCCCCCACCGCCTTCACCATTAGTGAGGTGGAATGGAACCAAAAATATTTTAAATGTCGAATTATTAATTATTCTACTTTTTATTTTCCATCCATATCTAATAGTGTAATTTAAGTTAATTTAGTGTAAGTAATTTTCATGGAACTAAATATATCCTCCCCGTGATTCCACGTCACTTTTGAAACAATCGTTTGCGAGGAAGCGTCTGCCTTATCAATTATATATTCCAATGTTCATCTGAAATTTGAAAGGAGCTTTGTCAACTTTGATATTAACAAATTGGCTTAGCGCATTATTCCGAAGGTACATTTTTCAAATAGAAAACAAACTAATCCATCTCTATTGTTAGAAGTTTTAATATTGGCAGTATGTAATATTTTAAATATTTAAATTCTGCACGAGTTTTAAATATTTAAAAATTAAGGTTTTAAATATGAGATATATTAAGATAGCACTGAAGTCAGCAGTCGTTTCAGTTGAGCGTGTAGGTCTGAAATCGAAAAATATACTTAGGTAGTTAACAAAAGATTTGTATTTAGGAGAACACATTTTTATTGTGAAGTTGTAATTATTCAGAACATAGGTCTGTGATATTTTAAATATGAATTAAATATATTAATTATAAAGATATACATATAAAATATATCCCGGTGGCGCAACAACAGTATTTTTCGATAAAATTGATTTTATATGTATATCTTTATAATGAATATATTTAATTCATATTTAAAAGATTTGTATCCGTGAATGTTGGTTTATTTGATTTATTTTTTGTTAAACATGGAATTTATGTAGAACAATCGGAATCTGAGTACGGCCTAAAATATTTAATTTAAAAAACACGTTGGCATTTATTACGACCGTAGTATGGGTGTCTCATTCCTTTCTAGGGTGGAAGGTCACGAGTTCCCCGTCAGAGCAATGACAGGTGAAACAAGAAACTACAGAAGGAAGATCTCAGAAGCGAAAGGTCAATGACATAGAGTTGGCAGGGACAAACTAGTAGCTGAAATCATGATAGAGGTATGATGGAAGACTATTTTCAGGGGTGGGCTCACGCAACCTCCTCCGAGCCCCTTGTTAAATTTGACTTAGGCCGGCCATCTTCTTATTCATCATATCAGTGCCTAACTACATTTTCTGTAGATGGTTTAAATGTATTATGAAACATTAGACTTTGTTGTCTTTTGAAATATCTCGTAAAATACATTTATTTCGAGTGCATAAGAAAAGAGACCTATCCGTTTTTTTGTTTATAGTCTATCAATGTTTTAAAACACCGATGTTTGATATATATATTGCTTCCAGATGTTGTTAGATATTCAACGCAAGATTTTTGTGAACGATGCTTTGAACTATTTATCCATCATTCTTCACACGTGCACATTTTTTCCCTTTACCGTAAGTGTGCACAGTTTTGAGAACAGTTCCTAATATGTACTACTTTGTATTATTTTTCAGCGATTGCTATTAATTATGTTACGGTATATTGCGTATTGTTACATATTATTAGTAACATTCGATTGGTTTAATAATAGTATAAGAGTCCTTATGAAAAACCCGCCCCTTCCCCGGAAAACCGCGAATAGTTTCGAGATTAAGCGAGCCCCTTGTTAACGTTTTGATATTCCATAGCTGCCTATTTTCAAAAGTAGATTGACATGATTTGAAGAAGAAGACTGTAGATTCCTTATCTACTCAATTATTGTATGTGTTGTAACAGCCTTTTTTGTCTCCTTAATTTATCCACAGCTTATCCATAACTGAGTATCGTAATCTCAATGAACTTTAGCAACCTCGACTATGCTTCTCCTTCTTTCTTGGCATCCTGTAGATCTTAGGGCAGTTACCAGAGAAGTGCCAGTTGTTTTTTCCACTCGGTCGATCCACCGAATGGAAAATCTTCGTCTTCCTCTTCGTTCTTAAACATGACCACCTCAATAAACTTCTCCAAGTAATCTTTACTTCTCACAAGATGCTCAAAAAATTCATCTTAGGCGAATAATTGAGAGTCTCGATGTTCAGTTTCTGCAGAATGGATATATTCATGCATATCGTAATTAATGGTATGCGCAACATGTGTCTCCAGCACCGTATCTTAAAGGCATCAATCCGCCTTATCTCCCTTGCTTTCAAGGTTCATAATTCCACACTATATATATACGCTGTACATGTCCCCTTAATTATGGCATGTTAAAAATCACTTAAATTTCGTTAGTCAGTTTTAGGTCATGCGACGTTTTGAACGTAATTATTTATTTGTTTTGATATTTGTCTACGTTAAATGGTTAAAGTTATACAGAGCACCTGTATAGATTTGCTAATGGCACTTTACAACTTAACATCATACCTAGGCATCTCTCATTATTAAAATATTTTTTCAGACGAAAATAAACAATAGAAGAAAAGGAAAAACATAGATCTGTCTGAGCACGAGAGATAGCAAATTGTCTGTCAACACAGAAATGTTTTTATCAACTTTTTGCCATGGCCATCAACCACACACAGCCGAGTGAGTGAGCAGGGGACGCCAAACATAAGTTCTCGAATAAGGCTTGCGTGCTCGAGGATTCGGAAACAGCGACACTTACCCGGAAGAAATATTGCCAGTGTCGTCACAACTCAAAACCGTGATGTCCGTGATGTCTGGCACTGAAATATATCGAGGCGTTTCTCGGGAATGTTTTTGAAAAAAAACCGACGCAAAGTGAATGAAAAATAAATAAGACTGTCATCGTGGAGAGTGAATCTATAAGGTTAAGACTTTTTTAAATTACAGATAATCAAATTACGTATTTTCCTAATAATGCGAAATCATTGGACTGGGATGTCGTCACAATTTGTAGCACTTGCATTTGCAATCGATCTCAACCGATCTGTTAATTTGATGACTAATGTATGTTAAATTCTGAGGTTACTTAATAAAAGTAATAACATGTACAATTACAATGTGTCATGTGTACAATTCACTGGGAATGAAGGAAGGAATCAAATGTTATTACATTTTTTTTCAAAATTTAGGATTTCATTTATTAGAAAACAGTTGATTAGCAATGTACTAAGGTATGTATTGTTTATTAAAATATTTTTTAAATGTTGGCACCGTATAGATACTGATTTCCTAAAAATTTTATTTACCTACATACCGGTACGTGAGTGTTATGGTGTTTTCAAACATGTGAATTTGTAAAAATTGTCAAAACACAAATTTGATGTTTATGGATACTGAATGAAATACATAGTCATATTTTTGTGAGTTTGCGATATTATTTTGGGGTTCGGGGGCGTTTAAGCTCTGATCACGAAATAATTTCCTTTGGATATGGACAACATTATTTCTTATACTGATTGTAGACAAATTTTCATTACATCTTTTGTTTCGATTTATATAGTAGGATTTAATAAAATTTATAAAGCGCGAAGCTCTAATGGAAATTTATGCGAATTTTTGAGATGAAGATTGATTTGAGACGTTTTTGTTTTAGCTGCTGTAAAGTCGATTGGAAATTTTTCATCGTCAATTTAAAAAAATAACATCGTTTTGTAGCATTTTGTGGTTACACGGCGTGTGCGGCTAAGGCCTACCTGCAGTATAGGGTTGATGTCTCAAGCACGGAGCCCTTAGTATAATATATTAATTTGTTTATATCCGAGTATTTATTTTCCATTTGTCAAGATATTTAAAATATATCAGTTACATCAACGCTGATAAATGTCCTGAAATGAGGCGATTCTTCTGACAAGGACAGAAGTTAATGATTCCCAACACGTATAATAACGCTAACTACCTCTCGAATACAGGCGCGGCCCTTAGGGATGGTGGTTTCTACGGATCAGAAAATAACATTTTTATACACAGTAACTTTTATCTTGTGTTGTACCGAATATCGATCCCGGTACCTCTCACTTGCAAGTGCGCCATCATCTTGGTATTCTGTGAATTTTTTTATGTTAGAATCAACATTTTTGACATTCTTAATTATGTATACGTTCCTTACATAAAATTTAAATACCGACATTTTGTTTTATTTAATACTCCTGTTGAAATTTGAATAAAGCTAGAAAGCTTAAAATTAATATCTTGGTATTTTGTTGGTCAGTGTTCGGGCGGGAGTATAGGGTTCGGTTATCAGCTAGGTAGGTGTTAATTTTAATTTTATTTATATAACTGCCTGAGATAACGCGTTTTTTATTTTATTTTCCCATTACTCCCAAATTTTGTCGATGGACTGATAATCTTTAATTACAAATTTTATCAGATTCTTTTACAATGGTCTTATTCTTCTTACCCAAAAGACGGAATGGCAAAGCATTGAAAAAATATATTGTTCGTATAAACATAGCGATTGGAAATTATGCTTCATGATTTTTAAAGATTTTAAAATAGTTACAGGAACCTTTTCCACGGCGAATAATTTAACAGTTCCCTGAATTTTTCGAGAAATATACAGTTCTTGAAGGACGTACAGAGGTTATTGTAGAGAACGACTACGATAACCAGATTTTTTTTTAAACATTGACCTATACACGGGTCACCACTTTATTCAAGATGCGATCTATTACATTGGTTAAGATGGTGCGCAGAAAAAGAGATGGAAAATAGGTTTAGAGTGGAGGATTTTTAATGAGTTTAATGTGTTAGCTTCAAATAACAAGGTTACATCTGACACATTTTTTTGAGATAATGAGCTCAAAAGTGTTGTTGATAAGTTTTAAGGTCTTAACTTATTTTCAATATTATCATTGACCACTATGAGATGAGGGAAATTAAAAAAAAAACATTGTAAATTAACAATAATGATCCATAAATTGAAATAAATAACTGATGCAGTTGGAACTTTCAGCTCTTGCTATTTCTTTTAATATCCGTTAAACAGAGTTGGTGTGTATGGAAGAAATAAATAAAAATGCATTTGGAACCCATTTCACGTAATAACTCAAATTAGCCCAAAATGTTAGTTGGAGCCTTGTTATTCTAAGGGCTCGATATAGTAGACCCTCGAACTTCAAACGGCTTGATGAACTTGAAACTCGAACAAAATATAAAAAGTCGAATAAAGAATCATGTGGTCGCCTTCTTTCTGTTTGGTTACAGTTGAACTGTCTTTAGAATACGAGAAAGTAGACAGTAAGGTTAAGCATTCTTACTACAGAAATTAATAAAATAAATGAAAACGGATAAAGATGACTTTTCTTTAAAGAAAAACAAGTTTTGCTGATGTTATTCAACCACATCCCTCAGCTAGTGGATCCTACCCCGAAGAAGAGTTATTCACTATCCAGTGGTCAATAATATCGCTTCTACTATTTTATTAATTGATTTTTATACAACGTATAGGTTTATGTGTGTACGAACTGAGTATAATAAATAAAACATTAAAATATTTATTGTAATTAAATATGCTTATTTTATTATTATTTACCAATACGATATTTTAAACAGGTCCTATTGTGTAAATTTTGAGGGTGTGGAACAAAATAATTCAATTTACATTAATTTCTTATGGAAAAATTTTACTGGAAAGTCGAAAATATTGATAGTCGAACCATCTCCCAGAACCAATTGTGTTCAGAGTTCAAGGTTCCACTGTAATGTAATATTTCCGACGTGGTCACTAAATAAATGATGGTACTGCACAAGGGAACTGCAGACGTAGCTTACACTCAAGACAGCGAATGTGGGCGGTAGACAACATTCTCAAGGAGATTATAAAGTCACTTCTCAAAATACTGATGAGGTTCAATTTTGACTAACCATCGTTTACCGGTCGTGACCAAATTTATTCTAAAGGAAATTGATTAAATTTAGCAAAAAAAAAATGCCTGAACGATTTTCAACAAGTGACTGCTTATAAAATCGATCTTGTAAAGACGCATGCGTATGTGATTATTAAGTGATTTACAATATGGAGTAGGAAAGGGTAGGGATAATAGTTTCAAGGGTGTGTTTAAGGTTTGAGAAACTAGTATAAGGTTTAAAATTATTGACCCTAGACCACAAAAAAATCTAGATGGTTGTTCCTTTGCAATATGTAGATTGTAAGAATTTGTTTATGGTGCGAATCGTGGCGAGGTCCCAATTTTGTATTATATACGAATATTTTAATGAAAATACATCTTATTGTAAAGTTGAAATTTTAGAATATACATAGTTGTATCAAATTCTACAAGTCTAAAATTCATCGTTACTTTAACGGCTAACGTGGCTTAATGGTAACAGTTTCTCTCAACAAGATAAGACTCTGGGTTTGTATCCCGATGGAGAACAAATACATTTTCAATAGATATGTTTTTTCATATATTTTGTATGGAACCAAATAATCAGTGGTGAATTATGCCTATTCATTCATATCAATACGCATATTTCAAAGCCAAATAATTATATTATCTTGAATAAAAAGATAAAACTTTAATATTTGTTATTATCGTTCATATCGCATAACCCAAGACAATTTAGATCATGGGAAAGATTAAGTAAAATATAAATGGATAATATTAAAATAGATTTGTTAGGAGTGAACCAACCCTTTACAGATTGGACCACAGAAACTCAGTTGTGGTTATTCATTCCAATCTGTTTGACGCGCTTTGTTGTGACTGTCGTCATGGACTTTGTACTTTCGTCTTAAAAACCTCAAAACGGAATGAATAATATGAAATATTGGTTGTTTGAAAATGCTGCGCTTTCTCCAGGGGTTCTACCCCATTCAATATTTTCATTCTTACTTACAGTATCTTCTCTTATTTTTATATAGAATTATATACTTTATTTTTAACCACTTAATGAGTTATTTGAATACACCACTTGGTGTGTCAACTTTTGTAAAATACCATTTCCTCGGTTTCCCTCAACTCATTAAGTGGTTAAAAACAAAGTTAAATAATCTATATAAAAATAAACATTAATCACAAAGTTCAATTTGCAAATATTAGAAATGCATATTACATATAAATAAAAATTCTCTTCTGAATAAATGGATAACATATTAACCTCTCCACGCAAAGAATCATACCTCGCTAACAAACAGTTTCAAAATCTTTAGTTGATGTACTCATTGGCACTTAAAAAACTGCCACTAAAAATATGTATAAATTATCACTATGCGAAATACTAAAATAACTAAAAATATAAACTATAAATTTGTTAGTCAGTACTAAAAGTAGGAAAAGTCGTATCTTGCTGGAATTTTTTATACGTGATAAATTTATGAAAAAAGGTTTTTTCTAACATGGACGAATTGATCAGTACGAAATACTCACGTAAATATAATATATTATAGATCTTTAGCGATAAAAAAATTGTTAAATAAATAAATTTTACTAGTAGAATTTCACGATTGCCGTTTTGTTGATTTGGCGAAAAAGCTATTTGGAAAGTCTAAAAAGCCGAAACAATAAACTGCCACCTAAGAATCGAAGCCAAATAAGCCATAAAAATGCTGCACGATCGCTCGTTGTCTTTGTGAAATGGACGACGGAAAACTTGACATTATCTTGGGGGCTTATCTGAAATGATAGCACAAACTTTTATCCAGATGAGATTGCCTATTAAATATTTTTTTTATTATCCACATTCAATATTATTAAACTACTTTTATTATTTCATATAGCTGTACATAGTAATACTTATAGTGTATATAATATTTATATAAAATAATTTAATTTTATAATAAATAATTAAATTTGTATTTTTATCTTACCTGATTGAGAATCCTTTAAGAAGTGAAGTTTTTAAGTATATTTACAATATTTGTACGTAAATCCATTAATTTGTTAATTAGGTTACAAACACTTGATATTAATCATAACTTAGAATCTGTTTAAAACTTAATCACTTATCGAACAACTCTAAAAGTTTCCCACCGAACTTCCCAACAAGTTATGGTTTTACTGGAATTAATTCGGTTCACTAAATCTTAACATTCACAGTGATAATATTTATCATCCCCTAAATCACTTCACGACAACCTATTTAAGAGCGTGGATGGTCATTAAACGATTCAAATCGAAGCCTCCGCGATCAGGAATACGGATTGCTTTTGAAGTAGTGCGACACCGCCCCTACGTCACCGGCGCTCGCTGATTCGCGACCAACTGACTCCATTCTACATAGCGTAGCGAAACCTTCACAGATAAAGCTAAAGTGTTACGCGCGAGAAATGAAAATAAGCAATTAGATAAAAGGTCCAAATCAACTGTGAGAGATCGCTTCTTCGGTAGTGGCGTGCGAAGTAGATTTTTGTAACGAACACTTGCGCTGTTCATCTAGCTCGATTTTTGTAGCATGAAAAGTCATTCGGTCATGCGCAGTGCTTTCAATCAGCTAGATGTCTGGATGCAGTGAATTGAATGCGAAGGAAATGGAAATGCATCGGTGGAAAACCTATTTAAATAATCGTATGTTTGAATGTTGACGCGTGTCGAATCGATGAAACGATATGTTTTCAAATTCGGGAAATATTTCTACCTCTAATGTTTTAATATATATTTTTAAATCGAGTGCATACAAGGGAGAGCTTTCATTATTTACATATGATTTCAAGACGAGGTTAACAATTAAAATCTTATAAGTTCCAGAGAAATAATTAATGATGTTATTTGTTACGTAAATCATGCGAGAGAGGAAGGTGTGAGAATAGAAAGAGACGATAATAAAATTGTTGATTTTCTCGCATTCGATACAAGTGTTAAACATTAATCGTGAAGGGAGTAATTTACACCTTTTTTTATATTGATGTATGGAATTCGTGTGTTGTCATTTGAATTAATCAATCGAAAATTAAATCATTTATTGAAGTACCTAATTAATATATATATACATGAATATGTTTTGAAATCAGTCAAAGTTCTTACATATATTTAGATGGTTTTTATGGCAGCTTAAATTTATTATTTTATTTAATATTATCGATTTAAAATTTAAAACGCTCCATTGCCGTTTTGGTGATATGCCTATTTCATAATTTTATACTTTTTATGAAACAGACAGCTTTTGTTTAAAGTGCAACAGTGATAAATATAAACGAAATATTTAATTCCGACTTTCATAAAAATAATATACATAAAATGTTTACATTGTTCAAGAAAACGTTATTTTCCCTTAAAATTAGTAAAAATACATCTTATCTATGAAATTTGCTACTAATGTTGTGAATAAGTTCAATATTAATTCATATTGTGGATCAAATATGCGTGAATATATATAATTTCTGTATTTTTTAACGAAAATTATGACAGTACAGATTCGACGTCCGTCAGTGACGATATTAAAATTTGTTGGACAATTAAAATTATCGTCTTTTATAAGACTGATAATATATTATTTTTGATATAAAACTTAGTTTTAAATAGTAGCTGAAGCCTCATAGCATGTGAGTAAATACAATATATTATGTAAAAACGCATTTTTTCACTAAAACAAAGTTTTTTAAAAACGTCGAAAATTGGTAATCTGTCATGCAAATTATAACTCTAGTTATTTTTAACATTTGTCTCGATCGAGATTTGTCTCCATAATCTTAGCTTCAGGATTATAAGAAAATACATTTCGTATATGTAAGAATTTTCCATATTAAGACAATTTTGTGGTACGCGGGAAATGTTTCTAATGGTCGCGGTCTTACAATGGTTGTGTTTTCTTAATTATGGCAAATAACATTAAGTTTATTACTTATAAATGAGGTCATATCTAAGTAATACTTTAAAAAAATCATATTTAGTGTATAATTTCTGATATAAATGAATAATAAAATTCTACATTTTCGTAAAAAACGCGGAAATTTTAATTATTATTGAAAGTCGCGCCTTAAAAGGATTCAAAAAGCATCGTAATATAAATGTATTGTATATGGGAATATACGGAGTTCACTAAATGCTCGTTATGAACGGACCTGTTCTTAAAAATGTCTTAATTGAGATTTGTTTCCGTTATCTCTTGGCTTTAAGATTATACGAAAACATATGTCGTTTATATAATAATGTATCATATTAAAATATATTTTAAAACGCGAAAAATGCATGTAATGGTCGCAGTCTTTATTATAATGCTTGTATCGTCTTAATTATGGCAAATAACATTAAGTTTATTAGTTTTATATTAGTGTAAAAGTCCAATCCATGTAATACTTTTAAATAAGTTAAATCTAGTGTATGACTTCTGACATAAATTAACAATAAAAACCAACATTTTCGTAAAAATCGCGATTATCATTAATGTCTCTTAACTGACATGTCAGTTACTTTGTGATACATGATTTATTTTTTTAATTTAAAATAAATTAAACTTTGTATTACACATGCGTTGAAAAATACAACTTCACAACAGAGACGTGTTCTACTTGAAAATATATATTTGTTACGATTATCTAATTTACACCATTTTATGTTTTAACAGAGATGTGAGTTAATGCCGCTGTCCTCTCATATAGTTTTTACATATTGTGTTAATTTATGGACAGTCAAACTTAGCTCCTTTTGACGTAAATTGGTAATTCAAAATCGGTGATGGTTTTTATTCGCTGCCTTTTATATTAGATTTCAACCGATAGCAGTCTTCGATACTCTGAATTTTCGGAAGATGTATTTATTTTGTATTTTAAACTAAATTATTTTCATAATAAGAAGTGCGTTAATAAATAGATTATTCTTCAAGCTCCTCTAATAGTTTTCCACGTTTTTGTCCAAATAAAAAGCGCTACTGGGTAATATGGCGCTTAATACTGGACAATAAAGATGGCACACTGCACCAACAAACTCAAAACGTGTAGATGGGCTGGAGGAGCGACAAGAGTACTTCTAACTCGGTTCCCACGTTACTCCCACAACTCTATGATTTCATTTTTGATTATTTCAGGTATAATTATTATTTAAACACCTTTAAAATTAATTTAGTCTTGACATTTATTTCGGAATTATTTATTGCACTATAACACGGGATCGTCTTAGTGGAACGGCATTATTTTGAATAAATGTAATTAAATATTATAAAAATAAAAGAAAAAAAATAATACATAAAAGATGACTTGAGAGTAAATAAAACTAAGTGCTTCCAAAAATGATTAACTTTGGTAATAAAAATGAGCTTTTTAGAGAATTTCTTTATTTCTTGAACTTTGGCAATAATATAATGAATAATAATAATGAAATAAAATTGGAATTAAATATAGTAGAATTAATACCAATGTATGTAAAATAACTTTTACGTCTGTATACACCTATTTCATAAAGCAGTAAATTTATTTTTATGTACAATATATTCATATTTTCCTAATGTTCAATAACTCAGAACGAAATATTAGAGACCTATAACTTACATCGCACATCTCTTTTATAATGTTTACATTTTTTTTGTAGATTGCGATGAAACATGTATTTCGATTTATAAAATGATTAATTCCATATCGTAAATTATTTGAAAATATGATTAATATAAAATGATATTTAAGTATGTAAGGACAAATGGGCTAGTAGAAAATTAATAAAGAAATAGTCACCGAAGTATGTATGTGAGAAATAGGCGCCTCACCAAGATTGTGCACTCACATATTTTGGAAGAGACAACATAAATATCAGTTACGTATATTTAATTGTGGCTCTACTAAACTACAGCAAAGTTTCTCATTGTATCGGATATTGTGGAATACCATGAACCGCATCAGGTGTTTCCACTGTCGAAGTGCCTTTATCTTGAGTTATTGTATAGGGCGAATGTGGTGTCATGAAATAGAGAATCACGCTTTAATATAAATATATGTATTAATGTATGTATACATACCCGCGGTACTCATTCCATCTCTGTATTCTAGTAATACATACTTAATATAAAATCATTAAGGAGAACACATTCTTATTGTAAAGTTGTAATTATTCAGAACAGACGGTCTGTGATATTTTAAATACTAATTTAATGTTTTAATTATAAAAATATATGAAAAGAGATCCAGGTTCGAATTCCGGTAACGCAACCAAAATTTTTTTCTATGAAATTGATTTTATATGTATATTTTTATAATTAATACATTTAATTAGTATTTAAAAACATCACAGTGCTTTTTATATTGGTAAAACAGGTCGAAATTTTAACATAAGTGAAAAGGAGCATTTGAGATGCTTGCATAATAATGGTTTTTCAGAATTTTCTAATCATATGTTAGAAAATGATCATTGTTATGATGGATTGTCTATTTTATATATAAACAATTTTGATGTTAAAACCATTAGAAATAAATAAAGCATGTAAAACTAACCAAAAAATATTATAAACAACCAACTAAATTTAACTATAATACAACTCCTATTCTAAAAAAAAAAATTCCTAAAAATAATTCTAATTATTTTGTATCAAGTAACAATTTAAGTTAGGTACTAAATTTATTTTAAAATAATTATTGATAAAAATATATTCTGTTAAAGGAACAATATAACATATGTTTTTGATTAGTTGATGACGTTTAATTAATTAAGCGGTTAATGAAACAATGTTAACAATCTAAAATAATATTATGTTACAGAATATACTTTTTATATTTTTGTTTCTTCTTCTCCCTTTATTGTGTTTTGAACACAAGCAAACAATAATATTTACGTTATTTAAATTATTTTATATTTTTGACAAAATGTGAACCTGGTTTATGATAAACATGTACTTCATGTATTTCAAAATATATTTCAAGGAATAAGATACATTTTTATCATAGAAGCCGTGTATATTTTTTACTGTTTCTCCATAACGCAGAAGTCAACAGAACGAGATTTATTTGAGCCGAAAGTATTCAGTGCCAGTGTTATTTACCTCGTCATAAATCGATCACATTTCATCGCAGCCCTACCCTACTGCAGGAATACAAAGAGCGTGTCAACAGACGCACACAAGGTAAACGTGCTCACGTTATCGGCAAACGCGATATTTGACAAATGACTTTCTTCCGCATAGTGTGCGAGAACCGGGCTCCTTCCAGGGAAGAACGCCGAGTGGACGGGCTCCACGCAACTTTCTCGACGAGCGTGTAATTTCAGAAAAAAAATCTATTTATCTAATATACACTTTTTCTCTCTCTCAGTCGGTGTGCTCATGACTGTGATCGTCTGGTCTGCCTCAACAACGCACAGTGCATGTGTTTTTAGTTATGATCTTGTATTTATTTATTTATTCTTATTATAGTGCATACATAAGTATATTTTTATATGCTCTAATGTAAACAAGATCAAAATGTTTATTTTTAGTACAACTTTTCTTGCACATATTTGCTTAGTTTCATTTTGAATCTATGTAGTTTCTCCTCCTTTCTTATATCTTCTGGCATTTCATAGTAAATCTTTATCGCATTGTAAATCACCGATTTCTGAGATTTAGTCATCTTCCTGAATGGCAGTCTCAGATCATCATATCTATCATTTCTTCTCGTATGATGTTCGTGCTCATGTTGACTTGTATAATTGTTCTTGTAAATTTTGCTGAAATTTTCTTAAATAGGATTTAAAAAATAAATACGATATAATTGAAATTATTTTATGCTTAAAGGTCATCATATTCAGATCTTTCAGTATTTTACTGATACTGAGTATATCTAATTTTTTTTAGTATTATTCAAAACTTTATTTTTGCAGTACTGATAATTGTTGTATTTCTTCTTCATTGGCTAAAAATAAAATACTGCTGCAGTAGTTGATGTGAGGAATAATAACAGAGCTGTATACTATTTTACAAGACTCAGTACTAATGAATCTTCTGATCCTTCCCAGAAGTAAGATTTTACGAATAGTTCAATTTTTAATCTATTACGACTCCCAAATATTTTATTTCAGTCACTTCTTTCAGACTTTCACCATCTATGTAGTATGGGGGAGCGATTTAAATCCATCGTCTCTCCTAGCTAACCGATGACACAGGCGACATTTAGACCCGAGAGCTAAGCTACTGCCGAGAGAAGCCGCGCTCAGTCTCGTCCCGACGACTGCTTCGTTCGACAAGAATCGCCGTGCTCCGACTCGCTCCGCTTTTTATACACCGCTGCTATTCAGATACCACTTTATAACATTTTATATACACGATTATACAAAAATCCGCGTTCCACTTCACCACCAACCTCCACAGCCTATCCAACTTATTGAAGATTGACCTTTCGCCCTCCGTCCTTACGTAAATTCTCAGTGATTACCAATATCTCCATGCCCAATTATTTTCCTGCAAGATGTTGAAAGTATCTCGGAGAACAGAGGAACATGTTCGCCTCGTAGTTTATGGTATACTCAAATTTTGATGCCACACCACATCTCAAACATATTTCTTACACACACTTTAAAAGGGAAACTTTTTTACATTTTATCACATATTTTATTTTCATTTTCATTTCAATTTGATACACTTACGTAATTCTGATCGAATGGCATATTTATGAAAGTATTTTTTTTCAGCACCATAAACACACATATAGTGAGTAGTATAGCAACATAAAATAAATAAAATTTGCTGTCAATTCTATCACATGAATGTGTGCAATTGTCGCGTTAAATAAAGTCAATTATTTTACTTGTAAATATTAAATAAATTAAAGTTATACAAATTATTAATTTCTCATCAATATCTAATTATTCTAGTGGTACAGAGCATACAGGGCATTTGTTGAGTTTTGTGTTGAGAGTAACGTAGCGTAGATGATATTATGTTATATATTATATATTTATCGTGATGAGTGATTAATGAAATATGTTTAAGGTTACGATATTGATTTATGACTATTTTAACATGATGGTATATTTGAAAATAGTGGTTGAATACTCTGTCTGAATAACCCCGGTACACAAGATAGAACTGCTTTTTAAACTGGGTTACCCCAGCAATTCAGCGCACCTCAATGATGAATTCTACTTCCAAGTCCGTATAACCTGGTTCTAGATTGATGACCAAAGTTGTGGAATGTTCCTCAACATAAAACACCCTCAGTTACCTGGCAGTTCGTGTATTTTCATCAATATTTCCGTTGAATTGTTTGAATTGAAGTCGAGCATTCCTGAAAATTTTTCACGAAATTAAAATGACTACGACTGTTTGTTAACGGGTTATTGTCAATATGAAGAATTTGTTTTTGCACGTTCTGCATATTTATTTAAAATATCAGACCAGCGATCAAAGACTATATGTATATATATATAAAGAAACAGACGTTTTGACACGGTAACACGTGTCATAGTCAACGCGTTGCCTAAAAAAATTGAGTATAGTTAAGATTTATATATAATTTATGTTAATCTACACAGATAACACTCTTTTTACTGAATCTCAAAAAGTAAAAAATATATAACAAATAGTTGTTTATTTATCAATGCCCAGTTTTGATAGGTTCAGTACATAAGCACCGTCCTGTATATTATTTACATACTATTTCGCACGGAGACAACAATACTATATACAAGATTACATAGCATTCGAATGAGATAGATCAGTGACTGAATGAAGTGTTATATTTAAAAAAATAAACGTAAACATATCTTCGTCAGGACAGTCGTATGCTAACCATAAAATAAAATAAAATTTAACTATTGTCTAAATAATGTGATTTGCTATGTTTTTTGTTAAAATTATTAATTATAGAGACCTCAATGATTACTTCAGGGTTTATTGGGATCAATGGTCGAGATTAATTGGTGCATACATCATCGAAACCAGTGGACAAGTCTATTAATATATAAGAAGTTTAGAGAGGCATAAAAAAGGTCCAATAAAAAATGAGTATCTATACTAAAACAGTTGAGAATTGAAGAAACGAAACCGTAATAAATTTGTCATCTTTACATTCGTTCTTAAGCCCGGAGATTTGAGAAAACAGAAATACTACATTTAACGGAACGTCACGGGAGGAAAAATACAGCAAGGGGAAATGTATTCCTGTTAAAATCCCTCAAGTTGATTTATGTTGTTTGGTCCCCGCCCTATCCTAATCTGGTACCAGCGTCACTTAAGGGTGGAAACTCGAATAAAATAAGGTCTTGCAAATACTGACGGGGTGGATTAACAGTTGCTGAAATATGTTGCTCTTTTCAGCATCTATGCCGCGAGATAAATCTGTAAGCGTTTTATAATTCAGAAATTTTAGCTAACACATCATTATTTCAAGATAACTACAATACATTACATATTGACACATTTCATATTTGATCATTTGATTCCGTTAGTAGTGGGATCATAAATCTATTTTATTTCATTATTAATGCATTCTATCGACTCTCTTTTGATACAAACTAATGATTAATCCAAATTAAATTAATCAATTATAAAGATAATCAGATTTTTTTTTTTTTTTTAATATTTGGTTGTTACAGGAATTTAAACCTGGACGAGGAAACGACCATTCCACTACATCAGCCAATTACGTTTATAACAAATTTGGAACTTATAATGTGTATATTTTTATAACTGATACATCTGTTTTTCAATTTTTAAAAGCAACGAACTTTCTATTGCGATGGATCTCAGATACTGTTGTATAATACGCACTAAAATTGAAATAAATTAATAAATTGCAAGAAAAAAAAAACGTTTTTATTATAAAAAAAAGCCTGAAGATAACCTAGATCCAAACAAATTAATGGTACTTCTAAAGTAGATAAAAATGTGTTAATTTTATCGTCAGATCTCAATAAAATATAGACGTTGGCAATGCTTTATAGTAATAATAATAATATCGTGTGCGATATACTTCTTTGACATCAATGATCAGGAATTCGATTCCTTCATTGACCTATTTTCATAATCCAAAGGGATTTGGTTTATTTTGGAAAAATGCAATTCCAAATTTTTGGCTTCGATATTTGAAAGAGTGCTTAAAAATCATTTTTTTAAATTAACATTTAAGTTAGTGAAAATGTATTTCTCATTTATAATAATGAATATAATCTTTTGCCAAACAGCTGAACCATTTCTAGTGTTGGTGCCCGTCGCTAGATCTCATATTTATTATATATTGTTGGTAAAAAGTTGAAACTCGACAAAGTGTACAGACTGTATTTCCTCAATGATAAGACGCGTTCTTATTTTTATATACCAATAATAAAAAATAAAAACGTTATTATAACAAACACAATAAAAAATAACAACATTATTATAACAAACACAATAAAAAATAACAACATTATTATAACAAACACAATAAAAAATAACAACATTATTATAACAAACACAATAAAAAATAACAACATTATTATAACAAACACAATAAAAAATAACAACATTATTATAACAAACACAATAAAAAATAACAACATTATTATAACAAACACAATAAAAAATAACAACATTATTATAACAATCATAATAAATATAGGCATATTATGTATGTACTATCACTATCACGATTGTAAGACGTCATCGATTATAAGACGCACCCAGAATTCAGAGACACCAAAATATGAAATACTACATAGAAATCACGATATTGAATATGGGGGGCATGTTTTAAGTTATACAAAAATGTTTTAAAGTCGCAAAATAGATTTGTATTTAAATTCAGGCACTCGGTGACGATCTTCCTGAGAAATAAATACGATCGTCCATGAATAAGACCGGTCCACGTCGACAGTTGGTAATGTAATGCCGTTCAGAAGGCAATGTAAAACGCTTCAACGACAAATTTAACGAGATTTAAATGTCTGATCGTCTACAATCGTGTAATTATATTTGGGATTAAAACACTAAAGACAAGTTACAATACTGGTGTTGCCGTAATTACTATTCGATAGCTAGGTCCTGGTTTTAGTTGAATATGCCCATTCAAATTATGTAAGTAAAAAAGTAATGTGCGCGAACTGGGTTGCAAATCGCTGGTCTTCTACGATGGTCGAAACTTGGCTGGCAGTCGTCTGTTAACTTCCGAAACTCGGCTGGCCAGCCTCTGAAACTTTGTCACGGCCGACAAAAATGATGCACTATTTTATATTTTGTATATCGCCGAAAAATATAACAGCAGTTACATTTATACAAAATGGTATTAATACAAATATTCAACCTTCAAATCAATACTACTTACCGAAGCATACAAAACGCCTAAACAACTGAAAGTATTCAAATTATATTTCTCCAGCGTACCAGCGCAGTGTCGAATTTAAAGAATACACATTATTTAAAAACATACATTATTTTATTTAAGAATTATTTCTTGCCACCGATTTCCAAAACACAGTACCTAATCATCTACCGCCGCTCCGGGCCTTTTATATTTACCTTACATCCTTTGTCTCGGTTAACGTAAACACTCTTTGTTTTTCAAGAAAGATTTTGTATTAACCTACACAATTTTTATGCGTTCATTGAACCAGCTGGTTAATATGAACATCTACCCTTTTATGCTGGGACATTCTTTATCTCTATAATGTAAACGCGTTCATTGACCTGACATGTTAATTAGAAAACAAACGAACATAATAAGAATATGTATGAAATTAAATTTGTATCAATTGCATCTAATTTGATAAGTCAAGTATCAAGCTGAAACATGCACACGAAGTAAATGTGTTTTAATGTACTAGTAAATGCATAAATTTCCGTAAGATTTTATCAAAATTGTCGTGGAGAGCTATCGTCTCACTCTCGTCAGTCATACACAGATAAACAAAACTAAGCGCGACCGGCAAGATGGTGCTTTACTAAACCAGTTTTCATTTAGAAAGAACAATTGTATTTGTGTATATAACAGCCCGTTTTAAAACATGTAATACTTTTTTTTTTTAATGTAACTTTTTAAAATATGTAATAAATACATGGTGCCGGAAAACTCGTGGGAAATACAATACACAACACATACAGAGCTCAAATTGTAATGTACACCATTATTTTGCATAGATAGAAATAGGGTTGTGGCGAAAGGCGCCATAGGCCACCAAGCGGCTGAGTACCGATGCGATGTGTCGGACGCCCGCTAGGGGAACATTCCGCGAGGCTGCCGGGCACAGAAAACGAGAGTCATTCTGTGCTCGTGGTTGATGTCTTCTACATGTCTGATCAAGTGTAAATTACTATGTACTTAAATACTTCATACTTACCTCAATGTAATATCGTGTTACTAAACAAACTCAAGGTATTGTACTTTTTATTTATCCCGCTTTGATCCTCCTCCTCCCATACTTAAAACGCCAAACTAATGTGATATAAGTATAGTTATGTACAAAAAAAAAGGTTTATTGAAACATATAATACTTTTAGTAATATTTTTTTTTAATACATAATCACAACATTATTTTATACTTAATTAAACTAACGAAAGTCTGGTAAAATTGGTGCATTTTAGTTTCGCAAACATTCACTAAAGTTATATGCAGTGAACATGCATTTTACTTGCAAGAGTTATTTGTTACTTGTGAATCAAACTTATCAAATTAGTTGACTAGTAATAATAATAATATTTTACCTCAAGGGCTAAAGTAGTAAGTATAGGTATACATTTACCGTTACGAGGCGCGCGACAGGGGTGTATTCTCTCACCCATGCTGTTCAACTTATATTCATAAGAAATATTCAATAAAGCTCCTCAAAGGCTTGTTATAAATGAGATTCTGAACAACCTGCGTTATGCAAATGATACGGTACTTGTAACAAGTAACATTGAGGATCTACAACTTCTGCTGAACCAACTAGTGACACGCGAGACTTTTGGGTTAGAACTTAATACAACTAAAATATGCTCATTAGTACATATAACACATGTGACAATGAAAGTTTTTATATTGCTGGAATGAAATTTGAGAAGATAAAATGTATTACATACCTGTGTTGCAAAATAAATTAAAGGTGTGGTCTTTCTGTTGAAATCAAATGCCGCATCGAGCAAACTCGGCATAAAAAAGATGTTCTGCAGTCATGAACTCAGTCTCAGATCACAAATGCGAATGGTCTGATGGTATGTGTTCTGAATAAAAATTTATAGAATGGAAACATGGATACTTATTAAATAAATGAATGATGAAAATGTGAATCAACAGAAGAATGCTAAAAATAAGCTGGATGGATAGAGTTAGGAATGAAAATTTTATGGTTCGAATGAATAAAGAAAACTAAGAATTTAAAAAGAATTAAAGATTACTAGAAATCGGAGCCCTAGAAGAATGAGAACATCATGGCTGAAGAACATAAGGCGAAAGTTTGGCCAGTCTACTGTAGAGCTTTCCGGGCCGCTGTGAACAAAGTGATGAAAGCCAACATCCGTTGAATAGATAAAGCACGAGAAGAAGAAATTAAATTAAAAAACAAATTAACATATTTATTGTTACATACATGCAAAATTAGTACATATAAAAAAATAGAACATCAATAAAAACTGTTCAAATGTTTTTGGTGAAACTGGAATTCCATGATTATTTTGTAAATTGAGTTAAAACACTGTTTTAATGCACTATATTTATATTGTGTTAAACAATATAACCTTTTCGGGAATATCTTCCGTTTCATTTTAGTTGAATTATAATATTTATAATGGGAAGATGTTCCCGAAAACGTTCATTCGTTTAACACAATAAAAATATAGTGGAATAAAACAGTGTTATAATTCAATTTACAAAATAATCAATAAAAAAGAATTCCTAATCCAAAATACGCTAAAAATATATTTAAGTTCGAATTAAAAAGTGTTAAAACTATTTATCTATCTTTTTATTTTGTACGAGGACTCTTAAGCAACTCTACGACCGTAGTCGATATTGAAAAAAATTCTTAATTTTGTTTTGTTTATTTTCTTGAATAAAAGAAATATAAATAAAAATGCCTGCCACGTATTTGGTACTTACTCTTGCCTCGGTAAATGGAATATATTAAGTAAGATCAACTAAACGTAAAAATGAAAAAGCCTACTGGTACGTTGTTAGATCATAAATCACAGCACAACCATTGGCGAAAAGTGACTCCATTTAATAATGTCATCTCGACTGGATTCGGAATGGAGCTAAGTAATCAAATGCGCATTTTTATTTATGAATATTATTTTAGTTTAAAAATATATAAATAACATAAATCTGATAGCAACAGTCAGTCAAACTATAAGCAATAATTAATAATATTATATATAATTAATAACGATATTTTTTTCTGAAGTTGCATTTTTTAAATAGTGTTTGTTTTAAATTAATAGAGATACGTACTCGGAATGCATGTGACACCAATGTTTATTAATATAAACACTTGTGCCAAGAAAATAGGAGTAACTTAGTGATCTCCTGACACGAAGTTCGAATCCTCACCACTTGATCTTGATTTTGTATCGAAACAACCCGGGATGTTTTTTGTTTTCTCGAGTACCGGGACATAAGACTCGAGACTAGAATATTTCTTGATTTTATTCGTTTTGAACAAGTTATTTGAGTTAACTCCATCTGACCATCAGCAGGTATATGTGCACGTGTAAGTATATAAAAAAAAGGGAAAGTCTTCATGGTCATCCATAAAAATTTACATTAAGAAGAAATTAGTCCTCAGATATTTTACCACTGAACAAAAAAAATCTGGGTTTTGTCAAAAATGAGATATAAAAAAATATATTCATGTCATCTTTCGAACCAATATTTGGGTGGGATGAAATTATTTGAAAAACTTTATTAGAGAACTTCGATTGTTTTTGTCCAAATACGTACGTTATTGTCTTCTAACGTGTTGATTTAATAATTTTTCTTTTTTTAGTTTATTTTTTATTGCGTTTTTATTAAATTGTTTGTATTTTGTAATTTTTTAGATATAAGTGTTTTTGTAATCAATATATAATACTAAATATATGTAAATATACGAGCATATACTTAATTTATTTAAAAAAAAACTACCAACACATTATGAATCAATAAGTAGGTATTGCTTCAAACACTTTTTATTTATTTTAATAATTAATAATAACATATGTTTATTAACATATCCTTAATAGCTACTGTACATCGTAGATTTGAATATTTATCAAAATATTTTTTCTTTTTAATTAAATAAAATTCATTGTCTCGACTCCCGGGAATTCCCAAAACTTGAAAATGTTGACTCTCGAGTCGGTAAAGGTTAGTATGTACTAGATGCATTATTCTAATCCGGGAGCGGAACTCATGCGACGACGATTCATAGGTAATTTAATAGGTAAAATGTCAAATCTCACCTGTGGATACGGTCATTAGGCGAGTATTTTATCACTAGACCAAACTTCATATTATTGTAACATTTGTACTTACTGTAAACTTAAATTTTGTATATGTTTTTTTTTTAACTAGGGTTGGTAATACTGTACTAACTGTACTAAATAATTTAATAATAATAATATATATATATATAAACATTATAAAAAATTAAGTTCAGTATTTGTGACAATGTGTAAGGCTGAAAGATCGACAATGCTAACTGTAAAACTGTGACTTTGTACATGTATGTGTGTGTGTGTGTCATGAAAGTGAGTAGATGAGTGGTGGGGGACGAACATTATAAGAGGCCGTCTTTGGGGAAACGGCTCTCTTTCATCACAGCTTCTCCAGAATAACTAGTCTATCTCTGAAAGTATGTAATTATTATTGACTTTAAATACTTTGTTGTAATAAACTTAACATTGTTACATGGACATACTGAGTTTCACTAGCAAGGAATCGGGACCCAAGAAATTAGTCATTATTGAGATGATAGAACACCAAAGGAATCTGATGATCCTTCGAAAGTCTTCACAATAAAAAAACGACAACCTTTATAATTCAAAGCGTAAGCTTAAGCTGCAACTTCTTACCAGTCCTAAGACAAGCGTGCTGCTCTAATCCTGAATTTTAAATGTTAAAAACCTTAAAGGTTATAAAAATCTGTTATAGTGCATATAAAAATACTTTTTTTCATCCTATGATGGGCGTTAATCCTGCTTTTAAAGCTTCTAACTAAAGTTTTATTATTAAGTATTTAAAATCATTATATAGTTGAATTTGCATCCAGTGTTGAATAAAGTCCTAACGCTTTATACAGCTACCTATGTACAATTTTGCTCGACAACTTTCCCGATGTTATTAAATCATCGTCGCTTCCTTTTTTTGTCTTTCAGTCACATCTTAGGAAATATATACATACTTACAAAAGTGTCCCAACAAGAGCGGAAAATTTTGATATGGCCTAATTTTTGCTGTTGTGCTTTGGCAGTCAAACCTTTATTCCAGTCATTCGATGGTAGATAGTCCGCCATTATTTAAAATAAATCGCTATTTGACACAACCCATTCTTATTGCTAAACATTATTTCAATTATTTATTAAAATAGTGAAAGTTTAACTGCTACGATTCGAAAATTGTGTCCAATTTTTGTGCGTCAACTGTGAAAAGAATAATCGGAAAATTGAAGATAACTGAGTCGATTACTGATATCGTGTTCGTCCAGGTAGTTCAGCGGAAAACATCACGGCTGTTTGGCAGAATGTGACTGAGAGTCCGGGTACATCCATTGGCATCGTGCTCAAGAATTGAACATTTCAAGTAACATTTTATGGATGATATGTAATATATATAATTTCAACAGAACAGTGCCACTTGCCACACCTCACGTGGAACAATGGCATTATTGCACGAGACATTACCTGGTCATATAATCTCCCGCTTGGGCGACTAGAATTGGTCGCCTAAATCGTGTGATTTAACGTTTTTGAACTTCTTTCTCTTGGGTTTTCTGAAGTCAAAAGTTCATGTCAACAAGCCCACGACTATCCAAACCTTGAAGGAATACGTTGTATCAATGAAATCCAACCACAGTTATGTCAAACCGTTATTAAAAATGTCATCAAAATAACACAAATATGCCAACAAAACCGAGGAGGACATTTATCAGATGTGTTGTTCCATACATAATTCCCATACGTCTACTTTATGATTAAATAAAAACTCCGGTATTTTCTTAAAAAAACTGTTTTATTTAAAATTTTAATATTCCGCTCTTATTGTGACAACCTTTATATATCATCGCTTAATATACTCGTATGATAGTGTAAACATTGATAACTTTGTACTCCAGCTCTAGGGTAATAATATATATATTGTGAGGGTGAAGGTCGGTGTTCTACGCTCTCACCGGCTAGTCAGTGGTGAATACAAGTTCCGCGGGTTCTTCATTTCTGAAACGCATACTAACAGATTTGTCACATTTTGCTTTCATTCTAAACTGGGAAAAATTTATAAATAATACCTGGAGGAGATAAATTCGTTATAAAATGGCATCTTATCATAAAAAACTTAAAATAAGTTAAAATCTAAATAGAATTCCTTTTAAAAAATCATAATTTCGTCGGGTTGAGCGCGAGTTCGACGTTCTTCATGCAGGCAGGTGACAACCAGATATTACAATAGATGGAATCACTTTGGTCCATGCTCGTCCGAGCATCCCATCTCCTTGGCCCATCATCATCAATAAGATCCATATGCAAAATTGTAGAAAATCATTAGCCCGTGATAATAATGATACCAAAAGCAATGTAGAGAAAAAAACCAAAGGCGACCGTAACCAAAAACGGAAGTAACCAAACGTCTGGTTTCCGGTAAATATTATTCACCGTACGATTAGATTAACGAATTATAGTAAATTTTGACAGCTCTCATCGATGAATTGAAAATGAACCATAGATGGTGACCGTTTTTATAACTTTCAAAACAAATTGCGATACCAACGTAATGGTAATTATTTCTGATTACGAGGTGTTTGATATTAAAACAAGTTACGGGGCAATTTTGAACGTGACACTAGTTTGTAATGTCACAATATATTCATTCATACAAGCTGGGGAAGCGTAATATATGTATATATTGTAGTTGGTTTATTTGCAATGCACAATATTCAACCGTGAATAAGAGTACTATTTACTTTTAGCCGCATGTCATTTCACCGACATGGGCAAAATACAAGTTCCGCTTCCGCAACGCGTCTCTTCGCTCTCCAGATCCGAGCTGACTATGATATAGGTCGGGCATTCTCCGTCAGCCTTTGCAACAATTCGCAGCCTCGATAATCAAGAGTTGTGTGATAAATTTAACTGACGTTAAAAGTGTAATATTGTTTTTGTTATCGATATTCTGACATTACTTTTGTGCCGTGGCTCGCGTTCTTATATTACATCATATTCCCCGTGCGAACCCCGTTCCACGTGCGGAAGACGTAGCCATTTTGTGAATCCGCTACGTGCCGCTTCTGATCGTTGTAATACTCAGTATGTGCTGAGTATTAGTATCATTGAACTGTACACTGACATCTGTACTTACCAAAACAATTAACATAATTATATCGTGTATATATATCTGACCGGACGCTTAATCGCTATTGCAATCTGTCGCATTTGGAACTTACGATAGAGCCGCTCCATTCAGATCGTGCGGACATTCTAGATTCTCTTGTAAAGGGAATTGTGTTCGTTCTCTATGATGCCAACTCCTGATGTATTCCTGATATCCTGACAGCAGTCTTCAGCCTTCCCGTATAGGGTGACTGATTTTTATAATTTAGTTTATTAATATCATAAGAATTTGTTTAAGGTAAGGTGAGCTGAGGGCCCTGATGCTCTTCGGATCTCACGCGTGAATGTGAATGAATGTCGCGGTATATATAAATGTAACGGGTATTAAACATTAGTGTTATACAATGTAATAAAACAGAAATATCCTTTTATGTGTCACGCGATAGGAAATAAATTGATAAACTTACATTGGAATAAAGTGTCAATTTCGTATGAATTATGAAGTAGGTGAATATATTCAGGTTGGATTAAATCTTTGATGCAAAGTCCACTCCAAGTAATGCCACGGAATGAAACCGTTAGCGGGAGAGCATCCATGCCGCCATCCGGTGATAGTCGCAATTCAATGATTACGATTGCTCTCATTGAGACTAAAACGAAGATGAAAATGAATATGTTTGTGCCTTACGTACGTAAGTACAAACCAATTGAAATTATGTCCTACATACGACTTTAGCTTCCGTTCTAAGGCACGTTTTAAACAATAGTGTCACAAATAGGTTAGATAGAATGAAAACTTATAATGTAATAATTATAATATTAATATAATACGAATTATTTTGATAATGTATTGAATATTAAACAATGTAACAATGGAGATCAATATTATAAAGGGTATTGTTATTGATGATAACATGTTTTGTGGGGTAATTGTTTTTGAATACGCCGCTCGACTCTTTGAACCCCTTTTTATGAGTATTGCACAGACAGACCTCAAGGCAATGTTGTGTTTGTTTAATAGATTTAGTGCTTAGGACTTAGAAGTGATGAAGTGAAAGATAATAGATTATTATTACGGCACACGGAAGTTTGTTCAGGCTAGTTATTGGTTGCAACTAAAACCTACAAGTACATAGGAAACACAGTAGTCGATTTACTAAACCTAACTAATGCTCAACTCTGGGAAAACTGACAAAATCTTATATTATAAACACATTTTATATAGAAAAACAGTTGGTACCTATATCATAATATTAACTATCTGTTTAAAGAATTACCTACCTGTAGAAAAGCAACATTACGTTGATCAATTTTTCTAACGATTAATCAAGGAAAGACAATTTTTTTCGGTTTTTATGTATCGATTATTTGGTTTATTACAATTATGTGTGGATAATGACTTTGGCCAAGTGGTCGCACATTTATCTTAAACATATTTTTTCAACATTTAACTTAAACACAGTAACACTGTTAACTCACTTTGTACCAAGAACGCACTACGTTCAAACCATTCAGCATGTAGTTAGAGCCCGGTCTAACCTACCCACAGACGTTGTAGCGTCAGTTATATAATTGAGATTGACGTAGTATATAGAAAGGCGCTCAAAAACAACCTCGTTGGGTCTCTGAAAGCAAAAATATATTTCATTTTTATTATTTACGAATGTTTAATAATCAAAAATTTAAAAACAATGGAATAAATAATGAATAATTATAATTAAACATAAAAAAATATTACATATTTATATTTCTTGCCTGTATAGTCTTTGATTTGTTTGAAAAACATTTTTAATTGGTTAAGTATGTTTATATATTATATTTTTATAAAATATTCCATATTATTTTTAATATCACTTGTTTAAAATAACGAGGGTAGAATAAGTGTCCCCTTCCATAAATTAGAATTGCTTTTCCGGGTGAAACATAGCATAACACTAAATATTATTAAATATTTGCAAAAATCCATTTCTTTTCATCCAGGTAATAAAAAATAAACTATTTAGATGCCGTGTTTCTAAAACATTTTATTTAACAGTAGTAGTGACAAAGTATTTAAATACCCTAATTATTCTAAATACAAAACAAAATTGAAATTACGTGAATGGTTAATATACCTGAAAATATCCCTAAATGATTAATTTATGTCGTGGGTTTATTTCATTCATACATTCAGCTGAGAATAAGAGTTTTAATTTTTGTCTAGCCTCTCTAAGTGCAGAAACACGGCAGCTAGCTTATCCGTTTCCCCCAGCGCATCCCGTTCGCTCGCCAGACCCGTCACGACCGCTACTGAAGTCGGCACGACCTCCGTCAGTGCTTCTAAATAATCTCGCCGACTCGGTATTCAAGAGTCGTGTGATAATTATTGTAACCGACGCCGGTCACCAAAAAATGGATGAATGGAATCGAAAGGATAGGTTAGATAGGAAGTAGTAAATCGGATGTGGGAGAGGGATACCTTCGATAGCGGACCACGATGGACTCACGGAACCAAAGGACAGCTCGACTCACCTAGTTGGTGACGCCGTCACGTTGCATTTCCGGAAGTTCACCCACTGTAATAAATATACACTTCACAAAACACTCTGACGAGTGTCACGTTCACAATAACACAATTCACAGCGACGTGTGCGAGTAGTGATTTAATACGAAGAATCACGTAATACGCTTTCTCTCCTCGACCTCCAAAAGGACAACCAGTCGAGCCAAAGGAACACTATAGGGAGAATAGGCTATGGGGGTATGAATAAACTAAAAACTGGTGACAATATACCACAATTAACAATATTATGACTGAATGAATAAGTATGAAAGTATGGTTGTATTGGATGGGGAGGTGCATATAAAACTTCAATGTAACAATTAGAAATCACTCAAAAAATGATAATAAAAATTATTCTAAAAAAAAAAAGACTATCCAAGTATACAATTTTTCACAGATTTCAAAATACCAAAAATAGTAGACATATACAAAAAAAAATTCAATAATTCTAATTTTCAAAATTAAAAAACAATTAAATTTTAGAAGTGAATTCCGATCTACAAGATATAAGAGATCAAATTGATATCCCAAAACTAAAATATACCGCAACTCAAAATCAATATATTTATCAAGGTATCAAATTTTTTAACAATCTCCCCATCACAATTAGAAAAATTACGGACTATCATAAATTTGTAACTGAAGTTAAAAAAATATGTACACAGACTAACTAAAACATAAATTAACTCGAATATACTCCTTCTCTATACACGAGTCTTATTCTCATAGAGAAGAAACAAAAAAAACACTGATTATTAAAAATTGTATTATATTTTTAATATTAATAAAAAAAAAAATAATAATAAATAAAAATGTGTGTTCATCTACAAAATAATAATAAATTTAATTCATTACGAATACGGAACAACTATACTGACGTTAAAGCTATAACAGTCTGTGTATAACAATATTGCGACATTATATTGGTGCAGTGGTTCACGTAGTGCTATGTTTCTAGCATATCTCACGTGTGAACCCGTTCCACGTGTTGAGAGTACGCCATTTTGTTCCGCAACCACGCGCAATTGCTTCACGCTTCCCGACAAACATCTGAGTAAATCTCCGTCTCAAAACATCATCCGAGTAGTTACCTCGCAGTTTGGACATCTATATATCTCGTGGATAGCCCTAGATGTATCATTCGATATCATCATCGTCATCTGCCTCGCCGCTCCTCGTGCACTTCTGCTGCGATGGAACTCATCCGCATCCATCAAGGGTCTCGCCGCTGGTCCTATCCTCATCAGGCCATCCTTTCATCTTCTCCATCATACCCTTGCCTACGGCCCTTTATAAATGTAACATCTTGTATTAATCAAGGTATTTATAGTGTATTATATATTCAAGTGAGCTCCCTAGATGACTGCCATAAAATGCAAAATGATATCACCCGCCTTGCAGCCTATTGTAATGTAAACAAACTCCTCCTAAATGCTAAAAAGTGTTTTCAAATAACATTCTCAAGAAAATGTAACGTAGACAGCACTCAGCTAGAAAATAAGAGCGATGTTAAAGACCTAGGAATAATCCTCGATGGCAAACTTCAAAAATCACGTTGACCAGATTACCTCCAAAGCCTATAGAATGCTAAGATTCATACTTCGAACCTGCAAACACTTCCAAAATCCATAATGCTTCAAAATACTGTATTACGCATTCGTTCGTAGTCACTTAGAGTACGCATCTCAAATCTGGAACCCATGACAGATTACATATATTGCGAGATTAGAACGAATACAAAATAGGTTTATTTGACATCTGAATGCTAGATCTAATTTATCATTCAACTCATATTTAGATGCAACAAACTTCCACAATATGAAAACTCTAGAACATCGAATAACACGTGCTGACCAAATACTTCTCTTCAAACAAGGCCATATTGATTTTCCCAGCAAATTAGAATTAATATCTCTCCATGTACTATCTAGATCAACCCGGCAATCGGCACTCTTCCACATTCCCAGAAGTAGAACATCTTACATACAAAATTCATTCATTCACCGGTCGTGCAAATACCATAATGAGAAATTTACAGAAATTGACTTGATCAACATTAGCCTTACTACGCTCAAAGGGTTATTCTTATGAACCACCATAATCTCAATTTTGGCCATTCATTCTACCTATAAAAACCCTTTACCGCAACAATAGTTGCAACCTCCCCACCCTTCTCCCTCTTTTTTTTTACTTTTCATTAATTTTCTGCATTTAAACATACTTATGTATCTAAATATTTTTGTGGATTTTCATTATCAGTATCACATGTTAAATAGTTATTATGTTTGTTACAATATGTTTACACTGTCAAAATCCCTCAATAAAATAAAATGAAAATAGAAGTCGTCTCCGCTCAGCGGAAGGAACTTGCGTGATCCATTACGGATTAGAAAAGACTCCAAAGAACAGTCTATCTTGATATCCTATATTTACTTGATCCGATTGCATTGTGTTGTATTTTGGTTGGTTGTATCTTGTATCACCAATTAATATTAAGCCCCATACCTCATCTAGTATTAAATTCTGAACAATTTCTATGACCTTTTCTGAATAAATTCATATTGTAATAGTGAAACCATAGATCTCTTTTATTGAAGTTATTTCCAATATTCTGCCTCTTACACCCACTGACCATACATGAGAAGGATATCCCGTGTTCCGTCTAGCTATTCGAGCAACGATTGATAAAGGTAATATTTCTCATAATTTACATAACCTACAAATGATATTTTCCACAACGAGCCTTCGTTATATATAACATTTCAGTTATTTAATTTTTATATTTGAAATACATTTTTAGTTTTGTTTTAAACATTAACCGTTCTTAAAAAAAAATATTTCATAGATTATTAGATTGTCTCTACAACCCACGGTGTGTTTTGGCTTCCTCAATCATCATCTCGCGTGTATTTCAATAATTTTATTTATAATATTGTCCTGTAGCATCGGTAGCATTGTTGGCTTATTGGCGTAGATATTTTCTATCAAGTACCCTACATAGTAGACAAGAGCCGTTAAATCAGGTGATCGAGGAGGCCAGTGGATATCACCACTTTTTAACAATATGTGGCCGGGAATAATTTCTCATAAAATTTCAAATATTGCTCAGGCTGTGTATGAGGAAGCGCCGTCTTATTGAAACCACATGTGCTGCAGGCCCAATCAATCGATAGCGATCACCATGAATGGTTTCAGCATTACCTCTTGCATCCTGAAAGAAATAGGCACATATACCACATGGCGCACCATAGAGTGACTTTGCGTAGGTGTAAAGATTGTTGGTGTATCAATTAAAGATTGTCAAAGCCCCAATAATGGCTGTTTTGTTTGTTAACAAAACCCGCCAAGTCGAAATGAGCTTTATCGCTCATGACAATTTTTTTCCAAAAGTCGAGATCATCAATATTAAGCCATAAAATATATGCTGTAGTATGTTATTGAGGCACTATATACTTTATAATAAATTTTAATTAATAATTTTCTATGACTATCGAATACAAATTGACAAATATCTGTCAAAACAAAATGGTGATCAAACAAAATCGGCCTGGAACATAATATTCACCTTGTACTTGATTATTTACTATTTTGAATTTTTTTTCTTTTACGCACTTATAAAAGTGGATTTTAACTTTTTTGGGCTAGTCATAGTAAATTATATAAATAAAACTATCAATAAAAAAAATAACACTCACAGTCACTATTAAATGAAGTGTGTTGTTGCAAAACTAATCCTGACTTCCTGAATACCATACATTTACTATCTTTTCAAGAAAGCTCTACAATTAAAGATGCTCTGATTTTGTTCTCAGTAGGTCCAAGATACCTGCCAGTTTTGACCCTCTTTTGTCTAAATTTGTACTTTTGCTGTAGCCACAGGTGTTTTTAATTCAGGAACATACACTTCGTTGATACGCACGAAGTGAACACTACTTGAACCACACAAAAGCAAAGATGAAACTTAGTTCGATTCATAGATAGCCGTGATTTAGATTATCGCGACCCATAGATGTGTGGTGAAGATCGAACATACAAGTTTATTCAAGAATGTTTCATTTTCATCTCCGTATTATCATTAAGAATCCAATATAGATTATCTACATTTTATCTGAAATGCAACCTCTAATTCGAACATATTGCCCAAAACACGCAGGTTTCTCAATTAGTCAGATTAGTCGTCGTTAACGATAGTAATTATAAATAACCCGGCACCGAATATCAAAAAAAAAAGGTTTATAAATATTATAGTTTATTTAAAAAATGAAAATAATTGAAATATTTAATAGATGTGCCGACTTGTATTATTATTCATCAGTTTCTCTATAGTAAATTACACATTATTCTGTCAATGAATTTTGTGTGTACCTACTCATCTATTGTATTTATGTTCAAAAGGATTGTAACAAGTTTGATATCTGGTTTTATTTTAAATTATTAAATATACGATTGTACAAAGACGCGCGGAATCGGAATCGGTAAACTAAGGATATTACGAATGTAGGATAATATGTCACAGCTCTTAAATGATATATTCTGTACGGTAAATTTCCTTCATCACATCGACTAATTTATCCTCGTTTATTTCCGCTTATTAATTCCCACGTCAAAACTTTGCTTGCGGTGTAATAAATTGTTCATTAAATTATTCTTAAACAAAAAAAAAAAACAAAATATTCGGGAAACAAAACAAGCCCGGGCATTATTCCTCGCATCTCGCAGAGGGACAAAGGGAACAATTTATTTCGCATTTTAATTCAATAGCCCTTGACCGCCTCACACACAATTCACCGCCTTTTAGGCCTTCTTCATTTTTTTTACTTTAGCAGAAAAATGAGAATATTTATAAAAAATGATAGACGCTTAGTCAAAGAGCGGGATAGATGTATTGTAACAGATAAAATAAGATACTGGTAGCGTGCCCCACGCTAGTGATTGTGTATGTGCTACGTATAGAACTAATTAATAATGTATTTCTTTTCTTATCAAAAGTTGTATCAATGTGTCCAAAATTTAATAAAAATGAATTGATAATTCTGGCGTCTGATATCAGATTACTCAAAGGTATTTGAGATTATGTAAAAATAAGGTAGATGGCTCTTTCAAATAATTGAACGATTAAATGTATTATTATCAAAAAGGTAACACATAGGTTTGAAAAATATTGTCGCTGTAGCATAGTTGGATAATGCACTTTCCCCGGTTAGAAAAGAGATCTAGGTTCGGATTCCGGTGATGCAACAACAATATTCTTCGATAAAATTGGTTTTATATGTATATCTTTCTAATTAATATATTTAATTCATATTTATTTCTTTTCTGTTTTTCAGGTGCTGGTTTCGTCAATCTTCGTAGGATATTGTATAATTTAATAAAATCAGTAAACAGATCCGTGTATATCGATATAGTATATATAGTGGCGTGCAGTAGGCATAAACTTAGGTGATACTATTATCGACGATGCTAAGTATACAATAGGTAAAACATGTTAGATTTTTTTTAATATTGAGAATAATTATTTATGTCGGTTTCAAAATAGACTATAATTGTAAATTTATTACTTTAAAATATTTTATTGCTCGGTACCGTACTCTGCTTTTGATTTCGCTCAAAATATTTTCTACGATTTCTCCTTTCGACAACGGATTTAAAATGTTTCATTAACAGTGTTCAAAAACATGTATTTAATTAACTAGCTTTATAAATTAGCATTGTCAAAATTCATAACAGAAATAATTGTATTTTAACATTTAATTTAATATTGGTAATAATCTAACATAATAATATACTAAAAAATGCAAATTCGCTTGCTTGACAGATGATAAATAACCAATAAATTGTATCTAACCAAATACTGAAATATAGAATACACTAAGAACATAAAACGTTTAGTCCGTCAAGTAAAACAAGTACGTAGAAATGTTATTCTACGCAGTTTTTAGTAAGGAATTAATTAGGATTAAGCACAAATTGTTTGAAAAATGCAGAAAATCCTCAGACGTCAAGATGCCGACATAGATTCAGTAAAAAAATATTTAGATCAGTTCAATTATTCTAAGGATTGAAAAAACAAGTTAGGTTCATTAAAGATCTAAGTACTAGCAGAATGCAAATGAAGTTTTTACAAATGGTTCGCAAATAATCCACGGCTAGACGTGGGTTATGTCATAGACAAGGTTACGCTAATATGGGTAATAAGGGTTAGATTTTATAGCGTCATTCATAATATAAAAATTATTTAATTTATTTATATTTTATTATTTTCTTGTATGCAATGCACGCCTCTGCATATATCTAATATATGTTCCGTATTTGCAAAACACACTTTGGCGCGTTTGTAATATCGGGCGCGAAAAATATTGTTGTCACATGCCCGCGTCCAAATTTCTTACCACCGAACATCAAATTGATCGATATTGTGTTTGATCTCGACAGACATCGCGATACCATTCGCGGTGTGGACCGTTCAACTCCAGTGCACCAGTACTGTTTTGTGTGCAATCATAGTGTCTATTGTTTGTTTCTGCCATGGATGAGCATTAACATCGTCGTCTTCTATCGGGAGCGGATGCTTACGCAAACTAAGCAATTACATTTTTTAAATTTCCTTAAAAATAAGGGAGGATTTGTGATGTACTCGGTCATTGAATAAAAACTCTGATTAATTCCAGAGAACTAACATTAAAAATATCAGAACGTGATGTCCACGTGTTATTTACTGACCTATGTGGTACCGAGAGGACGTGGTAAAAATATAACGTTATAAATACATACATATTCGTACAAAATACATTTATTTGTGTACTAACTACGTATGAACCAGCGCATTGGGGTGTTTATATAGCAAATAGTCCAGGTGTTCTTTTCAATACAATGTGAGCTAGAACAAAATTCTTTATTTAGCCGTTGGCGCAGAAAACATGATATAATATTTATACCTAGTGCATCCGATTTGTTGAAACAATTATTTAATATTTAATACATTGAGGTTAGGTTGGTGGAAACAATATCGCACGTTTCAAATAGGATTATTGAACAATACAATAATTTAGTTTTATAAATTGTAACAATTTTTTTTAGAGAAAATAAAAATAAACATCTGCAGATAGTCTATATTTATTAATATTAAATATTTTACATCTAATTATTTTTTCCTACCTACCTACCTACATATAATTCTTTTTTGTTAAAAATATGGTGAGCGGATTACGTTTCAAAAAAAAAGCGATAGAAAAAAAGACAAAGTTAAACCGGAAAAAATAAAAAGAATTATTCATAATGGTGAAATCTTTTTTTTTCACATTTCTAACGCAACGAAATGGGAAAATTTATCTGTGATACATTATATGAATCAAAAAGCATAAATTTTCTTATGTGAGGCATAAAATACTGGGCACTGAATAAAATACATTTATGATTAATTTATGTCCTTGTGAACTAAAAATTTAATTCTCCAAAAAATATATTCTATAATTCCGTAGTACGCTTATTTTAACATACCATTAATAATTATATTAATTTGACGAGGGTTTAAGTATAAATATATATATTTATATATATACACCTTTATTTTTTGTTAAATAAAATTATTTTTAATTGTCTATAAATATCTCGATATACTGCTGTTCTTGTAAGTGCTTTTAAAGAATTATTATAGATAATTACGCACAAGCGGCTAGTATAATGCATTTCTGTGTGTAATCTAAAAATGTAACCCGGGTGCCTACTCATATAGAATGTTGATTTCCGCTAAGTCTACAAAACATTAACATCTTGATGACAGAGTGTACAGACATTTGAAAGAGTAGTGACCGTTTACAAATTGATATCACTACATACGTGTATTTAAATTTGTTGACTTATCATAGCATAAAAACACTCAACACCGTTGAACATGTCAAGGCTTTTCAACAACCAAATATCTTAGCAAAAGTCGAGAAGAATAAGGCTAAGATGAGCAGGATAATTTGTTAGATGTGATGACTTGAAACCCTCCCAATTATAAAAGTGGTTTATTATTTATTATATTATGTCAAATTAAACTCATAACTAGTGTTGATATATGTGGTCAATATAAAAAATAATATATATTTTTTTAATTATTAACAAAATAATTATATTTGACTGTGATCGTTTATCCTACACTGCACCGGTAAGGCTTCGCTCGCCATCTGAGCGGGCTTCATTTGAAGAATTTTTATGTCGTATTTCTTGGCATTCTCGGGAAGAGGTTGCTTTATTTTATTTTTGTCGTGTATAATCTAAAACAGTCGGATATTAAAAATAGCATCTCACTGCGGGGGTGCTATTTATTTATAATAATATTATTAAAAATAACATTAACATTATTGGAAGATAGTGCGACAGTAATGTAAATAATTTTCGTATATTAACTGTTAGGCCTTTCAACGGTCTCTAATAAATATGTATTCTGTTGGAGAGACGAAAATTCTTTTTCTTAGTGCTGATCATTAGCGAGTGAGGCGCTCGCAGGCAGATGGGGACGGGTCCCGACTCAACTTTCAATAGAACAAGAAAAGTTTCAGGCAGATTACCGTCAAGTATGGAAGATGTTCAAAAGTTAAAATTGTACTTCCCGGAAGTGCTGGAACGGAGGCTCTTCAAATAAAGGAATTCAAATATTAATTTAATAGTTCATTTTGTATTGAAGTTACTGGAATTCATATTTAACGTTGAGTTTTTGAAGTTTCACTGATATCCGCAAAGAATCGGTGAGAGATAATTTAGAACATATATGTATACAATATGCGTACAATGTTGTCTATATTAAAATACATCGTTTTATTTTATTTTATCTTATCTTTGTGCTGTAGACATCATATGTAGGTCATATGGGCGTGGTTATTAGCGGTGTATTTTTATTTGTATTCTTAACGTTATTGTATCGTAAATGAGTAAGTATTTTGCATTGATCTAAAAAAATATGAATGAACTTTAATAAATTTATGAATGAATGAATTAAAATGTTCAATAATCTTTTTATTATTCAAAAGTAGCTTCACAAACGTAATATGTATATATATATATTGTGACGTGGACGCCTAAATGTTACGTGTGTTGTCACGATAGGACGCCATGTTTGCACATCCACCGGCTTGCTCAGAGGATTGCATGATGTGCATGGGTTTTGGGTCACAGAATTCAACATAATCTCCTGTCTTTCACTTTAGCCAGCATTCTCAGGGAAAAATAAAAAGATTATTGCAAATTTTAATCACATAGTTTAATACAAAAAAAAACCAAGAAAATAGAATATTAAAATAGAAATCATTAAGCGTTCCATCACAAAATGTGATGTGATGAAAGAGATGATTTTGGCAATTTTGCCACAATAAAATAATAAAATTCACCATTATTACCAAAACTAAATGAACATAACTTGTCACCTGACAGTTTGTCGGGTCAGATACAATACATAAATAACTTGACAAATAGATTAGTTAACATGAGCAGGAAAACGATTAGTTTTAAATAAAGTAAAGAAACAAATATGCTACGATAGAAAATTATTTATTTTAAATGAGAATATGAAAAAAAAGATTAATGCTACAATAAAAAAATTATAAGCTTTAAATTCTTCGTACGCAATAAAAATGCATTTCTACAACCAGTTTTCACATAGTAATTGTCCATTTCTGCAGAGATTCACAGTCTTCATTTTAATTTGGCCAGTCCAAGGTACCCGTTAAAACTTGTAACTTTTACTCGCCAAACGTCAGGAAGGCTGAATTATCTATTGGCATTTGATTCTTCATGATATCGCTTGCGTCTCTTGGTTGAAAAAATCATCTCGTCAGGTACTGTCAGAGGCAGATCAACTCGTACCCTTCATCCATTGTACGGGAGAAATCCTTCCCGTTGCATTCAGTGTGTTGTGGCATGACTCCTCTACCGTCATGTCCGCAAAACGAGTTGCAACAAAAGGTAACAATAACTTCACTTTCACGAAACTTAAAAGTGAAAATAACTAGAAACGAGATGAGAAAGTGAATGAAAAAAGGAATTTAGTGAAGAAGTGAAGAAGGGATGCGTCCATCCTAAAATTTTACATATAATTAGTCAACAGATCAGTTCAAATATGATGCAGGACAACATAGATGTTAAAATATTAAATTGTTCTCACCCTTCCTCACTTAAATGAAGTCACATTTTATGCGATTTATTATTTGTCCGTCCGTTTACAATGCTAGTTGTCACCCAAAAAGACAGTTGCTCGGAATTCTTTCCCCGCGCGGTCTGTGTTGCCAACATGAGAATGTTAATTCCAACACATCTCACGCGCGGTAGGTACCACATATAACGTTATAATATATTTATTTTAAAGTGTGGAGTCGGGGCCCTACTTCTCTACCGGCTAGCACAGTAGTATGCATGTGAGATGTGAGTTCTAATGAGCTAACAAGCTATCAAAATTTCTTACCTTCCAACGATCCACTAACTCTGTATTCGTCACTTGAGGAAAAATAATAATTAAAAATAACTCGATTGTGATATGAATAAGTTTAGCACAATAAAAAATGACTTAGGCAACAAAAATGAAATTGGGAACAATTTCATATTGAAAAATTTATACCTACGGTAATTTCATATAAATAAAACACGGATGACATTATTCACAGACTAGCCGATCCTTCGTTCCATATTGCATGATTGTATCTTCATCCTATGTCGCGCCGAGGTACATAAGTCAGCGCGACTCTTACCGATGCGTGGTAGTAACATCAGGGTGTTCCTCTTTTAATTTAGGGCCTTGTCAGGGCCAAATCCTCCGCCAGTCAGAAAACATCCAAAGTCTTGCCTAGAAGGATCAAACCCTCTGCCCAGCCAGACAATATCCAATATGGGTCACAACACCCATCCAAATATGCAAAAAACCCTGGCAGGAATTAATTGTCAGCCAAGATCGATGGTACACAAACTGAAATCGCTATAAAATATTAGCTTAGCAGTCCGGCTTGACAATAATTCTCCGTCTAGGTAGCGGACTCCTTTTACAGATTTTGAAATAATTTCCCATCTCAGCCTGAGTGGCCGACAGACGTGCCGGCCGCTCGGCCGGGCTACCAGTAGACGTCTGACGCGTGAGAAGTGACCCCCTATTTGCGTCTAATTTCACATTTACTTACATCAAAATTCAATAAGAAAGATCAATAAACATTAATACTTGAAATAAATTCGTAGGTTTCCACTAGATTGATGAAAACATTTCATTTAAATTTCATACATATTTACTTAATGTTATACATATTTACTTAATGTAAAAATGCTGTTTAATATATAAAAGAGAAAACATTAAGTAATCTTAACCTTGAAACACGTTTGACATTTTTGCTAATTTGGCGAATATTATTTATTACTGGCAAATGACACTACATTCAAGACTTCCTAGACATCCAGAAAGTCATATAAAAACGTAATATTATTATGGATACGCACTTCTTTCAGTTATGTTCTATATTTCAATATTTTCGTAATAAAGGGCTACTTGGAGTTCAATTGGAGAAACATATTGAAAATGAAATAATTGTGGATTGTAATAGGTATTAATAAATATATAATATTTTCTCTCAATAACATGTGTACTCGTAAATAGTAGATTTAATTACATGTGTACTCGTAAGTAGTAGATTTAATTACATGTGTACTCATAAATAGTAGATTTAATTTCATGTGTACTCGTAAATAGTAGATTTAATTTCATCTGTACTCGTAAATAGTAGATTTAATTTCATCTATACTCGTAAATAGTAGATTTAATACTAATTAAATAAATAATTATTTTTGTATATCTTTCCAATTATTGTACGATGTCACATTAGAAATCATCTGTATCTAGGTGTATGCACCAACTTAGTAAACAGAACAGATGAATTTCGACGTGTGTGCATACATGATCTTTTAGTTGGCCAATAATACGCCCGCTAAGCGGCAAGGGTTTATAGTTATGACAAAATAGCGGGCTGTTACTTTTACTGGTACGAAAGAACAGGTCTGGCGTGATCCGCTAATCGGCATGCGGGCCATATCAAGAAAAAGAGCGAGAATCAGAGGATGATAGCTCGCAAGGGCCGAGGCGAGTTGCCCGGCGTCTTCAGTCCTGGCAGGCCAGGCAAAACTTCGGAAATATGGTGAGCGATTTGGAACAATAATTAATGACGACATAGTAAACAGAGTCTACTCTGGGCTTGGCTAAGCCTCCAGAGCCTTATACAAGAACGACGACGAAGAAAGTAGAAATAAAATAAAATAAAAAGGGCAATGGACATGAGAACCGAATGGAATAAGTGAGGTCAGATAAGACAGTGGGTATCAGTGAAGTGAAATTTGTAGAATTATAATGACAAAGTATCAGTATTTATATCACATTATCAGGTAATCAAAAAAGTTCGTGCGATTTTTGTTTATGTTCAATAAATGTATAGGGTGCCAAGCGGAAATGTTTCAAGTTTAATATTAAATTTTAAAAAATCTACAATGTAATTCTCACATTTTATTTATACAAAATGGAGTTTAACGATGCAGATTTTACGTTTTATAAACAATATCGTCTAAATGCCTGTTACGTAGCCAAACACAAGATTAATCATTAATTAGAAAAAAAACAACAGATACGGGTCCGATCTATTGCATTATCATCCAACCATGTGGCAGGGGGAATATTCAATTAAATTCATGTGGTGATTTAGATGTAATTGTTTATTCTAGACAAACAAGAATATAAGTGACGTTGCGAGGTACATTCGTGGCAGCCATTCCCACCAGGTTATAATCAAATTTTCATTTTTAAACTTTAAACATAAATCTTACAACTATCTTAATTATTCACATGAATTAGAGATAGTGTGAGCGGGAGGGGAAGGACTTGTGCCAAGGCGCGCTCCATGAATAAATGTAGATACTATTGGTTGGAAATACCTCCTTTCTTCTGTCGTGGTGGGTGACGATGATCTGAACAAGCTTTTTGGCGTGGCCTCCAACAAGGCCCGAGGGTGAAACTTCGACCGATGTGGCTCCAGAACTGGTTATCGCGTGATTAAATATTAGATAATTGTCGAGGCACAAAGGTTCCCGCGACTTTCTTCAATATATGTTACATGCAATTAGTATTTGGTGCTGACTTTTGAATTCACTTTAATTTTAATGAACACGGCCGTGTATAAATTAGCATGGGGAGCTTAAGTTGCCATCTTGCCCTTGAATCTTCCCCGTACCGCATCAGGGGAGTATTTTTGGGAGACGAATTCGCCCGCATTTTGATTAGAACGAGAGGTCTATATTGGCACATCGTAGGACACTACACTTTTTTGTCGGCAGGAAATACTCCTGCACGCATATCTAAATATAGAATGCGTGCTGGACTTCCTCAAGTGAGTGAGAACTAATTTGGCATCCCTTCATCCAAGGTTGTTCGGGCTAAAACGAAGCGCGAGAGTCTGAACTTTTCAATCCGTGCGCTTGATTTACTTATTGTGCACTATCTAGCCCAAATTGTCCTTGACACATGCCGCGGCTACCAGCTCTAACAGAGTTGTTTTTTATAAAATATGATTCCGAAATATTGTTTCGTAACATGCCGTCCATTTCATTCAAGACACTCTTGCAATCGGAGTCTTATATTGTAATGGCTGCAATTTCACAGCGGATATTTTCTTGTATTATTTGAGGATTGTTACTGTAAACTTTCCACTTAAAGTATCCCCACAAAAAAAGTCGCACGGTGTAAGGTCCAGTGACAAAGATGCCCAGGGTATGTCTTCGTACTTGTAGATTAATTTATTGGGAAAAATTCCCCTCAGCTTCTCCATTGAAACTAGCTGTATGTGGAATGGCCCCGTCTTGTTGAAATTGTCTTCTGTTATTGAACCCGGGAAACAGCTGCAGTTGCGGTACCAAAAACTTGTTGATCATTCAACAATACACGTCAGCGGTGACTGTCTCTCGCTGGTTAAACAAATAATAATTATTCAATTATCCCTCGGGCAGAAATTGCACACCACTCTATTGTTTTTGGATAAATCAAACATTTTTGATGGCGTTCCATTGAGTTGTTGGTGCACCAGTATCTCATATTTTGTTTATTAACATATCCATCGATATAAAAATATGCTTCGTCAGTAAACAATATGTTTCCAAGCGTTCGTGCTATCCCAAAACGTTCCAGCATTTTTCTCGATAAGGTTTCACGTAAAGAATAGTCATTTTCGTTAAGAAACTGCACGATTTGCAGTTTGTATGGGTAAAACTGTAGTTTCTTTTCAAAATAACGTGCACTGTTGATTTTTTTATTCCAGTAAAGGTTGCAATCTTTCTTATTGATGTACGCGGATTGCGCGTAATTTCACGTCGAACTTGAGCCACATGTTCTAGCGTCAGCTGCTGACGTTGATAGTCCCGTAGAATTTTCATTAACCATTGATCCTTCTTGTCTGAACTTTTAAACACAACACCAGATAAATTGCGTGCTCGACCCATCACGAACGAACCAATGAATCACCGCACTTTAAATATTGCTCAACCGCGAACGCACTATACGCTCCCAACCAGTGACTCATTGCGACTGGCAAATCATCAAATCACGTGCATAGAACAATACCCCTCCCATTTAGCTCACCCTGATGGTTTACGAGCAATTACAATTTAATCTTGAAATTTTTAAGATAAGCGTTCATGTGTATCGTATAGTACAGATATGCATTAGTTAATTGAAGCACTTTGTCGTGGTATCATCTCTTGATCTGTCATATTTCATCCATATAAAATGACCGTTAAATCTAGTGTAATTGAGCATATTTTCTCTATGAATTTAAACTTGAATCAAAGCTGCAGATGTATGTCGTAAGCTATGTGAAGCATTTGAAGATATGCTAAAAGAACGTACTGCACAAAGATGATTAAAAAAAATTATCTGGTGATGAATGCTTCAAAAATGCACCATGTTCAGAAAGACCCGTTATAACGTGTCAAAAACTCAATACAACAAACATATTTAAAGTAAGTGACAAAATAATTCGTTCACATTTACATTGATAGGGAAAATCAAGGAAACTGCTCAGATGGGGTTAATCGGAAGAAAGTGTTATTCTTGCAGGAACATACAGGAAAAAAAATGTGCGTTTGGATGGGAAATTCTACATCATCTTTCATATTCTACCGATATTTATCCAACCTATTATTACCTTTTTTGGACGCAAGATAATCACATGCAAAATAGATAATTTCACAATAAAGATTGAAGTGGAAATTGGTAGATTTTTGTTTTGATTTTTACAAACTTATCTCTCGGTAGACTATTGTTTTAATACTAATTAAATATATTAATTAGAAAGACATACATATAAAATAAATTTTATCAAAAAATATTGTTGTTGCTACTGGTATTCGAATCCGAATCTATTCCCAATCCGGGGAAGGTGTATTAATCGACTATGCTACAGCAAACGGTACTTTTGACGACAAATTTTCGAACCTTTATGTAACACTTTTAAAATGAATACATCTAACGTTCTATTATTTGAAAGCCATCTACTTTATTTTTACGGAATCTTAAATACCTTTGAATAGTCTGATAGGAGACGCCAGAATTAACAATTCATTTTTATCAAACTTTTGGACACATTGATACAACTTATATATTATTAAGGAGAACACATTCTTATTGTGAAGTGTAATTATTCAGAACATTGGTCTGTGATATTTTAAATACTAATTAAATGTATTAAATGGATCTGTTTTCATTTCGGGGAAGGTGTATTAACCGACTATCCTAATATTGTTTTAATAAAATAAAAAATAACTTTAAAATCCCTAAATGTAATACCAAACACTATCAGCAAAATTCTATATATTTATGGATAACAAATTTCAATAGCCTAACTACACAAATTAAAGAAATAAAGGATATAAAAGAGTTTAAAAAGAAACTAAATGAACACTTTAAAAACACATAATTGGACAATAAACAGTATTACAGAATACTTCAGAAGCACACAAATGGACAATGAATAGAATATGTAAGGAAATTATATAAAATTATTGTAGTTTATCTCCCTCTCCAAGCACAAGAACTGGTCTCTTTTTTGAAGAGGTAAGCGAAAGAAAAACCATGTATGTATGTAACCATATATTTAAAAATTGAATTTATTTTGCTATTGTATTTTCGCTAAAATAAATAAATAAAATAAAATAAAAATAAAAATTAATTAAATTTCTTCTGAAAACTTTTGCCTCTGTTTAATGTACAAAACCGCATCAACTTTTGAGTTACCCAGTATATTATCCAGACTGCATATTATATAAGTCTCCTGACGTTGGAGCCGTGACAGAACAAAAGTTTTTTATCCGCGAATGAGAATTTAAAGTAAATCCAAGAATCGTATGCGTTATGCAAGTTAACTGAAGAACTGCACCACGTCACGCTGGTACTTAGCAGCTGGGAGAATATGTAATCTTTAGTGGAATCTTAATCTGAAGTGTAAATTTGAAAGACAGAACTTAATACTGCTATTCCGCAACTATGTTCTTCATTTTATTCTAAATGTACATTTCGCAATTTCATTATTTGACAAATTATATTTTTAACACAGAGTATGTTCCATTTTATTTATTTTAAGTATCTATTTTTGCACAAGATCCAACTATTATAAAATTGTAAGTCATAAAATCTAACTAATTATTTCATAAATTAAGTACTTGATAATATTACAATCTTGGCGAAAATGCAGTAATATCATATTAGATTGTTTCAATAAACTGAATTACCCAGAATGCTATAAAATATTAAAATGTGTATTATTATTGCTAAACAGAAACATGACGTAAGTACGATATTATTCCAGTAAACATTCTGTAATCTAAAAGAAATATGTTGTAATCCAAGGTAAACATGTTGAAATCAAAACATAATATTATATTAAACACATCTCTGTGAGATACGAGTTCAGGATACAATTTCCACAATACATGTGAGATATATTTTCCCCGAGAATACAACAATCGCGTATAACGGAGAAAAAATCAATGTAGAAAATAATGTTCAATTTTCTAATATCGAGTCGGAAACTTTTTCAAGAAAATATCATCGGAAACCCTTCATTAGTACTGGGATTCGGGTAGCTAGCCGGGAGATCACTCGGATAATTTATTGCTTTGCAATTCGACGCGGATTTATCCTAAATAGTATCATCGCTCTGCTGATCATCATAAATCTGAAGAAACGGGAGAAGAGCCGTGGATTCCGGATGTGCGAACTCTGCCAGCGGATAATGAGGGGGCCTGGGAGATGGCTATTTCTTATAATGCCAGCGCACTTAATTCAATTAGCAATTAGCGCTTCGTGGTCCATGTCGTCGGTCAACGAGGCCACTATTAAAAATATAATTTATTAGGTATTTAAAAAAGTGTTCCACCATAGTATATATATATTATGAGAAGTGACAGAAATTTCGGACTTTTCCGGGAGTTTGTCAGGACGTGGGTATCTCGGTGGGAGATCTTGAGACAATCTATGGGTATTTTAGTTCTTAAAACTGCACATTTTAAATATCTGCCGATCATGGCTGGAAGTAACTCTGTACTGTTTAGTATCTCGTCCTTTTTCTCCCTTAAAGGGGTGCTTGAGGGACAGAAAAAATGCCTTTTGCTGTCTTTTAGTGTCAAGCTCTTGAATGCTGCATTTTGCCTTTTTAAAAATTTATTTATTTATTTATTAAACGCTACAACAGGCCATGATGCACAATTACTGCAGTGAAACACACTACAAAGCCACTCAGGCTTGATAAAATCACATAGATGTATTGCGACTTCACCGGGAATCGAACCCGGAACCCCCAGTATGAGAAACCAACGCCTTGACCACTGAACTACGAGCGATTTGTCGTATATCTATGAATACGTATACATTTTATGATATTATACTAATTATTATGATTTTGTTACATTTGGATGTTCTTTAATGTAATAACACTTTCTGCACTGTCCAGATGGTAAATACCTTTTTTTTGGTTGCCATGCCGTGTTGCATTGCTGCAATGCTATACTGTAACTTGGCATGTTTGCCATGTAGAGTTAAAAGTGCCATCCTGGCGACGAATGAGTAGTACCTCCTGGGTAAGCGAAAGATTGCCATTCACTGGTCTGCTACGGTATAACTCAATTCAAAGAAACAACCAATGAGGTAAGGTACAATTCCAAATCTTAACACGATGCTCGTGTTCTATCGTGACTGCCGAACGCGTGTCTGCCGAGTGCCGAGCGAGCCGACGTCAATTGGCGACAAATTATAGAGTGAAACTCAATTAAACTGTATACTATTAAAGAGAGCATATTCTCATTGTGAAGTTGTAATTATTCAGAACAT